>PVKU01000119.1:0-727963 GCA_004027475.1 Anoura caudifer
TACATAGAACAAGTAGCATAGATGATAGGTAGAAAATAGACAGGGGGAGGGCAAGAATAGTGTGGGAAATGTAGAAGCTAAAGAACTTATGACACATGGGCATGAACTAAAGGGGGGAATGTGGGTGGGAGGGGGTGTGCAGGGTGGAGGGTAATGAAGGGGGGAAATGGGACAACTGTAATAGCATAATCAATAAAATATAATTAAAAAATAAATATTTGTTGAATGAATGAACAAACCCTCTTCTTGGGAGTCACTTGTTAATGATCAGGACATTAGGCACAGCTGTTTTTTCACACCTGGGACACATGTTGCTTTTTTATTGCCACCAAGTAGTGCACAGAACAGATGTATCTGATGCCACTGTGTTCGTTTCTGGTTGATTTATTCCTTTGTCTCTGACTGAGCAACTTACAATATGCGTCACCTTTATAATCATAAAGAGGCCAATAAAGATCTTAGGTCTGCTCCACATGATTAAATGTGATGTGTGCTTATTACTGAAAGAACAGTCAGAGGTCTAAATGAGAATTTCCTCCACAGTTTTGGGATGCAAATGGTTTTCCATTGTGGCTTATCCCTTCACCCTGCCTTGCCTCCCTCTGACATACGTCCACTCAAACAAGGTTGGCATAATCAGGGAAAGCAGAGGTGGTCCCAGACACAGCCCCAGGGACGGGAGGAAAATGAAATTCGGCCCACAGCAAGGGAAGAGTGGCTGAAAATCTTTATGCAGGATTTGAATCAATCTGCAACAGTCAGGCCCCAGGCCCCCTTCCAGTCTGCTGGCTCGGTCAGCTGTACTGGCTGCCCCGCCCTCCCAGACCCTCGTCCCAGATTCTGACTTGGCAGGTCTGGGGCAGGGCCTGGGCATCAGCATTCCTTAAAAAATAAAAACGCAGTGAGGACTAGAGGTCACTTCTCTGGATAAATGATTCTGTGCTCTGTTACAACCCCCACCCTTTCAATGACTCTCCCATCTCAGACACCATCGCTCTCCTGCCCAGAGATACATATTTCCAACAGCTAAGCTTTTGTCAAGCTTTACTTTCAGCAGTTGCATTGGGGGAAAAGGCATGTATTTTCTTCCTTTTCCAAATGTAAAACGATAACCCATAGAGATGCATTTACAACCGTACTCCCTTGGAGACTTTGAGGGGTCTACTTGGCTATGGAGAGGGACAGGTATGTCCCCTCATTGAGAATCTGTGCTGTAGACTTTCAAGTGGAAAATTGAATAAGTCCCATTAAGAGCAGCCACTTCCGTTTCTTAATTGGATGTAAATGGACATGACAATTGCGACTCTAAGGGGAAGACCAGGCAGCCGACTCAAGATCCAAATGAGCACTTTGTCGAGAATGATAGATGGCCCTTTCTGAAAGCAGCCGTGTGTTAAACATGCAGATCCGGGGATAGACGTCTGCCAGATGGTGCCAAGCCCTCCCACCCGGCCCCCACCTGACAGCCCCCTGAATTCGCAGCAGCCCTTCACTGCTCCCCTGTGCCCATGCTTGGGACTCCCATCCACTGTACCCAGAGCCATTTTAAAGAATGCAAATCCAATGACGTCCATCCCGCCTCAAATCGCTTTGGTTTTCCCGAACTGTCCAAGGGGTCAGGACCCTTATGCCACCCAAAGTCCATGCCCAGTAAACAGGAGGATGCACAGGAGCTGTCGTCAGTCTTGATGCCCCTGAAGGCTCTGCTCAGTAGCCTGGAGTCCTGGAGACCAGTTCTGCCACCAGCAGGGAGGAGGGAGAGTCAGGAGGCCCTCTGGAGGTTAGCGAGGTCAAGAGCACAGGTTAAGGACAGCTGAGGGTGGAGTGGGGTAAGGGTCCTGGCTGGTGTGGCTCAGTGGATTTAGCACCAGCCTGCAAACCAAAGGGCCACCAGTTCGATTCCCAGTCAGTGCACATGCCCAGTAGGGGGCGTGTGAGAGGCAACCACACACTGATGTTTCTCTCTTTCTCCCTTCCCTTCCCTAAAAAATAAAAAATAAAAAAAAATCTTAAAAAAAAAAAAAAAGGAAAGAGTAGAGTAAGGGAACACAAGAGATCCCTAGCACCGAGTCCCCCACCATCAAAGGGAGAATCCACGCAGGCTCACGAGTGACTCCTTGGCAAGGAAATGAAACTGTGTTGGGTGTTGGATTGTGGATGCCAGCTGGATGCAATGATTCCTTTTTTAAAAACTCCCTTTTATGATCGTAAAACATGCAACTAAAGAGCATTTGTAAAACAGGGACAATTAGGAAAAAAGTACAGTCAGTTCAGCAATTCTACATACTGCCATTACAGTTTTCTTTGCCAGGTTGTCCCCTTCAGTTGGCACTGATTCTTTGCACCTGGTTGTAATCACATTCTATATATATATTTTTTTTAAACGGGGAAGGGAGGGAGAGAAACACCAATGTGTGGTTGCTTCTTGTGAACCCCTTACCAGGGACCTGGCCCGCATCCCAGGCATGTGCCCTGACTGGGAATCGAACCAGAGACCTTTTGGTTCGCAGGCCGTTGCTCCATCCACCAGCCACACTAGCCAGGGCTGTAATCACATTCTGCACACAGTTCTGCATCTACTTTTGCTCATTGACACCGTGCATGGTTGTTTTAATCATGACTGATTATTTTAAATTATCTAATATCCCACTGAGTAGCACTATTAACACATAACCATAGCGTTTGGCACCTACTCATTCATTTAGCAAATAATTATTGAATGTCTCCTGTGTGCCATGCTCTCTGTCCAGAGGGCCCAGAGAAAAGCTCAGAGTGCCCCTGGCTAGTGAGTGGCAGAGCTGGGATCTGAACAAGCGGCCTGACTCAGTCTCTGGCACAAGTGGTGGGAAGAGGCTTGCTCCCCCGGGAGCCCCCAGACCCCTATATCACACAGAGGTGGGGCTCATGGTGAGGCCTGGCTCCCTGACTTGCTCTCTAAGTGATCTTGGGCAGGGTGATTAATGTCCTGAAACCTTACTGTCCTCGTCTGTAAAACAGACAGAATAGCACTATCTACCCCCAGGGTAGTTAAGAGGATTACATGAGCTAAAACATTGGAAGTGGCACAGAGTGAAACACGGAACATGCTGGTTTAATTACTAGTGTTGTCATCGTGTTGTTCGAGGGAGCATCCACTTGTTCTTTCAAATAAGGAAACTAGGCCCGGAGAGGGAAGTGGTTTGCTCGAGGTCACCCCGGGAACCAGAGCCTCCTGACTCCTGGGTCTCGGCCTACGTCCCTCACTTTCCATCCGCACTCCCGCACCTCCCGAGGGGGCGGTCCACCTGCCACTCACCTGGTCGGCCCCGAAGGAGGTGAGGTTGCTCCTGACAGAGCTGGCTGCCAGGGCGAGCAGCAGCAGGCCGACGTAGAGGGTGGGTGCGCAGTAGGGAGGGTGCCAGGGGCGCGGGCAGTCGTGCGACGGGCAGGCGGGCGACAGCGGCGACTCAGGCAGCTCGCCGCAGAAGGAGCGGCGGCCATCGGGGACGGCGGTGGCGGGCAGCAGGCTGGAGGCGACCAGGTAGAGCAGCAGGCTGAGGGCGATGGCGAGGAAGCGGCCCAGGTACACGTCGGCCAGCCAGCCGCCGACGGGCGCCAGCAGGTAGGAGGCGCCCAGGAAGACGAGCGCGGCGCGCGACGCCTGCCCACCGTCCCACTGGAAGTTCGTGCTGTTGAGGTAGAGCACGAGGTTGCCCGCGACGCCGAAGAAGGCGGCGCGCTCCAGCATCTGCACCAGCAGCACCGCGGCCGCCGCCGCCCGCCGCCAACGCCCGGGGCCCCGCGGCCTGCGCTCCAGCAGCGGCCGGCGCTCTCCGGGCCCGGGGGGCGCCCCCGGGGCGCGCGGCCCGGGCATCCTACCTGCTCCCGAGCCTCCGCCCCTTCCTTGCCCGCGGCCCTAGTCTTCGCCTGCCTCCCAACTGGGGGCCCTCCTTTCTCACCCCTTGTGGCTCACTCTGTGCCCCTCTCACCCCCTCTGCGTCCCTGTCCCATCTCCCTGGTTCTCTCTACCCTGGGTCCCTCTGCTGCTGCCCAGGGTCTCCCTCCCCTCCCCAATTCTCAACTCTCTCCCCTCGTCCCACCCCCCAGCTCTTCCTCCTCCTCCACCAAGACTTTTTCTTCCCTTCCTCTCGTCCTCAGCAACCCCCCCCTTCCTCCCTTCACTTCTCTGCCCCTCCCCTTCCTTTGTAGTTGGTCTCCTTGCTTGATCGCTCTTTCTTAACTGGTGTCCCTTCCCCTTGTGACACCTGGTGGTGCCCTGAGGAGGGGCCCTCTTACAGGGACTCCCTCCCTCAGCTGACTCCTCCACTGCCTGCCTCTCCCTGCCCTGACTCCCCTCCAGGTCCCCTCTGGTGCTCCCTCCTGGCTCAGCCTTTGTCCAGCCCTCAGCTTCTTGAGAAACCCTGGGAGTCCCTTGCTTCCCCTTTCACTGCTTCTGTCACCCATCTGTGTCACATGGTGCCAGGGGTGTTTAGGAGAAATGAAAGTCTGGGTCACAGGGTCCCTGCCTGCCTAGCTTTCTAAAAACCTCCCTTCTTCTCTGCCTACTACTCCATCCCCACCCCCACCAGCCTTCCTGGAACCTGGAGGAAAATTTTCCATCTTTCACTTTCATTTCTCCCCTTCCAGTCACCATCCAAAGCTGAAATGATAGGACTGGAAAGGCCATGTGGCATGTGGTCCCACCCACCCATCCACTCTGCAGATGCAGAAATTGAGGCCAGTGGAGCCAGGAGGAAGGAAGGCAGGATGACTGCTGGTTCACGGTAACTGAACCACTGCCCTGGCCCCTGAGTGACAGGGGAAGCTCTCAAAATGCAATTCAGATTGTGCAAATGCTACTGTGAGGAAGGAAGCAGGCATCATCAAGAAGCATGTGATGCCACACAGCACCCCACAAATGTGTCGAGATTGAGGGGGACATGGACCTCAGACTAAATCAAAATCAGGCCTCAGCACTCCCCTCCTCAGAGCGGTGCAGTGTCCTTGGGTTAAGAGCCAGCCCTCCCTAGGGCCTAAAAGCCCAGGCAGATCTGATCTCTGCCATCCCCCAACCTCACGGCAGCCCCGCGTCCACCCAAGTCCAGCCACACTGACCTTCTTCCTGTTCCCCTCATGTGCTGCGCTCCTTTCTGCCCCCTGGGCCTTTGCCTCCGCCATTTCCTCTGCCAGAACTGCTCTTCCTCCAGGTCTTTGCTTGGCTGGCTTCCTCTCTTTCTTTTTTTCTTTTCTTTTCAGTACATTTTATTGATTATGCTATTACAGTTGTTCCATTCCCCCCCTTATCCCCCTCCATCCTGCACACCCCCTCCTACCCGAATTCCCCCCACCCTTTAGTTCATGTCCATGGGTCATACATATAAGTTCTTTGGCTTCTCCATTTCCTATACCATTCTCACCCTCCTCTCTTTATTTACGTCTCAGTTGCAATGTGTCCTCCTCACAGAGACCTTCCCTGGTCATCCTATCGCAGGAGCTGCTGCCTGATGGGTTCTGGGCATCCTGTCTCCACCACGTCGTCCTGTTGTAACCTCTCCGAGCACACAGTGCCCCTTCAGTGAATGGGTCATTGTCTCCCCAGTAGCAGAGAAACTCTATCAGCTCTCATCTAACTTTTTTAAAAGACTTTATTTCTTTAGAGTAGTTTCAGATTTACAGCAAAACCGAGGGGAAGATGCAGAGATTTCCCATGCACCTGGCTGCCCCCACACATGCAAAATCTCCCCCATTACCAACGTCACTCACCAGAGTGGAACATTGTCTTTGTCAAGGATGAACCTACGTTGGCATGTCACAACCACCCGAGAGTTCACTGCTGATGTTTGGACAACTGGATGAGGGCATGTATCCTCTATTCCAATATTGGACAGAGGATTTTCACTGCCCTGCTCGTCCTCTGTGCTCTGCCTGTTCTCTCCCCCCACCCCCAACCACAGCCCCTGATCTTCTTACTGCCTTCGTAGTTCTGCCTTGTCCAGAATGTCGTAGAGTTGGAGTCATCCCACAGGCAGCCTCGTCAGATTGGCTTCTTTTACTTAGTCACACGCATGGAAGTTTCCTCCACGTCTTTTCATGGCTTGATAGCTCATTTCTTTTTAGTGTCAAATAACAGTCAGTTGTCTGGATGGACCACAGTTCATCCATCCGTCTACCGAAGGACATCTTGGTTGCTTCCAAGTTTGGGCGAGTATGAACAAAGCTGCTCTAAACACTTGTGTGCAGGTGTTTGTGTGGATGTAAGTCTTCAGTAAATACCGAGGAGCAGGACTGCTTGTGTGCACGCTGGGAGTCTGCTGAGTTTTGTAGGTGTGCCATCAAACGGTCTTCCAAAGCAGTGGCCCCATTTTGCACTCCCACCAGCAATAAACAAGAGTTCCTGTTTCTCCACGTCCTCGTTCGTGTTTGGTGTTGTCTTGGTGTTGTCAGTGTTCTGGGTTCTGGCCATTCTAATAGGTGTGTCCCTGATGACACAGGATATGGAGCATCTTTTTATGTGCTTCTTTGACATCTGTGTATTTTTTTTTGGTGAGGTATCTGTTTAGGCCTTTGGCCCATTTTCTTTTCCTTTCTTTTCATTGTTTAAAGATTTTATTTATCTACTTTTTGGAGAGAGGGGAAGGGAGGGAGAAAGAAAGGGAGACAAACATCAATGTGTGGTTCCCTGTCGTGTGCCCCCAACAAGGGACCCAGCCTGCAACCCAATCATGTGCCCTGACTGGGAATTGAACTGGTGACCCTTTAGTTTGCAGGCCGATGCTTAATCCACTGAACCAGCCAGGGCTCACAGATTTTTTTAAATAGGGTTGTTTCTATTGAGTTTTAAGAGTCTTTTGCATAACAGTCCTTCATCTGATGTGCCTTTTTATGCAAATATTTTCTTCCAGTCTGCGTCTCATTTTTTAATTGTCTTTTGCAGAGCAGAATTTTTAATTTTCATGAAATCCAGATTATTTATTTCATGGATCATTTCTTTGGTATTGTGTCTACATACCCATGGGTGTGTAGGTCTTCCCCTGTCTTCTAGTTTTATAATTTTATGTTCTGCATTTAGGTCTATGATCCATTTTGAGTTAAATTTTGCGAAGGGCACACAGTCTGTGTGTGGGTCCATTTTATACATGTGGATGTCTAGCTGGTCCAGCACCATTTGTTCAAGAAACTTGTCTAACTCTCATTGTTTTATGTCCAGTGACTGCCCAGTGCTTGGCAAACAGTAGTTGCTCAATAAACATAGACTGAATAAAGGAATGCAAAGAGTGTCCCAAGCCCAGATTTGTAAGAATAGCATCAGCAAGGCTGGAAACTGACATAAATAGAGTCTTGTAAAAGCTATAGAGACCACCCAAAACAGGGTTGTAAAAATTTTGTATTGGGTAAGAAGCCACGCCGTGACTGATGGGACAAGCCTCGGCAGGGTGACGGCGAGAGAGCAGGCTCTCCGCCCTGCATTCTGTTCCGGTCACTATAGTCACAGACAAACCTCCCAGCCCTGCCCAGGTGGTCGGCTCTGCTGACTCCGGCTCCCGAGGGGAGGAAGCTCAGGATCCCCAGAGTGTGGTGCCACAGCTCTGCGCTCTCAGCACCAGGGTGGTAGATTGGACAAATGCCATCCCAAGAGCTGAGCCTTGCAAGTGAGAATGCTGAGCTGCTGTCAGTGACCGTCAGGGTGTGGTAGGTGACAGGAAAGACCCCTGTAACAACGTGGGAAAGCATCAAAGGCCAGAGAAGCACAGTTTGTTTCTTTCTGTCCAGTCTCCTGCCCAAGGTGTGTGGGGCCAGGAACGAGGGTGAGGTGCCTAGGGAAAGTCCTGGCGACCTGCTTACTTGGGGAGACCACAGGGCTGATTTTCGTCTTGTAGACAGAGGAAGTAGCATTTTGAAGACTGATGTGACTGTACCCCGGACAGGACTTCAACATTCATCACCAGTGTCAGGGGCCGGAGAGCAGAATCTCGGTGCTGAGGAGACTCCGAGGTGGTGGTCAGTGACCACAGCCCACAAGCATATGTGGTCTGGCTCGGATGGCATTTGGCCACATGGTGTAAAGTGTGTGTTCTTGCTTTTTTTTAATTTAAAAAATTATTCACATGTAGTTATCTCCTTAGACATTCAGAAATGGTCACACAAACCTCAAGATTTCTGGCTGCTCTTCACGTTGGGGAGATTCTGGCAACTCTGGGACTGCGTGCTCACATGGCAGCCCCCTCGCCTACCTCAGTGACGTGCTGAAGTGGCCCTGCAGAGGCCTCGGGTGGCATCTGAGTTTTCCCGCCTGCACATCTGGCTGTAGCTGCCAGTGCACGTGAGAAACACAGAGGCTGCACTGGAGCAGCACTCGTGGGGGCGTCAGGCCAAGGATGTTCAGTGGACGTGGCTTCTCCAGGTCCTCCTGACAGCACCCTGCCAGGCCAGGTGAGAGACGTCAGGTGGTGGGAAGTCCTAAAGTGGGCCTTCCCTAACCTTGAAGGTCCACAGCCCCACCTGGGAAAACCCAGCATAACTGTCTATGTGATTGAAAAACGAAGCAGTGGTACCTATGGCCAGGTCTGTTTCTTCTGGGGACCTCGCTCCTTGGTTTACAGATGGCC
Source organism: Anoura caudifer (assembly GCA_004027475.1). NCBI lineage: Eukaryota > Metazoa > Chordata > Mammalia > Chiroptera > Phyllostomidae > Anoura > Anoura caudifer. Next base: position 8,586 of record PVKU01000119.1, read on the forward strand.
ATTTTATTTCTGTATTCACAAGGTTTTTCCTTTATGTCTATCTGTGTCCGAATTTCTTCTTCTTTACATTTTTTTATGAAACTATAGTTGGCATACAATATTGTGTTACAATCCGTGTACGGCATAGCCATCCGACATTTACATGCCATACAATATGGTCGCCGTGGTGAGTCTAGTGACCAGTCTCTGTGCAAAGTGGTTACAGTGCACCCCCGTGCTCATCGCAGCATTGCTTACAGTAGCCAAGCTGTGGAAGCAACCTGGGTGTCCATCGATAGACTAATGGACAAAGACGTGACCACATGCTCCTTGAGGGCAGGACGGTGGTTCAGTCGCCTTCCCCAGAGCCCATTCCAAGGTTCCTTACATGGACAGCTCTCAAAGTGTCCGTTGAATGGCCCTGGCTGGGGTGGCTCAATTGGTTGAAGAGTCCTCCCATAAACCAAAAGGTTGCAGGTTCAGTTCCCGGTGGAGGCACATGCCTGAGTTGCAGGTTCGATTCTCAGTCGGGGCACGTACAGGAGGCAACTAGTCAGGTTTCTCTCATCGTATTGATGTTTGTCTCCCTTTCTCCCTCCTTTCCCCTCTCTCTAAAACCAATAACCATGTCCTTGGGTGAGGATTTTTTTTAAAGTGTCAGTTGAATGAAATTAAATCGGGAGGCTAGAGGCACATATCCACCATCTGTGCTACCAGTGACCCTCCACAAGAGGGCAGCCTCAGCTGGTGCCACAGCCTTTTCTACCCCTTGGGGTTGGGCAGGGTTTAGGTGGGAGGATCCTGGCTCTCCCTGGCTCCTCAACTTCTTTAAGGGTTCTGCTTGGACAACTAAGTTAAGTGATCTGTTTCTTCGTCCCCTCACCGACGTTTGTGCAGCAGCCACTGTAGACCCCACAGGGCATGCAGTGGTGAGTTAAGCACACTTGGTTCTTGTCTCGTTCCCAGTGTCCAGTGCAGCCCAACTGGACAACTGGGTGTTTTCCAACCAGTCCTGGGTAGCCTGCCTCCCCATTTGTTCCCTCTGCTCCTTCTGGCCCAGAGGCTTCCACCATCCCACCTGTTAAAATCCCACTCGTCTGTCCCTCTGGGCCCAGGTGCCATGCCTGACTCCCTTGGAGGAACGAACACCCTCTGAGGGACCTGGTGGGGAGTGGGGGGGGGGCAGGCACAGGCCTCCCTAGTGCCATCTCAGGAGATGGCTTCAGCCTGCAGAGGAGGTGGGGGGCAAACCATCTCTGCAGCCCTTCCCGATTTAAGATTCTGTAGGGGACATTGGAAGCTCTCCCTCGCAAAACTGCCCGACCACACCATCCTCCTCCCCAGCCATCACTGCACCCAAGGACAAGGCAGCCCTTGGGGTTGGATCCCATGAGAGCTGGAGTTCATGGAGCGATTCCATGGACTGCGGGACCCACTGTCTGTGGGTCCCTCGTTCCAACATGTAGTGATCCAACATCTATCTACTCTGTGTTAGGTCTTCAGAAATGAGGCGTGCTCTCCCACTTCTTTTTTCCTTAGGGTGGGGTGTGTGTGTGTGTTTCATCATGACTCCTGGGGTTCATCCAGGGTCGGTGGGCTCACAGCAGAGGCACTGGGCTCTCCCTACCAGCCTGGCTTCCTGGAGACCAAAACCACAAGTAGAGCGCAGAGATGTGAGAGACACTTACAGGCTGGGCTTGTTCGCATGCGTACAGAGCGCTTTCTCTCGCGAAGAGGAAGACACAAACAGGATCAGCGAAGGAGAGAGCAGCTGTGAGGGGCACCCAGCAGCCGTGTCCACTTCCTGGACCTAGGATGGCTTTCTCCGCTGGCAGACACGCATAGCCATCTGAGATGGCACCAGGCATGTGGTTCTTCTTCGTGATCGCTGGATGGCTGATGGCAACCCTCTCAGGTAACCCCTTCTTCCCACCTCCAGTCACTCCTGCTGGAGGACTTGGGTCCTGGCCTCTTGGCCCACTTCTGGTTGTTTCCTCACACTCACCTTTCTGGAGCCTTTTAGCCAAGGCTGTACTCTGGTACCAGGGAGGCCTCAGCTGTGCCAACCCTGTCAGGGCCCAGAGAGGGTAGGGAAACCCGGTGGTGGGGAGGTGGCTGGGCTGTGCCCGGACAGAGCTGAGAGGGCACTGAGGCTGAGATCCGGAGCAGGTGCACTCTTGCTGCTGGGCTCCCAGGGTTGGAGCAGGGAGATACCTCCCACCCGCAGGCTCAGGGACTCCCCCATTCCCTCACTGTTGCCAGCTCTCAGGAAGGAACTGTTCACCTTCCAGAGAGGTAGGACTACTGGCAATTGTACTTTCAACCCCAGAGCCAAGGGTCTGGGCTCACCAGGCTTGCGCTGTTCCCAACAGAGCTGTCTAGAAGCAAAACTCCAAAAGCCAAGGGGCGTTGAAGGTGGCAGGTGGCTCTGGCACAACTATTTGGGGTACTTTAAGACCCAAATGGACAGGAAGGTTCTTGAGGACTACTTCCCTTCCCTCTCGAGCCCTCCCTGGGTGCCAGGGCACCTTTGTGACTTGGGCTGGAGCGTCAGGTGGCCAGAAGGTTTGGGTGCTGGGCTGTGCTCATTGGATGCTATTGGCCCTATTGAATGGGGGCTCAAGCTGGCAGGAGCTGGGCAGGAGCCCAGGAACACGAGAGCTCTTGCTCCGGTTGGGCCCTCACGTTTGGGGGCTAGGGAGACTGATGTGGAAACAGAATTCCGGCTGAAGGGGTCTTGGCCCACTTGGCAGTGAGGGTGGCAAGTGCGTTCAGTTTGGTATGAGGGAGACCCAGGAAGACCCATTGGGAAGGCCATCTGAGACAGCTGGAAGGACTGGGAACATTGGGGGAGCTCTGGGGAGCCCGCTTTTCTCTGCCTCTACCGCATGCTCTGAGCCTCCTGGCCTCACACTGGTTCAGGGAAAGCTGTTTAGCTCTGGAAGCAGGAATGTGAGTGCCTTCAGCCCCATGTGGTTACACCCTGGTCTCAGCCACCCTCTGCCCTGAGCTGAGACAGACTGGACAGAGTGGACCCCTTCCTCCTCATCTTCGTTTTTCCCACCCTCTGTCCTTCTCCGTGAGGCATAGCCACCAGCTCTGGCTCCGAGTGAAGTCTGAGTCTGAGTCTGTTAGCTGGCTCTTAGGCCCGGGGAAGTGACCTTGAACAGTGCCCGAAGGGAAGCAGGAACTCAGGGCCTGGGCAGAGCTCCAGACAGTGAAGCAAAGGGGCATCTGCAGCTGAGTGCCCCGCACTTCAGTCCTAGTCTCGTCCCCACTCCTGCCCGACCAGCTCCGCTCCTGGCACCGTCAGTGATGTGCTACGTGTTTTTGAAACTGTGTTTGTATTCAATTGACTCACTTATTACTAACACAGACTTAGTTTTGAAAGGAAACTATGTCACTGTTACCAATGGAAAACCAGCATCACCTACCATAGTAAAGGTAAAGATGGGCAGAAAAATAAACAGTGGTGAAAAACAATTTCTATTACGTGCTCACGAAGAGTTAAGAGAATGTAGAAGCACGTGAGCCTGAAGCCTGGGCCTTGCCGTCTCTGCTTAAGGGGAGCTGAGGGGGGAAAAATAAGGGGAACTGAAGGGAATGACAAAGACATCTGGCTCCAAATTGTTACTTTTTCCTTGACCTTTTAGGGCAACTGAAAGCACCTTGAGCAGGAAACAGTTTGCTCGCTTCTTGATTTAACGGCTTTAAAATGATGCTTCCTTAACCTTCCGAAGGGTCCCCTGTGGTCTGTGCCCTACTGCTGAGCAACATGGGCTAGCAGGAAAGGCATTCCAGCCAGGAACTGTGCACCAATGCTCCCCAAGAGTAGAGGGGGCCCCCGAGGGAGCCTCTTGTGTGGCCAGAGTGAGCTCACCTGGGGGAGACTGTGACCCGGGCCCCCCTGAGTGGTTCTTCCCGCCCGCCCTGGCCCGGCAGGCCCGAACCCTACAGGATGGCCCAGATCTGCTTGGGTTTCTTCTTGGTCCTACTGGTGTGTTGGGCAGAGCCGGATGGGGAAAGGAGATTAGGACCTCCAAGGGAAAAAAAAAAGGAAAGAAATGGAATTAACAGAGAAGAGTAAGGGACGGGAGCCGGGAGAACGAGGCCCGCGAGGAAGTTTCAGGGCCTTCACCCCGAGAGCGGGGTGTGCGGCCTGGTGGGGCTCCCAGGCTGCACCCTGGGACTGCAGGCCGCTGGAGTCTGGCCCCCTGGGGCCCTGGCAGACCTGGCGGTGGCAGCGGGTGCTGAGCAGGACCCTTACAGTCCTAGCTCTAGGCTGCACCCGGGCCGCGCTCAGCAAGTTCTCTGCCCAGGCTGGCCTGGGGTCTGAGCTGCCCCATCAGACCTCGGTTTGTGCTGTGAGACTGGGGCCTAGAGAGCCATGCTTTCCGATTCTTTACTGCTGTTCCCTACAGTCCTGTGCCTCAGTTTCCTGATCAGCCAACTGTGGAGGCAGAGGAAGAGGGAGTGCACCACACCAGCCCACGACTGGGGAGGGTGGTGTGGGGTCGGGAGGCCGCAGGTATTTGCCCAGGCCTGGCCTCTGGTTCACAGTGCGCTCCTCCTCGTCTCTGGACCTCGGTGTTCGCATCAGTGGAATGGGGCCACTCCCTAAGGGTTCAGTCAGACCCGACCTGTGCGTGCGAGGCGGCAGCACAGCACCAGCCGTTCGCGCCAGGCCAGCGCTGAGGTGGATGGCTAGCGTCATCTGACTGTGGTTGGTGATGTCCTCGAGGCCTGCCACTGTGTTCTAGAAGATTATTTGTGGTTTCTTAAATTAACAATTTTTTTAAAAGAAATCTATTTTTCCTGAACTTAGAAGTTCAGTACCCAAATCTCATTTTTTGTGTAAGTCCAGCAGTTTTTAACGACAATTCTCAAGGCGTCTTTGAGTAATATTTCAGTCAATCAGGTTGAACAGAATAAGCTTCCTTAATAATAAATGCCAAGTATGCACGTAGCTGATTAGATTCCTTTAGATCTCTGCTGTCCCATACACCAGCCCCTAGAACGTGCGCTGGAAGTGCAGCGGTCTGAACTGAGAGGGGTCGGAAATGTGAAATCCACGGCAGGGTTTAGAGATGTGTGAGAAAATGCGAAGTAGTTTGTGAATAACTTTTATATGAATTACAGGTTGAAACGATAATATCTTGGATATGTTGAGTTAAAGAAATTTTATTACAATTGTGTTTACCTATTCTCTTTCAAATGTGGCTACTAGAAAATTTAAAATACTATACAAGGTGGAGCAAAAGTAGGTTTACAGCTGCTCACGTGGAAAATAATACAATAATTAATAAGTACAAATATAAGAATGAACTCTGTTTTGCGTGCATACAACTGTAAACCTGCTTTTGCCCCACCCCGCATGCACCGGAATTGTGTTTGTGTACAACAGCACTGCCTGTCGTACAAAGCTTCCCCAAGGGTTTCAAAGAATGCTTTTGACCTATACAATGAACTTATAAACAAATAGTAAGTTCTCTTGAACATTCTAATAATGTTTACAGACATTGTTGAATTCTCTTCAATGTTCAACCTAAAATTTTAGCTAACATCAGTGAACTCGATGGCCCACATGAGGAACTCTAGTGGCCAAATGTTCTTAAACATCGAAAATGCAGGGCTGTACACACAAACACGCCAAACTTGACCCAATTTTCACGGAACAGAAATGTGCAAATGCATTTGTACGTTTGGGCTCTTGTCTATTCCGTCACCGTTTTTTAAATTTGAATCTTCCCAGGCTTCAAAGCCACTTGCCAGGAAGAGCACTGTGCAGCGGTCACTTGGGTTATCTGGAGCTGGCTGGAGTTTCCTTCTCCGTGGGCTGAGATGGGCGGAGGCCAGCGTTTTCGTTGTTTTGCCGAAACGGCAGGTACAATTGTGTCGTGCTGCTGACCGACATGCAGTGCCCCTTTTGAGAACTTGACCCTGGACCTCTGGGTCCAAGTTACACAACCTAATTCTCGAGGTCTGCCCACCCTCCCATCATTTAATTGGATTAAATTAAACCAATACGTTTACTTTTTTTTTTTTCACATTCTCCCTGCCTGAAGACTACAACTCATAGACGTGTAAATAACGTATGGCAGGTATCTGCATATTTCTTAGTCTGGCTTTCTGGTCACAGGTCAGTGACTTGCGGGGACAGATAGCATGGCTGTCTGCAGTGGTGACGTGGGAAAAGGCAGATGGGCCGCTGGGGCTGGCACGTTTAGCTAAATGTAGATGATTACAGAGGCCTCCAGAACGAGGAAGAAACACTGCCCACAGCCTCCCTTCCTCAGTCACGCCAGCCTCATTTTCTCATGGGAAGGGAAACTCAGGATTTAAATTGGTCTCCCAGATGTTCAGTTCAGAGGCTAAGAATCAGCCTTTCCCTGGGGGACAGAAAGGAATAAGCAGGCGGCCCCAACTCAGGCTTCGAGACAAGAGTTTGGAGGAAAAGACCAACCCGGTACAGGGCCACCTTCCCTCTGCCTGGACCACAGCCCTGAAACCGCTGACTCACGCCCACGCCGGTGCTCAAGCCTGCACGGAGCAGGCTGTGGCAGGGCCGGAATCTCCAGGGCCACCTCCTTCACTGGTCACAGAGTCCCCAGTCCCTCCATCCCACGCTCAGCCAGTCACGGGGGGGGGTAAGGGGGTGGGGCAGTGAGTGTCCCATATTTGCTAGAGCTGCCATCTACCTGGCAATTTACTTAATACTCTTTCTTAATTGATTTTAAAGTGAAAATACATTTATCTTTAAAAAACAAAAACACCTTATGCTGCTCCCTTAAAGATAAAGCCGTTGCAGATCACCTTGATGGTAGTGATGGTGAAAATAAACATAATGGAAACAAAACAGTGTCGTTAGGTTCTGGCCGGATGCTTGCTGCTTTCCCTGCGCCCAGAGGGCAGGGTCACAGGTGTCGGAGAGGGAGAGGCGAGGCGGCGAGGACTAGCCTGCAGGGAGACTCTCTCCTGCAAGCAGGCAGAGAAGCTGGAAGGGAAAGGGGACATACCTCCTTCAGTGACGCAGTGGTCCTGAATGCCTTGCTGGTGACCACCTAAACCGTTTTTCCAGCCTTTGGGTGTGTGCCCCGCACTTTGGAAATGCTGATCCAGAGAAAGGATAGCGGAGGTGGGCAGTCACCCCCACGCCTGACAGAGCCCGGGGAAGCTGCCTGCTCGCCTTCCCAGGGGATGCCCTGGATGTGATAGCCCCATCTCTGTCTGTCTGCAGGCACCCTGGGCAGCCCCTGGATTTTCCTGATGAAACTTGAAGTTGCAGATGTGCCCAAACTCATGTCCCCCCATTCAGCTCAGGGAAACTGAGCCCCAGCTGCAAGGGGAAGGAGGAGTCCTGAGGAGGGGTGAGGTGGGGAAGGGAATTTTGGAACTCACTCCAGCTCTGGTTTGCTGAGTGATGCTGGACAAGTTCCTTCCTTTTTGTGGCCCTAGTTTCCTTGCTGCAAAAATGAGCAAACCGAACACCAAAGACCGGCCTAAAAATCCCAGTCCTCTCTGTCTGTCCCTTGAGGCTTTGGTGGTATGGAGCAGATCTGCTAGAAACTAGCCCTAGGGTGGGCACAAGGTGAAAACCCCTCGCATCCGTCAGGCTTGGGGCCACAATCCCAGCTCTGCATGACCCAGGCTAGCTTCTCCCTGCACGTATGCCACAGATAAGAACACCCGCTCACTGATGTGTGAAAGTTCATTTAGATAATATTTAGATAATGCATCTGCAAATGGCTGAACACAGCAGGGCTCCGCAAGGTTAGCTTATAAATGTCACACAGCAAGGACAAAGATCTCGTACGCAGAACTGCAGCATCAGTGGTTAACACAGCCCTGTTTGCGTGATGAGCTCATTTGCCCATGTGACAACCCCATTGTACAGATGAGGGTACTGAGGTTTAGCGAGGCTGAGAGACCTGTTTAAAGTCTGTAGCTCGTAAGTGGCAGGACTTGAGCTTAGGTCTCTAGGTGAGCAGCTCTGTGCTCTTTCCATTGGAGAAAGTGGCCTGGCTTGTCTCCAGGCTGCTGCCCCCAGGGCTCCATCCAAGTGAGGCATCTCCTCCAGATGCTACCGTTCAGCCCCACCACTGCATCCAGGGGCTGCCCTCAGGGGCCTCTGGGGCCCTGGGGACCCCTGGGAGGCTTGTCAGGGACAGATGGGACCCAAAGTGGCTGCCTCTCTCACCATGGCCCAGCCTTAAAGGGTTTGCTACACACTAACCTTGCCCACTGGGCCCAAGAATGAACGAAGGTCACGTTAAAGAGCCACCACGTGTCAAGGGAGAGCTTGCCGGGCAGGGTGTCTAGTCTCATTTATTTAGCGTCTGCTGTGTGCCAGGCCCTCTGCGGGCACTGAGACATGAGATGTGAAGGTTTGCCCTTGACACTTTAAGTGTTGTGAGGGAGGTGGTGAACCCCACAAGGGGAGGAGTGACCACAGGTGCCATCGATGACAGCCTAGCCACCCTGCACTGCAGGGGAAGCACCGTCCTCCAAAGGTCAGCTGTGCTTATCCTGCCCCACCTGGATGTCGGGGAATCATCCAACTTTACGGAGGGGAAATGGAGGTTCCAAAAGTTCTACCCACTGGTGCCTCGGTACATGCCCATTCATTCATCCGGAACTCATGATGAGTGCCGAAACTGGCGACTACGGAACAGTCCTTGAGCTACCATAAGACTGACATGCTGACCTCTGTTTCATTGCAAGGAGGGGGCGCCAAGCAGCAAGCAAGCACCGAGGGCTGAGACATTTTTTTCTCACCAAAATGAGAGGAGCACAGGGTTTTGCCGAGTTCTGAAGCGGATGAGTACCGAGGTGTGACTGCATTTTGTTCCGGGCTGGCGGCTGGTGCTGAGGCTAGGTCCATGTCTATAAGATCTCCACCGCTGGGTTGTGCTGTCTCCAGGAACTGGGAGTCAGAAGAGGGAGGCATGGGCCGCTTCCCGGAGAGGGGGGTCACCGTGGTCAGGGAGCTGAGACGGAAGGCTGCGCTGGCGTGCAGAGGAGTGTGGCAAAACATCCTAAGTGCAAAGGCGCTAAAAAATAAGCGCAGCAAAAACTGGTGAGATAGTTGTGCTGTGCCAACATCAGCTTCCTGGTGTGGGTGATTTACTCCAGTTGCCTGATCTGCCACGGTTGGGGAAGCTGGGTGATGGGGGCATGGGACTTCTCTGGGCTATTTTCTCATCCACTTGAGAGTCTCTAATTTCAAAATAAAAAGTTAGGTGGGGAAAAGGCGTTTTAGGCAAAAGAACCCGTTTGGCCAGCAGCCTGGAGGCAGGGCAGGCAAGGTGATGGTCCCTGAAGGGTTTCCCTGGCTGCAGGCCATTATGACCAGCCAGCCCTTCTGACCACTCGGGGTGGGACCGCAGTTCCCGAAGTTCCTGAGATCCAGGCTGTTTTCTTTCTCCTGACTCACCCACATGGGTGGTCATGAGGGTCAGTCAGCTAAAACTCAGGGGAACATGAAGCGGAGTGACAGGCCTGTACAGGTGCACATACAAGATGGATGTACTGACCAATGCGAGCTGGGCAAGCACAAGGACAGTGGCCTCTCAGGCAGCACGTGGTAAAGACATGAACCTGTCTTTTCATATTGCAGCCCTGTGAGGTATGAGTTATCAGCCCCATTTTGCTGATTGAGTGGCTGAGGCTCAGAGAGAAGTGGCTTTTCCTAGACGGCGCAGCTAACGGATCTTTCACTCGGTGACGCCACAGTCATGCTGTTTCCCAGCCCTGGAAAATGGGCACCTCAAGATTTCTGCAGGGAAGCTCCCTCCGCTTTCTGGGGACATTTCACCTCATCTCCCATCAGCTGGGCTATGGCAGAAACGGTGAAAAAAACCTTGAAGGTGCCTGTGGGTTAGAAACCACTTCCTGGCCGAGTGTCCACTGTGGGCCTGCTTCCTCAGCTGTAAATCCGGTCAATGGCAACCTCCAGAGCCCAGGCTGGGATGAGGCTCCATCAGATGTGGGCTGGGAGGTAGGTGGGGAAACACAGGGATCCTTGGGGTTCTCTGGGTGCTCGTGGGGATAGCAGAGAGGGGAGAGGGAAGCCCAGTTCCTGTCCACATATTGTAGAGTCCTGTGGCCTGACTGCCTTCTGCCTGCCAATGATGCTGAGGGAGTCTCCAGGAGTCCAGCCCAGGCAGTGAGGCAGGATGATGGGGAGAGGAGGAAGCTATGGGGCCCACAGAGGGGCTGGACTGGGGTCCTCTAAGGTGAAAGTGGTCCCTTGGCAAGGGGGGTGCCCCTGGGTCTCCGCTGTGTGTTGGAGGGTAGGCAGCACATTAGGAGGTCCAGCCTATATGCTTGTTTCCAGGCCACCCAACCACTCCGTCATGCCCTGAACCAGGCCGGACTGCCTGGGCAGGGCCAGCAGATGCCCAGGGGGTCTGTGGGGGCGCAGGTGGCCAGGGTGCTGTGGGGACATAGACTATGCAAGGGAGGAGGAACCTTGGAGCTGCGAGCTTCTCCAGGTGTCTCGGGGATCCTCTCTGACCACCCGACTTCCAGTTTGGAAGTGGCCTGCTGAGCCCTGAGCCAGGGAGGACGCAGAGATGGAGTCGCTGGGCCCTCACAGCGATGTGCGGAGCCAAGCTTGGCCCTGTCCGAGTCACAGCAGTGCAGACTCACGCTCTGAGAGCCCACACCACGTGGCTGGTCGCTGACAGACTCACTTTCTGGTCCCCAACTCATCCCCACCCACTGCTTCTTTCTAAATGGGGTTTGGGGGAAGGATTCTACCTATGCTGCTGTATAATTTTTTGCTATAATTTTTTACCTCTAACCCAGGGTGCCTGGGAGATAGACTGGGGGGCAGGGGGGTGACAGAGGTAGGGAAACATGCCCAGGGCCAGTGAGAAGTGGCTTCCCCCTCCTTCCTTCACTAAAGTAAACACACTTGCCAAATGAATTAAGCCCCTTGGTGTTGTGCTGCACTCTCCAGAGAGTATTCTAGAAATACCGTGACTGTATCTGAGTTGGAAGACAGCTGAGATTCGAAGTTTAACCCTCCTGTTGACCAGAGAAAGACACTAAGGTGCAGAGCAGGGAGCGATGTGCCCAAGGTCACCGAGCAGAGCGAGAAGCCGGGTCTGCAGGCCCTGCCCAGGGCCTCCCCTCCCCCCCACCCCCCAGGAGGGCCTGACGGGGGGCCTGTGCAGGCCAGGTGCATCCTGGGCTCCCCCTCCATGGGAGATGGCAGCCGAGGGCTGTGGGCTCACATGGGCTGTGCCGTCTCAACAGCTTTCCCACCCTTCCCCATCCTTGGCCTTTTTTTTTTTTTTTTTTAACTTTTTATTTCAGCGTGATTTCTGACATACTGAGAAGCTGTAAGTTCCATATGCTTTTCACTCAGTTCCCAACTGTTAACGTTTTACCACAATCACTTCATCATTCTCTCTGTTTTTCTTTTTTTTCTGAACCATTTGAGAGTAGTTTACAGACATAACGTTCCCTTCTCCTAAATGGTTCAATGTGGCTTAAAAAAAAAAAAAGGGAAAGACATTCTCTTACAGAACCACACTGTAGCAATCAAAATCAGGTAATTAACACTGGTCAAACACTATCAGAAAATTTGCAGGTCTCTTTCCGATTTTGCTAGTTGTTCTAAAGCAAAAGAAAATTCCATTTAATGTGCTACATTTTATCCTTGTGTTTTTGTATTTTCCTTTTGTCTGGAACAGTTTCTCAGATTTTTCTTTCTCTTTCATTGGCATTGACCTTTTTGAAGTTCCAGGCCAGTTTCTCTGTCAAATGCCCGTCGTCTGGGTCTGTCTGCGTCTGTCTGTTGATTCCTCCTGATGCGGTTGGACTCCTGCCTCTTTGGGCAGGAACAGCACAGAAGCGATGCTGGGTCCTTTGTGCAGCGTATCATGAGGCACATGGTGTCAGCTTGTAACTTCAAGATAAAAGGTCAAAGGGAGAGGCAATGAGCATTTATTTGAGATCCAAAAGAATAACAATTCAGAAAGAACTAATGCAGACAAAAATGCAAATATTGTTTAGGAGGTGGAAGCAAGGGATGTGGATAAAAGGAAGGAATTTCTGTGGGTGCAGAGAAGCTAACAGAGTGATACTAATTCTGAAGAATGTTTTTAATGTTTGGTCAGGTGGCCACAGAGTCTGCTTTTCTGTTATCTGTGCAAACAGTTGTTTGGGAGACACTGCTTTCTGCCTAGTCTGAGGTTTTTCTGCTCAGTCGTAATATTCCAAATATTTGAGAAGTAAGACCCACCAGGCAGTCCATCTGGGGTGGCAGCTCTGGCTCCATTTTAAAGTGGCTCTGTTTATATTCTTTGTTACAAGTTTGTCTCATCGCTGGTAGTCTAATTTCCTTGCTTGACCAAGGTCAGGTCCACTAGGTACAATTACTCTTTTCTCCTTTAAATTAACATGTATCTTGTGGGCAGATCCTTTGAGAATATGTAAATATATTGCCTCCTCTCAAACATTATGGATGACTCTGGCCTCAGTCAGTTATAACGACAGTTTCTTGATGATGTTATAACTCCACCGTTCCTTCCACACACGTGTAGGTGCTGACTTGAGTTGCTGGCTTCCTCTGCTGGCTCAGTGGGTGGGAGCCAGTTGGCTCAGAGCCTGGGAGGCGGGTGCTGACGAGGCCGAGGTGTGAGCTCCCCGCAGGTGGGGCCTCCGACAGCCGCCATCTTGCCTGGCCTCCGATTCCGGAACTCGGTTTGGCTCCGGTTTGCTGGCAGAGCCGGTCCGCCCTCCACCTGTGCAGTGTTCCCCGTTCACTCATGGAGCTCCCGCTAAGTGCTGGGCACTCTTTTTAGGCACTGAGGATACGGGACAAAGCCCCAGACTTCACTGAGTTTATAAGAAAATAGACCAATAAGTAAACACATTCTGAAAGTGGTGTCATTTCAGAGAGGAATATGTGCAAGAAGGAAATTAAAAGCAAAGTACGGAAGACTGCGAGTGACTAATATGGGGACATAGGTGAGGCCTCTGAGGGCATTTGAGCAGAGCTCAGATGGATGAGATTAGCTGGGAATGCAGAGACCTGGGAGCAGCAGGTCCTTTGGGGCAGAGGGAGGAGCAGGTGAGAGGCCCTGAGGCAGGAGGGAAGTTGACACACTGAGGAGCTGACAGAGGGAGGGGGAGGGTGGAGGGGATGGAGCTGGAGTGGTTGGCAGGTGTTGGTCAGGGAGCACAGATCACAAACGGGCTTGGGATTATTCAAAGAAAATGGGAAATCATTGGACAGCTTGAAGTAAAAGAATGTGATCTGATTTACCTAAACGTGCACAGTTATTCTTATCATTAAATAATTTTTTATAATCACTGTTAACATAAGTATGTTATTTAAACCTAGGAATCTTCTCTCACTATCATATTTCTCAAACTAGTATTACTTTAATAACTAGAATATATTCTACAAACAAATAAGACACTGAAAACAAAAGTGTCATTAACCAGCCTGCCGTTCAGGCCTGAGTCAGCCCTCCCCTTGTTAAAAAGTGTTTGGGGGTTAAAGGCTGAGCAGCCCCACAGAGGTCTTGAAAACCCAAGGACTGAGGAATTAGAAAAGGGATAATTTTCTTACTCTGTGATTCCACACTATTTAATCTGGGATCTTAAACTGTCTGCTACCTAGCAGAAAGGTGAGTGGGGTGGAGGTAGTGGGGGCAGTGGGGTTGTGCTGTGAGGGCGGCGAGCACAGCCTGGTTGGCCACCTAAAATCAGAGGCAGCCACCCCTGCCCCCCACAGTCAGACCCCAGCTGGCCCAACTCACTCAGCTAACCACGGAGAAACTGGGGCCCTGAACTGGGGCAGGAACTTACCCAAGGTCATCATAGTAGCTGGTCTCAGTTCTACCACCTCTCATCATCACTCCCACCCGATTCCAGCTGAAAAATCAGACATGATATAAACATTAGTCATCCTTATTGTAAAAACGTTGTAACAACCACATTAAAGAAGTCTCCTGCAGCACCCTCACATGGCACAGCCTTTTGAGCTTGAAGGAGGGAGCGTGTAGGTCTCTGATGCATTGCGGCCGTTCAGTCTCAGCAGCGCGAAGGAGGCTATGCTGACGGGCACCAGGCTACTTTTGATCAGTATTGGTCTGGACAGCTGTGGGAACATGGACGCGTGTCCGATTCCAGGTTCCACCACCTCCTCTGTGACCTTAGGCCGACTCCTGCCTCCAAGGGAAAAAATGGGGGTAACTCGTACGTCAGTGCTCTCTAGATAGACTTCAAAGCCCTCTCTGAATATCCTCATGGATAATTTTTAGTCACCTGCACCTGTGGGGGCTGTCTCAGGTCCAGCCACGTCAACGGAGCTATGAAACTAAGTCCCACAAAGCACTTATAGGTGTGCAGACTCTGGCAATCTGGAAGTGGGGGAGGGGCATGTCCCTCCGTTTTGTGGGTTCGCCTCTTCCTCCCTTCCAGAATCCCCTAGAAGCTCTCCTCTGGGCTCACCCCACCCCTGCCGCCAGAGGCAGCCTTTGCTGCAGGTACGTGTGTGACTCAGTTTCCCAGGGCTGTCATGCCAAAGCCTGCACACCCCAGCACGTGAACCACAGAAATGTATCATCTCTTGGGTCCGGAGGATGAAAGTTGAAGCCCACACCGACAGCAGGGTTGGCTCCTCCCGAGGCTGTGACAGACAGGCTGCCAGACATCTCTCCCACCTTCCCAAGGTTTGCTGGCATTCTCTGGTGTTCCTTGGCTTGTAGAAACATCACCACAATAAAGAAGGTCGAATTCGGAGGTACTGGGAGCCAGGACTGCAACTGCATCATATCTTGTTATATGGGATGTAATTCAACCTACAGTAGAGTGTGTGTGTGTGTGTGTGTGTGTGTGTGTGTGAGAGAGAGAGAGAGAGAGAGAGAGAGAGAGAGTGTGTGTGTGACTCAGAAGTGGGGTTTCTGGGTCATGACTATAGAAATGTTTCCTGAAGCGGTTGTGCCAATGTGGCCCCCCGCACAGGAGGATGCAGAGTCCCCGCTGACCCCCATTCTCACCAACAAGTAGTATTACCACACTTCTTTTTCAAAATTTGGTTTTAGTTTCATTTTTTTATTGCTATTCTATTACAGTTGTCCCAGTTTTCCCCCCTTTACCCTCCTCCACCCAGCCCACCCCCGCTCCCACAGTCCATCCCCACCCTGATGTCCATGTCCGTGGCTCATTCACACATGTTCTTTAGTCCCTTCCCCTTCTTTCCACCATTATCCCCCTCCCCGTTCCCTTTGGCCTAGTGCACTGCTGAGAACGCAGACTGGTGCAGTCACTGTGGAAAATAGTATGGAATTTCTTCAAAAAACTAAAAATGGAACTGCTTTTTGACCCAGTGATTCCACTGCTGGGAATATATGCTAAAAATCCCAAAACACCCATTCAAAAGAACCTGTGCACCCCTGTGTTCGTGGCAGCACTATTTACAATAGATAGGTACTGGAAACAGCCTAAGTGTCCATCAGTAGGTGAGTGGATCAAAAGGCTGGTACATTACACAATGTAATGCTCCACAGCAGAAAGAAAGAAGGAGCTCCTACCCTTAGCTCCAGCACGGGTGGAACTGGAGAATATATATTTTTAAGATTTTATTTATTTATTTTTACAGAGAGGGGAAGGGAAGGAGAAAGAGAGGAAGAGAAATATCAGTGTGTGGTTGCCTCTTGCACACCCCATGCTGAGACCTGGCCTACAACCCAGGCATGTGTCCTGACTGGGAATTGAACACGTGACTCTGTGGTTCACAGTCTGGCGCTCCATCCACTGAACTGCACCAGCCAGGGTGGAACTGGAGAACATTATAAGTGAAGTAAGCCAGGTGGTGGAAGACAAATACCATATGATCTCACTTATAAGAAGAATCTAATGAACAAAATAAACTAACAAACAAAATAGAACCAGAGACATGCAACAGGCTAAATTTATTTTTATTTTGTTTTTTAATTTTTTAAAATTGAGTCTTTGGGGGTGAGATTGGTTAATAAAATTATATAGGTTTCAGGAGTACGACCCTATGGCACATCCTCTCTATACTGTATTGGGTGTTCACCACCCGAATCAAGTCTCCTTCCATCTCCATTTATCCCCTCACCATGCTCTTTAATGGTCGACAATCAGGTGCAGTGGGGTAGCATCTCCCTGTGGCCTTACTTTGTATTTCTCTGGTCACTGGGAGGCTGGATACTTTGCATTTCCTTTGCAGTGAAGAGCCTCTTCCTGCTCCTTGCCCATATTTCTTCTGTTTGCCTTTTCCTTCCTGATTAATAAAAGAGATTCTTTGCTGAGATGTGTTTCCATTAGGAGAGAGAAGGAAAGAGGAAGGGGAAGTGAGGGCAGCTTTTCTGCCCTGAAATTTCGCAAACTGCCCGCACAGCTAGTGCTTCAGGGTAAAAGCAGAAAACAACTCCAGGTCCTCTGTCTCTTTCTGAAACCTGTGGGGCCAGTTGCAATGCAGAATCTAGACAGTTTAGGTTTGTGAAAGCTGACGTGGTACGTACATTGTATACACCATAATGTGTCAGCAGGAGCCTGATCGGCCACTGGAATCAGATATATTAACTTTTCTGCAGTGAAATGTATGATTTTCACATCACACAAAATTAATAATGACTATGAACAGCCTTGTGCCAGTTCTGGACAGGTCTTGCCACCAACACAGTTACAAGAACACTTTCAGTTTGAGGGTACTGGGGTTTCAGAATTGCAGTAGGGATTGTGCAAGAGTGTCCCCACAATGGTGGTTGAGGGTCAAGCCCTGTGGTACCCATTTTCTCCTCCAATCTTCTGGTAGCCCCAGGAAGGTAAGATTAGCATCACCATTTGATGCTAATCAAATGAAGAAGTCAGGGGGGCTTGGAGGTAAGAAATCCAGAACCTCGTATTAAGAGGAAGAGATGGGATTTGAACCCACACTACCCCGACTCTAAAGCCCATGCACTCTCAACTCTACTGGGCTGTCCCCAGATCTATGAGGGTGGCGTCTCAGCTTCTTTGCTACCCAGGACTCGAGTTTGGAAACAAAGTCACCGCCAGAGGAGAGGATTGGGAGGACGGGAGACCCACTTCCAACCTCTTCAAAACCTCTGGAGGGTCCATCATACTTTGGCATTGACCGAACATCCAGCCAGGTGTCTGGTGGTGCAGGTGGGAGCCCTACACACTTGGTACTGTGGGGAAAGGCACTGGCCAGAGCTCTTATCCATCACTGCGCTTCAGGGGCTGAGAAGGCGACTGTGTCTTCAGTCAGGGCTCATGCACCTTTGCAAAGAAGGACGGGGAAGCCCCACAATTCCAGGCCACTGGCAGGGAGGAAGGGGCAGGTGTCCAGAGAGGGTGGTGGGTCTCACTGCCCTATGTGACCTCGACTCCCAGCCCACTCACCCTCTGGAAAGGTGCAGGTTACAGCTCCAAGACTGCTGGGTAAGGGCTGGCTATCTATTACTTTCTTATCCCTGAGAGCTCCTGCTCACCTGCTATGACCCCTCCCACTTTTCTTCTGCTCTTTGGAGTCAGCATGAACTCCTCTCACCTCTATTTCCCCCCGGGGCATCTTGTTCTGGCCACGAGATAACACTTATTCCTGATCATCATCCACTCTGAGTACATCTGTGTCCTCCACCCCTCGTGGGGCCTGCCACAGTGCCTGACCAAAAGAGGAAGGAAGGAAGGAAGGAAGGAAGGAAGGAAGGAAGGAAGGAAGGAAGGAAGGAAGGAAGGAAGGAAGGAAGGGAGGAAGGGAGGAAGGAAGGAAGGAAGGACGGGCACGTCCCAACTAACGGTTAACGTAGGCAGGAACGCAAAAGTCTTTCGGCCACCTCGGAAGCACCTTAGATATGAGTTGTGGGAGGGAATATGAGACAGCCCTAAGGCCTAGGGCTAACAATGTGTGCTTGGACTTAGAGAGACCTAGAGTCGTATTCTGGTTTTCACCTCCTATTAACCGTGACCTCGGGCAAGTCATTTCATCCCTCTGAGTCTCCGTTTTCTCATCTGGAAAACAGACTTCCTGAGGCCCTTACGGGGATGAATAAGAGAGCATGTGCCATGTGTATAAAGGAGGGGCACACAGTAGGCATTCAGATGCTACCTCCCCTTGAATTTATTTCCTGAACTTGAACTCCTGGGTCCAGTGGGCCCTTCAGCCAGTGGCTGCTGCCAGCCTCTAGCTGTTAATGACATGGGTGTCTCTGAGAGTCAGGCTGAATAACCCCAGTGTTTCTCAGCTTCTCCTTTGAACCTGGATGGGTGGTGGGTGGGGAGGCGACCCCTGTAGCATGGGGCTGATGGGTACAGGGATGAGCCTGGATGAACACAGCTGCTGAGCCAGAGCTGGCCCCTGCTCCCCCAAGGAGACTTTGTAGTCACAACCAGAAGTCCCACCTGCTTGGGAAGGGCTGTGTTTCCTTCTTAGGAGCAATGCTAATGACTTCCGGGGTCTTCTGGATGCCCAATGTGAAGGGGGCTTTAGGCCACCTCAGAGGGGTCTCAGCACCATCCCTGGGAGCTGTGGGGTGTTCACCCCTTGCCCATGCTCAAGCTCGCCCAGAAACTGCAGCATCTCGAGAAGACTTCAAGCCAGAGTCCCTCCTGAGAGCTGGTGGGTGGGGGCAGCCCCCCTGGAAAACCCTGTGCAGCCCAGCAGAGTTCTAGCTCCAGTGAAACCCAGAAACCCAGCCCTGTCCTGTGCACAGAGGGCCAAGCTCTAAGGGGTTTGGTTCTTGAATTTGATATCCTTGAATCTCTAGCTTAACACACCAGGCCTTGTCCTGAGTCCAGGCCTTTGCTGGTGCTGCACCCCTTACCCAGAATGCCTCCTGCCTCCTTTCAGTGGTTGAAGCTGCCTGATACAGTGCAAAGAGTGAATCTGGGGGAAGAACTTGGATTTGACTCCTGGCTTTGTCAACTCCAAGCTGTGTGACCTTGGGCCAGGAACTTGGTATCTCTGAGCCTCTTTGTCGGTCAGACACGCTTCATAATGGCATCTCTTCCCAGGGTTAGCAGGAGGGTTCTCTAGAAAAGCACTTGGCGCAGAGAGAGTCCTCAGTACATGTGGGTCTGCTCCCCCTGCTCCAGTGAAATGCTGTGTACCCATCGAGGCCTGGCTCAAGGGTCACCTCTCTGCAGTAACTTCCTGGACTCTCCTTCCTCTGGGTTCCTCCGGCATGTGGTTCACACCTCTGTCTGCACCTACCACGAGGAGATGGGATTCGGGATTCAGGGCAGCTCCTGGCTCCAGGGCTCCTGGCTGCGCCCTGGACTGAAGGCAGGCCTGGGGCTCCCTCAGTGCACATTCCCACAGTGGAGCCCAGAGCAGGCCTGGCTCAGGAAATGGTGGAGGCGAGGCGAGTTACGGAGACTTCCATTAGTGGTAACAGTTACGTTGAGCATTTGCTGTGTGCCCTGCAGTGTTGGTCAGGTGGTAATTAAGGGAATGCAGTGAACCTTCCACGAGGGTTCAAATCTCTGCGTTGCCTCTTATGAGCCCTGCTGTCCTGCAAAGTTCCTTTACCTCTTGGATCCCAAACTTTCCCATCTGTAGAGTGGGGGTGATAATTAAACCAAGCATTGAGAAGGAGATTAGAGAGTTTAAAACTATCAAAAAACCCACAGATTTCTTTACCCATATCAGCACATGAGAACCATTGGTAGTGATTCAAGCACTTTACCAAGTTTTTCACATATGTTCTCATTTAAATCACTGATGTTTTTATTTTCATCACTTAAAGTAATATATATGACAAATGTTACAGAATTTAGCAAATAAAGAAAAAACTTAACAGCAATGCTAAACTTACCCTCAAAGATAACTGTTGTTACTACCCTGTTGTGGAATCTTCCAGACACCTTGTTAGAAATGTTGCAAACACGCAGAAATGTACTGACAGCATCTTACCAAAGGTGGGAACCTTCAGGCATTCCCACCGCCCAAATTTAAGAAATCCTTACATTTTTCTCCATATTTGTTCAGATCTATATTAATAAGAAAGAAAATCATACAGATACTGTTAAAATGCTTCCTTACCCCTTGTCCCCAGAGCACTTCCGCCCCAAAGCGTGGTGGGCCCACTCTTTCCTTTCATGTTTTTATACTTTTATTACACAAGATGTATTAATACCCACTAGATGGTACATGCGGTACATTTCACATAAATGATATCATACTGAACATATTGTTCTACAACTTACTTTTCCCAGTATATTATGTCTTCAAGACCTAGACCAAGACAGAAGTCTAATTCATTCTTTTAACTAAATAATCCAATCTATGATGATAACACAGTATCTTTAATTATTTCCTGCTGGTGGACTGTATGAGATTACTACTAACTTTTTCTATTACAAGCAGTGCTTTTAAAAAGATCCCTGCATGTATCCGCATGTGAACACACCAGAGAATGTTTTTCCAGGATATATACATAGAGCTGTTGTTTGGGTGTTAAAGTGTGAGCATTTTCAACTGCAGGAGGCATCATGGCCACTTTTTCTACATGTATTTATAAGGATATGCTCATCCTGCTTATTTTGTTTAAAATCTGCTTTTCCCACCCACTATACATACATCTGCACACACACACCTATCCCAAGTGTACATTTGTGCTCATGGATTCTGCAAGATCTTGTTGGGTACTTACTGCCAGATAGGTGTTGGGTCTGTCTCCTCATCTCACTTCAGTCCTGTGAGGTTTTTGCACCTGTGAGGTGAGGGAGGCAAGTCATGCAGATGAAGGGATTCGCTGAAGGCCCCGTTGGTAAGGAGGAAGCTGGGTTTTCGATCCCTGGCTTGTTCCGTTCCCGTCTAATGCTCTGTCTGCTGCCCAAGCCCTGGCAGATGGTTCTACCCAAACCAGATTCAAGGGCCCCGTCCAAGACCTACTGAATTGGAATTAGGGAAGAGGGACTGGGACATCCACCTCTGGCATTCAATGGTCTGAATTCTTATGGGGGATCAAGAAGATGGGGCCAGTGTCTCCAGCCTGCTGGCTCCCTGGGAGCCACCTCCTTCCCAGTGTCCCACGGAATTTTTATTTTGAGTTGCTCATGATCCTGTAAACCTGGGGCGTGTCATCTCACCATCTGGTAACTGCAAAGAAGGAATAATTTGGCATGCAAACATGAGGAAGCCTGGGGACCAGGACCACAGGAGCCTTTGCTTTGAGAAGAACTTCCATTACCATAGCAACTGCAGTCCACATCTCATGTCCAGGACCACTGGATACAATGGAGAGCCAGGGAGGGAGAGCAGGGTGTGAGTGAGGGACAGCTTGGCTAAGGTCCACAAGCAAGATGCGGAGGGATGAGGAAAGAATGAGAATGCAGCCTTTGGGGAGCAGCCTTTGCCAAGCAGAGAACGGAGGGTTTCTCAGAGCCATCTTTTGCATGGGGTGGAATGTCTATACAACTGACTCTTGAATAATATGGGTTTGAACTACACGGATCCACTTATATGTGGATTTTAAAAAGTAAATACTATACATTTATTTTGTCTTTCTTACGGTTTTCTTAATAAGAGTGCCTTCTCTGTAGCTTGTAAGACTACAATGTATAATGCATATACAAAACATGTGTTAATTAGCTGCTTATGTTATCAGTAAGATTTCTAGTCGACAATAGGTTGTGAGTCATTTGGGGGAGTCAAAAGTTATACGCGGACTTTTTATCATGTTGGGGGTTATACCCCACACTCCTGCCTTGATCACGAGTTGACTGCACAGTCAATGGCCAGCTGGTCTCTCATGTCCACTCAGGACTCAACAGGAGAAAGCAGGTCAAAGCCTCAGCGTGTGGGACAAGGCAGACGGCTGCCACGTACCACGTGCTAAGCGTTTCACATGCGGTATCTATGCTCCCCTCAACGTGATCCAATGTGGCCCACGTGTTATGCCCAGTGCCAGGTTAAAAACAAAGCCTAGTCGGGCTCAGTGACCTTTCGAAGGTCGCACAGTACAGATAGGTTTGGATCACTATGCTGTCTTTCCCAAGCCTCCACTCTAAGTCATGAAGACAGTTTCCTGGAGTGGCAACCGTTACGCCGATGAGCTGGTGCCCAGGGAAGGTTGTGAACTCTCCTACTTCTGGACCCTCCCACTTACACTTATCTCCCTAATTCCTGCTCCAGTCCCAGCACCTGGGACAAGTTCAGCAAATGCTCATGGGATTGAATGCAGGCGGTAATACGCTCATTTCTCAGCTTTCAGGATATTGTCACTCACACGCCGTCACATTCCTGAGCACCAGGGGGGGAAAGGAGGGGTTCCAGAAATCAAACACACCCAACTCCCGGTGCTGCATTATCTTTGAGCTTCCTTTCAGTGGAGATGATGAATTGTCCCTCACTTCTCCTTGGGTGTGGTGGTGAAAAGGAGGGAATTCAATCTGGGCTTGCAGGGAGGATGTCCTGCCGATGAGCATCCTCTGTCGTGTGACCTGGTGACAAAAGACAGTTAAAGAGGCTGGATTGCTCTGACTGAGTGGCTGAAACCCACTGGGGCAGGGACTCTGGAAGCCTTTGCCACCACCTTCCTCTGCCAATGGTGCACTGCCTTGGCTCAGGCAGCTACAGCAGGCCTTTGCAGATTAGCCCCTGGGGCTTGCATGCTGACTTGTATCACCACTGGGGGCTGGGCTGTCATTCGCAAGTTCAAGGCTGACCCAGCCCTGTGAAGCTGGAGGGAGTTAGGAAGACCGCCTGGTTGTCAGCGTTCTCTGCCCCACACCCTTGACACTGTTACTGAAACAGAAAGCAGGATGTTGGGTTTCAACTTGATGGAGTAGAACGGTTAAGAGTGCGGGCTCTGGAACTGGACAGCCTGGGTTCAAATCCCAGCTCTGTCATTTTCTAGCAGTGTCATCTTGGGCAAATTACTAAACTTCTTCATGCCTCTGTTTCCCCACTATGTGCACTTACTGTGAAAATTAAATTGGTTAATTTATCTAAAGTATTTATTAATTGCTTGGGCAACAGTTGTCCTTGGAGCTGGCAATTCCTTCTCATTCTTAGTCAGTCAGTCAATCAACAAACACTATGTTGGGCACCCTGGGGGCACAGGGCTGACTCTGACTTGGGCTCTGCCCTCCAGGTTTCTCTGGTCTACTAGAAGTCCTGTGTGCCTTTCTGCATGACAAAGTGGCTTCCCAGACCCAGACACAGAACTGAACTGGAGCCCTCCACAAACACACACGGTCACGCACAAACACATGGTCCCACATGCAGAGGTACCCACACACGATCACAATCACACACACGTATGCACTGCAGCCAGCATCTCAATCCCCGCATTGCCCCAGCACACATGGAAATATGTGGAAATACTGAAAACCACACTGGAGTACTGGGACGGTTGCCATGGGAACTGGGATTCCAAAATCCCAATTTGAGGGCATCTGAATCCTTGTTCTGAATATTTCATTAGTCATGGAGCTCGTGCTCCGAATTCTGAGCCATTTCTCTTTCAGGGGTCACGCTGGGCAGCCAAGCTGGGAGTTGGTGAGGACAAGCAATTAAAGGCCTGATTACTTTCTGTCTGAGTGATGGAGTGGCCCAGACAGGTGCTTGTCGGAGAGCTCTGTCCCGAGGGGGGTGTGCGCGTGTGCACATGCATGCTCGTCTGGGTGTGAGTCCATGGAATCTTCTTAGGCGAGGCTGAGAATGTGTAGCAATCGTGCCCACGTCTGCAGCCCCTGTATCGGCCAGGCCAGGTCGTGCGTGGTAACAAATACACCCCCAGTCTTCATGACTCAACACAGTAAAGGTTCACTTCTGACTCACTCAAAATTCCGGTTGGGTCAACATCCCCCTTCATCTTGTAGTGGCATCTGGAACGCAGGACCTCAAATACGGCCATGACAGAGAAGAAAGAGCCAGAGGAGGCTCATTGCCTCTTACCTACCTTGTCCCCGCAGTGGACACACGTCCACCTGCCTAGGCTTCAATGGCCCCAACACAAGCACAAGAGACCCGGAAATGGGGAGGCGTTCTTTTGTGAGCACAGTAGTCCCTGCTACAGCTCTCCCTTTGTGCTTCTGCAAACTGGACTGCCCCTGCCCAGCATGGAGCCCATTCCTTGGGGATAGTTCAAGGCTGGCTCTGCCACTTGCTAGCTGGTGGCCTTGGGCCATGTATGACTCAGGGTCCAAATAGGAAACAGATGGCACACTCAAAATAGAAATTTGAAGGGGGCTTATTTACAAAAGCCCTTTTGCAAAGGATAATGCAGTAAAAGGTACTGCATTATCCTTTATAAGCTCAGGGCCGCTGAGCTGTTACCACCCTGGTCCAAGGACACAAGAGCAGGGAGAAGCAAGTGAGACATGGAAGGAGAGAGTCGAGGATAGGTGACTGGCTACCTTGAGAGGACCGACAGAAGGACCTAGTCTGCCCAAAGGATCTCCCTGGTAGGGAGCCAGGGAAATAAACACCATGACCTCCCTCCTGTCTCTGCTGTGGCTTCCCATTGACTGAGACAAATAGAAGCCAAAGGGCCCAGGAAGATGCTTATTTAGACCAAACAGGTCATCCTCCCAAGGCCAATTGGATGTAATGTATGCAAACACCTGATTAATCAGTCCTCCACAAATGTTAATTTCTCAGGGTCACAGCTCAGGAGGCACCAGTTACCCTGAAGTCTGGTATGAATCTCCCAAGTTTTCCAAACAAAAATGTTTTTACTAAAAATAACTCCATTTTTGAGACTCCTTTGTACATCAAATATTTTACAGATATTATCTCCTTTTAGCCCACAAAATTTTCCTAAGTGCCTTGCCAACAAGTTGGGACTCTGGCAGACAAAGTGACCGAGCCATTCATGGTCACTCAGCCAGAGAGTGGGTCTGGCCCCAAAGCCTGGTCCTTCCTCTCTGCTCTACTCTGATTTCCAAGGACATGTGCACAATTCACAGATGAAGTGGAGAATGCTGCAGTTCCAAAGCTTGAGAATTTCCCTCCCCTGAAGGGAGGCAAAGGAACCAAGGTCCAGGACTGTATCCTTTTCCAAAGGCCCCATATAGCTGTGGCAGGCTCCAGAAAGTGCCCTCTGCCCTTCAAGTCACCGCTGTGCCCTCTGCACCTGAGTCCACTCACTCACCATGGCTACTGTTCATTGATTTCAGGTCACCCGTCTCCAGCCCCATCAGGTCAGCAGAACACCAGCGGTGCAGAGAGCCAGCCCTTGGAGCCAGGTGAGGAATTACCTTTCTGGGATCCGTGGTCAGGTTTCTGAGACCAAGCAGGTGGTGTCCTGGGGTGACTGAAAGGGAAAATGGACTTTTAGGGCACCAGGGAGGCTCCTTAACTTCAGACAACACCTCTCCTTCTTAAACCAATGTCTGCAGGTCCATATTAGATTCCCTTGGAGATCTTAGAACTACCATCTTTGAGAGGCTACTGATAAAAAGTCACATACACGCGATAGGGTGTTCAGTGAACATTTTAAAGGAATTTGCTGAGAACAAGCTAAAGGATCCTTGGTGAAGTTTGGGGGGTTCCACCAGGTGGGTCTTAGATTAACTCGACAGATATTTATAAAGGACCTGTTCCCTGCAGAGCTGCACACCAACACTGGGGGAGCAATCCTGGTCAAATACGGGCAGGTGGGCCCCTCAAGGAAGGGCTCTGGGCCAGGGGAGAGCCATCATACACACCACACACCTGCAAGCCCATCGCCAACCCCACGTCTGTCTGTCCCCCAGGGTTCTGGGGTCACTGTGGCACTACCTCGAAGCTAGTGCCCTGGGAACAGCGGAGAGGCCTGGGAGGGGAAGCATGGTGCCTGCAATAGCAGGGGGGCCTCTGAGCCCAAAAGTCTGCCCTTCCTTCACACAAGGGTACTCTTGAGACAGGGGCAAGTGAGGATGGTTTGTGGGGATCGGACCCCTGGTTCTCTGTTGCCCCAGGCCTAATTCATCCTAACCTTCAGGGTCACCCTCAGCCCCTCTTCCTCACTCCAAGGAGAGCCAGAGGGTCAGGCTTCAAAGGGGGCTTGGGGATGAACCTTCCCAGCCCCATTTTGCAGACTGGAAGGCTGAGGCCCGGAGTGGGGTAGGAAATTGTCCAAAGTCACTTAGCAGGTCCGTGGTGGGGCCTCTGGCAGTCGCCTGCCCCCACCTATTCCTGGCGTGGGCAGAGTCTGAATCCGCCCAGGCATCAGCGTGTCTGGTGTTTCCAGGGGAGGGGCCCAGGGTCCGCCTGGTGAACGGGAGCAGCCGCTGCAGCGGGACCGTGCAGGTTCAGCTAGGACAGTCCTGGGAGCCCCTGTGCTGGAAGTTCTGGGGCCACGTCGCCGCAGAGGCCGTGTGCCGTGTGCTGGACTGCGGAGGGGTAGAGTGGGTGTCAGTCCAGCCGGCTCCGCTGTCGTCGGAACAACCACCGGACTGGGCCGCGGGGAATGCCAGCGGGACCCGGAACGCCAGCGGGACCCCGAACGCCACGCGGGCCCTGGTGCCCGCAATCCTGTGCAGAAGGGCTGAGTGGCAGTTCTGCGAGGTGGTGGAGCAGGAGTGCATCAGCGGGAGGCCGGCCCAGGTCACTTGTACAGGTACAGCGGCCTGCCCCGCACCCGCCAGCTGAGCCCCTGCTGGGGGAGGGGGAGAGAGCACCTATTCCCCACCGGTCTTCAGCCCCTCACTCCTGTCCCCAGCTCTGGGCACTGGACCCTAGCCTCCTCCCCCGGACTTCACCCCCCACCCACGACACAAACACAGCTGGTTCCGACACCAGAGGGGCTACCACTTCCTATCATTTCCAGCTCTGAGTATTTCCTTAGATCTGGCCTGCAGACCTTACTCCCTGTTAGATCTCCAGCTGGCCCACTTGGTCCCCAGCCCGACCCTTTAGGTCCCCAATCCTAACAGAGTCATAGGCTTTACTTGCTGGTGCCTTCCCTCATCCTGCTCTGGACTTCTGCCTCCTTTAGCTCCGCCCCTACCCGCAAATACGGCCCTTAGCACTGCAGCTCCTCAGCACCATGACCTCACCCACAGGTGTCTGGCCCCACCCATGAGTTTGTACCAGGTTACCAGCCCCTCCCACCGGCTCCGCAGGAACCCTAGTCCTGACCAGTCCTCCTGCCTCTGCTCAGCAAGTCCCAGCCTTGCAGGGTTCCCCCGTCCTGCCCACAGGGTTACAGCCCCTCTTGCTAGGTCCACAGCCCCACCCACAACTATCTGGCCCAGTCCCCACCACCGCCTCCCTTCCTGGCCCTCTTCCCTCCCCCATCCACAAACCCCTTGCCCTCCCACCCCCAGAGAATCAAGCACTGCGGTTGGTGGAGGGTGGCAGCCCATGTGCTGGCCGTGTGGAGATGCTGGAGCATGGCCAGTGGGGTTCTCTGTGCGATGACACGTGGGACCTGAAGGATGCCAACGTGGTGTGCAAGCAACTGGGCTGCGGCAGGGCCATCCAGGCCCTGCCGGGCTTGCACTTTGCCCCTGGACAAGGAGCCATCCACCGGGACCAGGTGAACTGCTCCGGGGAGGAGACCTACCTGTGGGACTGCCCAGGGCTGCCTGGAGATGGATACTGTGGCCACAAGGAGGACGCTGGTGTGGTGTGCTCAGGTCAGTGGGTGCTGTTTCTGAACCCCCTGTCCTCCACCAGCACTGGCTGCAAGCCTCCTGGGCACCGGGCCTGGAGTTAATGCAGGAGATACGGTCCCTGTCCTTGCGTGGTCACCATCCAGGAGGGATGATGAGACCCAGACAAACATAACCCCAGGGAGTGAGTGGTAAAAATCCCAAGAAAGGAAGCCAGGTGCCATTTAGAGGCTGCAGGCAATCCAGAGCTAGAGGGATGAACCCACCCACCTTCTGGAAGAGGTAGCATTAGGGTGAGTTCTTCCTGAGCAAGAGTTGGTCACCTGATTTCGAGCTGGGAGAGGCACTGGAGACAGGGAGGCCCCACGCAGGCTGTGGGCAGTCCAGATGAGGCCGTCTGGTCCAGCCAGCGCTTCTCTGTAATAGGCGTAGGAGTCGGGCAGGGGGTCTTGTTAAACGTAGGTTCTGATTCAGTAGGTCTGGGGCAGGACTTGAGATCCTGCATTTCTAACAAGATTGCAGGCAATGCTGCTGCTGCTTGTCCATGCACCACACGTGGAGTAACAAGGATGTAGGGCACTGAAGCCCGAGCAGACGACAGGGGATACGGATCCTGGGGCAGGGGGAACACACAGATCTGGAGACCAATGGGCTGTGGGGTGTTTGCATTCATGGGCGTGGGCTGGTGGGAATTTGGGCCCAAAGATCCTGGCCTGATGCTGCTCACCCCGCTCCCCTGCAGAGCACCAGTCCTGGCGGCTGACCGGAGGCACTGACCACTGCGAGGGGCAGGTGGAGGTACACTTCCGTGGGGTCTGGAGCACAGTGTGTGACAGCGAGTGGTACTCATCTGAGGCCCACGTGCTCTGCCGTGCCTTGGGCTGCGGGACCGTGGCCGAACGACCCCAGGGGCTGCCCCACTCCCTGTCCGGCAGGATGTACTACTCATGCACGGGAAATGAGGACACCCTCTCGGACTGTTCCTGGCTATTCAACAACTCCAATGTCTGCATACAGTCAAGGGCAGCCAGGGTCCTCTGCTCAGGTATCCCTCCCCCCAACCCCCCTGCACCCTCACTCAGATACGGATCAGGAATTCCACCTGAATCCGCAGCCTAAGAACTTGCAGCCCAAGGACCACAGCATAGACCAGATCAAGAAGACAAAGACTGGCATTAGAGGGGCTGCCGTCCCTAGCATGCTCAGGTAGACGTTGCTAATTGGTTAGGGCATCTTTTCCACAAATCCTCGACTCGGCCTCAGAATCAAATACTTGCTATGGCATTATTATATGCTAATCAGTGGTCTCTGTGGACTGGGGTTGGCTCAGGGGATAAAGCCAACTTGCTGTCCCAGGGCTGGTGACCACAGTAAGAATACATTAGGAGACACTGATAATAATATCAGTGGCAGTGTCTGGAGTCCCGAGCACGTAGCAGACAATGTCGAGCCCTCGGTGTGTCTCACTTTGGCTAAGCCCCACACCCACTCTATGAACTGGGTTCTACCGCACTTGAACAAGTCTGAGACGGCACTGACACACCACTCCACTATTTTATTTTATGTATGTTAATGGACAAAAACGCTGCCAAAATAAACTCTTGGCATGCCATCAGTTGTAATGATTTCAGAGGTGTTAAGGTACGAAAATGCGAGAGCATTAGCCCTGAGGAAATGCGGTTAGCTGTGTCTGTGGAGTTCCGAGGCTGGGCTGCAGGGTGCAGGGCTGCCATTTACCAGCTGGAAGGCCTCCGTTTCAGGACCATGTGGATGCCGATATAGCCACTCCCAGGGTAGCTCGGAAATCAGAGAGCAGCACCATGGGACCTTGGGATTTTGCCTTCCCTTACCTGTCATGTGCTTATGATAATACTGAGAGTGCCAGCTGCCCGCCCCCAAGGCCCATCTGAAGAACAAACCTGACCAAGTGGAAAAGGGAATTGTGGTCTGTAGCAGATTCTACAGAAGGAAGAGATCATTCTTTTATTAGCCCCATGTTCTAAGCAAAGGACCTTCCCAACATTTAATCCATGCTGTTCCTCCTTGTTGTAGGGGGTGGGAAAGACAGGTTTCCTTAGCCAGGTGCCCCCCTGGGACTGCGCCCCCAGTTCCAGGTCACCTGTCATGTTCAGCTCCTGGCACGAGGACTGGCACATAGTAGGTGCTATGTGTCACGCTGAATGAAGTGTGCTTCCTGACAGGTTCCCAGAGGTTGCTCAATCTGTCCACTCCTGAAGTTCCTGCAAGTATGCAGCCAGTCACTGTAGGTGAGTGTCACTGGGTTTGCAGTGTCTCCGAGGCCCGGGTACATGCGTGCATTTGTGTGTGAGTGTGTGTGTATCTGCCTGGGTGGGGCCAGACGGTTCACCCTCCATCGCCCACCTCCAGAAGCTGGACTTGCCTCCTCCAGGCTTTCTTGGTGCTTTGTGGCCTTCTCCCCTCCTCACCCTCCCATGCCAGCTCTGCCACTCCCTAAATCCTGGCATCCCATGGATAGGAGTCTACTTCCCACTCTCCTGTGAGCTCCTGTAGGGCAGGAGGATAGAGCTGGAGAGCTGAGTTGGTGTGACACGGTGAGGACACTGAGGGTGACAGCCAGTGTGTTTACAATGTCCCAAGCACTGGCCCAGCACTCTGGGTCATTACTTCCCAACCCTCTAGTCTTCCCGGCAGCCTCCTGGGGAGGTCTCATCATAACCCTTACACAGGGGAAGGAGGTCCAGCTCAGAGGGTGAAGCAACAGCTAGCCAGTGTTGGCTGGAATTTGCATCCAGGGTTCTGAGTCCCAGACCCACACTTGGTGCATCTGCCAGCTGTGTGTAGCTTGGCTGGCTTCAGGACAGACTCTGGGGGCTCAAATCTCAGCTGTGCCTCTTGCTAGCTGTGTGATATTGGGCAGTTCTTAACCTCTCTGAGCCTCAGTTGCCTTGACTATAAAATGGGATTGAAAACCGTAGCACCTTTCCTAGTGTTGCTGTAAATCTCCAAAGAATGAATTTCCATAAAGCACTTAGAACAGGGATTAGTACACAGTAGGCACCGCCTGGGCATCACTTGTTCTTGTGATTATTCAGTCCAGGCTTGGAGCCCCTAGCATGGTCACTACTGGAGGTGGCTTGGAGTCACCTTCTCTGGGAAGGCCATCTTTGTCTTTTCCATAGAGAATTAGGTGGCCCTGACAGAGCCTCAAGCCCCCAGGTCCCCACCCACAGCTCCATCACAGCACTGTGTGGAGTTGAGCCGAGTTACCCATCTCCCCACTGGACAGAGACCATGACAGCCTGTGATGCCGTTGTCACACCATAGGTGCTCAGTGATGGTTGAGCAGAGAGAGGTCCCTGTGGGCTGGGGGCCAGGAGGAAGTTTCATTCAGTCACTTATTCATTCAGGATGTGTTTCTTGAGCACCTACTATGTACAAGGCACCTAAAAGCAGATGGGAAAAAAAATTTAAAGAGAAAAGGAGGCTAGGTCCAAAGAAAAGGTAGTTCAGCTGCAGACGGGTTGGAGAGATGAGAAGAAGGGCAAGGAGAAGTCTATGTCCATTCTTCCTCCTCCCTGATTTGGGGTTCTTGCTTCTAGAACCTTCTGTGACAGTGAAAGTGGAGGACTGGAAATCTCGGGAGCTGACCCTCTTGATCACCTCTATCATTCTGGGAATTCTCTTCCTTGGCTCACTCATCATCATTGCCGTCATCCTCTTGAAAGTTAAAGGAAAATACGGTAAGTGCAGAATTC
The DNA here is from genome assembly GCA_004027475.1 of Anoura caudifer. Lineage (NCBI taxonomy): Eukaryota > Metazoa > Chordata > Mammalia > Chiroptera > Phyllostomidae > Anoura > Anoura caudifer. The sequence continues at coordinate 39,842 of PVKU01000119.1, forward strand.
TGGGAGCCATAGGGAAGGCCCAGGGATGGGAAGAAGCCTGCCTGAGGTGCAACCCTCCCAGGGGGATGTGAGCTTTGGGGGGCCCCATCAGGAGTAGCAGTGACTCAGCAATGGCCACCCAACCCTGGACCCGGGAGCTCCTCCTGATGGGAAGGATTTTCCCAGCAGACCCAGGAGAAGTGGACCAATGTGGGTCCCAAGGGCAGATCAGACTATGCATGTGTGTGTATTTGGGGGGTTGTGGTGAGGAGGGAGGTGTCTCCATGAGAACAGCACCAGGCAGACCAGAAGGGGCCAAAAATAACTTGTAGAATCTCTGCCTCCCCTCCCTCAGCCCTCCCTGCTGTGGTGAACCACCAACACCTACCTACCACCACCCCAGCAGGGGTCAATAGCTATCAAGAGGTCCCCATCACCATCCCCAAAGAAGGTAGGATGTCAGCCACCCTGGGGGAGGGGAGGGCTGGAGGCGACAGGAAGGGTACACTTTCTGGAGGGTCCACATTATTTATGTCAAAGCAGTCCCCTCGAGGGGGATGAGACCTGGTCCAGCCCACTAGTGGCTGTGGGACCTTGAGCACATCAAGCCTCATTCTGACAGGCAGGTGAGCTTCCAGTGCTATCGTTCTGAGACCCTAGGCTTTCGAGTTCTGGGCAGACACGGCCCAGGGCATTTGGGACTGGGCTCTCATCGGAAATCGGCACTCTGCTAATCGGCTAGTGGGTTGTGGTACCAGTACCTCTTTCAATGGCTTACTCAGTCAGCCTCCCTGCAGAGCCCCATCAAGATTTTCCTGTTACATGATTTTATTTCATGTTTTCAGGATAAAAAAAGTAGATTATGCATCCATGTTTTATGACATATGGATTTATACATCTTGAAACTCTTGTAAAGGAGTTGGAGTGTAATCACATTGCATTGTGAATATGTTAAATCTCCTTTCCTTGAAAACCAGTGCAAAACTCAGCCAAATATTATTACTGTTCTCTGCAGTATCCACATAGCTGAGGAGAGAATGGGAATAACAGAGCCCAGCACCAGGCTAGGCACCGAGCAGCCACCCACTGCACAGGATGGCCTGGAGGTTGAGAGCCGCCCTGCCTGCTTCTCTGGGCAAGGGAGAAGAACCCTGTGCCTCAGTTTCCTCAGCTACAAAATGGGGACACTACCGTCCCTCCCTCAAGGAGTTGTTATGAGAATTAAATGAGATGATATCTGTACACGTTAGAACAGCGCCTGGTGTGTAGTGACTGCCAAGTGTTTGTCACAGAAGGAAATGTGACTTAGTTTCCTGTTTGAAATGGGTGGGAAGCGCTGGGAAAACCCAGGCTGGGGAGTCTCGGACAGATGGGCTGCCTGGTGCTCTCCTGCCTCTCTGCCACCCATTCACCATCCATCCACGATCTCTGTCACCTCTCCCTGCACCCTCTGCCCACCACTTTGCCACACCCCCTGCTCTGTTCTCTCCCCAGTTCCCAAGCTGCCCGTCCAGGCCCAGGCCCCGACCCTTGCAGACCCGGACTCCAGCTCGGACTCTGACTATGAGCACTACGACTTCAGTGCCCAGCCTCCTGTGGCCCTGACCACCTTCTACAGTGAGTGCCTGGGCCCGGGCACCCAAAGGCCCTGTTGCCTGAGCCAGGGAGAGGGCCTAGCTGCCTGGGGACCTTCAGTAGGTCCCACCTGATAACCCCCGCACAAAGAGGGTGAAAGCATGCTTGCTGCCCACTGTGTTGACTGCAAATGGCCCCACACTGAAGTTTTCAAAGTGCTTTTCAATCCTGTAGGCATCTCCATGTATACAGGCATATCCACTCTGGACCTTCTTCCCTCCTGTGTTTGCCTCTGGCCATGCAGGGTCTTAAGACCTGTCCTTCGATGCTCATCCGAAGGTGGCTGTGTCTGTGTAAGATACAAGGGAGTCCAGGAGACAGACACAGTCCGGATGGCTTCCCGCACACTCCCACGCTCTTTCTGTGCCCTGTCCTCCTCCTCCCCCACGCCCCAGCCTCCACTGTGAGCCCAGCTCCACCTCCTATCTGGCTTCTTCAGCTCTCCTCTCTGCCTGCTGGGGTGGCACGGCCCACGCAAAGCCGGGAGTGTGAATGAGAGCAGAGAATCCTGCACCTGTTGTGGAGTCCCTTGGGAGCTTGTCACAAATTCCTGAGCCCCACCCCACACCTACTATAATAGTTAGGATGACAGGCGGTATGTGACATAGACCCCCAAATGACAGTGTCCTGAGACATTGGACAGGGCCTAGGCTCCTTCTCTCATGCCACTCTGCCGTCCCGAAGATGTTGCCCTTGTCCACACGGTTCAGAATGGCTCACCATCGTGTCTACATCTCAGCCAGCAGGAAGGGGGAAGGGAAGGTGGGGCATGCCCTACCTTCTAGGCCAGAGATGCCCATGTGGCTCCCACTCGGGGCTCACCAGCTGGAACTTAAACCCACCAGCCACAGGGAGGTGAAGCCTTTGTCTGGGTCCACTGTGTGTCCAGATAAAGTCCCAAGGGTCCCCTACTACAGGAGGGGAGAAGAGATATAGGGGACAGACAGCCATCTCTGCTGCACATGCTGGATCAGGGCCTCTGGGTGGGGGTCGGGGGGAGTTGGACACTTCAGGTCCCTGCACTGGCATTTGGGAGTCCGAGGGATGAGCTGTCCTTAGAACCTGAGATCTTGAGCCCAGGCGTGGAAGACATAAGACTGAGAGTCCCAAATCCTGGGACTCTGACACTGAGAGTTAGTGGTTCCGGGTTCAAAAGAGCTGACTCCAAGATCCCAGACACTGGACTCGGTAAAATCCTGAGTCTGCATCTCCTTGGTTCTGAAACAAACGTGCCACAGATGCTGTGACAGAAAGATTCCTGACCCTGCAGCTTATGCTCTGGGCTGGCTCCTCGAAGGGGCAACGTCACACGAGGAGAGAACCCGGGACTTGATATTTCCTTACGTGGAGGGGGGTGCAGCTGGGAACACAGGGTGCAGGGCTTCTGGCCAGAAGCAGCCTGTGCCCGTGCTGGTTTCAGACAGAGGTTCAGGGTCTTCCTGGACTAGGATGTGAGCGTGAGATCTGACGGGGAAGGCTAAGCCTCTCCAGGCCCCTGGGGTTATCCTCCAGCCGGATCAGCCTTGGAGGCGCCCTCCTCCAGGCTCAAGGGACAAGGAGATGGAGCCTTCACCCCTCCTCACCAGCACGTCTGCTTATAGATTCCCAGCGACACCGAGTCACAGATGAGGAGGTCCAGCAGAACAGGTTCCGGATGCCCGCCTTGGAGGAAGGTGAGTTGGGCTGGGACAGGGTCCAGAGCGGCGATGCCAGCCCTGCCTCCAGATGTAGCGGCTAAGCTCCCCATGGGAAGCTCCAGCAACTCCCCTCAGCAGGTCCTTCCTGACTTTGACGGTTCAGGTGGCGCTCCATTCTTTGCCAAAATCTAATCTAAAGGCTTCTTCTTTCCTCGCCCTTTTCCCTTTCCTGTACTGGGACTTGAAGAGGTGCGTGCCTCCCAGGTCCCACCTGCCAACCCTGGACCCTGCATTGCAGATCCCCCCTCCCTGAGCCCTCAGCAGCACGGGAGGGTTGACAGCGAGTCCAGCACGTCGTCTGGGGAGGACTACTGCAATAGCCCCAGCAGCAGGCTGCCGCCCTGGAAGCCTCAGGGCTTTTCCTCAGAGAGGAGCCCCCTCCAGGGGGAGCCCCCGAACTTGGAGCTGGCTGGCTCCCAAGGAACTTTTTCAGGTAAGCTGAGCCAAGGGGACTCGGTGTGTGCCCTGTGGCCAACCTGGCTGGAGAAATCACAAAGCTAAGAGCCCTGAACCAGGCTGAGTTCAAGATTCTAGTCCCAGCTCCTCAGCCACATGCTGTGTGACCTTGGACAAGTCTCTTTCCCTCTCTGGGCCTTCATTTCCTCATTCATCAAGCTACAGACTTGACTCCATGGAGTCGTGAGGGCCTCCCAGCTCTGGCAGTTTGTGCACCGACTGTCCCCACGCAGAGCGTGACTGTCTCCATCTCCATCAGGGCCCTCGGCTGATGACAGCTCCAGCACCTCATCTGGGGAGTGGTACCAGAACTTCCAGCCGCCGCCCCAGCCCATTTCAGCGGAGCAGTTTGGGTGTCCAGGTGCCAGTGGCAGGGGAGGGGATCTTGGGAGGGTGGACAGAGAGGGGCTGGGGAAAGGGTGAGTGGGGGACATCTGGATCCATTGGGTGTATCAGCCCAAGGAGAAAAGAAGAGAGGTAAAGGGATTAAAAAAACCAAACAAACACCAACAAACAGGAATATGAAGAGGTAGGGAAAATGGAGGTAAATTGGACAGAGATTCAAAGAGAATGCTTTGAGCGGAAGTGAACCCCCCATTAGTGGGAGCATTCAAGCAGAAGCAGCCAGATGGCCCCTTGGGGGGAATTGTGGTGGCAGGGGGGCTCCCAGCATCAATCGTCCATCAGGCACCGTGCCAGTGTAGGGACGACCGCCCTGGACAAAGATAAGGCCACATTCTAGTGAAGGAGATGGCAGTGATCAAGATAAGATGGGATTCTCTTCATGCCTCACCCCGCAGGGTCACGGGGAGGGGGCGGTGGACTCAGACCCACTCAGCTCTGTCCTGGGGCAGCTGGGGAATGATTGGGTCTCCCGCTGCCCCAAGTGTCCCCCTGACCTGAGCCTCTTGGCCATACAGGATCCTCCGGTCCCCAGCCTGATTCTACTGATGATGACGATTACGATGACATTGGAGCAGGTTAGGCAGGGCTCAGCGAAGCTCCTGGTAGCTCCTTTCCACTGGACTCAGGCACTACCTACCGCCCTGCCCCACCCCTCCCTCCCAGATTGTGCCCCAGGGTGCTGAGGGGCCTCCCCTGGAGAGATGAAAGGAAGCTCCACGCCCTGTACTTTTCAGTCTCCATCCATCAGGCTGAACCTGCTGGCACAGCCCTCTGCCAGCACCAAACAGCAGCCCCAAGGTGGAGGCGCTGCGTCCGAGAGGTGGCGAGCTCTGTCTCAGGGATGGACAAGCAGTCTGGGCCGCCTCTCGGCCAGCAGCATGAAGGGGTTGAACCGGATGACTCCGGATCCCCTTCTGACCCCTGGGTGTCTGGGGCTTTGGCACCCTGAGTCTCAGACACCTCAGGGCCCAGAAGTAATGCAAGGGGCAGAAACGGGCCCGTCCCAGCGCTGCCCAGGAGGTGCCTCGAGCAGGGGCTGCTGGGCTGCCGCTGCTCTGACAGGTAGCTTCTGGGGTTGGGGGTGGCACACTGGCGGATCCAGGCTTCCATCAGAGCAGGGAGCCCAGCCTTCCTGGGCACAGCCAGCTGACAGTGAGCAGGACAACTGCCCCCCTAACCCCTACCGCCAAGGAACTGGAGCCTGAGGCCAGCCCTGCCTCTGGAGGCCCTCGCAACCCACCAGGGTCACCACCCTCTTCTGCAGTGACTGTCCCTGGACAACGAATCCTTATTCTGAGCTTCCAACAGTTTACAAAGATGATCCCAGCACAGACCCTGAGTTGGGTCCCAGTCCCTAAAGGGGCAGAGGCACAGAGATGTCTGGCAGGAGGGGTCCAGAGGCTCGCCAAACCCCAAGTCCCCCTCTGGCTGTGTGGATTGGTGGGAGACTCCTGGAGAAGCCTGTGAATAGGCAAGATAACCCCAGAGCCACAAACGTGACCCGTCAGCCTCCCCAGAGAGGCCAGTGGAGGGTAGGGACGCATGGGGGGTGGGACTTAGGGCCAGCTGCTTGGTGTACTGTTCTGAGCATCCTGAGATTAAACTAATTGCTGAATGAAACCTGGGCATGGAGTGACAAGTCCTTGAACCCTGTAGAACCCCAGGCTGTGTGTGGGTTGGGTGGGGGCATCCCTGTCCACTGAGGCAAACTGGAAAACCTACTGTGGCCCGGCACCGTGGAAAATGCTGGGGACACAGGGACAAGAGGATATAGGGCTTGCCCCCTGGAGGAGGTGGACGCTGAGACAGCCACCCGTGAGTTCGGCCACCAGACTCCCTGATCTATCTGCCCCTTACGGGCCCTGGCACAGTGCGGCTGAAGTTGCTGTGCTGAGCATGTTCAAACCTGGGCCTCCAAAGCTTCTGAGGCAGGATAATGCAGGGGGGTTCTGTGCTCAGCTGACTGGCCAAGAGGATGCAAGGGGGTTCTGTGCTCAGCTTACTGGCCAAGAGGCTGATCCCAGGCCAGGGAGGAGTTGGAGATGAGGCTGGTGGATATGAAAGGGGCCAGGAAAGGACTCACGAAAGGAATTCTCCACCAGCTCAGACACTGGGATTTGAGCCCAGCTGCACCAGCCAATGCCCAGCTCTGCCTTCAGGGTAAGGGCTGGGAGTCAGGTTTCCGCTGAGCCCGCCCAGAGCAGGGGGTGGGTAGGGGAGGCTGGGCTGTGGGATCCTGCTCTGTGGGGCTGAGCAGGTCTAAGCAGGGCCTGTTTTCTGCTCACCTGTCCCACAGGTGGAGAGAAGGCTGACACTCCTCAGGGCAACCGTCACAGGATGTGGTTGTTGCTGTGATGGGCCCCCTTCCCCAGGCCAAGGGGGATTCCTAGGGGAGGAGCCAGGGGTGGGGTGGGCAGGGACAGACTTCCAGAGCAGTGTGTGAAAGCCTTTTTTGTCAGACAGCCCGGGTTCAAATCCAGACTCCACCCTGTCCTGGCTGTGTGGTCTCGGGCAAGTCCCTCAACATCTCTGAGCCTTTGCTGAGAGGTCTATAGTGGTAGGTACCACGTAGGTGATGGCAAGGGTTAGAGTCTCTGCAATGCCTGTTTCCTCCCATGGGCAGATTAGTCAATAGAGGCAAGCGATCTCCTTAAAAGGAGAAAAGTAGAGAAGACAGTCAGCCATTCATGCTGGAGGAGGTAGGAGCATCTCGTCCTGCTCTCATCTGACCGATAAGGAGGCTGAGGTCCGGCAGAGGAAAGGACTCATCCAAGGTCACTCAGAGAGTTAATAGCTAGTCACAATTCGGCCCTACTCCACCCCACCCTCACCCCCCAGGAAGATGGTGACACCTTCTTCTCCCCCAGAGGTCTCCCTCATTACTCACCAAAACCCCCTCTCCCTTCCTTGTCCCCTGCCCACACCAGTCCAAGAGAACCCGGGCTACTCTGAGACATGTCTCCTTGCCCCTTCCCAGCCCCTGGGCAGCCCGGAGGCAGGAGACAGTCTAAGGGTTGGCGTCCAGAACCTACGGAGCCGGCTTCCTCGGTTGGGTGATGGGGGCTGCTCACAGGGAGGCCCCCCCATGTTTGTGCCTCCAGGGCACTCAGAGCATCCGTCCGAGGGAACCCATGGGCAAAGCAGGTGTGCTGGCCAGCCACCAGGGGTTACAAAAAGCCTCAAGGCTCTGCGAGGGGAAACATCATGAACTTAAATGGAGGTGGCAGCTGAGTGAAGCCCAATTTTAGAAGCATCCACACGGGAGGGGCTGGACCTGAGAACGGAGACACTGCAGCAGTTTCATGGCTGTGCACGTGCAGTGGGAGAATGATGCCCTGCGAACGTGTGGGGTCCAGGGGAGCCCCTGACCCTGCTGCAGAGGGGCCATCCGGGAAGGCTTCCTGCGGAGGCGATGCTTGAATGGGGTCACAAAGGACGAGTAGGAGTTAGCCGTGGACCAAGAGAGGGAAGGGCAGGACAGGCTGATGGAACGGCATGAGCAGAGACAGAACAGGAAGTTCAGTGGCTCGTGAAGTCACCGGGGGTCCAGCCTAAGAGAAGAGACTGAGGACAGTTGATTCTCAAACCCACTCTTTCCCAGGTGAGAAAGTGGAGGCCCAAAGAGGTTCAGCGATTTGCCCGAGTCACACAGTTGAACAGCATCACCTTTCTGGGTCCTTTACAGCCCCTGACTCATCAGTGCTCACAATAGCCCTGTGAGGTGTTCCTACTATCCTCCCTGTTAGGGCTGAGGGAGCCGAGGCTCCGGAAAATGCAGAGATTTTTCCAGGGCTGTCAGCTCAACATGGGGGGCCAGGCCCTGGCTGCATCTCCCCGTGGCCTCCCGATGCGGTGGGGGCCACAGAAAAGGTTCCTTTCCATGCCCACTGATCTGACCGCCCAGTGGGAACGTCATTCCTGCTCCTCCTGACACCTGGGAGAGCCCGCAGGATGAGGACGGGACTCAGGCAGAACTGTCCCACGAGGGTCCTCTGCTCCTGTCTGCTCTCTGGGCTGCATGGAGGTGGCTGGGAGGCTGGTCCCAGGAGTCAAGGTAAAAGCTCCATGCCCCGGGTGGGCATCACCTGCCGGTACCCAACCTTTTCCACTGGAAACCTCACCTCTGAGGCACATCTGCCAAGCCACCACTCAGCTCCCCATCCCTCCCTATCGCCCCATCTGTGGTTTCCACTTCCGTCCCTCCCTAAGCCCCTCCTGATGGCTCTGGAGCCGGGCAGAGGTGGCTGGAGCACCGTGGGGCCACTCGGTGTGGACCTCTCTTCATCACGGCCCCAGGCCCCGGTGCCGGCTTCATGACGAGGGCACGGAGGCTCCAAAATGAGGAGGAGCAGGGGAGACCCATCAAGGAAGGATGAGTTCAAAGTCGCCTCAGTGGAAAGTTCATCTCTCCCCACATCCTTCAGCTGTTTACCAGTTTGGCGGGGTTCTGGCATCCTGACATGAAAAGAGGCTCACCCCTCACCAACATCATCGAGGAAGGACCAAAATAGCAACAGAGGAAGACAGAGAAGAGAAAGACAAAGGGAGAGGGGAGAGAGAGAGAATGGTGAGATAGAGAGAAAAAGAAGCGGAGGCCATTCGGGTCTGAGCAGACACTGGGAGACACAGCAGGCCCCACGAGGCCACCTGGGACACTCCTCTGGACACTGTCTGGATCCCTTGTGTGTGAGGCTTACTTGAGCCTCAAACCCCAAACCCTCAGGGCTGTAAGGCATCCTAATCTCTATTGTCCTCTGGGTGAGAACAGGGAAGCCCAGAGGAGTCGCAGAACTAGTTCGAGGACACCCATCTAGGAGCCTGGGAGCCAGACACCCAGTAGGGCCCCACCCAGCAGGCAGGAAGGAGGAGAGCAAGCAGGTGGAAAGGCAGAAGGTGGGAGAGCCAGAAGGGGGGTGGAGGCCAAGGAAGGACAGAAAGACAGTCTTTCTTGGGGAAGGACTCCCCCGAAAAGGACCCAGCGCCATCCTGGCTGAAGTAGGTGCTGGTCCCCGTCTCTCTTTCCCTAGGCCCACAGCCCCGGCTGCCCAAGTGCAGAAGGAGAGGAAGTCACCGCAGTGCCATGGGCTCTGCCCGAGAGTCATTCCCCTTCTGAGTGATCTTGTTCACAGCACCCTCTGCCTGCGGGTTCCTGCCTTCCCTGCCACCGCTGAGCCGGGGTCACACTCGACTTCCCTCCACAGTTGCGCAGCCGGGAGAGAAAATGGTCCAGGTCTACGCGCTCACAGACATGTCCTCCCCAGGGCCCCCAGGCTGCACCCGGCTCTCCCTCCGGGAGACACCATTATTCCCCAGATCAGAGCTTCTGCTTCCCTCCACTCTGGGTGTGGCCTTACCTCCCCTGGGGCCTCACTCAGACACTCTGCCTGGCTGCTGGAGGCTGCTGTCCTCTGAGGATGAGATACTAAGATAACTGGGGTCAGTGACCCCCAACTCTTCTGCAAGCCAGGACACAGTGAGACCCTGCCACATGACCATGAGGGGCACCCTCTTCTCCAAACAGGTGGCCCCCTCTGCGGCAGAGCCCTGACCTCCCGCTGTTTGGTCCATTTCCTGCTCTGGCTCTCATTGCTCTCACTTTCTTGGGAACCTGAAAAGGGGGTGGGTGCGCCCTGCAGGCAGCGGAGGCACAGGGCAACAGCCCGAGACACAGAGGTGTCGGCCGTGCAGAGCCACCCGGCTGGCACACACTCGACCCATCCCCATCGGCAAGAACACCTCTTCCTGTGAGAAGGCCCTTGTGGGCTCTAAGGTCAGGACCACCCACCTGGGGGGATAGTGCAGGGCCGGAGGGGAACCCCCTGCAGTGTGGGGTGATGGCCATTCAGGGGCAGAATAAAGTGGATTGGAACCAGTATGTCCCAAACCTCAGTTTTTGTTTTTGTTCTGTGGACCTTTTGTTCTCTTGCCCGCTTAATAGGTTTTCTTTCAATGGATTCACATTTTTTTTAATGGAAATTTATTGTAAAAGGAATCTTTAGCCATTTTACAAAATATCCACAGTGTGCTTTTCAAAAATGCTAATATCATAAAACACAGACACAAGAACGGTTTCAGAGGAAAGGCACTACAGGGACGTGGCGAGGTGTACCGGGGGATGTCCTGCCCTTGCTGGAGTTACGTGAGAAAATGTGTTGCTTTTAGGCAATACATAGTGAAGTATGAAAGTATTCAGGAGTAAAGGGACAAGCTTTTTAAAAATTTTTCAGTGATAGTTTACATTCGATAGTATTCTGTGTTAGTGTCAGATGGACAGGGACAACTTATTGGTAGATGGCTCAGAAAAGAAAATCTGTGTGGGAGGATGGGTAGGAGGGGGAGACTGAGACAGAGGGAGGGAGAGAGAGAGAGAGAGAGAAGGAGAGATGGAGGGAGGGAGAGACTATAAAGCAGTAAAATGTTAACACCAGGGGAATCTGGGTGAACGGTGCCCAGGAATCCTTTGTATTATTCTTGCAACTTTTCTCTAAGTCTGAAATTGTTTTAAAATGCATTTAAAGGAAACTTTATGTTGCTGTTATAACACCCATCACTTGCTGCAAATTTAAGGTCATTCTAAACTAAAACAATGCTGTTACTCTTTCCGGATACGTTGGTTGCCAAGTCTGAGCCTGGGACCTGCCTGTTCTCGGTTATAGGTGGGGACAGACAAGGGTGGGGAGGCATTAAGATGTCCTGGCTCCAGCCTGTGACATTCTCCTCGATTTCATGGGAAAGGCTGGCACAGAATTGAAAGGGCATCACTTTCTCACGCAGGAGCTGTGATCCAATGATCCTGCCCTATGGTTACAAGCCCAGTGTCATTCATTTCATGACAGTTGGGCACCCTCAGAGCCAGGGGGTCATGAAGCGCTGGCACCCTCAGGAAGCTCACAAGCCACGCAGAGATGATCATGGGTGGGATGGGGATGGACGAGTGTCCAGGTAGAGCTCACTTCTCTGAATCCCAACACTCTGGGGATCCTTGGAGTCCGGAGGTGGCGACCTTGGGGCTAGCACGTGCCCCAGGAGCAGGCACGCCACAGGGGCAGCTCAGAGCTGGAGGAGACAAGAGCATATCATCGGTGTGTGAGAAACGAGGTGTAGGACCATCACACCCAGGAAGATGGAGCGGCCTCGCTGCCTCAGTCTCCAAGGGTCTGTTCTGATCCTCCTCCGACCCACGTCGCCCTGTTTCCTGCTTGGACTGCAAGCGAAGCTTTCTCCCCATTCTTCTCATGGCACATTTCATTTCTAACACATTAACTTTTCATGTTAGGACAGTTTTCAATTTGAAGAACAATTACTCAGATAGCACTAAGTTCTCCTGCACCCCACCTTTGGTTTCCCCAGCATCGACACCTTAGGTTGGCTCATGTATCACAGCTAACGAGCTGACACTGGGACACCATCGTCAGCCAAAGTCCATACGCTGTTCAGATTGCTTTCATTTTTACCTAACACCCTTTTCCGCTCCAGGATCCTGTCCCGAACACCATGTGACATTTTATCATCCTGCGGCTCCCCTTGGCAGTGACAGTTTCTCCGACTTTGGTTGTTTCTGATGGCCACAACAATTTTTAGAAGTGCTGGTCAAGTATTTTGTAAAATGACTCCCAACTCCGATTTGTCTGATGTTTTTCTCGTTCTTACACTGGGCTTATAGGTTTGGGGGGAGAAGACCAGAGAGGGAAAGGGCCATTCTCATCACCTCCCATCCACGGTACCTCCTTCAACATCTTATCACTGTTGACCTTGGTCACCGGCTGAGGCCGCATCAGTCAGTTTTCCCCACCGAAAAGTCATGCTTCGTGCTTGTTCGAAGGAAGTCTCTATGTGCAACCCACACACCACAGCCCTGAGGATGGAGAACCTCCATAAACTATCTGGAACTTTTCTGCGTGGGAGAATTGTCTATTTCCTTCTACTTATTTATTCAACCATGTATTGCTATCAGTATGGGTTGCAGGTTGTTACTTTGGGTTGTAATCCTGTACTAGTTTATCTTGTCGTTCAAGCTGTGCAGCTTTGGCTGCTGGGAGCTCCTCCTACGGGCTCCTGGGACCCTCCCGCAGGCCCACCATTGCGAGTTTGTTTTTTCGAGCACTTCCTTACTTCCGGGAACTGCAAGACGCTCAGCTCACCTGGCACAGCCCCTGCTCCAGTGCTAGAATCAGCCACTTCCCCAGGGAGCCCTGGTTCCTCTCGCTGGAGAATAATATTAGAAACCAACATCCGGGCTGCAGGTGTGCTTGCTGCTTCTGGAGTGTGGTTGTTTCTAGGCCCCATCAGCTGACAGAGCAAGGCAACGTGTGTGTGTATATAACCCATGTATCCTTACAAACCCATGCACACCTCCATGTGTAGCCACCTGGACGTACGTAGATGAAGGCAAACGTGAGCCCAGAGCAACGCCTCTGACTCAGGCAGCGGATCGTTCCAGCCTTCTCTGGTTTGCCCGCGACCTCACACTGCAGCACCTAGAAACCCGGCTCCCACCTCCCACCATCCATTCACTCTACTCTTCGGTTCTGTGCATGCTTTTCCCTTCTTATATTTTTCCTGTTCTCCATCAAGACTGTAAGTTCCTCAAGGGCAAAGACCTGAACTTGTTTCTCTTTTTCTGTCCTCACCCCCTCCCGAATTCTAGCAGAAGGTCCCTAAGAAAAACAGTACAATGACTATATTCTTGGAGAGGGAGGGAGGGAGAAACAGCCCCCAGCTTCAGCCCCAGGACCTTTCGTTCCTCAGACACAGACACAGGCGCCTCTAACATCCTTTTGGTGCCAAATCTGAATCACCCACATCAGGGGATATGCGAACTCTAGAGCTCTCTGCTCTCCACCCACCTTCCTAGCACCGCTAGCTCGTGCTGGTCCTTTGATACTTTTTATAAAGCATTATTCTATCAAGATGAATGGAAACACAAAGGGGCCGGTTGCAGGGAGAAGAAGAGTAGGTCTCATTAGTCTGATACAATTGAGGCAGAGTGGAAAACATCTGGCCCCTCGCTCTGAGAAGCTCTCAGGAAAATCCCTGGGGTGGTCTGCGGTCCCCCTGGCCAGCCCACAGCATGATTTTTCCCCGTCTCTGGGGAGGGATGGAGAGAGGAGGCCTGGACTGGCGTTAGAGTCGGACACAGAAGGCACATGCGCGCCTGGAGGAAGAGACTGTCGCTGTTACATAGCATCGGAAGGTCTTTGGTTAATTTTCTGTCTGTTTGCAAAGTAGTCTTGCTCGTTCCTTTCACATGTGTTTCTATAAATAGATTATGCTGCAACCTGAACATCTGTGTCCCAATTTTTTAAGAAGTTACCATATGATTTCACTCATATGTGGAATCTAATGAACAAACTGAACTTGCAAGCAACATAGAGACAGACTCACAGATAGAGAGCAGGCTGACAGCTGGGGTGGTAAGGTGGAGGGATCGAGCAAAAAAGGAAAAAAAAAAAAACAAAGAGAAAGAACTCAGGGACACGGACAACAGTGTGGTAATTGTGGGGGGAAGGGTGTGGGTGGCGGTGGAAAAGGCCATGGGGGGATAAGTGGTAACGGAAAAAATATAATTAAAAAGTTGTAAATGGTTGCCACTGTTCTACCTAATTTCTGCCCCAATTTAAAACAATGAAAAGGCTCAGCCTTGCTCCTCCCCTGCTCTCTTTGCCTCAGCAGACACCCCATTGTGCCCCCCATAGGATATGCCCAGGTTTCCTGAGGGTCCCAGACACCTCTCCCAGTGTTCTTTGCTTGTTAGTGAGCCCTGTGCGGTAGGAGCCCTGCCCGAGGGGGCCAGAGGAACCCCTCACTCAGGCACCGAGCCCTCAGTATATGACTTCTTATTAAGCAAGATGAAAAGAAAAAACACAATTTAATAGAAAAGCCAGCCTTTGGGGCACCGAGGTGGAAATAGTAAGGTATTCCAAAAGCAGAGATAGTTCTCTTACTATGCATGGTTTAGAATGAATGGTCCCCCTCCCTCCTTCTTTATGTTTTCATTAATTACGTTGGCACGTGTTTATCCTGCTCCAGGTCCAACCCCCTCCTTCTTGCGCCTGCTCTGCACCTGGCACCTCACCTACCTGACCACATTTAATCCTAACAGCCTTATGGGCTCAGCGCTGCTATCTCCTTCCTAAGGCTGGAAATACAGGAGCTTGGGGAAGAACAGGTGACTAGCAGCAGAATGGCATTCAAACCCAGGCTGTGGAGTCCAAGGCCACGCTCTGCTTCCCCCCACCCCGGGCTCCGGGGACTGGGGCCTGACCAGGGGAAAACGCCCACATGAAAACCCGAACGCAGCCTCACGTGGCGGGTGACAGGGTTATCGGCGCCATCAGAGCCGCCACCCCCTCCCGAGACTCTCACTCCGTAGGATCCAGACCATCTCCTGTCTGAGAGGCTTCCTTGGGTGGGGAGAGGATCACGCAAGCCTTTGGTATCACATACAAAGGGTCGGATGAGGCTGCCCAGGCCACCGTACCTGCTCCCTTCCAGGAGCAACGAGACAGGGCGCAGTGGGCAGAACCTCAGACTCCGACTTCCCTTTCCTCATCTTTGTCATCGGAAAACACAGCCGCGTTTCCAAGACAGGAAAGGAGGGACATTCGCGAGGGTGGTTCCCCACACGCACGGCCTGCTCCCTGAAAGAGGAGCCGAGCCCTGCCGCCTACAAAGTCCGACCGTTACCCCACTTTGAAAATGAAAAGAATCAGTGCACAGGGGCTCCTGGGATAGGCCCGCGGGCCACACTGTCAGGGCCCGAGGGAGACACCAGTCCGGCGCTCGAGTCCGCAGTCAAGGCTTTTCCTCCGCACGGGTCTCACACCGGTAGCCTGGAGCCCAAATGTAATCTACGGTTGGGCTTTTTAAGGACAGCTCTATGGTTTTTAATTTTTTAAAAATGAACTGCCAACATTTGAAAATCAGACTTCACATACAATTCCAGATTTCTGGTTTCTTTGGAAAAATTAAAAACTTTGAAAACCCCAGACCTGGAACCTCAACAATCAGGTGGGGCTGGAGCAAGGAGACAGGGCCCTCTGCGATGGCCCAGGGCCGGCTTGTCATCCAGGCTGGGACCCTGTTGGCCCTGGGTTGCCACCTCCCCCCGGCCTCTCCCTCTGAGAAAGTGGCTTCACCGTATTTGACCCAGGGGGAGGCAGAGGATGGCTGGTTGCCTGGCCCCGGGGGAAACTGGGGAGAGGCAGAGGGAGACCCTGAATGTCCAGTCCTCCCTTCCGCTGTTTACTGTGCACCCTCTGGTTGAGACCCCAGTGCACAGACCACCAGTGTGGGTGAGGGAGGGGGTCACACTGTAACTGCACAGACTGATTTGCACAAACACCCCTTCCAGGGGACCTGGAGCGTCAGGGCCTGCCAGCTGTGGCCTGCCGCTGCTCTGCCTGTAACTCGGGTGGCCTCTCCATGGCTCCCTGCCAGGGCCTCACATGAGGACATGAAAAGCAGGCTTGCTGTGCCCTTCTAGCCACCTAGCCTGGCACCAGGGGTGGGGCTAGCTTCAGCTCAGTGCTTTTCTGCTCAGTGTCTGGTCTACCTCAAGGTATCTACAGGGACCTGGGAAGCTTGTGGGCTTAGAACAAACCAGGATTGGCCTCTGGGGAAGTTGGTGGGTGTTTGTAACTGGACAGACTGATTTGCACAAACCTTCGTATGTTCACCACAAACACCGAAATTACATGATGCTGGGAAGAGCCCCTTCACCAAAATCACCATCCACCCATGGCCAGTGCCTAAAATCTTGCTATTAGCTAGCATTTTATTTCCAAGAAGGTGTTGCCTCTTCAGGGGTCATTTCTACAGGCAAGTACTCCTGGGAGGTTTCAGCCATTAACACCTGAGTATGAATTGCTCTCCCCAGACTTCCAAGTGTTTTAAGCCTGAAGAGAACTGAAAGACCACTTTGTCCAAGCAAAGTAGACTTCTTTAGACCAGAGAGGTGAAATGATTTATCCCCACTTTGGGGCACAGCTGGAACCATGAGGCAGCTTTCCTGAGTCTGGGGTCCAGGGCAGCAATTGGCAACTCTTGTCTATAAATGGTCAGATGGTAAATATTTTAGAATTTGCTGGCCACGCAGTCTCTGTTGACACTACCCCTCTGTGCTCAGCACTGTGAACGCAGCTGTAGACACTGTGCGATGGCTGAGTGTGGCTGTGTTCCAACCACACTCTATTTATGGATGCTAAAGTGCAATTTTCATATAGTTTGTATGTGTCACAAAATAGTCTCATTTTTACTTTTTTCCAACTATTTAAAAAATGTGCCCTGGCTGGTATGGCTCAGTGGATTGAGTGCCGACCTGCAAATCAAAGGGTCACTGGTTCGATTCCCACTCAGGGCACATGCCTGGGTTGGGCCCTGGTCCCCAGTTGGGGGGCATACAAGAGGCAACCTCATGTTGATGTTTCTCTCCCTCTCTTTCTCCCTCCCTTCCCCTCTCTCCAAAAATAAATAAGTAAAATCTTTAAAAAAAATACAAATGTAAACACCGTGCTCAGTTTGCAGGCCATATGAAACCAAGCCCTGGGCCAACTGAGACCAAGCGTGAGGTTCGCTAGCCCTGTGTTACTAGAATGGTTTCCAGAACGCTGTTGCTTCAGGGGCTCTCATGCATTTTCTGAGACGCTTCATCAGGAGTCTGGTGCAGTAGGATGGGATGCCTATTTCATATCAACATCATATTTTAAATCACATCATTCTTTTAGATGAACCTGGTGGGCAGAACTTGGATATTAACCTTCCTTTTCTTCAAATGTTTTTATTGCGGTAAAATACACGCAATCCAAGATTTGCCATCTTAACCGTGTCTTAACGGCCGATCAGCGGCACTGAGCACGCTCACGCTCACATCGCCGTGCAGCCACTGCCATCCATCTCCATGGTTCCTCTCATCTCCTCGAACTGAAACTATCCCCGTCTCACAACGGCTCCCCACTCCCCTTGCCCCGGCCCCTGGGAACCACCATTCTACTTTCCATCTCTACAACTCTGACTGCTCTAAGGAGCTCAGGTAAGGGGAGTCACATAGGACTTGTCTGTTTGTCGCTGGCTTATGTCACT
Organism: Anoura caudifer; assembly: GCA_004027475.1. NCBI lineage: Eukaryota > Metazoa > Chordata > Mammalia > Chiroptera > Phyllostomidae > Anoura > Anoura caudifer. The sequence continues at coordinate 57,094 of PVKU01000119.1, forward strand.
TAGTGTAATGCCCTCAAGATTCATCATGTGGTAGCAGGTGCAGGAACTGCCTTCCTGTTCGAGGCCGGATAGTATTCCACTCTGTGCATTTACCACATTTGCTCGTCCATTCACGCGCCAATGGATTGCTTCCGCGTTTTAGCTACTGTTAGTGGTGCTATGAACATGCAGCATATTAAAGGGAGGCAGAATATGCCACCCCAAAATATGCCACTTCGGCATAAGGATCAGTCGCAGTTAAAGGCACTTAAAAAACAACAAATACAAGAAAAACACTCTGACCTTCCTTCTTTTTTCTTAAAAGCAGGAGACGAAATTCCTGTATGAAAGATGTCCTCCTTACACCCCAAGGACAGTGTCATTAAGGACAGGAAGTTGAGGTGGAGACAATTCTTATACAAACAGACCTCGTTAAAATAGGTCAACAATTGTCTTCCTTTAGCCTCCCAGGTAGTTTACTTACTTTTCCACAATGGTGTCTCTTTGTTCAACCCGCTATAAAAGCACATAGGGCCCACTGGTTTTTGGGTCTTCATTCGTTACACAGGCTTCTATGTCACGTAACACTTATGCAAATGTGTATGCATTTCTCTGGTTAATCTGTCTCCTGTCGGTTTAATTATCTGGCCCAGCTGAAAAAACTAAGCCAGTAGACATAAAAATATGCCTCCCTTGCAGTGCGCAACCATCACCTATTTTTAAAATATGTGAGTAAGCCATCCTTGAACGGTTCATAATTTTACATTATTCCCTCTTCTTCTTGAACTCTCATTCTACTCCCTCTGTATAATAATATCCTGGTACGTTTTCATGCTTTTAAGTCTTACAGTACATTATCATGCTTTGAAACAAAAAATGTATAAAAATTAAAATGTTGAAACTCTATCATTTCCTGTAATCATAAGGGTTTGATAAAAAAAAAATCCCCTATGTTATGTTACAATTATTATAATTATTATTATCAACAAATTAAAATAACATGGGTATTACAACCTTGATAATTAATTATTCACCACAAAAATCCAAATTTTATAGGAAGTGTATCTTTCTCTTAATGAGGTATTTAGATCCTCCCAACCATGCATTTAGCTAATGTATCTGTGGATGGATATTATTTCTTGCTAAAACAAGATAGGCATTAGCACCCTGTTTGTTCTTTTTTTATAAATTCATGAACTGACTAGATGGTCCTGGAAGGAATTCTTTTACAGGTTTATTTTATTCTCATTTGAGAGAGTGGGGGAGGGAGAGAGAGAAACTTCGATGCGAGAAAGAAACATCGATTGGCTGCCTCCTGCATGCACCCCAACCTGGGATCAAGCCGGAAACCTGGGCATGTGCCCTGACCAGGAATCAAACCGCCAACCCTTTCATTACTGGACAATGCTCCAACGAACAGAGCTACACCAGCTAGGGCTAGAAGGAATTTTTCAATAGTTATGCCACTCAGTTCTTTCAGCTGCATACAAGTAAGATGCAAAACATCACAAAACAATCTAGCATCAAATTACTTTTTGATTTCAAGATTCTGTCAAAATTAAAAACTAGAAACCATCTGCCTTGCAAAATGATCCATCTGTCTTAGAGTGGCTTACTTGCTCATCACCAGCTCTGACGCCTCAAGCAGTCCCTTTGTTGGTGTCCCAGCATTTTTTCTGTCCAGGAGGATCAGGGATGGGATAGGTCTTCATCATTTTAGTCAAGTGGGCAAAGACTGATTATGCAAGGGGGTCCAGAAGGAGGTGGACTGGAGGAGGACCACAGAAGGAGGTCGAGGGTCTGGAATCGATTCCCTGGAGTCTCCCTGGCCCATTCCCATCTGGAGACCACCAGCCTAGGGCAAAGATGAAAAAAGGCAAGTCCTCTGCGTTGAGGACAGCAGAAACCTCAGCATGAACCAGTCGGTCCGAACCCCTGCACGAGGAGACCTGAAGGAGCCCCAGTGTGGCTTCTAGCAGCCTCAGGCCACATCCTGGAAGACCCAGCCCCTGCGTCCCTGTCTGGAAAACACTCAAGGCAGAGGAAAGAATTTACTGTTTTTTCCAGCCAACAGGTGGGGAAGCCCCATGACTGCACTTTTGATAGAGCAATTATTTTAAAACTATTTCATTTTAAATTAAATGTTATATTACCTTATTTTAAAGCACTGTCAACCCTCTCTCTCTGCCTCTGAGGTGTATTTTGCATCTCCTGCAGCTCAGGGTGCCTTTCCCAGGGGCCTGAGAGCCACTCCTCTGAATACCCTTGCCAGGGAGGACGCACCCAGCCTCCCTGACTCTGTGGGAGGTTGGAGGCCTAACTGCAATAAATGCCAGTTAGATGTACATCTGGCCCAGCCATCGACCAGCCCTCTCCCTTGCCTCTTTTTACGGTTCTCCCTCCGCTGACTCTCCCGGAGCCCCACCACTGCCCCACTCTCTGCTTAAATCACCCAGCCACCCTGGAGAATCGAAGTTGAGCTCAGCTGTCCCTGGACTCTCCTCCCAGGTGCAGAGGTTGTCACTGAGTGAAATCTGTCCTCATTGCCTTCAGCGCCTGCTTTGCTGATCGCCGACAGAGCGCAAATCCCCTCCGAGGGCAGGGCTGTTGGTCAACCACAACTGCTCCTTCCCAAGGGACCGGAAGCTACACAGGGCCTGAGAGCCCCCCTCCAGACTGCCCAAGGCACGGGCTAACACAGTACCAGGCACCCGTCCAGCCAACACACAATGGCGGGGGGAGGTTTCACTGGTCAGTCACCCTTGTTCCCAGGGCAGCCCCACCCCCCCCCCGCCACGGGAGCCCTCCTCCTCGGCCTATCTTCTCTTGGCAGAGGAGTCACTTGCTCAGGACAGACACAAGTCCCTCTAAGCTGAGGAAAGTGTCTCGTGCTCTGGAGGAGGAGAGACAGGCCCAGCCAGACACATGGGCCTGGACAAAACCTTCAGGACTCTAAAAACCACCTCATTGTACATGAAAGTGGAAGCCAAGGGCATCAGGTGACTTTCCCAAGGCCACAAAGCTGGTCAGAGGCCACCGTTCGCTTCTCTTTCAAACAGCCCTGATGATTGTCGATGGCACTGCATGGCCCAACGAGTGAGGAAACATTTGCCCGACCGACAGAGGGTGACCCGAGCCCTCCACTGCCGGGCTGGGGGGCAAGCAGGGAAGATTCAGTGGCAGTCCTCCCAGGGCAGGGGCAAGGACTGCTTGGCCCCAGGGAACCCCTGCTGCAGCCTCGGTCCCCAGCCTTTGGGCTAGGAGGCCCTGGAGCAACCAGACCTCCTTCGGGTGCAAGGAGTCAGGTCCCACGGGCTCTGGGGGAGGGGATGGGGCAGAGGCCTCCGCACTACACACAGTAGATTATAGACACTCTATTTAGAGCTCAAGAAAAAAAGAAAGCGGGAAGGGAAATGCGAAAGGCAAACAACCTTTGCGCACAGTCAGAGGTGGTGGGGTGGGGCGGGCTGCTGGGAAAGGCCTGCAAATCTCTCTTGCACAGAGCCCCACACCGTGTGGGGGCTGGGTCCTGCTGCTTGTGAAAAATGGAAAACACCCTAACACGCTATCGGGAGGAGGGTGGTGGGCCAGTGATGGCGTGCTGATGAACGCATGCCCCAACCACACCGGGAATGCTCCCTGGAGAGTGTTGCTGAGCTAGATTTACTGGCCTGGAGAAATGACCTCAGTATATCACTGAGTTAAAAAAAGAGAATTTAAAAATAGCACTTGTAGTGAGATCCCATGTACATATCGTCACACACATACGCAGTATCTGAAGGTTCCTGAAACGCCAGGAAACAGAATCGGGGCCAATTTCAGGGGCGTGGGGCCTGTGCAGCGCCCCCAACCCACACACACACTTCCCCACAAGGGCCCTGGTCTTGGTTTAGATACTCTGCTGCCGCCACCCGAATTCTTAATTATCCAGCTGGCCCTGCATAGAACAAACTCACTTTCTTAAAAATCAGCTCTACAGAGGTATCAATTATATAAAGCAAAAAGTGTCCATGGAAAGTGGACTGTTGAATGAGCTTTGACAAATGTCCGTTTATGGAACCACCACCATAGCCGAAGTACAGACCATCTCCACCACCGCAGAACGTTCCCTCACGCCCCATGCCGTCACGCCACGGCTCCCAGCCCCAGGCAACCCCCCATCCGCTCTCCGTCCCTACAGCTTACTTCTGCCGCTTCCAGGATCCTATCGAAAGGGAGCTGTAGGGTGTGCACTCTCGCCTCTGCCTTCTTCTCTCCAGGCCGTTGGAGATTCTTCCTCTCATCCCGTCGTTATTGGTTGGTTGTCCTTCTCTGTTGTTTTCGGCTATGGATACACCACAGTTTGCTCCTTTACCTGTTGGTGGATATTTGGGTGGTTTCCAGTTCGGGGCTGGTATGAGTAGTGCTGCTGTGAATGCCTGTGTACAAGCTGTGCCTGGATCTCATGCTTTCATTTCCCTGGGGTCGACACCTGGGAGCAGGATCCCTGTGCTGTGTGGCAGATGCATGTTTCACTGGCTAAACTGTCAAACCCTTTTCCAGAGTGGAAGTACAGTGTTTATTGTCCCAGCAGCGAAATGTACTTTAAAACAGCATATTGGAGTTTCAAATACTAGGCTCAACATGTTTTTCTTCACCCTCCAGCGCAACAAATACCTTACAGAGTGTCAAAAAGTCTGGAAACACACGTGGAAGAGCAATTATTTACTGAACACTTTTCAGATTGACAAGTGGACCCACTGTTTCACACTTAGAGGTACTGCAAGTGAAACAGTGTCTAGAGTTTGAAGAAAACAGAGTGGAAAGGCAACTAACAGTGGTTTAAAGCAAGTTTATCCTATTTCCTAGGATTGGGGGTCACCTAGGCATCTTAGGAATTTATAATAATGGCAGTGGTTTACTTTCTGGCTATAAAAGCTACAGATATTTATTGTAGAAAATTTAGAAAATACAAAGGAGTAAAAATATAGTTCAAAATCCTACTCGCCATGATGCTACGTGGATTCCTGTGTGTTTTGCTGGGAAGTTGTATGTGTTTCAGGATTTAACTGTATTTTTTATCTTATGGGAACTTCCTAAAACAGGACCTTCCTTAGGCAGACACTACTTCCTCACAGTAAAAATTCAAAAACAAAATATTGGCTATAAAACAGAACTGAGAGGCTTCCCTCCAAGGCCAACAAACTGCTGTGCATCTTCCTGAATTTTTTCCTACCTGTTCAGTCCCTTAAACAGACACACGTATAGAAACACATCTAATTTAAAATCCATTGAGTTTTACACCCTCCTTTTTTCACCCCGTAATATGCCATTAAATATTCTTAGAAAACAAAGTCTTTAGTAAATATTTTTGTTGCCCCACATGTCAGAAGGAAAAACTAGAACTAGATGTCCAAGATCTAGGAAAACCGTTCAGTAAATGCTGGTGTGTGGACCAAAGTTTTACGCAGTTTTCAGAAGTGGCTCTTTTTATAAACCCCAGCAAAATGGACAGCAAACATGCTCGGGAGGATGGGATTGGGTGGGAATTTTTTCGTTCTAGTTTTAAAAAATAGTATTTCGCTATGAATGTGTGCTTCTTTGATGATTTTAAAAACCTATTATAAATGAGCAATGAACAGTTTTCAAAATTAACACAGCTTATTCTAACGAATCCCTACTCATTGAAAGGAAAAAGGCTCAACTCAACACAAAACATCGAGAAGAAAGTAAAAATAATCTAAAAGTCTCACCACTGGGGAAGAATCACCGCAAATGTTTTATTGCCCAATAATAGATACACACATATATAAACATGCAATTCTCCAAAGTGCTCCTTCCACTCATCAATATGTCACAGACATCCTTCTGCATCAATAAAGGCCCATCTACATATTCTTTTCTGATGGTCTGCATTAAAATATTTCCTCCCATACATCTTGTTGTATGGATCTACCATTACTTATTTAACCAATCCCCTACTGATGCACCTGGAGATCATTTGTGATATTTCACTTAGTAATTAAGGTATCAATAAGTGAGCAGGACTGCCAGTCAGCCTCCAAGCTAGTTGTCATGTCTCTTGTTAATTTACCATCCCCATCGGAGCTGAATGTCCCCTTTGTGAGAGGAGGATGAGGGGGCCATCGGATGAACCCTGAGATGCCTCCAGCTGAGCCCTTGAGGTGGCAGCCAATTTTTCAAGAGTACGGAGTGTGCAGTACAATTTAGAATAAACAGCACAGCTGAAGAACAGAACTCCTGTCTGAAATGATACAGTGAAAGCACTCAAACACCTGCCAGGATTAAATGGTACCTACTTCCTAATCTGGAGGTGACTGGAAGGTGACTCCCACGCCACCTGGGGCCATAAACATGTGTTGGTGCGGCTTTGCCTTCGGCCAGGCCAGCACCCCTGGGTGAGTCCCCTGCCTCTCACCCAGTCTCTGGTTCTCCCTTCTGCAGAATGACCCCACACTCGTCCTCTCTCCTTCCTGCATCTTTCCTTGAACCTCAAACACGCACACATTAGGATGCCTTGAGCTCTGTGTGGCTCCGCAGCAAATCTCTCAATAATCCACCTACTAGCAACACCATACCCCCTGCAAATGCTTCTCAAACAGGCCTCTTCTTAGCAAAAAGCTTTTGAGGTTGCAGCAAGCACATGAGTGGGCTTCAACTGGGCACCTTAGTTCTAAGCCAACAGCAGCAACAATAAACTTTATTGAGCACCTACTATGTGCCAGGCACTGTTCTAAGCATATTTTATGCATCTCTTAAATTCTAAGACTGGGCAGTTCCTGGAGGCACTTAGGCAAAACGCTCATCAAAAACCCCAGCTTCAGTCCATCAGTAGTTGAGTGGATAAAATAACTATGGGACATTTACACAATAGAATTCTACTCAGCTGTAAAAAAGATGAAAATTTTACCCTTTGCAACAGTATGGATGGACTTGGAGAACATTATGCTAAGTGAAATAAGCCAGGCAGAAAAGACAAATACCATATGATTTCACTCCTATGTGGAATCTAACGAACAAACTGAACTAAGAAGCAAAACAGGGACAGACTCATAGATGGAGAGCAGATGACAGCTAGTGGTAGGGTGGGGGGATGTTAGGGGGTGGAGGGATTGAGCAAAAAGGAAAAAGGACTCATGGACATGGACACAATGTGGTGACTGCTGGGGGAGGGGGCATAAGGGAACTAACTGGTAATGGAAAAAATACAGTAAAGACTATATTTTTAAAAACCCCAGCTTTACACAATGTCTCTGACTCTAGGAGTCAGCCTTAGAGAGGCCGGATCCTCCGAGCGGTGAATCCCTGCCAGGACAGTAATTGAAGCCTCTTTCACAGGCATCTGCTTGTTTTGGCCTCTGAAGAATGGCTTTCATTGAGCTGTGCTTTGGGCCAGACCTTCAGGCACTGAGGAATTTTATAAGAAAACACTCCATGAAACTCACTGTTGATAGTTCACAGAGATGACAAGACTGTCTTTCAAGACAGTAGAATGAGTCTTCGGGGGCTGGGTTGACCTGGGAAGCAAGCGAAAGCCAATGCCCCACTGCCTAACGAATAGATAGACCTTCTGGTATACAATGCATCTTAGAGACAGGCTCCCACCAAATCCATCTTGTTTTGTATCCTTCTCTTCCTATCACCCAGAGTTTTCTTCTCATTTTTTACCCTGATCCCTTTCATGCAACGCTGCCTCATGTCCTTGGAGGAATGGGAAGGGGAATAAATACATGTTAGAAGGCAGAGATAGGACAAAGGACTGGTCCCCTGACTCCAGCCCCCTCCCCACATTTGATGATTGGGTCGCCTGAGGAAGAAGCAGCACTGCTTGAAGAGCTGACCTGAGTGTCCCCCCACCCCACCCCCACCCCCATCCCCACCACTTCAAAACAAAGTGCTTCGTTGGTGCTTTTCACAGCATCTTCAATCGCTCCACATTTTGTCCTTAACCATCAAAACAGACCTATTCTCCTTGCCCAGCAGGTAAAGGTGGCAGAGTCAGTAAATTAAAATTGCCCTTGACAGGCTGTCTCCTGTGGATCCGAATGAATGCTAACTAAGGTTCCAAGGTAACTAAGAGAAAGTCTGAGTTGAAAAACCAAACAAAGAAACAAAATCTTTCCACTATCTAACGATCTTGTGCTCCTGCACAGACACAGAAGGAAACTCGCCTCAGGGGTACTTCTGCACAGAACACACACACGTCACCTTCCTCCAGTCATTAAGCTTCTGTGCTTGCTGTCCCCTGAACCTGGCGTGTCCTCCCCTGGGTCCATACGCCAGGTAAGGCCCCAGTGAGCCCCTCCTCACCTATGAAGCCTTCCCCTCCTCATCTCCTCCTCTCTCCACTCTCCTCCACTCCATTTCCACCCATCGCAAGAATTGCTTCCAGTCCCCCATCCCCACCTGCAGGCCAGGTGGGCCCTTCACTGGGGTCCATTGGCTGCCTGCTCTTGGCACACTAAGCCTGGTTTCAACTAAAATCGCAGGAAGCCACCTGCCTGGCTGCATGCAACCTTTTCTTTTAAATTCAATCTCAGCCCAAGCTGTCATTAAGATCTGGCCTTGGCAGAGGGTGATGGCAAGTTCTCCACAGCGCAGTGTCTGTTAGTGGTTCAGATGGTAATAAAGCCCAATGCCCAGCGCAGCACCATGAGACAGTGCTTCCAAAGAAACGCGTCCAAAACCACGTGTACCCAGCAACACAGTTATTTAGTCATCCCACCAGCGTTGGCTGCGCGTGTACCTGTGACCCTGAGTTAGTCACTCGGCCTCCCTCAGCCTCTAATCTCTTCTCCGGTGAAGTGGGGCTAATCATGGTGCCCACCTCACACTACGAGGCGGCTGTTTACTTCCTCCTCTGGGTCTCAGTCTTCTCATCTACCCAGGTTGTGACTCACAGTGAGCTCTTAGGGAGCATGAAAGGTGCTGTGAGCAGGGCTTACACACAACAAATGCCACCTGCTAATAGTGACACAATTATCATCAGCATCACCATCAAATGCTTGTGACAACATGGCGAGCTCTGTAGGCACTTCCGGCTCAGTGCCTGGCATACAGTAAGCACCCAATAAACCCTAGTTGTTGATGCTCTGTGGTTATTACTCCTCCCGAGTTTTCAAAGCCTTTGACATCTATTTTTCACATGCTGTCTCGTCAGGTTCAGCTGAATTCCTTGAATTCTGTTTTCTTTGTAAACCAACCACCACAATTTCAGAAAAAGGAAGAGAACCCTTTTCTTTTCTACTTTTTTAAAATTGTGTAATGAAATGATGCTTTGTGATGGAAAATCATGTGTTTAGTGTAATTTCCTTTGTTTTCCTTTTTAAAATGAATTGACTGATTTTGTTTCCATGGGTCAACCAAGTTTTACAGCAGAATGAACGAGCATGAGTGCCCACTAAGTGGGAACTATGTAGGTATAAACATTCATTGTAGTCAATAATTGGTAACAATATTTTAAAATTGAAATTATATTTCTACATCACACATTCAGTATTTTATAGATAAAAAATACAAAGTAATGCACTACAACTTAAACTACAGGCTGTGGTTGTGATCACACCGTGACGCCCCATGTCCAGCTGGAGAATGTCACCTCACACGGTGTCGGCGATTCCCGTCCTCGCAAGCTGCTACTTGGGTTTCAATGGCAGCGTAATACACTGCATGGCAGCTATTATTTTGAACAGAACTAACTGCTCATCTCAACACCATGGGATACCATCAGGATGGGAGAATCACTGTGACTCTCTGTTCCTGCCCCCACAAGGCCATTTCCCACCCCGGCTCCCTCTGGCTTCATTAAAATCTCTATGAGTGTGGCTTTCCGCATGTGTGGGCCTTTGATTCATAATAACCAGCTCAAATGAACCAGTCATGGGGGATATTAAATTTCAAGCATTTCAGCTCCAAGGGCTTAGGCAAAACTACTCTCCTCTTCCAGCCCCTGCAGGTGCCCACAGCTACCCTGTCCTGGGCCTGGGAAGGAGTCCAGAAAAATGAGAGGCCAGAGCAAGCCACACTGTGACCGTGGTCCTCTCCAGCCCCAGTCCAGGCTGCTTTCTCCTCCCTAGGAATGCTGGGAATGAGCTCGGCAGGAGGCAGGGCAGGAATCTGGCCTCCCTTCTGCAGCTGCAGACACTAGGTTCAGAAAGGTGAAGTGCCTGGACCAGGGCCACAGGGACAGGGACATGTCCAGGATCCCACCAGGTCTAGCTGAACTCCTTCCCAGTGCCACCCTGCTCCCTGCCACAGGACCTAAGTGCCCTCCCAAGGGAACAGCTGTGACAGGGGATCTCGGTGGAGCCAGCGCATGGAGTTCATCACACCCACACTTCCATTCCTGGGCAGTTGCTACTCCGGAGGCTACGGAGAGCAGCACTCACACAAGCCAACTTGAACTGCTCGTTGGACCATACCTAGTGCTGGGGGTGGCCCCAGGAAGGCCCTTGTTCCCACTCGGCCCTGCCTCCTTGGAGCAAACTTTTCAAAGCTGAGGGGACAAGTGAGCCCAGTCTCTGTTACACCCCCCCCACCACCACCACAGGGAGCCCCTGCCTTGTCCCATCTCCCCAGTCATGTCCTTAATCCTGGACCCCGGAAGGGCTCTGCCCTGGGGACTGGAGACCTGGGAGGTGGATGTCCCAGGGGCAGTACTGTGAACTGTCAGTCCCTGGAACAGCCAGCACTGTCTCCCCCGCACCATGGGAGGGGAGACAGAGGCCAGAAAATGCCATCGTATGCTCTGAGCAGCTGGTGTCTGAATCCAGTTTCTCAGCACCAGGAGCTTCTTCGACTAACACCAAAGCGTTGTTCAGTGCACACCCAGCTTTCGTACCTGTCAGGGGTTGGGGGAGCCAGGTCAAGCCCAAACAACACAGCACTGCCCTCCTTATCACCACTGCAGGAAATTAGCGTCTGTCTCTTGGCAGGGAGGGTGCCACTCACTACTCAGTTGAATTGATATCCAGGCCTCAGCAACCTCAGGAAGAGATGGTGGTGGTGGCTGATGGCTGGTGGCTGGCAGTGACTGCCCATCCCAGGGAGAGGGAAGGCCACAGGAGGAGGAGGAGGAGGGATTTTCAAAAGCAAGAGGAAACTGGCTGGCCAGGCTTGTAGCTGAGGCCAGGGCTTTATGGGACCAGGGAATGGGTTTTGAATTGGGCGGCTGGGTTCAAGTCTGGCCCTGAGCCTTTCTAACAAGTTAACTAGCCAAGACACTGCAGCTGCCAGATGGGGGACAGTGACAACTGTTGTAGCTGCAGAACCAGCTCAGATGGGTCCTATCCTGTTTCTAACAAGACCTGGAACGAATGTTTAAACCTTGGATACACCACTTACAAGGAACGCTCGCGAACACCACCTACAAGTGGTGCTTGTAAACCCTTAACTCCTGCCCCCACTGAACCAAAGGACCGGATGCGATCAGAGGTTGAATGCTAGAACCCTTACAGAAGTGAAGGGGCCATTGTCCAGGAAGATCCGGTATTGAAACCCCTTAAAATCCCACCTGGACCCCTGGACTGGGGAGACACATTTGAGCCTTGCTGCCTGTCTCCCTGCCAGTCGACTGGCAAATAAAGCCTCCCAAAAGGCCAGTGCCATGATATTAGCTTCTGCATCCATCAGACCGAGAGCCCTTATGTGCTAACACTCAGCTCTCAGGTTTTCTCAGCTGTCAAAATGCCATAGCAATAGTATGAGAACCTAGTGGCAAGACAGAAAACAACCCACACGTCCGTCCGCTGGTGACTGGATGAACAGAATGGTCTATCCCACAATGGAATACTGCCCACAGGAGAGATCCTGGCACCTGGGGGAAAGGCAACGTCACTCTAAGTGACAAAGCCAGACACGAAAGACAACATGGTGTATGATTCCATTTCTATGAAATATCCAGAAAAGGCAAAACTATAGAGACAGAAAGCAGATCGGTGGCCGCCTGGAGCTGGGGTGCCTTCACACGGGCCTGCAGGGTCTTTCTGGGTGATGGCACTGTCCTGAAATTGGACTCTGGGGCTGGTTGCACAGCTCTGCAATTTGTTAAAGATTGTTAAATTGTGCAAATGAAAGAAGTAAATGGTATGTAAATGGTATGGTATGTAAATAATGCTTGTACTAAGCTGTTTTGGAAAAGTACCTGGTGAATATGCCATATTTTTCCATGCAAAATGCGTACTTTTTTTGCCCCAATTTTTGAGAGAAAAATAAGGATGCACATTATACTTGGGTAGTACCTGAAATACCTTATATCTGTTCTTGTGTTTTGTAATTATTTGTTACACAAAATTTCTTGTACCATGATATGTTCAAAAACAAATGCTAAAATTCCTTTATAATACAAAAAACAAGTATCTAAATATAAATAAATTAAAATTTGAATTAAAAAAGTAAAACGAAAGATTTTTTCCTGAAATTTTGGGCTGAAAACGTGAGTGCACATTATCCACGGCAAAATGCAGTAGTTCTAGGGATCGGTGCAGATTCAAGTACCTTGAAAATTGTAATGTGCTTTGGAGATGTCCGTCCTAATTATTAACAAGGCTCTGGCACAGCTTCGTGTGACCACACCAACCGACCTGGCATCAACTCCACGACTTGCTAGCTTGGCCTGCTCTTCCTCATCTCTAGAATTGGACATAGTAGCAGTCTCAGGTTGGCTGATGGAAAGATTAAATGAGTGAGAGGCAAATCGCTTGGTAGGCGCCTTGCAAACGGCCATGTGCTAGGAAACCGGCAGCTCTTATCACCCCCATCCTTGCTATTATTATCCCAGCAGCTCAGAAGAGGCCTCCTGAGAACACACAGGGCTGGAGACATGTCCCATTCATCACAGTGCCCCTTCCGCAGCTCACAGCCATTCGTCATAGTCCCTTGGGCTTCAGATTAGACTTGGCCATTAGTCCCGAGCTTCCTCACGCCTGCCACACCAGCCCAGAGCTCTGCCCGTTGCAGGGCTACTTCTGTTCCCTGGGAGCCCAGGCAGGCACACAGCCCTGCTAATGCCTGTGTAGCCCCCCATTGTCACCCTGCTTTATAGTCAAACTGTAAAGGACACTGAGGCTCAAAGAGATGAGACACCTGATTCTGTCTCACCACTGTTAGCCTCCACGCAGAACTCAAACCTGGTCTATTTATGCCAAAGCCCAAGCACAGGTGCCCAAAGGAGATAATAAGTGATGGAGGGAGGGGGTTGGGATAAAGGAGGGAAGGGATGGGGCTGGGTCCCCCAACCCCCACCCCACACACACTGGGCTGTGAAAATTACTCAAATAACAAGTGAGGACCCTTATGAAAAGGCAGATCCCTGAGCCCACTCCCTGAACCAACTGAAACAAAGAAGCTGCATTTGAAAAAGTGACCTGGGGTAATTCTTAAGAACTTTGAGAATTACCAGCCCCAAGTAATGCAAGAAAGGAGCAATGCAAATAGAGAAAGATCCAGGTGTCTGAGTAGAGCATTAATTTGCTGAGTCAGAGGTAATTAAAAAAAAAAAGAGAGAGAGAGAAGCCCCAAGCCTGGTGCTGGGGTTTCAGAGGTGTGTGCAGCTCAGACCCTGCAAAGTGCACGGTGGAGCAGAAGCCTTGCACCGGCTTCTCACAGTAACCCCATGCTGGCAGACACACGTAATCCCGCAGTGCAAAGGAGGAAACTGAGGCCTGGGGAAGGGAAGTCACGTGGCCAGCGGCTGACAGAGCTGGCCCGCCAATCTCGAGCCATGGACCCCACAAAGTTAGTCACCACACCCACTGCCCTGCCTGCAAGTCCTTATTGGTACATACCCCAGACCAGCGTCACGAAGACCCCAAAGACCCATCTCCTCATCTCGTCAACGCTCTGTTACTCACCTGGAACCAGAGATGGGACACAAACTACCCTAAGAGTAATAGCAGTGCAGACCCCTGATGGGAGCCATTTGTCCGCGAAGGGCTGCCCTATGGTCCCTGAGGGTGAACTGATGGCTACGCCTGCACAGCCCCAATGGCATACAAAGTGCTTTCCAGCGTCATCCCCGCTTGCTGACAATAAGAATTAGTACTATCAGTAGTCACAGTAACAAATGCATCTGTTCATAATTTGCAGAATGGACTGAGCTCAGAGCACCCAGAATCCTGATGTCTGCAGCCACCTCGGAAATCCTGACCTAATTGGTCTGGGGTGCAGCCCGGACAGAGGGATTTTTTTAAGCTCCCCAGTCAATTCTCAGCCAAGGCTGAGAGCCACCAGACCCCCAAAGGGAGCCAGGCTGGATTTCATGTTCCTTGGAGCTTGGCCACAGGCTGGGTGCTTTTCCCTGGATTACCTGCAGAACACCCTCAAGCCTGCATGTCCCATGGTCCCGTGGCCCCGGCAAGCTTACCTGCCTCGGACCTTCCTCGCCCTCAGTCCCATCTGTACCCTGACAGCCAGAGCAGTTCTTGGGAAAACACATCTTAGCTGGATCCTGAAGTGCAACCCAGCTAACCCGTCATCCTCCCACTCTAGCCACTCAACTCTGAACCTACCTCCTGGTGAGACAAGGGCAGAGTCACAAAGGTCACAGTGGGCCCTCAGCGGGCCCCTACCCACCCCCACCCCACCCCATCAAGCTCCCACATGGCTCAGGCAAGTGAAACCTGAGCCAGTGGGCCAGCACACACCCCAAAAGCAGTTCCAGCCATTACCCATCACCATTGGTCAGTGATGGTGGCTGCCAATTACTTCAAATGTTGTACAGTGTAACATTCTCCCTGTGGGCCCAAGGTTAGCCAATGGCAAGCACCATCACTAGCCCCATGGTATTAACGAGGTTGATAGAGGCTGTGGCTAAGTGGTTTCCATGCATTTTCTGAGCTAATCCCCAGGTCTAGGCTATGAAGGAGCTGGTGTTATATTACTCCTGCAGCACAGATATGAAAACCGAGGCTCACAGAGATTTATGTTACTTATGGGGTAAGTGGCAGGATCTGGATTGAACCCGGGTCATAAAGACACCAGAGTCTGTGCTCTCCCCAACGGCCTCACTGCTCCACTTCCGCCAAGGTGCATTTTGGTTTCTCACCAGCTGAACCATTGCCATCCTCCTCAGGTTAACCTTGAACCTGACAATCATACAGAGAGTGTCGGGGAGAGTAATGTACACCTGGCTGGGCTGCGAGGCCTTGGTGGCTCTGCTAGGTACAGAGTCCAGCACGCAGACCCCGCCGCCCCGCCCAGTCATCTGAGCTCTCACAGACCCGCGGTGGGTAGAGTTAAAGTGAGGTCACTCCATAAAGAGCAAACACCTGTCAGCCGATCCACCCTGGTCTTTTTGTGGGCAGCCTCTCTGAGCAGCAACGTGGTGGCAGTTGTAAGAGTGCAAAGGTTGGAATGTCAATGACTTGTCTTTGAATCCTGTCCATGCCTCTTAGCGATGGTATGAATCGGAACAAGCTCTTTAGCCTCTCTGTGTCTATTTGTGCACCTGCTAAACGAGGGTGATAGGGGATCCAAGATGGTGCAGAGCAGGTGGAAGTTGCATATTCTTCTCCTCCTAGGGCCACATTGAAATTACAGCTAAATTGTGGAATAATCAACCTGAATAACCAACTGAAGAGTAGCTGAGCAGAAGGTTTATGACTAAAGGAATAATAGTGCCCCCTGTCCTGCTCACCTTATAGATGGTTGTTGGCCGATTGAAACCCTACCTGTGAGATCTTGAAGCACTATGTATTGTCACTGTTAGTTGAAAAAGTCCCCAACTAGGGGTCTTCACCCTTATACTATCTCTGCCATTGAAGCTAATTCAAATGAATATCACATGGAACCTTTTATTTTGTAGCAAAGACTACCCAGTTATTGTCTACACAGGTCAACTGATTCCAGGGGGTATAATTCTCATTGGGGATGTTAAGTAAATGCTTTTCATAACAGCTGCAAACAAGATGAACAAATACATCAATAGCTGGACCCCATTCACAGATGAAGCCAAGATTCTAACAGTCAACAGGGCCAGTTCTTCATTATTCATGGTACACAGTCAGGGATGGATCCAGATTTTACTGAACTAATGTAATTTAATTATGTAATTTGGGAGGCCTTCTTTTAAAAAGGATCCAAGAGAAACAAATAAAATTAGATAAAGGGTCATGAAAGGATCCATGCAAGTGCGTGGCACTGAGGTTGACCTTCTCCAGCTTCAAGGTCAATCTCCTTGGAGGTGGGGATGGGAGCAGGGGCACCAATGACAGCACCTGTGCCTCGACCACCTCGCCCACAGGTCCCAGGACCTGTCTGCACACTGTCTCTTTAATTCTATAACACATATGCATTATTAAAGATGAGGACTTGGGGCTCAGAGAACCCTAAGTTGTCCCCGAGGGACCAAGCCCCATTGACTCCAAATCCCATAGTCTTTCCGCCACACCACGCTTCTCTCAAACACGTTACCCACACAATAATGTTAATTGACAGTGATGAATGGAACACAAATTTGGGGCAAGTTTCAGGTTCACCCCATCCCCATCCCACCCAACTCCCACCAGAACTCCTGAAAATCACAAACATGCAGCCAGGACCCCACACAAAAAAAGCCCCGGGGTCATAACTGTATTCGAGTAATGGAAAATGAGAAAATGGAAAAAACCTCCATCATTCCCAGCAAAGGCTTGACAGGGCCCTCATGAAGCTCCTCCTTGTTCCCACTGAGGCAGCTTCCGGCAAGTGCCTGTTTGTACCACCAGCGAGAAACAGAACTCTTGCTGATCTGAATGTCTTACCCCCACTCGCTCTTATGATGACAGGCTGCTCGATCAAGTTTCACAGCATCCCCGAAACGTGCCGGAGTGGGCTGGGTGAGACTCTCGGGGCTCAGAGTCTATCATTACATCTTGATTGTGACCACAGAGGGTTTTTGTGTGTGTGTGTGTGTGTGTGTGTGTGTGTGTGTGTTTAACATCAGCTCAAGAGCAGAAGAATTAGTCAGGGCTCAGAGGTTCAGGAACACTACTTACTATATGGAACCATAACACTGCTGTGAGGCCAACAGTTCAACCACTAGTCTCGCTTGGAGCAAAGAAAACTCCCAGGTACTTTACCAGACAAGATTAGCAGTGTCCCATGTGGGACACAGTCATTTGGCACTCCAGGTTCTCAACCCATAGTAACAGTGCTTCATGCTTTTGAAACTGAAAGATACATCCAGAAAAATCTCGATGACACATCATGACTCACGCCAACCCCCCTTCCCCACCTTCAAGGGGCTCAGTCCCTTTCATTCACACCTGAAGTGAAAGGGGTTTGGTCAGTGTCTGTCAATTTCGCTTCCTGTTTCCTTGTTTCCATCACCAAGGCTGCTGCTGGGAGAGAGGATGTCATAACATGGTGGGGCCAGACAAGCCCCCCATGTTATGCCTCCAGAAGGAACACATCTCTGGCCTGGCCTGAAACAGACAACTCATCAGGCCACCAGCCCACCATTCATTCAAGGTCCATCCACTTAATAAGCCTCTACAGAGGCCTCTCCTGGCCGAGAGTTGTTGGGAGTTGTGTGTGGAAGGACAGACACAGTTCCTCCTCCCGGGTTGCTCACCGTCCAGGAGAGACTGAGAAGCCAACCATTAATACAATGAGATGGGTGCCAGAATGTGGGTGCACAGGAGCTTCAGGATCAATGGAGGGGGTCAGTCTGTCCTCAAATTGTCTAGGAAGGCTTCTCAGAGGAGGTGACAACCAAGAATAGAAGGTTAGTTACCCCTGACCTAGCACCTACAATATGCCAAACAAATTCTAATATTTACAGTTCATTAGCTCATGTTATTTTCCCCATCTCTCTTTGAGGTAGGTGCCATTTTTATTTTCATCTTGTGAGGAAGAGACCTGAGTCACCAAGATGATTCCTCATCTGGCCCAAAGTCACATGGCTGATGTGAGCACAGCACGAGTGAGGACAAGGTGACCTTCCAAAACGGCGTAGGGATCGAGGTGTGGGAAGTTGTGGAGATGAAAGAACGTGGCATTTAGAGAGGACTGCCAACATCTTGCAAATGTATAGCACAAGCAAAGGTCACAACACGTGGGTATGTGGCCCACAAGGTGCTTTTTTAAAAAGATAAACCAACAGTTAAAAATTGGGAGATTTCATATGAAAACTCAAATTTCCCAGGTTATGTTGAAAATCAAGATCTGGGAACATGGAGCCCACATCCTTCTATGGCAACAGTTAGGGTTGGGATGGCTCTCTGTAGATGGGGTACAGCCAGCCCCCACCCCAAGTTCACTGCAGACCCTACAACTCCCTGATGTCTCCCCTCTCTGGCCCAGTTATTTCACTGATATTACCTGCCTGGTATATATGATGGGGGAGGGACCGAAGAGCTTGGAATAGAGGGTTTTAAGTGAGGGGAGGGCAATGGTCATGTGACCAGATTTCTGTCGGACAGAGATCACTGGCAGCTCTCTGGAGGAAGAACTGGACAGAACATAAGCTTGGAGTGGGAACCAGTGAGGACACCCAGCACAGTCCTTGCAGGATGGAACCGGGGATGATTTTGCAGAAAATCTTTCCTCCGTTCTCTCCCTGGGAGTTCAGGATACGTCTCACTTAGAAAGCAGTCTGTTCTCATGAGGAAGCCTGAGGTCCACAGTAAACCTCCAAAATGATTTAGAGAGAGCCCAGTGGAAAAATAAGGAAGATGTTATTGCCACTTCAGGGAGAAAGAAAGCTAATCACAGAGGCCAGGTTCATAGAGCACTCAACGGCCTCACTGTCCAGTGCCCTGCCTGCTCTGTTTTCAACCTGAGGCTACAGGTAATCCAGGAGCACTGTGAGAACAGCTGGGGTGAATGCAGGGGAGCAGGCCACTTCCCACAAGGAGAGGAGATGGGGCCGAGGCCCATGGAACTACCACTGAGAAAGAAAGATTACATCTCCATTGTACAGATGACATTAACATGCTCAGTTCTGGGACACAGTCCGCAGATAAGGCAGCAGGCAAAGACAGGTTGACAGCACCGACCAGAGTTAACGAACAGATTTCAATTTGCATCCCACACTAGATGGTATGAAATGCTGTTTGTGCTGGGAATGAATCTGAGCTGCATCTGAATTTAGCAGAAAAAAACACTGTGATTGATTAGTGATGTCTGTTTTGGGCATAGGAATGGAATGGTCATATGTATGCCATACATTTGCTACCAACATAGACAAAATATCTATCCCCTTTTCATCTGGATTCACCCAAATATTTAGACTGTGTGGACTGGCTTCAGTGTATGAAGGCAGAACATTCAGGGCCTTTCGGAGGAGCCTGTCTCCCCACAAAGGCCCTGCTTTCAGCATTGCCATTCAGTGTTTACTCCATCATCCACGTCTCTTGGTTTTTAATTGAAAGCACCCTGTCATCTTTTACGTTTCCACTCAGGAAACCACGCAACAGAAAAGAAAAAATCAAGATCCCGTTTGCCTTGAAGGATTCATTTCGATACAACTTCACTCAAGAGCTAGCCGCTTCCTGATTTCACATTTCACCATCAAAGACAAGGGCAGGGCTGGGGGAGCTGTCTTATCAGCAACATGCCTGGCTGAGCAGCCACCTTCTGCCTGGAGAAGCCATTCTGGGATGGCACAGTGGACCTATCGGCCCATCCCAGAGGAGGGACATTCTGAAATGTCCCCCACTTGTCCCACCTTGCGGGCTCCCACAGCCAAGTGTGGCTACAGTGGACAGAACCCCCGAAAGAACCTGAAATGGGACAAAGCCAGACCGCTTGTATAGGTGGGAAAGGCAAGGTGTAGAGAGGGCAGTGGTGTGGCTGCGGTCACACAGCAAGGCTTTAGCATCCAGTCTTCTCACTCTGGCTTAGGCACAGCACCTCCGACACATATGCTGCTTCAGACTACTTAATGCAGGGATGTCCCCACCCCTTTCCCAAAGTGAAAACCAAGGGGTCACATCAGGGGTTCAAGCAACCCCAAACCAGGATCGTAACAAGGTGTTGATGGTCTGCCATGTGCCTGATGGAGGAGGGGACACACTCCATGGAGCGGGAGGGACAAGGACTGGACTCCAGGCCCTCCCCAGAGGTGTTCACAAGCAACTACTTGGTCCAGAGATAATCTCAGCATGACCTGAAGGCGGTCCATGAACACGGTAACCACACACTGTGTGGCTCAGACCCAGTCCTGGCTGATGACCAGGAGGAACAACAGTTCATTCATGTACTGTACAAGCTCTGTGTCAGGTTCATGTGGACTCAATGTGGAGAAAGACCCAGCATCCAGCCCTCCACGGTGCTTCGAGCAAAATCATTAACACTGAACAAGCGCGATATCCACACAATAGGATACCACACAGCAATAAAAAAGCACAAACCACTGTTTCACCCAAAACATGAATGAAGTTCACTGGCATAATGTGAGTAAGAGAAACTAGACACAAGAGATCGACACGCTGATTCCATTTATGTGAGCCTCCAGAAGAGGCAAAACTAATCGATGGTGTTGGAGTCAGAGTGGGGTTTAGTGCAGGGTGGGAGGGGGGCTGTTGCCCGGAAGAGGCACGAGGGAGCCTTCTGGGGTGGGGTGGGAATGTTCTAGAACACAAGGTGGGCAGTGGTTCTGTGTATGTGTGTTATAACTCAAAGAGTATTTTTGAAAAATCATTGACAGTGTCTGTTTACACATCTGTTTCAGAGCAAACTGCTTGATCAAAAGATGAAAATCTTAGTCAAAGACAGTTTTGCCTGAGTCTGATCCCTCCGGTGAAATGCAGGACTGGGGACTCGGCAAACCCATTTGAATTTCCCAGTCATTGTGGTGGCCAGCGCCCGGTCAGTCTGGGGAGCAAGCCCGCTGGGGGCAATGCAATGGACACAAGGCCCCTCCCCTGGCCCACGCTTGGAATCCTAAAAGAGCTGGCCAGTTCACATTCCCAGGTCCAACGGAGGAGCAGTGGGGTGACCAGAGCCACAGGACCCAGATGGCAGCTGCTGGGAAAAGGGACATGCAAGTCTTGGATCAACGACCAACGGGGCCTGATCATGGAGGCCGCCAGCTTGGAGTGACCTAGTTTCTTTGGAGCAAGCTGGGGCTGGCGTTGATGGGCTCTGATGCTCTTTCCTCTGCTCAGTGTGGGCTGGAGGCAGCTCAAAATAGCAACCCCCTCCCTCAACCCACACAGAGACACCAGGTGACTGACAACGGCAGGAGCTGGGGTGGGGCAGACATGGCTGCCAGTGCAGTGGGATGGACTCTGCGTGAAACGGTCTGGCTCCCTTCTCTGAGGCACAACTGAGGGCAGAGATCGGCCGGGCAGTGACTTCACATGACCCTGCTGCCATCGCCCACCGTCCCTCTCACTTTCACAGCGATGATGCCATTGTGTCCCCAGTTTGGACCGCTAGGGCCCCAGACTCACTGCCGGCTGCCCACTCAGCACTTTTGCTTGGGTGTTCTCTGGCCATCTCTTGTGTCACATGGTCACAGAATCCCCACCTCAAGACAGGGCTCCCTTGTTCTTCCAGGTATTCTGTCCAACACCAGTGTCTCCTAGACTTCTCTTTCTCTCCCATGTGCCTTCTAGCCAGAAATCCCACTGGTTCCACCTTCAACATGTAGCCAGAATCTGATTGCTTCCACCACCTCCCTGGCAGCCACCTTGGTCCGAGCCTCCATCATTTCTCACCTGCTTGCTGGTACCCCTGCTTTCTGGCCTTGCTCCCATTGGTGCTACACACAGAGCGATCCTGTAACCAAGCCAGTCACCTCTCCAATCTCACATCCTATTGCTCTATTCTGCTCGCACTGCTTCTGCCTTCCTGCCTCCCTGCCTCAGGGCCTTTGCACTGCCTGGCCCCTCTACCTGGGGGTTCTTTTCCCAGATATCCACACAGCTCCCTCTCTCAACTTCAGTAGGGTCTTCCCGGACAACCCTATTTAAAATTGCCATTCCTCTCTCCCAATTCCCCTTCGCAGCATTTATCACCATCTGACACACAATGCATTTTTACTTATTTTGTTTATTGTCCATTTTTCTAAATTAGAAAGTAAGAACCATGAAAGCAAAGGTCTTTCAGGTCTGTTTTGTCCACAGCTTTATCCCCAACACCAAGAACAGTGCATAGTAGGTACTTAAGATGAATAAATGAATGAATCTAGGCTCAGCGACCTCCCTCTGGAGCCACAGCTTCAGCAGCAAATCTCTCCCCTTTGCTCCTGGCCCCTCAGTGCCACACCCAGAGCAGGATCACAGTTCTGCAGGGTGTCTCCAGCAGATCCCCAGGTCTCCTCAGGGTGGGGACAAAGGACCCCTCAGTTCCCATGACTCCCCGCTCCTCTCATTCAACTTCTAAGATGCCTCTTGCTTTCTTGTCCCCCTCGCATCCATCTGCCTTTCAGTTTGCAGAGCTTTGGCACCACGCTTTCCTTTTAACCCTCTGTATGCCCTGAGCACCGTTTCAGCATCCCTGTTGCACAGGTCGGGAGACCCAGGCTAGGGCCCAATGACACATGGCAGAGAGGAGAGGGGGACCGCCCCCCGACCTGACACCAAGCTTGGCCCTGGCTCCGTTGGTTCCACCCTGTGTCTCCCACTTGCTTCCTCCAGAGAAGCACAGGCAGAAACCATGGTGACAGTGACCTACTGGAGACAGGCACCCATGCTAATTTTGCCACAGGAGAAAGTGAGTCAGGGGAGGGGGCTGAAGTCAGCCTGAGAGGATATCCGGAGATTGGCATCATTCCCCCACCACCCCAATCTAAAGTAGATCCTGATTAAAACATGGAAGGCAATACCCTAGCCTTGAAGTGCACATCCCTGTGGCCGGAGCCCCACACCTAGAGATTTATTGCAAGGCAGTCACTGAAGGAGTGGCCATGTGACTGAAGGGGGTACCCAAGGGATTCTCTGGTAAGAGAACCACAGGGACCGGCTGAGTGTCCCCACCATGGGAAGGCCATGAATAAACCATGACTCTCGTGAAAAAGACGAGGGGGAGCTGCATTTCCTGACTCGGGACGATGGCTGTGAGATCAGGCATGAAACTGTGCTGCTCAGCCCCGTTTTCTTCTTTTATAAAGGCAGGTGTGTTTGTGCGGCAAGGCGTCTAGAAGGATGGCACCAGAAACAGCAGTGCTGGCCTCTAGCTAGTGAGCCTATAAGTAAACTACTCTCTCTCTCTCTCTCTTTTTTTTTTTTTTTTGTTTTATTTATAGAAGAGAGAAAGAGAAACATTGACTTGTTGTTCCACTTATTTACACATTCATTGGTTGATTCTTGTATGTGCCCTGACCCAGAATGAACCACCCGAAACCTTGGTGTATCGGGGATGATGCCCTAACCAACTGAGCTACCTGGCCAGGGCTAAGTAACCTACTCCCTTTTTTATTCTTTTCTGCATCTTACAAGTAATTTTACAGTTACCATAAGCCCATATTCTTAGTCAGTAAAACAGAAGAGCACATTAAAAATTCTCGGCCTCCCCCAGGGCTGTCTGTGCAGCCAGAGGCTGGCACCACCCGTGCAGAGCGGTGGAAGCTGAGGCCGGAGCGCTCCAGTCCTCCCTCTCCTCTCCGTGGCCCGCAGCCTCCCTGTGTCACCGAAGAGGGGGGAACAGACAGAGAAGAACCACTTCCTGCAGAGCACATGGTGCTGGCAGCTCTGGGGGAGGGGAGTTGCCCACCCAAGGCGAAAAACAGAGACTCCCTCAGCAAATACAACTCCAGCAGCCGCCCTGATTCATGGGGCAGTGTGGCCCTCCGTGTAGTCGTGTCGGACCACAGGCTGGCCGAGTCAGAGATGAGTTGTGCCTCATGACACGCAAGGCCCTGCAGAGTTGCCAAGCTGGGCCCTGCTTTAGGGAATATGGTCTGAAGCAAGAGCGAGCCCAAGGCTACAGGCCATGGAATCCCCCACTGGTCTCCAGAGCCACCAGATGGGACCCCGCCCTTCTCCAAGAAACATTCCTCCCCCACAGCCTGGGGGAACTTTACCAAATAATCACCTGCTACGGCCAAGGGAAAGGCACTCATCGGTAGGATCAGAATCTGTGAGTCTGACTGCATTCTATCCATCTTTGTATGCAGGGTGCCCAGAACAGGCCTGATGCTTAGTGTATCCTTATTCAATGAATGAATGAGTGAATGAATGAATGAACGAACATGCCATCCACAAAGACGACCCATATCATTGCTTTGAAAATAAACATCTTAGTTCAAGAGCTAAGGCTGAGGCCCAGTTACAGGACCCCACCCACCCCACCATGCAGGGGGAGGGGAGTCGGCTTCTGCAAAGAAGTGGGCCTCACCTGGGGCAGTCCCAGAGCCGGAGGTAATGATGCTGCTGCAGGGCCTCAGTTTCCTGCCTCTGGAAGGTGAGAGCCAGTTCAGTTCACACAGGTTTGAGACAATTAGGCCCAAGTCTCAGTCTCAGCAGCTGTTACCCACCCGACGAAGACCCTAATGGAAAGGAAGGGGGACTCCTCTGCTTAGACTGAGTGACACGGGAATTTTCAAGCTCTCTGCAGGCCTTTGCCTGGGGCAGAGGGTCACTGATGACCACAGGTGTTTCGCCTTGCATGGAGGAATCAGAAAGGCCGATTTCAGAGAGCATGGCGCTGGCAGGGAGAAGGGCCGAGTGGTGAATCAAGATGTCAAGATGGCTTCAGAGAGTGTGAGCGTGGGGCAGTTATACCCACACTTCCCTGGTCTTCCTCCACTACACCAGGGCCAGCTTCAATCACTGCCCACTGTTGCCTGCCAGCACAAACACCCTGACTGTGGTCACACTCAGCCGAGATGCCAGAGAACACCGAAAAGCCAGCTCTGGTGGCTCAGATGCCAGTGGGGGATTAGAAACCAACTGTGCAGTCCACTCTGCTGCCAGCCCAGAGAGAAGGGAGGTTTGCTCAAGTCAGAGCCTGGTCGGGGAGCAGAAGCCAGGGCCTCCAACCCCGTGAGCAGTGCACCTTGGGGAGTTTTCTAGATGAAAGTCAGGGCTTCCCAAGAGGCCTGAATCAGCAGGATGTGGTCTCAGCTTGCCCTGTGGGGGGGCCGCCCCACTCTCCACCCCACACAGCTCACGTATCCATTCAATCCGCAGACCCTTGGATGGCCCAGCCTGGAGTGGGGGTAGCAGAATTGCAACTGCCCCAGAGGCACCACTGTTCATTTTGTTGTCCTGAAATTTCACTAGAGCCAGTGAACATGTGCGCGGGCCGCCTACAGAGCCTCCCCAAGGACGTCGTTGGCCCGGCTGACAGGTGCAGTTTCCTTCATCCACTGTTATTGATTTCATTTTTCTTTTACCTACTTTTGTCCGTGAATCTAGAACACATTATCTGGAGATTCTGGCCATATTTTCTTGCCCCTGTGTGTCTCCAGATAGATGCAGAGTTCCTGGAAGATGGAGATTTGTCCTCTGTACCTTTGTGTCCCAGTGCCCGGCATGGTGCTTTGGGCCTACAACAACTCTTACGGTTGTTTTCAATGGTAGAACCTGAAGGGCACTTCGTCTCTAACCCTGCCTCCTCCCTTTACAAGTGGGGAAAACCGCGGGCCCAGGACATACATTTTGTTTCCTCTGATGCCAGACCTTCCATGGGAAGGTTCGAGCTTATGATCATGCCGATACTACTTCAGATCAATCCACACACTCATTGATTATCAATCTAATAGGATTTGTCTGGGGGTGGGAGACTTGACAAATTTATTTGAAAATGAGTGAGAGTATCTAAGAATTGTTCAAAAAGAATAACGTCCTTCCCTATACCAAAAGCATCATTAAATCTACAGATTTACAGAAATTAAAACTGGGTGTGCCATTTTGGGAATAAATCAATTAATGGAAAAGAAGAGAAAATCTAGAAAAAGGCCAAGATTTGTAAGGAAATACAATAATGTGATGGTGTTCCAACCTGTGAGGGAAAATGTGGAGTTTTCGAATAGTGGTGTTGAAGCAATGGGTCTCCTTTTAGAGAAAATAAATTTTAAACACAAGCTACAAAGATGGTTTTAAGTAATTAAAACTAGTCACATCTCACACCATGCTAAAAAAAATACAGGTGGAATAAAGATGTTTGTGTAATAAAATAAAAGATCACAAATATTAGAAGAAAATAAGAGAAAAATTTTATAATTTCAATGTGGTTAAGTCCTGCCTCTAAGCATGATGTAAAAACTGGGAGCCATAAAAAGAAAAAAAACAAAGTTTGATCACATAAAAATGTTAAGCTTATACATAGTGAGAAACACCATAAAAATAAATTGTGGCAAACAAAAAGGCGGGACTGGTAAAAATATTTGCAACACATGTAATAGATGAAGAATTAATATCTAATATATATAAAGAGCTTCTATAAGTCAACCAGGAAGGCACAGACAATTTGAACGAAAAATAGATAATGAATCTGAACAGATAATTAACCAATGAGGAAATACAAAATACATGAAAAACATGTGAAATAAATGTTCAATTTTCCTGATCATTGAAGAAATAAAAATTTAAAAGATAATTGGATATTTTATACCTATTAGATAGATAAAAATAAAAACTCTCAGCAACATCGAGAACGGAGCAAGTGGGGGACGATCAGAGCATTTCTGCCTTGACGGCGATCACCTCCACCGGCTCAACTTTCTTAAACCGACCTCAGGCATTCTCTCTCAAAATTGTATATGTTTGCGCACACAAAGCCACCTCGCGCCTGTCTGGGAATCCATCCTAAAAGACGCTGAACCCACATGCTTGGAGAAATGTCGGCTGTGCCGCCCCCCAACCCTACCCCCATAAACCGGGGAGCAGGCTGAGTGTGGAAGAAGAAAAGGGTAAAATACGTCAGGGCACTTTTGCACTTGGATGACCACGCAGGCGTTAGAGAGGTGGACGTGAATCCCATGTACAGTCGGGACAGTCACCCATGATTTATTGGAAGTGGAAAAGAAAAAAAGTAATTATATAGTAATAAGCATAATATGATGCAATTTGTAAAAATATTTAAAAAATTTTTTATTGTTGTTCAGTTACAGTTGTCCCCCTCCTTGCCCCCACCCTGTAGCTCTCCCCCCTGCCCCACCAACCCCTGATCCCAAAGACAATCCTTGTCCATGGGTCCTTTGTACGTGTTCCCCTTCTTTCCCCCATTACCCCCCTCCCCAACCCCTTAAACAAATAAAATGAATGAATATTCAGACCAAACTGTTAGTCATGGTTACTTACATCTGGGGAGCAAGTCCGTGGTGAATGACAGAAATGAGGGAATGTCGCTTCCTAAAAATTTATGTGGCTGTTCTTTGAATATGTTTCTATTATACATGTAATATTGCACATGGCATGCTGTGTGTGTTTGTAATTAACAAGAGAGAGTATCCTCACAGGCCCCCCAGAAAGTCGTCATTATTTTTATTTTAGAAATGAGAAAAGACTACAGGCTTACATCACCCGCCTGAGGCCCTCTCCTGCTCTGAGTGCTGAGAAAGAATTCGGTCCCAGCTTGCCCGACCCCGAAAACCCAGCTTCCCATTTACAGCACCCCCACCCCTCCCTAAACGCAGAGCTTGGACGTGCGAAGTACTGGCTTGGTGGACGAGGGCTGCGTGAGCTGGAGGCGGCGGGTGCATGCAGCGCCTCTCCGGGGATGGTATTTAACGTTGCTGGTCGTCAAAGCGCTGTCGTGGGCTGGGGAAGCATAGACGTGTTCAGAGGCAGGGGGAAAACAGCAGCCACACAGAAGCAATCACTCTGGCCAGGGCCCAGCACAGGTCGGCCCCAAATCTCCCACAATGGCATACTGATTACTTTGAATTAAAGTTACTTGACCAGCACCTGGTGTCAAGAGGGCACCTTGGACCTCCCTCGCCTCTTCGAATGCAGGAGATCCATCTCCTGTGTGAAAGGCGTTCTCTGGGCACCTGGAAGCCACTCCTGATTGTTCGAGTGAACTCAGAGCCCCAAAGTC
Organism: Anoura caudifer; assembly: GCA_004027475.1. Taxonomy (NCBI): domain Eukaryota; kingdom Metazoa; phylum Chordata; class Mammalia; order Chiroptera; family Phyllostomidae; genus Anoura; species Anoura caudifer. Next base: position 84,985 of record PVKU01000119.1, read on the forward strand.
TAATTGGATCTTGTTGCCTCTGCTCTCATTTACTACTTTGTTTAAATTCCTCATTAAGGAATACCCAAGCCTTGCTTCAATTCCTTTCTAATGGTCAATAACTTGCTTCGTCCTATCAGTTCCTCACAAATGTATTGTTTGTGTAAAAAAGATTAGAATGTGGCTCGACCCTTTCTTTGAGCCTCATTTTGTGATCTGAGCATCGTATTGTGATTCTCCCAGGGCACCCGTGAAACTGCTTTTTCTCCTGTTAGTCTAGTCCTGCGTCAGCGTTCTTTTATCACTAGTCCAGCTGTAAGAACTACAGAAAGGTAAAGAAGGAAAACTCTCCCCTCCCCGCACTATGAGTATTTTGAAATACTTTTTCCAGTATTTTCACTGCATTTTTTAAATATAGTTGATATTGTAGGTATGATTTTGTGTCTTTCCTTGAAAACAACATTGCATACTAGTCATTCTCTTATGTTCTTAAAATCTTCATAAACACCAAATTTAAAAAATATCAGTGTTTTAAGTACTAGGGGTTTATCTATTATTTAATGCCACCCAGTGTGACCTGCAGCCCCAAAGTGCCCCATTGGAGACAAACTGTACTCGGTGTATATTCTACGCCAGGCACAGAAATGACTAAGACATGCCAAACCTCACACCACACAGCAAAATTAATTCTGGGTGGATTAAAGGGCTGAAGGGGGGGAAAAAATCACAGAAAGACTCGAATAAAGTTGATGAGAGAATTTATCAAGCCTCTGTGAGGGGGAGGACTTTCTAAGCCTGAAGCTATGGGAGAAACCACAAAAGAAAAGATCACGAGATTCGGCTACCCAACATTTTGATGCTCAGTAAACAAAGTAAAGGTCAAGTTGCAAGCTGGGTAAGATATCTGCAACAAATATGACAAAAGATTAATAGCCATAATATATAAAGAGTTCACACAGATCAATGCAAATTACCCACTGAGCCTGCAATACATAATCGGGGGGAAAGACTCAGCCCCATACCATGCAATAGGTCACCACAAGCCACTGACTATTTACACATGTTTAAATTAATTTAGATTTAAATGAAAACCTTAAATTAAATTAAATCCAAATCTAGATAAAATTAAGAATTCAGTTTGCCAGTCCTCAGTGGCCACATCTGACTGGTGCCTACCCTATTAGACAGTGTAGATAGATATAAACTACTATCATTTCAGGAAGTTTCATGGGAAAGTGCTTAGACAGTTCACAAAAGAAAACTCACACATTACTAACAAACACATTAAGATTTTCAACTTCATTAGGAATAAAAGGAATGAAAATTAAACCAAGGGAATGTTTTATATCCATCTAATTAGAAATAAAGTGGATGCTGCTGACTGAAGAGTAAAGAGCTCCCAACCATCTGTAAAATAATTTGCAATAGTAATTAAGAGCTATAAAAACCCTTGGCTCAGTAGTTCAGTTTCTGGCAATATATCCTAAAGATGTAGAAATACAGAAACAGATTTAACACAAAAAGTTGTTTGTCCCTGAGTTAATTACAAATTCAGAAAGAGAGCCCAGCCTGAAATCTCATCCTCTGGGCAGTGCCTGCACTGGCTGCAGACGCCTCGCTCAATGGGCTGATAAACCATCAATAAAAATTATGTTTTTCCATGAGGGTCAATTGGCTTGGGAAATAACTATAACATGAGATTACATTTTTAAAAAATCATTCAAAAATGGAACAATTAGGATAACATCGAATATAAAAATATGGGGACTATAAATGTACAAAGAGCTGTCAAATGTCAGAAATAAACACCAGGGGTGATGGGATTCTGAGTGTCCTTCATACGGTCTGGTAACCTCTGAATTGTTCTCAATGGTCATTTGCTGCTTTTCTGTCGGGCTAGAAGGGTTATTAAAATTTCAGAGGAGAGGCAACCTAGTAGTGAAGAGCACAGACTTGGAGCTCTGCAGGATGGCTCTCTGACCTCAAACAAGGTCACCTCAGTTTCCACATCTGTGAAATGAACATCAGCCCCTGTGTCCTGAGCTCATGAGAAACTTCGGCGAGATGGTGCGGGCAAAATCTGAGCACCCAGCACTCCCTCTGTGAGAGCCGCCGTTTTTATTAACAGGGTCAGTGCTTAGTCACATGGTTGTGGGACAGGACCAGGACCAGAATCCTTAATAAAATGCTCTCCACTGTAGAAACATCCCTTTATTAACGTCCAAAGAGACCAGAAGGAGCTACACCAAACTGCTCACCATGGCCACCTCCGGGAGGTTGGCTACAAGAGTTTTTTTTTTCTTTGCTTAAAGAAGCAAGAAAATGCCTTTCTCTGCTTTCCAAATTTCCTCCAGTGAGCATGCAACCCTTACAATAAAAAAAAATGCTTCAAAAACAAAAAGCAAAGATGAGCTGCGTAAATCGGCTTAAGTGGCTGTGTGCTGAAGAGGTCAAGTTTAACTGGTGAGGTCAGACGCACACACGAGTGAAGGCCTTAGCACGGTGGCCAAGGTGAAGGGGACCATGGGGAATGTGATTCTCGGGGTGTTTTAAATTTTTTCTGGATGTTTTACATATCTTCCAATCTTTGTACAAGGGGTAGTGAGTAGTTTTTTGTTTGTTTGTTTGTTTTCCTAAGAAAATCATAGCTACAAGAAAAGCAAACCAAGCTCCCTGATCTAGGGACCGGGAGGGAAACTGAGTCCAGTACTGAGGGGTAAGGGGGAGTGTTAGGAGGAAGGAGGCACAGGGGACCTTGGACGGCCTAAAAGGGGCCCACCCTGCTAGGCCTGCAGGTGGGCTGGACGGTGAAAGCCTTGGTCCCCCTTGCCCGCCTTCAGACTCAGGCCCCGCACAGCGGCAAAGAGCCGGTGACCGGGGCAGGCTACCTGGATTGGAAACTGGTACCTTTTTGTTTTCTAAGCTTCTCAGAAAAGTCTGTATTTTTTCAGTGTCGGAGCACATAGGAAAGGAACTTGCATTTCACAGTTCATGTCGCTGATAACAGATCTGTCACATTTCTGTCACTGAGAGACGTTTTTCCCCTGAGAAGCTGCAAGTGGCTGCCCCTCCCTGCCCCCATGAGTACACCCCAACACTGGGCCTAGCCATTCCAAGACCCCCAAACTCACAGCCCCCAGGCCCCACAGACCTGAGGAACAAAAAAGAAACCTCCTGGAGTGAGGTTCAGCCACTCCCTTCCTCCCTGCCAGGCCAAAGGATGTTGAGTCTGGTGCCCTCTCCTGATCCACAAGCTCCCCAAATTCCCCAGGTCCTCAGACAAAGCATAAGAAGGCCCTTTGTCAAACAAAAGTGGGGGACTGCTGGGGCTTGGTGTCAGAGCTGCTCAGCCTACATATTTCTGAGGCATTGAATTTAGAATTTTGCTTGAAATGAGTGGGCTATGGACTGGAGCATGAGAAGACCTTGTGACGCAGAAAGAGGTCATGAACACGCAAGGAGACAGCACAGTTTTGGGGGATACAAGGGGTGAGACAACTGGACCACAGCCTGGTTATCCATCTGTGCTGGCCGGCAGCCACATTTGGGGACAAGATCCCAGGCTTGCAGGGTCATCGCGAGCAATGGATAAACCAGCCATGCAGAAAAAGGCCAGTAAATAGTTCTGCACAAAAGTAACTTTCTCCAGCCCCTGTTCTTATTGCCATGGCAACAGGGAAGGCTGTGAGGCTGGGAAATGATGGGATGAAAAGACCCAGGACCCAGAATCAGAAGTCCCAAATGCCCTTCCAGACTGCGGGCCTGCGCCAACCACTTGACGTGCATTTCACCTCAGGGCCCCCACAGCCAACATCAGGCCAGAGGCTCCTCGTCGTGGGAGCCGGGAGCCCACAGAAAGGTAGGCGAGCTGCGATCTCTGGCAGGACAGTCGATTGCACACGGAGCCCAGCAATACAGACAAAACTCGCCGGGCCCGGGTCCCCCAGCAGCGGTTTTCTAAGTGGGGAGAAAACGCAGTCTCTGCAGCAAAGACAAGCAAATCAACTAAGCACAAAACCATGCCACCACACTGCATGGCCTCGTTCTGCACCACAGGTTCTAGAACGTTCTGAGGTGCGAGGGAGGCCCAGATGCTTGGACTGAAGGTGTGGGCTCTTCTCCCCAGAAAAATGCACACACAGGACATCAGACAGCTAGTGGAGCACCGAGATGCAGACCTGGGCCCGGAGCTCGGGAGCCCTGCCTGACCCAGGCTCGATGCACTAGGCAGCTTCCCCAGCCAGGGGCAGCCCCGGAGGAAGCAGAAGCCAGGCTGCAGGCCCAGCAGCTCTCCGCACGACCATCCATACTGGTTGCTGTTGTGCTGGCCGCCCCTGGGACACTGAACATTTAACTATCCCATCCCCTTCACCAATCCCACTATCTGGACTTGACCTGGAACTTCTCGGTACAGCCTGTGGCCACATCGGCTGTACCTTTAGCAAAGCCTAGAGAAGAATGAGCTCTCAGGATTACAGAATTTTAGACTTTTAGCTTTTCTAACCAACCCTTCTGTCAAAAGGGGAAGTCGGAAAGGAGCTTAGAGGAGAAAAGAAGATGGAGGGACACCAAGCAGGCCACACCCAGGAGGGCTTCCTGGGGGAAGAAGATTTGGGCCAGAGGCTGGCTGAGGGGCTGAGGGTGAGAGAGGGGCAGGACCAGTTCCAGCTTCCTTCCGCCCCAACACTCCTTCCCACGCCCCACCCAGACCTCACCCCTGGGTGCACTACCCCCGCATCCACCCCGGGCCTTCCTCCCCTTGCCTGTCTCATCCCGGGCCTGGGCCAGCCCTGCACGCCTGCACACATGCACCTCAGTCACAACAGCCTCACGGGGCACGGAGGGTGGCCAGCCCCCACAGACACACCCTGCCTAGACCAGGGGCTTCTCTGCAGCTCCTGCTGCAGGCCCACAGGCAGGTGTGGCTTATATGCCACAGGCACATGTCCCTTTGCAGCCTGCTGTAAACCCGGCAGGGTGGCCTTGTCACGGAATCGAGGGAGCAGCACTTGATGGTCACATCTCTGTGCTGGTTCCTTCTGCTCTGACAGCTGGATCCTGTTTCTCACGGCCACACCTTCCCTTCTTTCCCTTCTGCAATACGGGGGGAAGGGCGGGTGTTGGTCCACCTGTCCCCAGCACCACATGCCTGCCCATCTGTGCTGCACTCCTTAGCAGAGCCCGGGGAGGTCTGTGCCAGGCGCACTTCTCAGAGCTCGGTCCACTTTGCCTCATTTAGTCCTCACAACGATCCGATGGGGCTGGTGTTGTTACTCCTAGCCTGCAGAGGCTGGCCACTCAGCTGGGGGGTGGCAGAGCTTTCCAGATAACAGAAAGGGGCTCTAGAACCCTGTTTTAACCCCCATCCCCACCAGGCAGGCTGCCCTAGAACCCGTCTGCCTTGTGGTTCTTTGTGACACATCCCCCAGCCTTCCCACCCCAGCCCCATCCTGCAAACGGTGGGGTGCAGGAGCCCCAGGCTCCCACCCAGCCTGACCCTTCTTGCTGTGTGTCCTGGGGAAGCCCCTAACAGGGCTGTGCCCCTATGTCCTGTGTGTCAGGCCCCAAGTCCTCAGTGTGAGCCAGGTCCTAAAAGCAGGCGTTGCCTAGTGGATAAGGCCCAGGGCAGCGGGGAGGAGGTATCCTCTTGGGCAAGGAGTCAGGAGTCCTGGATCCCTGCTGGTTCCTCACGGGTCACTTCACCTCTCTGCAAAAGCGTGAGTGTTATCTGCGCTGCCTTCCTCCCTGGGTGGTTGAATGTGAAAGTTCAACACTGAGGAAAGCAGTGAGGACAAGATCAGGGAGACCACAGCCCTCCCTCTGCAGGCGGCACGGACCCTCCCCCTGTTTTGCAAATGAAATAAAGTGAGGCTCAAAGGAAGGTAGCTTCTTACTTCAAAAGTCCAAGGACTAGTATAGGCTTTAAACGCTTCTCAGAAGGCACTCAAATCCCCAGGCTACAGTGTCTCCAAGACCTGGCAAGAACCCCCCTCCCTGATTTACAGGCAGCTAGGAGGTGCTAATAGCCAAGGACTTAGTATCGGGCAATTCTTCAGATCCTGGTTCTGTTTCGTTTTAGCCAGGTGGTGTGGGAGTCAGTTCCTTCTGCCTCAGTTTCCTCATTTTTAGCATGGGGACAGGCACCCCCCCACAACTGGGATGGGGAGAGGCAGAGGGGGTGTCGTGTTTTGTGAAGTGCAAGGCCGCAAGAGCAGCATTAAGATTGCCTAAACCACTCTCAACTCAGGCCACCTCAAGGCTGCTCTGCAATTAGGAAAGCACCTGCCTCTGCAGTTGTGGGTTTGTGTGATTCACATCCCTCCTTGGCTTCTAGCTCTTTAGAGAAAGTCTGTTGTACTCTGCGAGGTGCAGGTATCTGTGGGTGGCAGCAGAGTTTCAAGGTTAAAAAATGAGGACTTTGGATGGCCCCAAAGCCCATCATGGTAGAATGGGGAAATAAATTGCAGGATCATCACCCCGTGGAATACTACACAGTAACGAAGAAGGACAAGCTCTTGCTATACTATGCATAGCAGCAAGGATGCATCTCCTGAGCGTAACGTTGAGTGAAAAAAAAACCAGACACAAAAAAGTACAACTTGTGCGATGCCGTTTAGATGAAGTGTAAGAATAGGCAAAAGTGATCTACTATGAGAGAAGTCAGGATAACACCACAGCTATACATGGATGACGTGTACACCTTTCCACGCAAGCCCTACATTTAAATAAAACATGTCTGTAATTAGGCCTCTGGGTCCAAATCCCAGCTCCACCACTTGCATACTGGGTGACCTCAGGCTAATTACTGGTAGCCTCCACTCTCGCCTCTGCAAAATAGGGAAACAAAGGCATCTGCCCCGAACGGTCCCAAATGCCAATTATTTAAATTCCACCTTCATGGGATTTACCTTATCCGAGAACCAAGTATTAATATTTTTCCTTTAAATCAACTTGGCAGTTTTACCCACATAATCCAAAAATAAAACTTTATTACACTCTCATCAGTCACGTGTTTGGTGTGCTAATGACCTATTTTCTAGCGAGGGAAGTCAGAGCAGGCGTCCCCAGGATGTGCCATTTTGGCTTGTGAATTGTTTTCAGACGAAGGCAATCAAGTTGTTGTGATCTCAGGAGAAACTTTTACCTCTTCCTTAAAGAATTTAAATTGGGGGCTTTGCCCATCGTAAGAGTTATCACCACAAATAACTCTGTATAACCAGTGTGTAGGGCAGAGCAAACTTCTAATGACTGAACATCTGTTCTCATCATCCTGCGAATGACTTGCTACCCCTCTGAAGTGCACGGTGCCTTACCGCATCCTTGGCTCAGAATGCCGTAAACACCTCCTTTTGGCTCTCTGACCCTGAACCTCACTCAGACGTGGGGTCTCTGACTCTCCCACACATGTGGAGTGTCCACACATAAATACGTAACTAAGGTTGGTCATTTTCCCTTGTTAATCTGTCTCATGCCTATTTAATTATTAGACCAGCCAAAAGAACCTAGACGGGTAGAGGAAAGTTTCTTCCTTCCCTACACTAGTATATTAAATTAACATAAATTAAAACACATAGCTATTAGGTCAAAGAAGTTCATCTGCGAACCACCTCAAATCACTCAGTAATAATGGCATAGTCACGCTGGGAAAAAACCAAACAAGCAAGAAAATGCGTGACTCAGAGGCCCGAGCCCTGTGAGGGCCCTTCGTGAATGGTGACCATTATCGTCATCATTGTCACAAATCTCACTGTCACCATCATCACTGACAATGTCATTATCATCATTACTGACACCATCAGCACCATCCTCATCATCAATATCATCACCAACATCACTGTCATTGTCCCGCCATTGTCATCACTGTCACCGATGTCATCACCACCATCACCTTCATCACCTTCACTATTGCCATTGCCTCCACACATACAGTCAATAAATACTTGCTTCTAGACTATCTCATCTCAGGTCAACCAACGTGGCCCTGCACTCAGCTGGGCTTCCAGGATTAAGACCATGGAGGCCATTCTGAAGCTCTGGGGTCTCCTGGGGTGCACATCCAGGTGAGGGCTGCACCGCGGGTGGGTCAGAAGTGGCAGGAAGGCTCTGGGCTGCACATTCCCACACTTCACACCAGGTGAGAGCTGGTTTTCTTCCAGATGCCTGTGGACCTGCTTCTTCCCCCAGGCCGAGGCTGACCACACAGGCCAGCCTCCGCATCTCTCAGAGTCTCGGTCCCCTCATCTCTAAAACAGAGCCAGTGGCCCGGCTCTTTAAGACCTCCCACCAAGGGGCCCAGGTCACCAAACAGACGTCAAGGGTTCCAGATCACCAGACAAACAGACATCATATAGGAGAGCCCTGGACACTCAGTAAATCATCACAAATGTACCATAATTTCTCAAAGTGGCCCTCCCGGGTGTGCCTGGGCCCTTCCCTCACTGACTGTCATGGGTGCCTGGAGTGACCACTCCCAGAATAAAAACAACTTTGACCCTGAACGTGATCTCAAACCCATCTGTGTCTGCTGCCCCTTTTTAAGTAAATTCAGCCCATCAGCAGTAAGCTTTACTAGAACAAAACTGGAGTGATTCAAATAATTCTACGTAAAGACAATAAAAGGATGAAAAAAAGATGTTTGTGCAAAAACACTTATCACAGTTATGTTTAACAGACAAAAAGAGAGAGAGAATAAATAATGTAAATATCCATTAGTAAGGATCAGTTACATAAAGGTCAGGATTTTTATATTTTAGCTCTTTTGCAGGCATTTTAAAAAACATGTTACATTAGTCTGTGGCCTGGGAAGACACTCGAGATATATTTTAAGAGGAAAATGCAGGATACCCACACCCAGAGGTTGGGGCCAAAGCAGGTTTACAGTTGTAACTGTACATAGCACAATTTATGATTGTATTATTATTTATTAATTATTATATCATTTTCCATATAAACAACTCTCAACCTACTTTGGCCCCATCCTGTATATCTTTATATACTTAAAAAATATATAGATCTTTTACATATAAAGATATATATCATGTATAATACTAATCTTGAGACAAAGTATAATTATAATTATAAATAAGAAAAAGAGTGAAAATGTACTCCCTAACATGTTCACAGTGGTTATGTTGAATGGTAAGATTGGACGTGGTTTTATTTTTGTTCTGCTCTACTACACGTGTTGGTTTTTCTCAACAAACGTGCATTCCTTTTATTATTAAGAAAACCATATTATAACAATGCTATGTGTCATATATAATTATACAAATAAATACATGGGACATTTAAAAAAAGATTTTCTGCAGATCCCTTTTACATTATGTTTTATCATAAAGTCATAATATCCATTCTTTGATAAAAACTCCATACCGAAGTGCATAAAATAAATTTTTTAAAAAAAACCCAACCCAATTTCACTCTAGTATCTCTACTGAATTCCATCCCCTACAATTAACCTGCTACCATCATTTTGAAGAACATTCTGCAAAACCTTTGTCTGTGAATGAGGAAACATTTTATCTGACTTTTCAATTCACTCATGTTTTTATTCAATGGAAGTAAGATTGCTGGACACCAACTGCCCTCAGACTCTGCTTCTGCCCTGAGCAGAGCGGCCGCCTCTCCGTCGGTCCGTTCTGACCCTGCGCTCATTCCTGAAGGCTGCGCTGTGCTCCAGGGTAGACTTGGCGTGGAAATTATTTGTCTTTTCCCTGTCTTCCCATCTTTCCACTGTCCCTGGGTGGAAAGGCCTGAACACCCTTACGCATATTGCCTGGCACCCTGGGGAGCCTAGGAGGGCTCTCTAAAAGCAACACTGTATGAGCTATTTAAAAAAAAAAATGTGGCTTTTGCCATTTTGTCCTTCAAAAAAAGGCTGTGTCAATTTTTCAGCTTCTGGAAAAAAAATTTTTTTTTTTTTTTAATAAGACCTCAAGTACAGCTTTGTGGCAGGTGCTGGGTGCTGGAAGAGAAGGCTCGGGCGGGGAGAGATTCCCACAGCACCAGGGGCTTCAGAAACGCCACACCCCACAAACGGCTCTGCTGTGCCCATTTTACAGAAGGGATCTGAGCCTCCAAGAGCGCTGGCTACGAGCCAAGTACACAGAGCTGGGTCTGTGGGCCTCCTTGGCCCCCAAAAGGCAGGGGAAGCACCAGCCTGAGAAGAGTAGAGGGGCTGTGCTGGGAAAGGGTGGTCTGCAGACCAGGAGGCCTGGGGTCCCGTCCAACCCTCACTGTCGATGAGCTCTGTGCCGTGGGGAATTCACCTAGCTGATCTGATCCTCAGTTACTTCATCTGAAAAATGGGTTTGGTTAACGCTTGTCCTACTCTGTCTTGTAGGCGGCCTTATTTTCTTAATCAAAACTTAGGCTTCATGGTCGAACAAGTCCAATCTTACTTACAGAAACAACAGAAGAGAAACCGTGAATGCTGAGTCTTCCAGAAATGTGATTCACACACACGGCGGGGGGCCATGGCCTGTGGGATGCATGTTTCCCGAAAACCCGGTGGGGAGGCCTGCAGCAGGCCCTGGGGTTTGGGCGGGAAGGAGTGAAAAGGGCAGGCTGATTCACTCAAAAGTACTGCTGGGTCTCCGTGCACAAACCCTGGGGGAGGAGGCTGGGGTGGACGGCGCCAGAGCTGACCAGCCCTCGCGCTCAGGGGAGTTCATTATGGTTTACAAGCCCTTCATGGCATTGTAAGGAAATCTCCCAGAAGCCCTGCAGTGCAGGGATCTCTCCATACCCTCATCTTACAGAGGAGGATAATCAGGCTCAGAAAGGGGACATGACTTGCCCAGGGTCACCCAGTTATGGTTATTTCTACGGTTAAAACCATAGCCTGGAGCCCTCGCTCTCAGCAAGGATTGTGCTATGCCCTTTGCACCAGTTATTCCATCTGCTTCACCTTCGAACCACCAGTTTGCAGATGAGGAGTTTATGCACCTTGCATAAGTCATCTACTCAATTAACCACAGGGAAGTGAGGCCAGTGTCCTCTGACAGCACCTTCCAGGCTCCTGGGAGAGGCTGGGAGAGCATGGGCAGGCCAGCCCTGAGGGAGGCCTCGCTTCCACCTGGGACTCGGGAAGAGCGCACACAGGCAGCCACCACACAGAGCCAGCATGCCCCGCCCCATGCCTCCCCCAGTGCTCTGTCCTCTGTGCTCCCCCAGAACCCTGGTACTTGACACCTGGTACTCTTCCAAGAGAAAGAGTCAACCCTCCAGGTTCCAGGACAGAGAAATCCCCCCACCCACCTCCCATGCCACCCGCAGTGTGGCCATCAGGGGAGGGGTGCAGCCCTAGAACAGGAGAACTGGCCTCAGGACCATCTAACCCTATAGTCTACAGATAAGTCAGCTGAGGCCGTGAGAGGCCACATGGTAATTCTGGGCAGAGATGGGACTCAAATGCAGGTGCCCACCTGGGCCAGCACCCCTCCATCACACCTGCTTGCCCCTCCGCTGCCCATCTAGATCCAGAACCCAGTTCTTATGTCCCTCCTTCCCCTCCCCAGCCCCCACCAGTGATGTAATTGAGCAGGAGCAAAGCTGGGGGAGGGGATGCACTTCCTGAGCTGGGGCAGGGTAGGAGCTGCTGTAAAACCTGCTCCCCTTAAGGGGCCCCTGTCCGGGCTGCCAAGTACAGGTTTGCAAGAGTTCAGGTCACTGAGTCATTCAACAAGCAAACACTTGCTGGGATCTTCTTACCCATCTCAGGGCAGAGGCACCTCCTCTGGCCACCAGGCCATCCCCTGGTCTTTGGGAACCACCCCATATATTCATTCATTCATTCATTCAACAAACACTAAGGTCCTACTATGTGCCCATCACATTTCAGGGTCTCCTCCCTCTCCTTTCACATCCCAACCCTCCCTCCCAGCCTTCAGCTCCTCCTCTTTCCCCACTCAACCCTGTGGCCCCTTTGCCCTGGCAAGGAGGGCAAATCCTGGGGGCACTGGAGAGTCAAGGAGCCCAGAGGGGCTGAAGCAAACCTGGGCTGTCCCACTGACAGACGAACACACATTCCGTGGTTACCTGGTGCGGCCAGAGAGCAGGCAGGTGCCTCTCCAGTGGAGGCACAGGAGGTACTGACGCCTGGCCCTGGGGGCTGCTAACCCCCGCCCCTACCCCCACCTTTGGCCTCCACCCTGGCCAGACAGCATGGAAAACCCAGCCGGGCTCAGCTGACTTCCTCTTGTGTCATGGAAAGTGGGGGTGATGAGGACAGGAAACTCCTGCCAGGGATCTGGGGTCTGAGCGGGGACAGTGGGCCTGGAGGCCTGGTGGGGGAAAGGGTGGGGTAACTGATGGGGGTGGGCTGCAGGGAGGGAGGGGCTTGAGGAGGCAGAGGAGGGAGTTAGGTGGCAGCAGCTGCGAAGTGGGGAGGCTTTGGGAGTGGCTGGACCCCTGCCCCTGGGATCCGGCGGTACCAGTCCCAGAGGCCTGGAAGGCAGCAACCTGGGACCTTGAGCTGCTTTCCATTTTCCAAGAACAAATAAAAAAGATTAGAAACCAAACCCTTGTCTGTGATGAAGACTCTGAGATCAAATAAAAGGCAGTTTTCGTTTGTGCTCTTTGGTTTTGGTAAGTGGAGGGTGGAGGGTAGCAGCAAGTGTTGTGAACTGGAGAAATGTGGGTTCAAACCTTAGTTCTGACCTCCAGAGGCCAAGTGTGGTCCTTTCTGAGCCTCAGTTTCCTCATCTGTGAAATGGAAAACCCTGCCCACTTCCCCGACACTTGGGAAGATAAAAAGAGGCCACGCCCCTGGCTCACGTAGGTGCAGATAGAAGCCTTTCTGCCTTTCAAACTGCAAGTATGTAAACTGATATGGTAAAAACCGGCTGTGAAGGGCCACTTCCTACACACTAGCGTGACCAATCAATGAAAGCCTTCTAAACACCGAGTCTTTAGGAGAAAAATTATACAGAGGGGTCCTTAGAGTGTAAAGCTGGGCAGGGACAATTCATCTCCGCATCCCTGGTACTTGGCATGGGACATAGATTTGTTGAATGAATGAACGAAAAAACAAATGAAAATTCTGGGATTTCCAGAGTCACAGGACAGGAAGGATGGCCGTGAGGGCAGGTGGCAGGGCCAGGAAGGGCTGGTCACCTGAGGAGGGGGTGAGGTACCTCCGAATCCTGTAAGAGGTGATGGGTGTGGCCCCCAATCACACTTATTATGGGGGTCCTCATTTCTTGATGTCACGCCTCATTCTTCCCTCTGATGGTCTGATTCAAGTGCCTGAAGCCCTCCCGGCCTCTCATAGCAAGGGCTGGGGAGTGTTCAGCGCTGGGGAGCTAGTAGCTACTCTTGGGCAGCTGCTGAGAGAATCTGACTGGCCCAGGGAAGGAGAGCACCCAGCCCAGACCTGGAGGACCTGGAGCTGCTGTGGGGAGGAGAGGAGGCTCAGACCCCTACCCTCTGACACTTCACACTCAGTTCTCCTGTCTCCATGCCTGCCTGGAATGGTCCCGATGGTGAGAAGTCCCAAAGAGCCTGAGTCTGGGCCTCTGTCTACCAGGTCTTTCTGCACAGGCTCCTGGAGGCTAAAGCCCTTCCCCTGTCCCAGCCCCCTGCAACGTCCACTTTACAGAAACCCAGCCACCCTGCCCCTTTCTCACAGGCCAGAGGTTGATTCCAGCCTCTCTGGAAGCATTATGGACACCGCGATCCCACACCAATGTAGTGATCACACACACACTTATGTGGAGATTGCCCCTACACACACACACACGTGCACAGACACACACACTCTGCCGCAAGCCACGCGTTTGTGGAGGAGCCGTCCCCCAGGCTTGCTGGTTAAATACCGCCTGTGGGGGTTTGCCTCAAACTCCCGCCTCACCCCGTGAGGGGAGATGGAGGGTGTCGTTGGGGTTTTCATCACTGAGCCTGCAGCAAGAACTGGCACTGTGCCTTCCACCTCCCCACTCTCAGCACCACAGCACAGCTGAGCACCACCCCATTGGGACCCCTGCCTCTCGGTCCCCTCAGCCTGCTCCCAGTGGGACCAGGCGCCTTCCTCACAGGAGCCCTGCCCCAGTGTGGCGTGATCGGGGCACTGCCCCAGCCCTGGGCACCTCGGGCAGGAAGCTAGCAGAAGCCATTCGAACTGGGACAGGTGGTTTGATCGGAGGAAGTTGACAGTTCAACTTCAAACGTGGGTGACGCAGGCCCTACACTGCCTGCTCCCCAGTCCCACCCCTGCCCACGCCTGCTCGCCCCGCCCCCTCCTCCCTGAGAGGGAGACACGGGGGGGCAGACAGCCTCACCCACGGGTGCTGAACTTGCCGAGGCTGAAGCAGGAGGAGGCTGTGACCATGGAGTCTCAGCAACCGCTGCTGGCTGCCCTGTGCCTGCTGGGAGTGCTGGGTAAGTACCCCTCCTGGGGCATCGGCCGGGATACCTGGGCTTGGCGTGCAAGGGGGGAGATGCCAGTTCTTCCCTTGGTCTGACTCTAAGGCCTGCAAGTCTCCTCTTGGGAGCATCATGCAAGCCTGGGACCACCAGGATCCCTGTCTGAGTCCCCAGCTCCTGCATCACTCTTGGCCCTGCTTGTCCCACCCCCAGTGCCTCAACCCTGCTTCTCTCCTGCCCTGTTGTGGCCTTCCAGGCAGGATCTGTGCTAAATCAGGCTCTCAGCTTAGCAATCAAGTCACCAGCCCCCATCTAATTCAGGCTTCCCTCTGCGGCTCACCCGTGAGTGTCCAGCCTTCACTTAGATGCCTTGGAAGACAGGAAAATCGCGGTCTCCTGGGGGTTCTGATGATGCTCTGGGCAAGGTGGCTGAGGCAGGGTAGGGACCGCCTTTGAGAACGCAGCTAAGCAGACATCAAAGGTGCATGCCTTAGTTCCCAGTCCCTCTGGCTCTGTCCCCAGTGGGACCCCAGCTGGACCCACCAGCCAGGCTGTGAACTCACCATGGGTCTCCTCCAGGCCAGAAGGAAGGGCTTCAGAACCCACCCTTGTCCCTGGGGACCACTAATGGAGCAACCTGGGACCTTCTGTTTGCTTGGGGGGAGATGGTGGAAGGTGGGGTGTCCTCCATCCCCAGGGACTTGGGACACTAGTCAGGACCAGGTCCCTGCTGCTGGGGCTGTCACTGACTCTGGCCAGTGGGTAGAATCCTGGGCAGTGGTGGGGAGGGGCAGCCATTTGTTCTGCAGCCTGAGCCCCAGGTTCTAAGCCTGGCCATGTGTACCTAGGATAGGTCCCCGGGCCTCTCTGGGCCTCCATCTCCCCGTTTCTAAAAGGCAGGGGGTGAACTAGGAGAGATCTGACCTCTTCTCGAGGGTTTGGAAGGTGTATCGGGGTAGAGAGGTGCGTGATCCCAGGACGGAGATGGGCGGCAACAGGAAGGAGCTTGCAGCTTCCCGGTTCGGAAGAGAAGGTCTCAGGAGACCCTCAGTCCCCTCTAGAGAAGCTGGCGTGCAGAGGTGACTAGGTGTGTATGTGTAAATAGGCATGTGTGTTTGCATGTGCATGTGTGAGAAATGTGCTTGTGTGTGTTTTCAAGGGCCAGACATGCCTCCAAATGTCATCTTATCATCTCCTGAGCATGTGACGATGGCACATGTGCACGTATGTTCACATGGCTATTCTTACACAGAACTGCAAGAGATGCAAAATGCCTTCCACCTCCAAGGCAGAGGCCTGGAAAGGGGCCCCTGGCTGCCCCCCAGGACCCTCCGGAGGAGCTGCTGTGGCCCCTTGGCCCTGGGCAGCCCTAGGACTAGGCCCTTCAATCCCCACCTGCCCCTCACTGGTGGCTGGGTACAGGGTGGGGTCCTGCTCCATGGCCTCCCGCCTGAATCCCATCATGGGCCAAGGCTCCTGGCAGGACCACACAGGTCCATGGCCCAAAGGAGCCCAGAGTCAGGACAGCTTGGCAGCCGGACCTTCAGCCCATGTTCAGCAGGCACCACCTGGGACCCCAGGAGCACCGGTAGATCAGAAGCATTCCCGTTGCTCAGTGGGTCACCGCTTAGAAAATACCTTCACAGCCATTTTCTTCTGTAAGTTCCACAGCAGCCTAGGAAGTAGGTGGGCCCAGTGGCCTCATTTCACGGTGGAGAAGACAAAGGTCCAAGTGGCAAGCCCAGGGCAAAGCAGCTGGTGGGCAGCAGAGCTGACCCCAGCCCAGCACTCCCGCTCTCATGGAGACCCCTCAGAACCCTTAGCTAAGAGCGGAGGCCATGAAAGCCACTCCTACGAGGAGGAAAATGATCTCAGGATGCAGCTGCCCCCAGCAGACTTGCAGCCACAAAGGTCCAGGGCCCCAAGGTCCAGGGCCCCAAGGCCCAGGGCTGGAGCTGGGGGCAAGCAGCACAGGTGCCTTTGAGTCATTCCAAGAACAGATGCACCACAGCCCTGGGGACACTGCAGCCTCTTGGCTGGCCTTCTGGGCCATGCCCGTGACTCAGGGAACTTGGGGCATGAAGGTGCCTGTGGCATGGGGGTGGCTGCAGTGACCATGGCTTCCCACGGAAGCTCCCCTCTGCCACTGCCCTCAGCCCCAGGGACTCTGCAGATTGAATTCCTGCCTGCCGCTTGCCAGCTGGGTGACCTCCGACCTGTCTGCAAGCATCAGTTTTCTCCTCTGTCAACGGGAATATAGTGTTATCTGCCTCATACAGGTTTTTAAGGATTAAATGAATCAATGAATATAAACTGTTAGTCAGAATGTTGGCATATAGTAGAGTAAGCACTCAAGAAGCATTGATGGTAATAATAATCATTATTATTAAATTATTATTACTACTCTCAGAGTCAGTAAGAAACAAGGTGAGGTAGGATTGGTGGGAAGGGGTCTTGCCAGAGGCTGGCGTACCTCTCAATCTTTCTGCTCCCCAACACTCTGGCACAGGCTCTTCATTCATTCATTCACCTACAAATGTTTGTTGAGCACCTACTATGCGTCCAGCTCTGTGCAAAACACTGGAAATACAGCAGTGAATGAAACAGGACCACCCCCCCCACCATGGATCTGGTACTATGTGCCAGGCTGACAGAGGAGAGCCATTACAAAGTGTGAGTAAATGAGCCCTCGAAATATGTGCAAATATTTTGATCAGTGCAGCCAAGGAAACAGCAGCAGTTGAGATAAGTGACTGACTTCACTGTGGGGCAGTCCTAGTCCATAGGCTGGGTGTCCACAACAGAGGAGCGGGGTCGGGACCCCGGCTTTGCGCTGGCAGCCCAGTCTGTGTCCTGGGCTGCAGAGCTGAGGCCCGCTGGCTCGGGGCACAAAGGATAAGGCCCCAGCAGCCCCATGAGGAACGGAGGGACCAGGGGCTGGCACTGGCCCTCTGGTTGCTCTGCCCAGCTCCAGCCATTCAGAGGGGTTTTCTCCATCGCAACCAGGGAGGGACTTCAACTCCAACTGACAAGCTTGACTGAACCCCTACTGTGTGTGCGTGCACGCCTGCATGTGGGTGCATGTGTGTGCATGTGTGTATGCTGTATGCATCTTTGCCAAGTACCATGTGTACAGGAGGGCTGTGTGCGTGTTCCTAAAGGCCCATGGGGCTCGGGGCAGCACGGATCTGGGTCCGATTTCTATGTGGTCACTCATGAACGACAAGAACACCTAAGTCTCAGCCTTCTCACCCAGGAAATGGGGGTCACTGCTGTGCCTGCCTCAAAGGATAATTAGTCATCAGATCTAACTCACTCATTCATTCATTCAAACAGCACCTATGCACTGAGCACCCACTATGTGCTAGGCAGCGTTCTGAGTGCTGGGGACACTGCAGCGGACAAGGAAAACCCCGCCCAGTGGGTCCGATGCTGTAGTCGGGGTGTGATGGGGAGACAGACGAGAGATGGAGTGCCGGTGATTGCGCAGTGCTCAGAGTTCTGAGTGGTGTGGTTGGGGGCTGGGGGCGCTGGGGGCCGTGCTGTACCTGGGAGGGGGCAGTGGGCCTCACGAGAAGACGATGTTTGGGAAAAGTCCTGTAGGGAGGGAGGGAGCCTGCCGTGCCAACCTGGGGAGGACCCCTGGCAGACGGGCAGCGGCCCGCAGGCTGTGGGGCCGCCATGGGCACTGGGGCTTCTCCTCCAGTGAACTGAGCAGAGGAGAAAGTGTGCCGAGCGCCCTGGAGAGAGACGGTTACTCCCCTGTCCTGGTCCGCAGCCCATACCTTGAACCCCGGGCCAATTGCTTCGGGAGTTCAGAATGTTTCGGATGGTAGAAGGCACCCTGTGCATGGGCTGTGTGCCCCCCACATGCCGGCCAACCAGGCCTCAGGCAGCACTTCAGGAGGTGGCTTCTGCAGTGAGGCATGGATTCACACACTCAGACTGACCCCTAAACGCCGCCAACACCCTCCAGCCAAAGGCGTTAGAAAGACTTCTGGATCGGATTTGAATTGCAGATGAGGGATTGTGGCCACTTCCTCTGTAACTACCGCTATCATCATCATCATCATCATCATTCCCCTCCCGGGCTGGACTTTGAGGGCTCTCACAGGCACCCCACTACTCTCTTATCCCTGGGGGCACAGCTGGGAGAGAGGTGGCAGTTGACAGAGGCAATAAGGGCCCACAGAGTCCCACAGAGGCTTTTGGAATGAGCCTTCCCTCTTCTCGGCCTCAGTTTCTCCCATCTGTACCACGGGGTGAGCAGGCTCTGGTGTCTCTCCACAGTAGACTCCCCTGGGGCCCTGTCCTGTGATGGTGATTGTTTTTCTGCCCTGACTCTACCACCAGTGAGCTGTGTGACCTTGGGCAAGTCGCTCAGCCTCTCTGGATCTCAGATTCCTGATCTCAAAATGGGGGTAAGCCTGATCCCTTCAACACTGGGCTGTGGGTGGAAAGAATGAGCCCCCACGTGTGGCAGAGTCTTGAGATATGTGAAGCTCTGAACACAACGGAGGGCTTGTCACAGTGGAGATACATGCGGCCTGAAGCTCATGCAAATTCCGTTAGACACACTGGGCCACGAGGGAGAGAGTGCCATGAGCTAAATCGTAAAGGCCACTGTGCCCAGGATGGGCCCACTATCTGCGCATTGGCACAGGCCCTGGGTGAGCGAGATAAGCAGCCAGATCTGCTGTCCCTTCCAGGGCTCAGGTCCCCTGGCTCTCCTGGCATGAGCTTCTCTGTGTGTTTTGCATATAAAAAGCTCCTAATCCTAAACCAGTCACTTCCTCTGGGGCTCGGCCAGAGGAACAGAATTTTGGGTTGTGTGATCTTTGTTCCCCTGAAGCCCTGATGCTAATGCAGTTTAGACACAGCTCACTGACTAGTGTCGTCCAGGAAAGAGTGGTCTCTGACCCTCCAAGGTGGCCTCTCTTTGGGGGGTGACAGGAAGGAGAAGGCAGAATGTCCCCAAAGGCCCTCAGACATGTGGAGTTTGCTGTACATTGAAGAGAAGTTCACGGACTAGTAGGAGGAATCACTGTTTGTGGAAAAATGGATCATCTGACTTCAAACCACACTAAATGAAGCCACCGGTTTCCTTATCTGAGGGACAGTGATGGCAGCCCCCTTAGATGAGTCCGTCAGGGTCTTTCATGATAAGCTCCCAATGGCCCTGGGGTCTGTACCGGGGAGGGGTTCAATCAGTGTTCACTATCACCCTTGTCACCATTGGCAATGTGCCAGCCCCTCCCGGGATCCCGGGTGCCCTCCATGTCCTAGGGTGCGGGTGGCCAGGGGTCCAGGCAGGGCCTACCAGTTAGTGGGAGACAGGCTGGCCAGGCCTCTACTGAGTACTAGACAGTGGGCCCCACCACACAGGCCCGCCAACCTTCATCTGCAATTCCCAACCCAACCAGCATTTGTAGGTTTCTGGCAGATGCATTCAGTGCAAATCCTGACCTGAATGAATAGGATGCTATTTACAATCTTGTTGCGTCCTCCTCAGTGTGAAAATTCATTCACTGCAGGGACCATCCCGTGTCTGAGGCCGGGGCTCTCCAGACGCAGGGTGACAGGAGGCTACCTCAGGGACCGTGGCAACCAGAAGGGCAGGCTGCTGCCTGGGGCTGGCAGTGACACTGCCCCCACGGCCAGAAAGACCTCTTTTTCAAAAACATCTGGATCTTGGGATTTTTTTTTTATAAAACAAAACAAAAAGAAAACTTTCGAAAAATGGGCCACCCGATTTTTAACATTGTGCAAAGCCAATAAAACTCATCCCGGGCCTGATGCAGCCTGCAGGGTTGCCGAAGTGGGAATCATGTGGAATGCTGGGAGCCAAGGGGAGAGGGGAGGTAGGAGATGAGGATGCACGTGTACGAGGTAGACAGATAGATATGGTCTCAGAGCTGCTTTCAGGAATTCATCTACTCCTCACCGAGACCTGTTGGAGCAAACAGGGTCAAAATGATTAAATCCCTAGAAATGCAGAAATGAAAAATGGGCTCAGGGGGAGTGAGGAGGCCTTTTTTTATTTTTAAAGATTTTATTTATTCATTTTCAGAGAGAGGAGAAGAGAAAGAAAGGGAGAGAAATATCAATGTGTGGTTGCCTCTTGTGCGCTCCATACTGGGGGGACCTGGCCTGAAACCCTGGCATGTATCCTGACAGGGAATTGAATCAGTGACCCTTTGGTTCAAAGTCCACGCTCAATCCACTGAGCTACACCAGCCAGGGCTTTAAAAGGCCTTCCAACTCTGGCTTTCTTGTCCTGAGCTTTGCCTGGATATGGTTAGTGTAAGACCTAAATTTCTGGGCTTCCAGGGAAGGTTGACCGGAGAAGGAAGGGGCCTTTGGAGAATTCTCATTCCCACTCCAGTGTCTGAGGGGTCGCTGGGGATAGCAGGTTAGGAAATGGCACAATGCTTCCATGCCCCAGGTCCCCCATGGTCTCAAGGGTCTCCAGGCTTTTGTCTGCATATTCTACCCCAGCAGAGCCTGGACCTCAGGCTGCAGGCAGGGGCCGGTGGGGCACGTTGTGGCAGGAAGGGCATCAGAGAGCCCTGCGCGCATCTACCAGGTTCAGGGGAAGGAGGATGTTGGTCTGACCCCTGTGCAAAACAGCTAAAATCAGCTGCGGCCAATCAAAACCTGAACATTTCCTGGACAGAATGAAAGAATAAAGCACACAGGACCCTCCAAGTCAGGCACGCATCCCACTGTCCACCTCTGAACCTCCAGGAGGGTGAAGGACCGTGGAATCTAATGTCCTCGTTTTATAGATGAGGAAACGGAGCCCAGAGAGGTGGAGTGGCTTGCCAAGAGAACACAGCAAGTGCCTGGGAAGGTCCTCCCCATGGCATGTCTCACAGACTGAACAGAATCACAGGTTCACGCCTTCTCACCAGGCTCTCCCACCAGGAACACGCAGGAACTGGTGAGACACAGGGCCAGCTGCCGCAGCCTCCGCTCTGATGGGAAGGGTGGCAGCCTGGCCCAGAGGTCAAAAAGCACAAATTCGGCTCCCAGAGGCCTGGCCAAGAGTTCCGACCCCCGCGCTCACTGGCTGCTCAGGCTAGTTCATCACTTTCAATCTCCTCATCTATAAAACGGGGATTAGAACAGCAGTACCTGCTTCGTGGAGCTGTGATGAGGTTTGAGAGAGTCCATGTAACAAATGCCTGGGCAAGGGTGCAAACTGTAAGTGATGAGGACACTGCTGGAGGGACAGACAGGAAATGCTACTTGGCTGAGGACAGACGGACACCCCGAGGGAGCCAAAGCCCTAGGATGCCTAGACGCCTCTTCTCAACAAGGCATTTACTGTTTTAGAATTTTTCTTGGTTGTCTGGCTTGTTTGCTCTTTCCTGGCAGGACCAGGGCTGCTCTGTGTGAGACCTGCCAGGACGGCCAGGCCCAGGGGGTGCCGGGTCTGGGGGCTCAAGCTCCTCAGGGTCAGGGTCTGGGTCATGTTCATCTACGCACCCCCAACTTGGCCCTTGGGAGGCACAATGGGTGGGCAGAGAGTAGAGGGCATGGGTTTAGGAGGCAAGCTATGGTTCAAACCCAGACCCTGACAATTGCTGGCAGTGTTGCCCTGGAGGGGGCACTTACTCTCTCCCAATATGTCTTCTGAGAAACATACTCAACTCACATTGTGAGGCAATATGGGACATTAACAACGACATCTGTAAGGAATGACCCTGAGGGCCAAGTAGGTGCTCAATATATACAGTAGGTGCTCAATAATGGTAGCTGCTGTTAATAATGAACGTTGACCGAGGTGACTTTGGGAATGCAAAGGTCCAGGTGAGAAAGGCAAGTGTGAGCCTGGGGCCTGGCTCTCCCAGGGTCCTGGACAGAGAGCACCCCTCAGGAAAGCTCCCTCGGACCCCTCATGCAACCCAGGCCCCGCCGGGGCCATGACCAGTAGCTACAGCTCTGAGCACCAAACAGGGCTGGAAAGGCACCAGGCTACGTCCTTCACGTTGATCACGTTCTCTCCTCACTATGCAGCTGCCCCTTCCCTGTCCCTGTAGTGGATGAGGAAATGGAGACTCGGAGGGGCTGAGGGACTTGCTCCCGTGGCCCACAGGCAGGCAGCGGCAAGGCTGTGCCCTTGCCCAGAGAAAGGGATCAGGGCCTGAGAACCCGCACAGCACCCAAGTGGGGACCCTTCTGTCCCCTTTCTCCCGAAGCACCCCCCAAGCTGCCTCAGCCATCATGGCTTAGCCAAAGAAATGACTCCCTAAAGGTGGACAGCCCCACTCACAACGGAGCTGGAACCGGAGGGAGGTGGGAGTGAGAGGTCAGGGGTGAGAGTGAGGACAAGACCAAGGGCCTCCCGCCTCCTCTTTCACCTCCTAAGTGTGGACATCTCCACCATGTCCTCCTGCCCACTGTAGCAGAACAGATGATTGACAGCTGGTCAACACTGCTCTGGGCCTGACACTCCCCCTGCATGAGAAATACCTTCCCCTCCTGAGGCCCAGGACTCCTAGGCAACCACTAAAGGCTCTCGCCGAGATGGATGAGCATCACAGGGCCAGGACGGCTTCATTTTAAGGAATCGTGGTCAGGGGGAGAGGGTGAGCTGCAAATCTCCCCTTAAAATTCTACCACGGGTTCAGAATGCTCAGGCAAGAGCAGGCTTCAAAAAAAAAAAAAAAAAAACCTATTTAACAGCCAGCAACAATTTCTCAAAAACAACTTAAACACAGCCATTTACTATATAACGTAGCCTCCATGACCCAGTGCTGACCTCAGATCCCAATGGAGAGGTCAGTCTAGGGGTCAGACAGGCGGCAGTCAATACACCTGCTCTGTGAGTGATAACACTGGTGGTGGACACAGAGGGTGGTCTCCGAGGACACACAGGCGCACCACCCCACCCGTCCCCACCTGGATCAACTGACAGCCCAGCCGCAGGTCAGCTGGTTGCAGGCTGCCCTGCTGGGAGACCCCCTTCTTCCCACAACGAGTCTGGGAGGAGGTGGAACTTCCCAAATGGCTCACGTTCCTACTGGCTGAGCCCAGGCAGGAGCTGTGCCAGGCTTGCTGGGGCCGTGGTCTTGGCGCCCCTACCAACTGGTTGTGCCACCACAGCCGAGTCCCTCCCAATCCAAGTCTGGGCTTTGATGCCCTCCCCTGGAAACCGGAGCCGTGAGAGATAAATTGCTGTCGTTCTTATCCCGATTTGGGAATACTAGAGAGCAGTAACCTGGTCTTGGATTCCCTCCCTGGCTCATTTCCTGGTTCCCTAGAACTATGGAGTGCAAACTTTTTTTAAAAGCTTTTATTTATTTTTTATTTTTAAAGGGTAAGGGAGGGAGAAAGAGAGGGAGAGACATGTAAATGTGTGAGAAGAACATCAATCAGGTGCCTCTTGCACACCCCCAAGTGGGGACCTGGCCTGCAACCTAGGCATGTGCCCTGACTGGGAATCGAACCAGCGACCTTTTGGTTTGCAGGCCGGTGCTCTGAGCCACACCAGCTAGGGCAAGAGTGCAAACTTTTTTGATTGACAGCAACCTAACAGGACATTTTTACTGTGCAACCCGAGGCACGGACAGTGATCCTTATCCTCACAATGGGAAGTGCCTTCTGACATCCTCTCTTCTAGTCCATTTCATTTTTTGAAAAAATCGACGTTTGTGACATGGCTCATTAGTGCAAAGGGATGGCAGGAGGGAATGTGGGGTGGGGTGGGACTGTTGTGTGCCCTGGTTGTGACGGCGATTACCCTAGCCCACATCTGCGCTAACACCCACAGCACTGCGCACCAAAGGAAAAGCCAGTGGACCACCTGTTCTTTTACAAAGGCAAGTTTTAAAACAGGGGCAAAAGGTCATGCTTGCAACCCACTAAACTGACTTCATGACTCACCCAGGGGGACAACAGTAGCATGCAAAGCCCTGCACCTGGACGCCAGGATCATGGGGGCGGGCAGAGAGGGCCATCGCTCTGCCTGTGGGCGAAGGGAGCAGGAGCGGGAGGGAGACTCACTTCCTGACCTTGCTCTCTCCTTTCCGCAGTCACTTCCTGCCTCGGAAGGCCAGACGACTCAGGTGAGGAAGAGCTATGGGAGGCCTGGCGGCAGAGGTGCGGAGGGGAGCAGGGCTGTGATTCTGTCAGGCTGTAGGGGGTCCTGCCAATTAAGAAATCAGCGCCTCTTCCAGGAATAGAGAGAGAGAGAGAGAGAGAGAGAGAATCAGAGTGCCTCACCACACACACACACACACACACACACACACACACACACACACACAAACACACCCACCTGCACGTGGATGTTCTCCATGGCTGCGAAGCTCCCCATCTGTCCAGCTCTCCCCCATCCTAACATTCATTCATTTCTGGCATATCTTTCCAGAATCTCTTTATGCAAGTGCAAACACATATTCTTATCCTTTCCTTCACGGAGCTTGAGCAAATCACAAAAGCCATGTTCCTACCTATGACCTGGCAACTCCACTTCTAGGTATTCGCCCAGGAGAAACAAGAACGTGTGCCCACAAAAAGACAAAGATAGGTACCCGAGGGTTCCTAGCAGCCCAAACCTGGGAACAACCCAAGTGGCAAAGGCACACACGAATCGCGGCATGTCCACCCAGGAAGCGTGGTCAGCCTCCACAAAGGATGGACTCACAGCCAGGCAGCACCAGGGGAAATCTCCAGCACTGAGCGAAAGGAGCCAGACTGGAAAAACCGGCAAACAACAAAAGTGCTGAGTGATTTCACTCACATGACATTTTAGAACAGGTGAAAGCAATCTTTAGTGACAGACAGCAGACTGGTGGCGGCCTGAGCCGGGCTTCAGGGAGCTTCCCGGGGGGTGGAAAGGCTCTACGTCGAGAGTGTGGCGGTGCTAGGACGCCTGCCGTTCGTCCAGTTCCTCTGAACAAGTGCCCTTAAAACGAGCACAGTTCACTGTGTGCAAGTTGCACCTCAATAAAGTCGGCTTTAAAAGTTAGAGGAAAAGAAACAGGCACCAGGTCTATCTCCAGTCTACAGAGACAGACTTCCCGGGAGGGGGGCGATTCTGTTGCACCGTGGGTGGCGAGGGCCCCTCACCCACTGTTCCGAGTTTCCCTTGGCTCGGAGGTCTGCACCCCATCCTCTCAGCCTGGCTCCAGGGGGCTTCAGGGGGCCGGCCGCCTGGGTCAGGAGAGGCCCCAGGCTGAGACTCTGGGGAGTCCCTGCAGTGCCCCAAGGATGAGTCACAGGAGCGCAGCAGGGAGCCTGGCTGGCGGCCGGGGCCCAGGCAGAGACATGGGGGCAGGCAGGCAGGCAGGCAGAGAGGAGCCTTCCCAGCCTGACCCTCCCCTCCCCTCTGACCCCTAGAGCTCCCGCTGAGACTGCAAGGCTCCAGTTCTCCGTGCCAGGGCCAGCTGGAGGTCCACTTCGACAACGAGTGGCACACGGTGGACAGCCGGAGCTGGGGACGGAGCCTGGACCACCGGGAAGACCCCAAGCAGTTCTCCACTCTCTGCCAGAAGCTGAACTGTGGGGACGCCTTGGTCCTGGGCCACATCTCTTACTTCAACAGCCCCCAGAACCAGGTCATCTGCCAGGGGCAGCTGGGGTCCTTCTCCAGCTGCAACTCCAGTGCGGCAAACCAGAGGGCCCCTCTGGGCCTGATCTGCTTAGGTGGGTCTCCTTGGCCTGGACACCAGCCCTGAGGAGGTTGCCCCAGGCCTGGGAGGCGGGGCCTGAGTAGGCAAGTGGAAGAGGGTCCCAGATTTACAGTGCCCCCCCCCACACACACATTCACTGGTGGGGAACTTGAGGGGGAAGGCTGAGGAATGCTAGCACCTGTCTGGCAAGATGGAAAAGGTCAAGGACCTGCTAACTTCACTGTCACCTCTTAACCTCCGTTTTCCCAACTGTAAAATGGGCTGGTGCCGCCCACCTCGCAGGAGGCTTAGAGACGTGTGGAGCAAGTGAACTCACATCATGAGTTCCAGGTAGTGGTGGAACTGCCCTCAGCTCCAGAGCTGCCCTCAGCCCTCCACGCGCCCCCACCCTTCCCTCCTTCCTGCTCTTTCTGCCCCCTCACCAGAATGTCTCCTTGCAGAGCTACAGAAGACGAGCCCTCCCACCACAAGGCCGCCGCCCACCACACCAGAGCCCACAGGTAAAAGGATTCTGAGGCCCCCGGGGAAAGGGTGTCTGATGCAGTGATTAGAAACACAGGAGGCCCAAGTACACCTGAATTTCTGGCAAACACAGAAAACGTTAGTGGAATTACATCCCATGCAGCAGTCAGGACCTCACCATTTCCCAGGCCCATTGGCTGGTCATTCTCATGTCCGTGTGTGGGAGCCAAGATCCAGGAGCCGGAAGGGCCCCCCTGCCGGCTGTCAGTGCTCAGATGCACACCCCTCCCTGTCTCTCCCCAGCGCCTCCCCGGCTGCATCTCGTGCCAGGGCCCGAGGGTCTGCGGTGCGCGGGCGTGGTGGAATTCCACAGGGGCAGCCTGGGTGGCACCATCAGCTATGAGGACCAGGACAGGCCCGAGGACCAGGACGGGCCCAAGGACCTGGGGGACCTCATCTGCGGGGCCGTTCAGTGTGGCTCCTTCCTGAAGCGCCTGCCGGAGGCCAAGACAGCCAGGATACAACCCCCAGGGGAGATCCAGCCCTTGCCAATTCGGTGGGAGATCCAGAACACCAACTGTACCTCTCTGGAGCAGTGTTTCAGAAAAGTCCAGCCCCGGAAGGGCGGCCGAGTTCTCGCCCTCATCTGTTCTGGTGAGTGAGACTGGACCAGGCCCAAGGGCATCCCCAGAAGGTCAGTCACCATGTGTTCTCCAAAACCCCTGCATGTAGCACAGGGTCCAGGGCACTATGGAGAGCACGAGGGAGGCAGGGGGCTGGTGGCTGGCCTCTAAGTGGTAGGCAGGGTGGGATGGGAAGGCTCAGTCACACCAGGTGCCTTGGGAATCTCTGCAAAGGAACTCGAACAAGTCCACATGCCCCAAACGCTACGCCACTTGGGGAGGCAGGGTCAGCAGGACTTCCAAGAGGAGGCAAGGTCTGCTCAGCAGGTTTGGAAGGAAGAGGGGAGCGCAGTGGAGGACAGGAGAGAAGGCTTGCAGACAGGAAGCATGGCCTGTGCCAAGGACCAGAGCAGGATGGGGCAGGTGGCAGGACCAGTCTTGCAGGAAGGGCGTTTGTAAACCCCTGGACATCGAGGTTGCAGATGGTGAGAGGTGGGAGGTCCCTGGGCACAGCAGGCCAGGAGGCCAGAGCAGGTCTCCAGGGGCCTCCTGCACAGGCTGCCCAGCCACAGAGCAGCAAGTGGAAGAAACTGGTGATGCCGGTGTGGTTGAGGAGAGGTGGCCAAGGATTCTGTTCTACAGGACCCCGCAACCAGGATCAGTGGGGAACCTGAGAAAAAAGAAACTCCAGTTCAAAACCTGGAGCAAAGTCATTGCCTGCCTGAGGAGGGATGGGCTTCTCTCCGAGGGAGGGTTCTGGCGGATCCAGACTGTAAGAAGTCCTCCGTCAGAGGACTTCTTAAGGGTGTTCCTTCTTGTTCACAGCAGCTTCGGAGGTGGGAGCTACTACTATCCCGCTTTATGCATGAACAAGCTGAGGCTCAAAGAGGTGACATTTCTTGCCTAATATCACAGATCAGCGATTTTCAGCCTTTTTCATCTCCTGGCACACAGAAACTAATTAACTAAAATTCTGCGGCGCACAAAAAAAAATTTTTTTTGCTGATCTGACAAAAAAAGGCATAATTTTGATTCATTTGCACCGGATGGCTATTGTGGTGGCTGTTGTCCCTTTTTTATTTGATAGTCTAAGGGAAAAGCGGTCAGTGCCCATGGCTAAATCTTCAGGTGCTGCGTGTTTTAAACATTCTTTGAGGCACCCGGTTGAAAATTGCTGTCACAGAGCACTGGCTGATTTCCACTTGAGCAGGGTCAGGCCAGAGCCCGTTACCTAAGCCTCGGCTACTCGAAGGGTGGACCAGAACAGCAGCATGGATGTCATTGGGAGCTGGTTAGAAATGCAGACTCTCAGGCCCCACCCCCAACGTACTGGATCAGGACCTGCGTTTCAGCCCAGTCCAGGGATGCGTGTGTACAAAGCCAGGAAGCATTGCGACGGACCCTGGGGCTCTCCCGTGGGTGGGGTGGCCCCCACTTATTGGGTGTCTGGTGTGAATTAGTCAACACTGCCCCCTCCAGGCAGAAGCTGGCCACCACGGTCTCTTGGCCTGAGGAGGGGAGCAAGGCTGGCTCTCAGGCCCACCCAGACCCCCTGCAGGCTGCAACCTGCAAACCACCCCCAGGGAGCTGGCCTTTGACATTTATTCTAAATAGATTTACTAAGCCTTTGAAGGTGGATGTTGCTATGGAAAAACAATCAAAGCTGGTGAGATCCCAGCTCCATCTACACTGACCAGCAGGGCCCCGGCAGCAGTATTTCTGGCTTCTGTACCCCTGTGAACTGCCAGGACTTGGAGCAGGAGGCAGTTCCCATCCTTGGGCCTCAGTTTCCCTTCCTGAAAAGCCCTCCCGCCTCCCAGGGAGCAGCAGGAGAAGGAGAGGATGTTTCTAAGAGGAAAGGGGAGCCCACTTCCCACAGCTCTTCCTGCTGCTCTTCCCACTCCCTGCTGGTGGCCACCACAGGCGTCGTCACCTGCCAGCTTCTTCACCGATTAAAGGGCCCAGGCTGTGGCATCTCAGGACAGCTGCTGGCAGCTGCCCAGAAAAAGGGGGAAGTGGAGGAGACAAGGGCAGAAAGAGGAAAGGACAGAAAGGAAAGTTGTCTCACGTGGCGCCAAAGCCCCTGCGAGGTGGCTGCCACTCTGCCAGTGATGGGGGTCCCAGTGGCCAGGCATGCAGGCTCAGGGTGGAGGAGGCTCCCTCCAAGCCTGCCACCTCATCTCCCACTGTTTCTCCTCCCCAGATTTCCAGCCCAAGGTGCAGAGCCGCCTGGTGGCGGGCAGCGGCACGTGTGCAGGCTACGTGGAGGTGCGCCGGGGCGGGCAGTGGGAGGCCCTGTGCCACAACTCCCCTGCCAAGGCCTCCTCGAAGTGGGAGGAGGTGTGCCGGGAGCAGCAGTGCGGTGGCCTCAGCTCCTCCCAGGTGCTGGGTGCCAGCGACAAGACCTCCCGGGGCCTCGTCTGTCACCAGGAGAAGCTATCCCAGTGCTACCAGCTTCAAGAGATAACCCACTGCAGGAGGGTGTTTGTCACATGTGAGTTCACTGCAGCCCACGGCTGCGGAGGACAGTTCTGCGTTTTCCCTATAAGGCTTGGTCAGCGAGCAGGACAGGGAGCCCCAGGCCCCCAGAAAAAGATGGAGAGATGGCAGCTCGGGGGAGGGAGGCAAGAGAGCTCAGGCAGCAATGAGCAAGAGCCACAAAGACAGGACTGGCCCTCGTTGTCAGGCAGCGGGTGAAGGACAGAATGCCATTCTGTCTTCTACTCGTCCAGGATGGATGGGAGTGAAGCAAGGGCCAGGTGGAACATATTGCTCCTTTAATGGTAACTGAGTAACACATTAAAGAGAGATGGAGGCATGGACAGCCGGCTATTGGTATATGACCGTATAATGACCATGTATTGGTGCCATATATTGTGGCAAGGTGATCACATGGTAGGACATTCCATAATTGATTACCAAAGAGACAAGTGATAGCTGGACGGTCAAGTGGTAGATGCTAAATGGAATGGAGGAATGGGTAGCTCGGAATTCCAGAGATGGTGGAGGGATAGCCATGTGGGTGACTGCCTTCCACACGTGCTGCTGAATCATGGGGAAAAGCCAGGCAGCAGCTTCCCTCTGAACGGGTAGATTTGACACCCACGGGGTGGGACTGAGCTGAGCCCCCTGCCTCCCCCGCAGGCAAGGATCCGAACCCGGCAGGCCTGGGCGCGGGCGCCGTGGCGAGCATCATCCTGGCCCTCGTGCTCCTGGCGGTGCTGCTGGTTGTGTGCGGCCCCCTCGCCTACAAGAAGCTGGTGAAGAAATGTAGGTGCCGATACCTCAGCCACCTCCCTCTCAAGCCCCCATGCAGGGAGATGAGGAGGGGCCCTGCCTCTGCTTTGACACCCAGCCCCACCCTTCTCCCATCAACCTAACATCTTCTGCCCTAAGTGTGAGAAACAGAACATCAGGAACAGTATAGTGGCTAATTCACCCACACCTGGGGCCCAGCTGAGACCCACTCCAGGCTAAAGGGAGGGTGTGGCCTTCTTTAGCTGGTGATGGGCCCAGATGGTCATCAGCATGGCCTCTGACCTCAGGAGACACGTGTCGCAGGCCCAGTGCCACCACCTACCAGCTGTACCTGATGGTGACTAAGCAAGCCACTTCCTCTCGGAGCCTCAGTTTCCTCATCTACAAAATGGGCGATTACTCACCTAGTGAATATAGCATGTTGCTGTCTTTATCTTGTAGAACTCAGGAGAACACGATTCAAGGACAAGGAAGGGAGATTAGAGGGGCTGAGAAGAGAAGGCCCAGAGGCAGGCAGTGTTGGCTGGGTCCCTATCACCCTCCCAGATCTTAATTCTGGTTCTGAAGTCGTTTCTGCCAGAGAACCAGTCACCTCTAGCAAGAGATGGGTGCAGTTTCCTCCCCAGCAAGTCAGAACACTGAGGCCCCCAAAGATTCCAGGGGGCAGAGCCCAGCAGTCGTCCCCTGCAGCAGCGCCTGCCCTCACCCCCGACTCCCTACTCCTGCCTCCACCCTGATGTGCTTTCCCGTCTGTTGCCCAGTCCGCCAGAAGAAGCAGCGCCAGTGGATTGGCCCGACAGGAATGAGCCAGAACAGTAAGTGTCCCCAGAGGCAGGGTCTGTCCTCAGCCGGGCCAGTGCCCCCAGGCTCAGGAAGGAAGCCTTGGAGGCAGGGTTGAGGCTCACTGCTGACCACCTACAGAGCCAGGGGCTGCCTGAGGGCTCTGATCTCCACCATGTGGCTGAGGGATGGCTGTGCCAGCTGGTGTTAACCGGTGGCACTCAGAAAGGAGGACTCTGTGACCATTCAGATTTGCACAGCCACTCAGCAAACAAAGCTGGATGCGGTTCCTCATTGCAGGACTTATCAGAACCTTAAGGGGCACTTTTGCCTGGTTCATCCCCAAAGTGGGGACACATGAAGAAGGGTTGTTCAAGCCAGTTCCATCACCGTCTTGGTCATGGAACAACCTTCAAAGGCCAGTTGCAAAACATTCTGATGCAGCCAGCCCAACCCCCACCCAGCATTCATCTTCTCTCCTTGCAGCCCTACCAGGGCCACCCTCCTGGGTGGAACCACAGCTCTTCTCCTCCCTCCCGCTTCATATTCTTCCCCCTTTTGCCAAGAGCCAAACCCTTCAGGAAGGCTCTGTGTTGTCTTTTGTTATAAATAAAGGCCCTCAGCTCTGGGAGGGCAGGGGGTATACCTACCCTATCTCCTGTGTTCCAATTCCCTGCCTAAAACATGATTGATGACTGACTAACAGACCAACCAAAGGCCCAGCCTGCCAATTAGCTTGCTGGCCAGTCCAAAGCTGCTGTAAGTCTGACCCCTGCTAGTATGAACCTGTCCAAAGAGAAAAGAGGGACATGTTAGAGGAGCTACGGGTGCCCTTGCAGTACCTCCCCCCCATTACACAGTGGGAACAGAAATTAAAGCTCTGGCCCCTGCTGAGGATGAGTCAGCACATGTAATGACGGTGTCTACCGCATCTGCCTGCTCAGTGTCTTTCCACCGCGATCACGGGACAACTGTCCGCCGATCCCAGGTTGAGAACCCCACAGCCTCGCACGTGGAGAATGAGTACAGTCAGCCTCCCAGGAACTCCCAAGTCACAGCTTATCCAGGTAAGCACTTCTGGTGCTCCGAGGAGGCCTGGCAGGGCTGGAGCAGGGGTCACGTAATCACCCAAAGAGAAGGGCACGGGGGAGAGGGAGGTGAACCGCCTGCTGAGGGTGCTCACAGCAGGGTGTGCAAGGAACACGGCCTTAACAGGCTATTCAACTGGAGAGAAGGCACTGGGACGCCATTAACCCCAGCACCACTGTGACCCCACAGACAGGCGTCTCTGCAGGGCGTTGAGGGAGACATGGCCAATGAGGCAGAACAGAGCCACCCAGAGGCCCTAGGGAGCCCGTTATTGAATGCTCCCAGACTGGCACTAACAATGAAGCCTCAGGGAGCCTGGAGTTCAGCATCATTAGTGAACGTTTGGCTGATTTGATCAAAACAGATCTATGGCTGTTGAGCCACCAGCTCCTAAAGCCCCTCTGATCCCTTCCACCCTGTGGGTCTCTGGGCTCTGTCTGTGTAGCCTGGCCAGGTGAGCCCGGCTGCAGTTGGCCTCCTTTCTCTCTGCAGCTCTGGAAGGGGCCCTGCATCGTGTCTCCACCCAGCCCGATAACTCCTCTGACAGTGACTACGACCTGCATGGAGCTCAGAGGCTGTGAAAGGTGAGCACGGGATCCCCACACCGCCCTGGGGATAAGTGCCAGCCACTGGACTCCTACCTCCCGCCCACCTGCCCTTCCCTAAATGGGGGATTCCAACGTTTGGGCTCGTGTGCAGGGTGATAATAAGTAAGCCTCGAGGATTTAGGGGATGGGAGCTGACCTGGCAACTAGAGCAGAGGACTCCCCAGCCTTAACACTACCTCTTCCACTCCATCTCAGGAGACCACCCGAATGAGCCCCTAGGAGGTTTCCTGGTGCGCTTCCGCCAGGGCTGCCTACAGGAAGGAGAAGCCCCTGAGCCAGAGGGACAACTACTGACCCAGTCATTGAGCAAGGGCCTTGGGGCCTGCCCCCTACCTCCATAAACCAGCTCCCTGTGTGAGGGGTGTGAGGTTTCCTCCTCTGACACCCTCCCTTCTCACCCACAGACCCAGGAAACGGGAATGAACATCCAGAGCCAGACCATTTGTCCTGAGAACATTCTGCATTTGCCACTTAGAAACACGTCCCCCTGCCAGAACATGGACAGAGGGCGGGGGGCCTTTCAAACATCCCCACAGGAGCCTGGCCCAGGGGAGACCTGCACAACAGCTCGGCCAACCCCGCAAGTGTGGCAGCTGGGAAAGGGCAGAGCCCACAAACAAGCAGCCACCCCCAGGGAAGAGACATGTGGGGGTGCCAGGCCCTGGAAGCCCCCGCCCTGGTCTGTAGGAAGCAGTACCAAGCAGAATCAGCTCTCTCCTCAGACCTGGACCCCAGTGAGGACTGACCGGAAGCGCACAGCTGGGGGGAGAGGTGGGAGCTGAGTACTCTAGTGTGTTTCTAATATGTTCTTTGTAAATAATGCCTTTTCTCCTTTCTGAGAATTATAGTCCGGCCTCCTCGGTCCAGGGTCACCCCCTGTCCCTCTGGAGATGCCTGAGGGCAGAGGCGCCTGCCAGGGGGCTGGGCAGTCCTCTGGTGGGAGGGCTGCACACCTCACAGTACACAGTGCAGCAAGGTACAGCAGCCCCCGCAAGGGTGATGTGTGGCCCCTGACCCCACGCCCTGTTCCACCCCTCCCTCTGTGGCTTCCCCCAGCCTCTTGCTTCAAGGTGCCTCCCTAAAAGAGAGCAGGGACTGGGGCTGGCTGTCAAGCCCAAAGGGCCCTAGTGCCGCGTGACGACCTGGCGCAAAGGTGGGGACCCAGTAATCCCTGGCTGATTAGGGGTTTTTGCCTTGCACAGCAGTTCGAAGTGCACAGCTCAAGGGGTATCAGCCGATCACAGTTAACTGCCTCCCTGGAGAGTCAGAGATCAGGGCTGAACAGCCTTGTGGGTTAAATAACTCCCTCAACAGAAACAGTCTCCCCTGCTGATCAGTGAGCAGAGACACACACCGAACCCTGAGGTGCCCGGGTTTCCTTCAGCACAAGTGAGAGGATGGCTGAGCAGGGCCTGCGGCTCTAGTGAAGGGAGAGGCCGTGCCAGGCCTCACTAAGCCCCTGGGCTTCAGAGGGCTCCCTGAGAACATGAGAGCAGGTCTCGGACCTGGGGCCTTTCCCCACCCGATTGGTCACTGTACCCACCGGGAGCAGCAGACATCAGTGGTCCGAGCTTCAGAAGCCATTCTGGGAGAGCACCAGGGGCTACCAGACACATCCTGGGGAGAGAAGGTGCTCCTGGTAAGCACTCCGCCGCCCCCAGCACCCTCCTGCCAGGCCTCTGCCCTGTCCCTGCTCTGGACTCAGGTCCCACAAGAGCCCAGTGGCCAAGCCCAGGGCCCCAGGTCCATCCTGACCAAGCTGGGAGCCCAGAAACAGAAGAACCCGCCCCCTTCCCATGCATGACAGAGGGTCCTCAAAAGGGAGGCTGAGAGGCTGCTCTTAGGTCTGGCAGAGGGTGTGAAGCAGATGCCTCCTACCAGCACCTTTCTTCATAAAAGTCCGCCAATCTCTAGCCTGGCCACCACACAGGGGCCTCAGTGCAACCATGACTTACCTTAAAACACACACTCCCCGCCCCACCCCTCTCAAAGAGGGGTGTTGAGGCAGAAGTCTGCTTTCCAGGTGGTGGCAGGTAACGCATTCCAAAAGGATCTGCTTAAGCAACTGAATGGGAACTGTCTCGGCCTTGGGGGCACTTTTGCCCAGTTCCAGCCTTGGCAGGTAGACCCTGCCCACACACCCACAGGCCAGCCAGGCTTCTCCCTCAGCCCTGTGACCCAGGCGACCTCTTGGTCCGTATTCCTCACCTCACAGCCACATGCCAGAGTAAAGCAGGGGCCGCCCCTCAGCCAGACAGGGCAGTGCTCACCTGTGTGCCCACTATCCCAGCCCACTCCCCTAAATTGTGTTACTCACCTGACCCTAGAGACAGTCCAGTGCACCACCTGATTCTAGCACATCCTCTTCATGTTGTCAAAAGGAAAGCGCACTTGGACTACCCAGTGACAAGGCTGGCTTTGGCATGGCCAGGCACCTGGGACCTGGGAGTGCTGCATGGAGCAAACCTGAGGCTGAAAGGACCTGTCAGCGAAGGACCTCCCTCACTGAGCTGGGAGTCTCTTTGAGGCTCTAAATTTGACACTTAGGGCCTGTGTCCTGTGCAGCTGCTCTGCAGCAAGAGGTCCACTGTGGTCTGTTGTGGTGGGTGATGGGTGGGTGGGGAGGGAGGCAGGGGGAGCGTGCGAGGGCCAGTGTGTGCCAGATCTATGTGTGGACAGTCTGCAACAAGTAAGAGCAAGGGCCAGCAGGGTGCCACATACTGGGAGACTGGCTGCAGCTGCTCTGAGCCAGGTCCTTCCTTAGAAGGTGGCACTTCCTCTCTTCAGCTGCTCCGTGCATCCTGCGACCAATACAGAGAAAGTGACTTGATTGTGCCCCTCAAGTAAAATTTTCAGCCTCTTCCTACAAAGCCAGACTGTCTAGTTCGCCCTAGTGTCCTGTGTCCTCAGCACTGGACACTTGCAAGCAAGGCCAGAGTTCAGGAGGGAACAAAGGCAGGGAACATTTGACTGGAGCCCAGGAACTCAGCCATGGGCTCACACTCCCCCAGCACTGTGGCCTTTCGAAGTCTGATGACTTCTGGTACCACAGAGGTGCAGCGGCAGAGCCCTGAGGCCAGGTCAGACAGAGCTGGGGGCAAGCCCCAGCCCCGCCCGCTAGGCTGTATGCCCTGTAACTGAACTGCCCACCCTTGTTTAAAAAGGGGCGTGGGGTGGGGGGATCGAAGTGCTGTTGAAAGGACCCGTGATGAGGCACATTGAAAGCTTCACACAATGTGCACGGCCCTATTGTCAATACTGGTGACTCTGGGCATCACCCACAGGCAGCCTGCCCTTGTCACCTTGTGTCACTGTGCAGGAAAGGAAAAGCAGGTCCATCAGCAACCTGGTTTCCTGACTCCCAGGAAGCCACCCTTCCTGCTGAAAGCAGAAGCCCCTCCCAGGCCTCCTGACTACCTGCTGAGCTCGTGGGGGGGGGGGGGAGCTGAGAGAGGGGAAGGCTGGCCCATGGCAGGGGACCACTGGACTCCTCAGCCAGTTTAGCAGCCCACTGCCCCTCCCCCAACATAGAAACTGGATGGGAAGACTTGGACCCCAGCTGGGGCTCCTGGACAGGCTGAGAACAGGTGTTGTCAGCCCAGCAGGTGGCAGGAACACACACACTGCCTAGCAGGGCCCTGTGCCCCACAGGGTCCAAGCTCTCCACCAAGGGTGAGGCAAATGTGCAGGCTCAGGCATGGGAATGAAATGCCCCAGATGGAAAACCACAGTAGCAGGGGAAAGGGAAATACTTAAGGGCCAAGCCCCAGGGGTGACGGGGCGGGGAGGGTGGCAGCTCAGGAGATGAGATCCAGATAGAGGGGCTTTGTGGACTTGAATCAAGGAGGCCTTTCAGCAGGGCGTGATCCTGACGGCAGTGGAAGAAACCAGCGCCCGCCCCCCACCGCCCCAAGCGGCCCTCTCCACTCCTCCAACCCACCAGAGCCACAGCACTACACAGGACACCTCAGCTTACTGTGGCAATTATTTATACAACATACAAGCAGTGGTCATTCACCCAGTTCCAAAGCACTCGAACCAGTGGAGTCCATTAGTGATTTCTCTTTATAAATAACTTATGAGAAGCAAGCACAGTTGGCAAGGGACCGACAGCGCGAATCGAGCATCTCATCCGCGCACCCACTGGTGGCATGCAGGCTGGGAGGGGGCAGGCACCAGAAGGTTTTGTTTCCTTGTTGGCCCCCACACCCCAGCCTGCCAGACTGTGGGTGCTCGTGTAGTGGACATTTCAAGGCACATAGGACTCCCTAACCATAGCAGCTCCAGGGTCTGCCCTTGAGACCTGGTTCACATCTGCAACAGCCAAGTTAATGCTGTGTTCCTCACACCCCCTTTGCTCTGTTGTCATTTTTATCACTGAATGTGCTCAAAACCCCCAGTGTGCTGGGGGCTACGTGTGGCTCGGAGTCACCATCCTTGCTCTTTACATTCTGAAGACAAGAGAGATGCAAAGAAACGGACTCCGACATACTGATGGTGTTTTAGGAAGCACCATTTGGGAGGTTACTGTTAGGGCATCTTTTGATGTCTGCCTTAGGAGGGATGTTGGGGGTGGGGAGAGTTACACCAGGGAGCCAGAGGAAGGGGATGAGGGAGGGGGCTGCTGCGAACCAGATTCAAGGCACTGAAGGAGTGGAGGGGTGGGGACGGCCCCAGGGAAGAGAGGGTGGCTGGGGAGGCGCCCTGCCACTCCACTCCTAAGTGACCCCCCCATGCGACCACGATCTCCTGGGCCAGAGCTACCTTCTCCTGTCCCGCCAGAAGGTTGGAGGTGACTGCCCCAAGATTTTCCAACCAGAGCGAGCCAGGTCTGGGGTCCACCCTCACAATCCCATCTCACTGCGCTGGCCCTGCTGCTGTCATTCAAACCAGCACACAGCATGTTTCTCTGACACCAGCTCATTAGAGTTCAGTTATGGCTTTTATGCGACTGAAAGTCATGAAGCGTTTTCCCTCTGTTCTTGCCCTGTGATCCAGCCCTGGCCATGGTGTGTTGGGGCAGGCCATCCTTGAATCCACCACAGACACAAAAAGCTGCATCCCTTGGTGCAGGCACCATGTCGAATATGCCACATCCCAGGGCAGGGTGGTGAGCATGGGCTGGAGGACCCGCTGGCTGCCATGCCCCGGAGATGGGTCGGCACGGGGTCGGGTGTCCCGGAGCACAGACACAGCAGATGGTCACGGGTGCAGAGTTCACTCATGCAGACAGCCACAGAGAGGCGCTGTGCTCCCAGCCTGGTTGGCACCAGACAGGCTAAGGAAGTCACTGGAAGGAGGTGTGTCCTTCTCCAGGGAGGCCGGTAAGTGCCATGACAACCAGGGCCTGTAGACTCCCAGTCAGGTCCCCCCAAGTCCATGGGGAGTGCCGACTCCACTCCGAATTTAACCTCGAATCTCAGCAATAGGTGGGCCAAAGGTGTGGTACAGGTGGAAGTAGGGAAGGGCCTAAGGCCAGGACCCTGTCTAATACCCAGGCCAAGCAGGACCCTGAGGTGATGGAAACCCGTAGGGGGGAGCAGGCCCAGGTGGGTAGGGAGGCCGAGGGGGACCTGAGGGCTGGGGCTGGCCTGGGAAGCCTGGGAGTGGGGGCTGCGTTGGGTAAGGAGGTTTGCCTCCTGTTGAGAGGTAGGAGTGCTGCTGAGGATAACCAGGACTGGGAGCTCGGCCCCCTGCCAAGGGGTACCCGGGGCCAGAGGCACCAGAAGGAGGCACAGAATAGCCAGGCCGGGGTGGCATGCTCCTCTGTGGGGACCAGGAGTAGCCTGCAGCAGCCCTGGGTCCCGGCTGGGCTGATGGGTATGGGGGGCCCAAGGGCCCACTGTAGGAAAGGGAGGGCGGGGACACCCCCGGGAAGGGGGCCGGCTGGAGCGGGCCTTGGGCAGTAGGACCCATTGGCAAGCCAGGAGAGGGGCTATAAGGCAAGGGGTAGGGAGGCACTCCTGCGGGCGCAGCAGGTGGCAGTGGTGGGGGTGGCTGCTCTTCAGCCATGGGGGGCGTGGCCTGGGGGACTGGGCGGGAAGGCAGAGGCGGGTGTAGGGGAGGGGCATCACCAGCTGGCTCCTGGGAAGCTCTGGGCTTCCTCACCACATCCTGGAGCTTCTCCACGCGGACCCGGCGCAGATGGGACAGCATCCTCATAGAGGAGAAGTTCTCCAGGAATGTTTCCAAGGACACCTCACCCTCCAGGAATTTCTCAGCCATGGCCTGGAAGACATGCTCGAAGACATAGGTCAGGTGACAATAGAGGCCTGCTGGGAACAAGGCTACCCATGGTCCCCCAGGTCACAGATCAGCCACAGCCCTCCCACCTCCGCTGTCCCAGGCAGCCCCTGCCCTCTCTGGTTCCTCACTGCCAATATACACACACCACTGTCTTCCTCACCAGAGTATCGGCTGCTGGAGGGCACAGACCATCTGTCACAGTCACTGCTGTCCCTGCCCCTGCAGTGTGCCTGGCCCCGTGGCTACTGCCTATGGGTGCTGAATAAGTGAGGAACACTGGCTGCTGAGTCGCTGGGGTGGCCAGCCCAGGGGTTGGGAGGGCCTGGCAGCTTCCTGTGCCCAGAGCACAGAGACTGAAGACCAGAGAGAGCCACCCGCACACAGTGGCCAAAGGGACAGGTGCTCAGAGGAAGCAGAGAGGCCAGGCAGCCCCAGGGGAGTGAAGGGGCCGGGGACCTGGCCTCAGTCCTTGGGGGCCCTGCTGTCCTGCCCTCCATCTAGGCCTGCCAATTGCCTGTGACCTTGCCATCGGTCACCCATTTCTGCTTTAGCCAGGGAGACAGGGTCCCTGTTCTCTGCATCCAAAAGGGCCTCCACTGGGACAAAAGGTGCCACTCATCTTTGCAACCTACTAATGTGCCCTTGTCCCAATCTCTGCAGACACCCGGTGCTCATGACAGAGCTCCTGCCCCAGGGGCTGTCGCTGTGCAAGGAAGAGGGGTTGCCGATGACCCTCTCACCTCAGACTCTTCTTCAATTTTCATGCTTTCGATCTGCAGAAGGTCTAACAATGTCCCTGGCTGCAGTGCTGAAGAGAATTTCTCTGGAACAGAGGGCAGAAAGGCCAACGTTTCAGGAGGATTCAGAGTTGGAGGCCAAGATCCTCGCCAACGCACCCAGAGTGTCCTGTGTGTGCTGAGGCCGAGCCACCACCCTGCGGTGGTTCCCTCAGGTCACCTTCCTGAGAGGAGAGGAGCTCAACCGAGCCCAGCCCAGACCTTAGCTAACCAGCCTCCCAAGCCCAGCCCTGTTCTGCCACACAGGGCACCGCGCTCCCTTGCTGTCATGCCTGGACAGCCCCTGCCACCTCCACAGACAGCAGGTCC
The DNA here is from genome assembly GCA_004027475.1 of Anoura caudifer. Taxonomy (NCBI): domain Eukaryota; kingdom Metazoa; phylum Chordata; class Mammalia; order Chiroptera; family Phyllostomidae; genus Anoura; species Anoura caudifer. The sequence continues at coordinate 125,142 of PVKU01000119.1, forward strand.
AGCACAGAGAAGGCCGGGGCCAGCCCTGCAGAGTGCAGAAGCTGAGCTGGCTGAGTCGACAGTGGCAGCACAGGGTGCAGGCTCTGTGGATTCGAATCCCAGCTCCACTGCTAGCTGGCTGTGTGACCTTGGCCACACTCTGGGATCCCTGAGCCTCGTTTTTCTCATCTGTGAAATGAGAGCAACAGCAGGACCCACCCTTCTATGGCCATAAGGACAAAAATGCATGCAAAGCACTTCTTAGCACAGGGCTGGGACATGGTGACCCGCAGTAACTGCTGGCCCTCTTCCATCCTAGGGAAGGGAGAGGGTATCTATTCCTCCATGCTATTTTTTAAAAAGATTTTCTTTCTTTATTTTTAGAGTGAAGGGAAAGGAGGGAGAGAGGGAGAGAAATGTTGACATGCAAGAGAAACATCAATCACCTGCCTCTCACATGTACCCCAACTGGGGACCTGGCCTGTGACCCAGGCATGTGCCCTGACTGGAATCGAACCGGCAACCTGTGGGTCTGCAGGATCACGCCTGACCCACTGAGGCACACCAGTCAGGGCCTTCCATGCTACTCCAGCAGCTCTCCCAGTCCAACCTTGAGCAGGCCCCTCAGTTAACAGAGCCCCCCAGAGCACCCTCCCAGGGTCCGGCCACCCCTACCCAGCTTTGCCTTCTGCTCCTGGCACCGCTCCACAAGCTTCCGGAGCTCCTGGTACTTGTCTGAGAGATTTGAGCGGCTGATCTCCAAGGGACCCTGGAACTCCAGGTTCTGCTCAGCCAGGCTCCGGTTGGTGGCCAGCGCCATCTCCCGTTCCAGCTGTAGGTCCTGGACCTAAAGAACAGGATGCTCGACCACAGGAATCACCACTACCACTCACTGCACGGCAGGCTGGTCCGGGGTCTTCTAGGATTCACCACCCACAGTAGGCAACCACAACACTGAGCCCTCAGCTAGAGTCAGATGGACCTGGGTTCAAACCCTGAGCAGGCGCCTCATGGAATGACTGCAAACGGGATCAATCAGATGGGCCCACACCCCAGCCCGAGAACGCCTCCTCCTGGAGGTGTAGGGCCACAGGCCCCGGGAAAGGCAGCTACGAAACAGTACCAGGGCTTCTAGAAACTGCCTCCAGACTCAGGCTGCGACAACAGTGTGGAACTGCTGTGGTGTGCGGGTTCGAGTGAGGGCCCAGACTCCCTAGCACTGCCCCCTAGAGCCCCCAGAGGGCCAGGGAACTGGGCTGACACTTCAGGAGCATCTCTGTGCGTCCCGACCATGGGGAAGGCCACAGGAAAGGGAGATGAACTTGACCCAAACTCCTTAAGTGCCTCAGTCCCATCCATAGGCCCTTCCCTTCTTGGGCCCCATGAGAGCCTGCCGCTGCTACCTCGGGGGACTCCTGGGCCAGCCGGTCAATGGCTTCTGGGTCATTCTGCATTGCCTCCAGCTCCTCCAGGGTCTTGTCTTTCAGGGTCTCCATCTTGCCCTGTAAACAGAGAATGATTCTGATGTGAGGAAAAGAAGCTCGTGGGGAAGAGACCCTTGAGCCCATTTGTATTATCTGTGAAAGACAAAGTTTTGTGAAGATGCTTCCACCCTCAAGGGGGGTGGCTCAAGGAGGGGTAAGGGTCCCATTTAGTGTGTTCCTGCCACCCTGCCTGCCCCTCTCCCCAGAGACCAAGGAGCTGCTCCTTCTGTCCAAACCATGGACAGCAGGACATGTGAAAGCACTCGGCAGCCAGGGCGAGAACACAGAGGAAGCTGCCCAAGGAGCAGATGGAAAGGGCAGGAGGAGAGAGCCAGGCAGCCAGAGACAGAGAAGAGACTGGCCCAAGGTGGCCTGCGAGCCCTGATGACAGCGGCCACTCTGGGAGGTGTCTATTTCTGTCTGAACCAGAAATAGATGCAACCCTCGCACACCAAGGCCGCGGGCTTCAACATCACAGGCTCAAAGGCGGCTGTGGGTTATATTTAGGCCACTGACAGCCTTGGGTCCCCTCAGTGTTTTCTGCAACTGCCAACCTCCCTACATGCCACAAAACTAGACTGTCACATTCATATCCCTGTCCTCATCACCACAGGGGAAAAAAGTTGTCAAATTGGCTTCGAAGGCAATCAGGGGGAAAAGAAATTGACCAACCTGAATAGAATGTCCGCTTTGACAAAGAGCTAGTTTCAGCAGTCCTCTCCCTCTCTCATTCTGCCCAAAGGGACACTGATAGATTGTCTGTATGACAAGGGGTCACCGCCAGACCCCGGGGACCAAGAAGAGAAAGCATACACACAAACACACCCAGTACTCACTTCTTTTCTGCTGACAGGATCCTCTCTGTTTATCTGTTTTTATCTTTTCCAGATAGGTATTTTATAGCATTACTGTTGGTTTTATCATTACAAAGGTTGTTAGTTTTCTGAAAATTCTGACACTACTGGAAATCTGAAGTGCCCCATAACCCTACGCCAGTGCCGGCCTCCAGTGAGCCGACACCTGCCACTCAGACAAGGAGGCATTTTGGAATCAAACACCAAGGGTATAGCCAGACGCAACCTTCTGGGTCCCAGTCTCCCCATCTGTAACAGAAACAGAGGCATCTTCTAGGGCCCTGAGAGCTGAGAAGAGAAACTGATAAATATTGACCAGCCCACCCCCATTTTCCAGGAAAGTCTTGCTTTATGCCTCCCCCCCTGCGTAGCTATTAATGATGCCCCTTCCCACGCTCAAAATCATCCTGGTTTAGACGGATCACAGGCAGACCTCAGAGATCATGCAGGTTTGGTCCCAGACCACCACAATAGAACGAACACCACAGTAACGTCAGTCCTAATCTTTTTGCCGGTGGAGAACCTTGCCTTCACTTTGTAAAGATCATAATGCCTCTGAAACACAATAAAACAGGCATGCCTGGATAGAGACACCCTACTGATAAAGTGCTACCCAAATAGGGCCACCACCAAGTCTGGTATCTACTGAGGGTGGAATGGAGCCCTGAACCTTGCAAGGAAGGAATGTCAGGCTTCAGTGTGCACCTGAGCCCCACCTGCCGGGCAAGCCAGGGAGGGGCCCAGAAATGCAGCATCTCTCCAGGAAATGCTGATGCAACTGATCCAGAGCCAGAGTCTGAGGAAGATAGTAGATAGCTCCTTGCTAGTCATGTGACAATGGAGGCTACCAGATACTGAGAGCCAAAGAATGAGTTTTACAACACACATGCTGTCCCTCCTAATCCTGTGAGGTGGCAGTTGTCCCACTTGCAGATGGCAGAGTCAAAACTGAAACCTGCACCGTCTACACCTCCCCCTGCTGCTCCCAAACTCGTGGTCTAAAGGCTGGGGCGGGGGACAGCAGACTGCACAGGCCCCAGGGAGGAGCCGAGCTCCGCAGGCCCACTGCCCTGCCAGGAGCAGGACAAGCAGGGCAGCATTCTGATACATGTCTCGAAGATCGGAAACATGTTGGGAGCCTGGGGTCAGTCAGACAGACGGAGTCTGAGTCTCAGGCCCTGCCACTTACCAGCCACCAGACCCTGCCCACGTGTAACCTGCCTGAGCCTCAGGCTCCTCAGCTGTTAAATGGGCTAGAGCAAGGTTCGATGAGATTCAGTAGGTGGAGCACTGGCTTAGCACAAGGCCTGAACCAGAACAAGTGCCAGCAAAAGACTACAACACTTCAGAACTTACTTATTCTTAAGCCCTCCAGGATGGCCCAGCTTGCTGGGGCTCTGCGGCAGAGTGCCCAGCCCTACTCCACCCAGGAAGGGGCCTGCCACGGAACAGGGCACTGAGGGGAAGTGGCTGTGAGGGTCCCAGTAATGGCCAAGGCTGCAGTAGCGCTGGCTCTGCTCCAGGTGCAGCTGCTCTAACAGATGAGGAACTAAGGTACAAAGAACAGCTCGGCTGGTGCGGCCCAGGGGGTCAAACCCAGGCAGTCTGGCTCTAGGGTTTATTCTCCTACACTCTAGGCCACTGGTTCTCAAAGTGTGCTCCCAGCACCCGGGGCAGTCTCTAAGCCCCTTTGAGGCTGTCCAAGAAGTGAGAATGACTTTCATAATTCAAAACATTATTTTTCTTTTTACTCCCTTTCTCACATAGTGGAGCTTTCAGAGGGTACCTGGCACGTGATCACGTGATCATTCTGGCAGCCAATGTGTGTGCTTGCAAGCTGTGTTTTAAAATTTCCTCACTTTTAGTTTCTAACACAGTGAATATTAACAGCTAAAACCCACATCGATGCAAACTCTGGGAAATTCAGTAATGTTAGGAGTGAAAGGTGTCCCGGGACCCAAAGATGCCGCCTGAGGCTATGCTGCCTGCTGCGAAGTGCAGTCCCTGCTGATGTAACACCTCCCAGGGGGGCGTGGCTGAGGGGACCGTCCTAGGGGATTGCAACTCTGCTCGGGGCTCTCCTGGTGGGTGGGCAGAAACCTCAGGAACAAGTAAGTTCTGTGGTGTTGGGGTCTCCTGCTAAGCCTGCAGTCTGCCTACATCATCGCACTGAATCCTGCACTAGCCCAGAGTCACACAGCTAGGAAGTGGCCGTGCCCTCACCAGTGGGGGGTGGGGCAGTTGTCACCGCGTACATCAGATTCACCTAGAGTCCCTGTGGAAAGCCAGAGCCCTAAGACCTCCTCCGGGCCAGAACTTTAGAATCTACAGGGTTCTTAAAAATTTTTTTACATACGTTTACTGATTTTTTTTTTTTTGAGAGGAAAGGAGAGAGAAACATCAATATGAGAGAAACATCAACTGTTTGCCTCCCATGTGCGCACCCCCATATGCACCCTCACCGGGAATTGAGCCCACAGCCCAGGTATGTGCCCTGACCGGGAACCAATCCACGACCTTTGGCATGCAAGACAATGCTCTGAGCCACATGAGCCAGGGCTCCAGGGGTCTTGATTTAATTTTTAAGTATATTTTATTGATTATGCTGTTACAGTTGTCCCAATTTCCCCCCTGCCCCGCTTCTCACAGTACCCCTTTACCTCCAGCAATCCCCTCCCTTCATTCATATCCATGGGTCATGCATGTAAGATCTTTAGCGTCTCCACTTCCTATGTTATTCTTAACATGGCCCTGTCCATTTTGTTCTTACCATTTATGCTTCTTAATCCCTGTACTTTCTCCCCCATTCTCCCCTTGCCCCCTCCCAGTTGATAACCCTCCATATGACCTCCATACCTATGATTCTGTTCCTGTTCTTGTTGTTTGCTGGGGTTTTTTTGTTTTTGTGTTTTTTTAGGTTCAGTTGTTGATAGTTGCGAGTTTGTTGCCTTTTTAATGTTCATGGTTGATCTTCTATTTCTTAGATATGGCCCTTTAACATTTCATATAAGTGCTTGGTGATGGTGAACTTTAACTTTACCTTGTCTGGGAAGCATTTTATCTGCCCTTGCATTCTACATGATAGCTTTGCTGGATAGAATAATCTTGGATGTTAAATCCTTGCTTTCATTACTTTGAATACTTCTTGCCAGTCTGTTCTTGCCTATAAGGTTTATCTTGAGAAATCAGCTGATAGGCTATGGGTATTCCTTTGTAGGCAACTCTCTGCTTTTCTCTTGCTGTTTTTAAGATTCTCTCTTATCTTTAAATTTTGGCATTTTAATTATGATGTGTATTGATGGGTCTCTTTGGGTCCAACTTGTTTGGGGTTCTGTGTACTTCCTGGACTTGTGTGTCTATTTCCTTCGCCAAATTAGAGAAGTTTTCTTTCATTAGTTTTTCAAGTAAGTTTTCAACTTTTTGCTCTTCCTTGCTTCTGGCATCCCTATGATTTGGCTGTTGGCACATTTGGAGATGTCCCAGAGATTCCCAAGCCTATCCTTGGTGTTTTGTTTTTTTTTTTTTTTGGGGGGGGGGTGAGTTCTTATTTCTTTTTACTCCGGTTGAATGTTTTTCTTATGTTCCAAACTGTTCATTTGAATCCCGGCCTCCTTGCCTTCACTATTGGTTCCCTGTGGATTTTTCTTTATTTCACTTAGTGTATCCTTCATTTCTTCCCTTATATTGTTGCTGTACTTGGTGAGTGCTCTGAGCATCCTGATCACTAGTGTTTTGAACTCTGCATCTGATAGTCTGGCTACCTCCATTTTGTTTAGTTCTTTTTCTGGGGTTTTGTTCTGTTCTTTCATTTGGACCATATTTCTTTGTCTTCTTACTTTGGCAGCCTCCCTGTGTTTGTTTCTCTGCATTATTAGGTAGAACTGCTCTGACTCCCTCATTAGGTAGAACTGCTCTGACACTCCCTTAGTGTGGCCTATTGTAGAAAAGGCACCTGTAAATTGTGTAGGGCAGAACCTCAGGTAATTGCCAGGGCGGGGCAACCTGCGTCACTTCACCACTTTGTGGCTCTGTTGGGAGAGGAAGGAGGGCTCAAAGAGGGGACAGCGATGCTGCCTGGCTTCTGGAGGTTTGCCCAGCACTTGCTCCATTTCCAGTCACTTCAATCACTTTCCGAATGCAAGTGGCGGCTTCCAGCTGCTGCCCTGATGGTGAAACCCAGACTGGATGGGTTTCTGTATGTTGTTCTAAATCTCTGCAGGCCCTTTTAGCAGTGAAAATCCAACAGTTCCTTCTGCCACCCCAACCCCTCCTGGTTTTTACAGCCAGAAGTAATGGGGATTTATCTTCCTGGTGCTGGGACTCTGGGCTATGCAGTCTGGCCTGGGGTGGATTACTCAATCCCAAATTAGCCCTCCTGATTTTTATCCATCATACACGAACGTGGGACCGTCATTCCACTGCCTCCTCTCCGTCCGTCTCTGTAACTCTGCTCCTCCTATCCATCTGGATGAATGTGGCTTCTCTAAATCTTTGGTTGTTGGACTTCCATACAGCTCAATTTTCTAACAGTTCTGGATGTTATTAGTTTTGAGATCTGGTTGCAATTCTTTCTATGATTGCACAAGGAAGCAAAGCACATCTTCTTATGCCTCCATCTTGACTGGAAGTCCTAATTTAATTTTTAATGATGTTATAATAATGAAGCCACCCAGGTCAAACTAGCTCTGCATCTATGATCTTACTTTCCTCCTGTAACTGAGGGAACTCTAGTGCTCCTGGCCTCATCTGATGGGCCTGACCTCATGTGACAGAGGAAAAGCAAAGACCAGGAGTGGAAGGGCTTTGTCAACCCGTCCCTCAGAGGCGGGATGGGAATGCAGAGGCTCAGAGTAAGTCTTTGTCGGGACCTCAAGTGCACTTTCCTTCAGTGCCTCTGGTCTGGCACTGAAGACCAGTTGTGTGGTTGGACCAGGCAGGCACCAGAGCCTACCTGAGAGGAGGCACTGACTGACGAGGACCCAGCCTACAGCCAACTGGCTGGTTCCCACCAGCCACTATTTCCCTCCCCCAAAAAAGGGATATGTTTTGATCACAGTAAAGTCACCAAAATAAAATCTCTGTAAAACATTTGAGTACTTCACAGCATCCTGAATTGTTTTCCCTCTGGGGCTGACAAAGGGGTACTATTGACATCTCTGTGGATCTAGTGTGTATGTCCACCCTTCTTGAACTTGTAGTGAACGTGGGGTTTGGTGGATGAGTCTGTGAAAGCAAAGTTCCCAAGCCCCCTCTGCCAGGCTTGGAAGTCCCAGGTGGCCCAAAGCAGGGCCTGATGTTGCTAAAACTTGTGTGAGGCTACTGCTGCTGCTGCTTTGGAAAGGACAGGGACAGGAGTAGCAGCAGCACCAAGGATGTAACTTGTCACCAAAGTTGGGTAATAAGTGACTATAATTACAGGGGTGGATAAAAGTAGGTTTAGAGTTGTAATACTCTGATGAATAAAGAATAATAACACAAGAATAAACTGTTTTACATCTAACTATAAACCTACTTCTTCCATACCCTATATTAAGCAAGACAGACTTTCCTGTGTTAAGTAAAGAATGGTGGCCAATCAAGAAATCAATGAACAAGTGAGTACCCCGGATCACTCAGGGGTGCACTGAGGTGTGCAGCCCACTGCACCATGACACGCAGCCCCCTTAGATTCAGTGCCCTCCGACCATCATCCAAGTGACAACCTTTCTCTGGCATCTAACGTACCCCTCCTGGCTCTGTTTGATTGCCTTGAACTCCCGGTGGCAAAAGTCCTGTAACATTCACCTGCTGATCCAGAGTCATGCTGTCTTTTAGACAGTGACAGTTCTCCCTAAAGTGGGCCGTGAGTGAAACATACTGCGGTCCTAAGTAGACTACCCTCTGCCTGGCATCAGGCCCCCGGCATGTGCTCCCTCACTGGGGAAGAGGATTTCATTCTGTGTGGGAAACCTGACATCCCAGCTCCAGGGGTGTGGAGCCCGGGAGATGAAAGGGACAGGAGATTCTAGCTCCTATCTGTGCAGACTATCTCTGGCACTCCCTGACCGGCAAAGACAAGTACCCCCAAATTAACAGGTGTTGAAACTAAGGCAGAGTAGCATGCCACTTGCCTGTGGTGACAAAGGAGGAAGCCGCACACTTCGGAGCCCTGCCCCTGGCCTGCTGCTCCTGCCACTGGGCTTCACCCGCCAGCTGCCCCCTCTCACAGTGCCTCAAAAGGCACTGCTGGCAGGAGAGGTGTGCAGGACCCCGCACCCACAGATGCCAACGTTTTCTAGGGGCTCCTTCTTCCTACCTATAAAATGGCTAAACAATCTCTGATGGTCACAGGGCCCCTTTCTTCTGCAATCAAAGCCCTTTGCAATCTCTCCCATTAAGTTACATCTGTGATTTTCAACCTCTGTCATCTCATGGCATACAGAAACTAATTACTAAAATTCTGCAGCACCCCCCAAAATTATACTTTTTGCCATTCTGACCAAAAAAAAATAGGCATAACTTTGATTCCTTCACACCAGATGGCCACTGTTGTGTTGGCTGCTGTCATTTTTTCATTTGACAATTTAAGGGGAAAAGAGGTCAGTGCCCCTGACTAAACAGTCAGGTACTGCATGTTTTATTTTGTTTTGTTTTCAGGACAGAAAGGGACATCGATTTGTGGTCCACTTATTTATGCATTCATTGGTTGCTTCTTGTATGCCCTGACCAGGGAATGAACTTTCAACCTCGGTATATCGGGGCAATGCTCTAACCAACTGAGCTACCTGGCCAGGGCCAGGTATTGCATGTGTTAAAGATTCTTGGGCTGCAAGAGGCACTCTGGTGTGCCCCAAGAATCTTTTAAAAAGGTAATGCATGTTTAAAAGATTCTGGGGACACAGCAAAGTGCCTCTTGCAGCACACCAGTTGAAAAATCACTGACTTACATAACCACCCTAGTAAGCAGAATGAACACAAGGCTTAATTAATTACCCCTATTTCAGGGACAAAAGGACGCTCAGAAAGAAATGGTGAAAGTATTGCCAAGTATTGCAAAAGGTCTGACAAGCCATTTGGTATTTAAATTTCACAAGCACCTGTGCCTACCTGCTCCATTGTCCCTCACCCCTCATGGGGGAGTCAGGAGGATAGTTTAAGATGCCGAGATTGCAGGTCTGAAAGCCCCAGGCTCCTGGGCTGAGGCCAGCTCCCCTACCCTGGCCCACTGACAACATCTCAAACCCCAGCAGGCAAATGCCTGTCCTGTGAGCAACACCAGCCCCTGGAAGCTACAGGTGCCTTTCTTCCAGAAGTCAGAGCCCCGAGGCAGGTGAAAGCAGCAAACACTTCTCTGGATCCTTAATTTGGAAAAGGAGAAAGGAACAGGACAATATTTTGCCCAAGGCCGCTTCTGCTGGCAGTGTTCTGCCTCCCCGTCACCCAATGTGGCAGAAAAATCCAAACTAGCGCTACTCAAAGTGGCCACAACCCCCAGGGACGTCAAGATGCAGAGAACCGGGGGTTACTGAGCAGCCATCTGGGTGCCCAGAGGCCATGAGCTTTTTTTGTCTACAGGGCCTGACAAGCCCAATTACCTCACACCACCCCACTCCTGGCACCCTGGCCTGACCAGGACCCCTTTCCACTTACCAAGGTGCCCAGAAGGATGTTGGGTACTCAGGGGTGGGGGCAGGGTCTGGAGTCTGCTATTTGGAAGGAGGGGACAGGAAAGAAGGGTGAGATGAGAAGACAAAGGGAAGGAAATGGCACGCTCACCACTGTACTCCCAGTGGCACAGAGAGAGCCCCTAACAACGTCTGCAGAAGAGCAGACAGAGGCAGGAAGGGCGAGAACCAGTCGGTCAGCTGGTACACACATCATCCAGGACGTGGGGATGCGAGAACAGGGCTTCTTCCACTTTCCACACCTCACTCCTTTCTTCATGCTTTTACTGATAAACACACTGCTTATTCATTACTACATGCCAAGTACCATATAAGAACCCAGAGAAAGGGAGGAAGGGTAAGTGGGGGCAGAGAGGTATAAATAAGCATTTATTGAGTCAGACACAGCCTTAAAATATAAAAACTGAAGCTAATTCTCCAGGAATTCAGTTTCATTTTAGAAATCGAAACAGTTCACAGTGGATCGTGGTGAGAAGGGGTGTAACAGGGGTGGGGGCCAGTGGAGTAAGAAGGGAGGAGGTGGACAGCCCTGAAGGCTGGGTGTGCGCGCAGCCCCTGAGGCCTCGCTGAAGGGGCTGCTCCCACTGGGACAGGAGTCCGAGGGTGGAGGGCAGACGACAGCAGGGCCCTTGTGGGAGCCATGGATGGGAGGAGAAGGCTGGTGAGGGAAGCAGGAGGCTGCATAACGTTCACAGGTACAGTCGAGACAACACCTCCTTTGGGGCAACACCACCACCTCAAAGGAGACCAGTCGGGGAACAAGGTAAACAGGGAAGGCAGGGGCTAACCTGTGTTCTCTCTGTCATGAGGGGATAACGTCATGTATCCTTTGATACCAAGCCCTGAGAGGGGAAAAAAAGGTTTCTTTTCTTTCTCTTTCTTTTTCCTTTTTGCTTTGCTTTGTTTTGTTTTGTCTCCTCTGCAGCTTTCACGTCCACCAGAGATAACGGAAGTCACAAACCCTGCACCCACAAGGATGAGGCAGGTGCACCAGAGGCCAAGCCTCTGGGCAGGGAGTACCTCCCTCCACAAAGCCCGGGCTCTCGCCCAGCTCACGCACCTCCTGCGGGTAGGAGGGTGGGTCTCCAAAGGAAGCTCAAAATCTAGATCTGTGTGCCATCTCCCCATTTTTAAATTCCAGTGGGCAATTCAAAGTTGTCAAAAATTGGGTGGCCTGTGGTTTAAACCCCAAATCAACATGTCCTCCAAGAGAGACAGCTGCCAGGAGAGTGGATTCCGCAGAAAAGGGGGAGGACAGAGTGGCCAGATGACACATTACAGGAGCCCTGCATTCCACAGCTGTGCCCCTGGGCCTTTGCAACCCACATACTGAAAAACAAAGTTTCTGGCCACTGGCCCTTGCTGCTGGCAACCCTGGATCTCAACTTCTTTCCATTACTTTGCATCTTGACTGAATCAATCTCACATGCCTTGAACACAGGGAACGTGATCCAGCGGAAGATATGAGGCTTAAAGGAGAGGACACTGTACCCTAGTGGATTTAGGCCAGAGGCAGTATCCTTTCTTGCCCTGGGGAGGAAGGGGGAAGTGGCCGCAGAATGTCTACATGAGGCTGGCCAGGGCTCAAACTCAGGGCAGCCTTCCAGATCCATCCTTAATGGGGTCGGGGGGGAGAGCTATGTATCGATGCATCAATCTTGCTCAATGAGGATCTTTGCCAGGATTGTTCAGCTCAAAAACTCAAAACCAAACAGCTTCAACTGATATCAAGTCCTTTAAAGAGTAAACTTGGGAGCAGGGGGCGGGGGGGGATAAAAAACGAAAGCAAAACACAGCATTTTCTACGTACAAGGTGCTCAGATCAGAGTAAGGTGTTCCAGTCTGAGAGATGGTCTGTGGTGCCCCTCACCTCCAAACAGTTAAAGCCCCCTCTCCCCCCAGAGAATGCAGAAGAGACAAGCACAGAATGTGGGGACAGATGCTCTGGCCTTGCGCTTCGGCTCCACAGCGATTTATCTGAGTGGCCTTGATCAAGGCTCAGTTTCTTTCTCTAGCAAATGGGCACTCCAAGGATAATGCTATGTGGGGCCTGCATGCCTCTGATGAGCAGGGCTGTGCAGGCTCCTGGGCACTGAACAAGTGTTACTAATTCTGCTTCTTGAGGGCAATCTTAGGGGCGACTCCAGACACCCCTGGGGCGCAATAACGAGTCAAGCAAAACGACTGCCATTGATGAATTCTAATACAGAACTGAGGCTGGGCCAGCGCCACTGCTTTCTCTGGCTCCAGTCCCCTCCTCACTGTGACCCGACACCACTATTTTGCCAGCTACTTCCAAGCCTGAAATTGCCCTGCAAGGGCAGTTATAAAGGCCTTGGGGTTTCTTGCAAATTCCCCACATCCACCTATGGCAGCATAGGAAAGCTGTTACCATAGCAACCTACACAGTTCAATCCCAGAGTGCTATAATCCTGGCCCCATCCCACTCCTCAGGTCAAAGAACACCTGCGGGTGCCAGAGCAAATTTCCTAATCCTGCTTCTTAATGAGGACATATTAGTTGATCTGATCTATTTTTCTTCTTCCAAAATGATTCCAGCCACGCAGCCAAGTACCAGGCTGTTGAGTCTCCTGACTTCACACAGGAGGTGATAACAAATCAAACATCATGCCAGTCTCACGTGGCCCAAAACACCACCGAATTCACCCATCCTGCAGCTCTGAAAGGCTGGCACGTAAGCCCCAGAAGGGAGGCCTTTTCAGTGTTTAACCTTTCCAAGGAATTTCTGGAGTTGGGGTTAGGGACCCCTCCCACACCCAATGCTAAGTGGTCAAGATAGCAGGAAAGGCAGTGGAAAGAGCTCAGGGCTTTAGAGACAAATGGCCCTGGATTTAATCCTAGCATGACCTTTTACTAGCTGCTTAACCTTGGGCAAATTATTCTGCCTTTCTGCCCTGGCCGGGCAGCTCAGTTGGTTGGAGCATCATCCTGCACAACAAAGGGTGATTCCCAGACAGGGCAAATATCTAGGTTGTGGGTTCAATCCCCAGTCAGGGAGCATACGGGAGGCAACTGATAGATGTTCTCTTGTTTTTGTTTTTTTTTTTTTTTTTTCTCTCTCTCTCCCTTCCTTTCTCTCTAAAATTAATAACCACATCCTCGAGTGAGGATTTTAAAAAAATTATTCAACTTTTCTTATTCTGTTTCTCATTGGTAAAATGGGGCTAATCCCACCAAAATCATCGGGTTGCTATAAGGAATTAATGAGAATTAAATGAGAGTCTCTGGAGGTGCTAGAAAAAGCACCAAGCAGGTGTGAGGTACCGTTAATTCACACGCGCTCATACCTCTCACACCTTATTGTTTAAAACGCTGCCTGACAACCTTCCCGGGCACCATCTGGGAGGGCTCTTCAGGTCCCAGAGGGAAGCCAAGGGAACACAGATCCCCAAATGTAAGCGTGCCCACACATCTCCAGGGCACTGTACAATCTCTCAGGACAAGGCTTCTGAAGGAAACTGTTACCTGCACATAAATATTTACATAACCAACAGAATGCTCCTGTTGTCCACTGAATAACTCCAACTGATCCCTCTTTCCCAGTGAGCAGACTCAGGAATGATGAGCTCCATTACCATGCCAAATGTGGGGGACACTCTCATCTCCTGATTTTTCTCCAAACTAGATACTCCTCCCAACTGACCTCCACCTCCATTTCCACCAGGACTCTCACTTCCAATCCCCCAGGCCACCTCCGAGGCACAGGCCCTGCCCCCGACCTCTCAGGGCCAATCACCAGGTTTTATCAAGGCTGTTGCAGTCTTTTCAGGGCCTCCATCCCTGTCCTTCCACAAACTCCAAATGTGTCTTCCCACCTCCAGGGTCTCTTCCTTCCAACTGTCTGGATTAAATTTTTAAACACTCTTGCCCACTCCCTCTGCCTTCCCTAAAGCTAGTCCTCTCTTTCTTCCCTCCCTCCTCCCCTTACCTCCCACCTATCCCTCCAGCGGGGGCAGTCAGGAAACAGTGCCAGGACACGCCACCTCCATGCTCTATTCCCATTTGGTATAACCACTCCTGTTGTTTTTCTAATTTTCAACCTTTTCTTTTTTGAAAGAGAGAGAAAGAAACATCAATGTGAGAGAGATTGGCTGCCTCCCATACACACTCTGACTGGGGATCAAACCTGCAACCTAGGCATGTGCACTGACCAGGGATCGAACCCACAACCTAGGTATATGCCCTGAACAGGAATCAATCCCACATCCTTTTTAGTGTATGGGACAATGCTCCAACCAACTGAGCCATCTGGACAGGGCTCAACTTTTTTTCTAAAGGAGGCTATTTTTGGCTTTTTTCAAACATTACCCATTACTCCAAAACCCTCAGTGCACAGAACAAATTAGAGGCCATCCTCTGGCCAAAGGGGTAGAGGGAGAGCCCTATTACCCCTAAGCCTCAAGAGGCCCCTCCCCAGGCGCCTTTCCAGATGTGGTTTGAAAACCACTGTCCTAACCCCTCACCTCTGCTGATCCCAACCATCCCAGTCTGGTCACTGCCCCAGCCCCCCCGCCCCCCACCCTACTCCCTTTCAGCTGCGATGTCTCACCCACCCAAAGGGCAGAGTGAGGAAATGCTACCTGGTACTCACAGAGTGTGGGTGGGGCCGGATGAAGTCTAGGGAGAAGGAACAAGGAAAGAAGCACAGGTGAGCTGACACCTGGAGGGTAGGCAGGCACTTTCAGGTCAGAGAAGGTGCAGGAGACAGGACCGCAGGCGGAGGGAAGGCAGAGCAGAGGCAGGGCGGCACGCTGGGGGCTGACTCCTTGAGGGCAGGGGTGGAACCAGGTCTCACCACCTACCACTGTGCCTCTGCCCAAACTTCGCGGCCCCACCAGTGAAACAGCAAAGATGGCCGTGACCACAGCTCACATGCACAGCACTCACCACTCACAGAGCACTGTTCTGGACACTCTCTACCTAGCAGCTCAGGTGACCCTCACAATGGATCTTTGCCACTGTATATGCCTTGGTTTTCCTCATTTGACAGACAAGAAAACTGAGCCAAAGAGAAGTTGCAGAGCCTGAATTTCACCCAAGGCAGCCTGGCTTTGGAGCCCACACTCTTCACCACTGCACTGTCGCTTGCCTCAGTCAAGTCCATGTACATGAAATGCAGTGCCCAGCTCCAGGGACTAACTTAATCAATGGTGGTAACTGCTCCTATCTTTCAACTACACTCCTAAAGCACAGGGCCTCTTGATGTTCAGAACCCAGAATAACTCTGTCCTCAACAAATGTTGAGGACCTACAGTGGTACCTACTGTCCTTCACCATCCCTCAGGATAAAGCCAAACTCCTGGGCCAGGCACACAGGGCCCTGGAGCCCCAGATCTCCCAGTGGCACCGGGAGCAGCCCCTCCTTTCCACCTCCACCCTGCAGGGAAGCCAATGACTGAAGGCTCAGAGTCTAGAAAGCAGACAGCCCTGCGCTCTCAGAACCTACCCAATGGGGAGGTGGGGCAGGTTACGTAAGCTCTCCATCCCTTGGTTTCTTCTACAGGGAAGGGTGTCTGTGAGAATGAAACAAATGGTCACAATTCGCACCACCGTGGCTGAGCTCATACTCTCAGCTCACTCCTACCTCTGTAACTCAAGCACTTCCCACGTGGACACTGAAGAGAAAAAACCTGAGATCCCTCCGGGGATGTCATCAGTCAAGACAGCGACAGGACTCCAGTGGCTGGATGTAACTCAGATCGATAGCATTCAGCTTCAGTCAGTATGACGGCCAAGAAACAGGTCATTTAATAAGTAGCCCATTCCTGAAACTTCCTGACAGTGAAGCACAACCCACCCACTTGGCAAAGCCTCCTCCTTCTCTGGCCTATGGCTCTGACTTGAAAAGAAAACCACCCTGGGCTGCTTCACACCAAACTTCCATTTGTTTCTCCTTTGTCCCAACTGTTCAGAGGACTGGAGAGGGTCTCATCTGCAGTTGTCAGTCCTCCACCCCCACCCCACACTAATCTGCACAGAGTAAGCTGAGCCAGCAGGTTCAAACATCCCTTTAGGAAGGATCAGGATCAAGGTCAAGGCAAAAGCATACTCAGGACAAATATCTAGGAGTCTGTAGGGAACCAGTCAAGGTGCATCTGTTTAAAGTCCAAGGTGGTCAGGCTCACTGCTCTCACTGATGTGTGGTCATCCCAGGCCAGTGTAAGGTGGGATGGCTACAGAACCCTACCCCTGCCAGTGGTGTCTGAGCTGAGAACCTTCTGGGCCCACCAGAGGCAGGCCACTGGGTTCAGGGCAATAGTGTAGCCACAGAAAACAAGAAACCAGCCCAGAGGCTCCTTATATCTGCTCCTGACTCAGGTGGAACTTCGTGAAGGCCATTATCCACCAGGCAAGAGGTGGCAACGCCAGATACAGCACTGAGCTCTGGACTCATTTTCATCCTCATGCAGGATGTCTGCTCTGAGCCAGTCTCTCCAAAGCTGCCCTCCTGATTCTAACAGACCCTGCTCCCCCACACCCCAGTAATCACTAGGGAATGTCAATCAGCGCTCCCATGTCCCTGTTTAAAACCTTCCACAGTCCCCAGTGCTTTGGAATGACATTCAAAATCATGTGCTCCTTGGCTTGGCATACAAGGCCCTGGATCAGCCAACCCCAAGCCTCCCTTTTCAGCCAGATCTCCTTCCACTCCCTCATGGGATGCTCACCCCATCCCCACTCTTTTGCTCTCCCTACCATTCTCAGAACAACCAGCAGGCTTCCAAATCACTTGACAAATGTTCCACATCTACATAATGATCAATACAATAGGGGTCTTGCCCTCAAGGAGTCCTAAGCTCCACCTCCTTCCCTTCGCTCTTGCCATTCCCTACTCCTGGAATTTCCTTCCTATACCTTCTCCAGCTTAAAAATGCCTGCCCATCCTTCAAATGTTAGCTCCTCTGGGAAGCGTTCCCGGCTCCTCCCAAAGAATTAATTCATCCTGCCCTCCATGGTGCTCTGTATGTATCACACAGCATTTACTACGTAGGAATCAGCATCTTTACCCTGCAAGAATGTGAGCTCCCCAAGGGCACAGCCCATGTATCACTCATGTCTGCATTCCAGCACCGAGGTCCATGCTTAGCACACAATAGGCACTCAGTGACTGCTAACTAGACAGGGGCTTTCACTTTCGGCAAACAGAGGAACAGGGACCAGACTTATATCCCTTGCCTCAAACAACTGAGAACCAGACAAATTAATGAAACAACAGTTCTCAGACAATGAGTCAGGCAGTGCACGGGGGACTCCTGAGAGAGGAAAACAAACAACTGCCCTTACTGCCTACAGAAAGTTTCCAAGCCCTGGCACAGGGAGGGGGAACCCAGGCAGAGCCCAACAGTCTCCTCAAGCTGGGGAGAGGAAGCTGGGAGTCCAGAGAAGCTCCAGGAGCCAGAGTTCGCAGGGCAGAATATCAGAAAGGTGAGAGCTGCACAAAGAGAGAGCTCTAGACATCTGCAGAGGGCCCCCTCCAGTTTTCAGCTGAGTACAGACAGTAATCATCAGAATTAGAGCTAACAATCTTTAGACCTAAAATTGAGCCAAAAACGATTTGTGTCCCCACCAGCCAGAGTGGAGAAACCTCATAATTCACGTGCATAATAAAGCACTGAAAAGGGCACTGCCTTGGTAATGCAAAAAATTAACTCTGGTCTAAAGGCTGCTTTCACCCCAGCTAACAAAACTTAAAGGATTGAACTGTTTCCAAGTAGTTAAAGTGTCCCAAAACAATGCCAAGAATAAGCACAGAAATACAAAAATATCCAACACCCAACAGAGTTAAAATTTGCGACATCTGACACGCAGTCAAAAATTAGCAAAGAAGTAATAAAAATGATCCGTAACAAGGGGGAAAAACCAATCAATAGAAACAGACTCAGAAATACAGATAACAGAATTAGCAGGCAAGGACTTTAACATGGTTATTACAACCATATTCCATATCTTCAAGAAGCTAAAGGGAAGATTGAGCATGTTAAGTAGAGACATGGAAAATGAAAAAAAGACCAAAATTAAACTTCTAGATGTGGAAACCACAATGTCTCAGGTAAAAAGTATATCAAATGGAACTAACAGCAGTTTAGACGCAGCAGAAGAGATCAGGGAACTTGAAGAAACAGCAATAAAACTACCTGAAACAAAGAGAAGAATACTTGGGGAATACATGAGGAGCATCAGAGAGCTGTAGAACAACTTTAAGCATCCTAATATACACGTAACTGGGGTCACCAAGGAAAAAGAAATGAGAATAGAGAAAACATCTGAAGAATTACTATCTGAAAATTTTCCAGACTTTCATGAAATCTAAAAACCCACAGATCCAAAAACCTCAATTAACCTAAGCACAAGAAACATGAAGAAAAACACATACCCATACCAAAGTACAACATAATTAAAGTGTTTAAAACCAGTGATAAAAGAAAAACAGCCAGAAGAGAAAAACATACATTATGAGCACAACAAATAAATAATTACAGCAAATTACTCACAAGAAACAAAGAAAGCCAGAAGACATTGCAACCACATCTTTAAATGTTGAAAGAAAAATAATAAATCTAGGATTCTATACCCAGAGAAAATATCTTCCGAAAACAAATGCAAAAAATATAGACTTTCTCAGGCACCCAAAAGATGAAAGAATGCATCACCAACAGACCAGCACTACAAGCAATATTACATAAAGCCCTCAGTCGGAAGGAACATGAAACAGACTGGAAATCTGGATCTATACAGAGGAATGAAGAGCAGCAGGAATGATAAACATGTAAGTAAATACAAAAGATCTTTTCTCTTTCATCTCCTTACAAAATAACTGACTGTTTAAAGCAAAAATAATAACAACGTATTGTGGGATTTATAACAACACAGAAGTGAAATTGTGACAATAACATTATTAAGGGCAGCGGGGGCGGTGTAAATGAAAGCATACTATTGTGAGATTCCTGTGCTGGATGTGAAGTAGTACAACACCACTTCATGGTGAACTGTGACAAGTTAAAGATGCATGCCATGAATCTTAAAGCAACCACAAAAAGCGTTATAGCGAATAAACCAATAAAGAAAACAAAATGTAATCATAAAAGTTACTCCATCCCAAAGCGGTCAGGAAAAAAAGGAAAATGGGACAAAAGAACATGGAACAGATGGAAAAAAATATATAGCAAGATGAAAGAATTAAACCCAACTATACTAATAATCATATTACATCTAAATGGCCTAAACATCCCAATTAAAAGGCAGAGATTGTAAAATTGGGTTTTACAAAATGCAAAACCCATGCATTCTGCTACCAACAAAAGACCCTTTTTAAATACAGAGACACAAACAACTAGTTTAAAAGTAAAAGTATGTCAAGAGATACATCATGCTAACACTAATTTTTAAAATTCCCATCATTATTTTTAATTTAGTAAAACATACATAAAATTTACCGCCTTAAGCATTTTTAAGGGTACAGCTCAGTGGCATTAAGTACATTCATACTATTGTACAACCATCACCCCCATCCACCTACAGAACTTTTTCATCATCTCCAACCAAAACTCTGCCCCATCGCGCCCCTCCCCTCCTCCCTGCAGGGCCTGGAAACCACCACTCTTCCTCCTGTCTCTATTTCACTATTCTAGGAACCCCATAGAAGAGAAGCCACGCACTGTTTCTCCTTTAGCGGCTGGCTCGTTTTACTTACTTCTTCAAGTTCCATCCACACTGTAATGCATGTCAAAACTCCCTTCCTTTTCAGAGCGGAGTAATAGTCTATTGTAGGTATGTACACACTCATCTGTCAACAGAAACTTGCGCAGCTTCCACCATTTGGCTGCCATGAACATCGGTGTGCAAATCTGTTTGAGTCTCTGCTTATACCTCTTCAGGACATACACCCAGAAATGGAATTGCTGGATCATATAGCAATTCTATACTTAATTTTTTTAGGAATCCCATACTGTTTTTCACAGCAGCTGCAAATGTTACATTCCCACTAGCAATAAATAAGTATTCCAATTTCCCCACAACTTCGCCAACACTTCTAATTATTTGGATAGCAGCCATCCTAAATGGTGTAAGTGGTACCTCACTGTCATTTCGAGTTGCATTTTCCCGATGACCAGTGATGCTGCATGTCTTTCTGTGCTTATTGGCCATCTGTAGATCTTCTTTGGAGAGATGTCTAGTCAAGTCCCTTGCCCATTTCAATCAAGTTGCTTTTCTGTTGTTGAGCTCTAGGAGTTCTTTATATATTCTGGATATTAATACACTAATTTTTTTAAACATGAATTGACTATATTAAAATGAGGCAAAGTAGATTTCAGAGCAAAAAAAATTACCAGGGATTAAAAGGGTTATTTCATGATAAAGGAGGTCAATTCATCAAAGGAACATAACATTCCAAAATGTTTATGTACTTAATAACAGAGATTCAAAGCACAGGAAGCAAAAACTGATAAAACTACAAGGAGAAATAGACAAATCCTCAATTATAGTTACGTTTCGATGCCCCTCTTTCAATAACTGATAGAACAAGTAGAAAGAAAAGGAGTAAGGACACAGAAGACTTCTAACAGCACTACCAACCAACTTGACATAATATTTACAGAACACTCCACTCAATGGTAACAGAAAATGCATTCCTCACAAGTGCTCACAGAACATTTATGAAAGTAGACCATATCCTGGGCCATAAAACAAGTGTCAGTCAGTCGAAACAATTCAAATTATACAAAATACATTATCTGTTTACAAAGAAATTAAATTGGAAATCAGTATTTACTGGACAGAAAGAGAATAAACACTCTAATATTGACTTTGACTCTTTTGCTACTTGTAATCCTGCTGAAAAGGGAACAGATAAATGAGCAGTGGAACTAAAAGTACTTATATGTCCTCCATGCTATGCATACCTGACCTGGGTTATTTGTGTATCATACATGGGTGAGTCTCTCCTTCTCTCTCCAGCCCATCCCAAGCCCCAGGGGACCTGCTCCATCAGCCCCAAACAAACCACGAAAATCGTGACAAACCTGTTTGGTGTTTGCCCATCTTTCACAAATTTGTGAAAGGGAAAAACTTGTGAGTGGTGAAAGAAATGCCATGGAGGAAACACCTGCGAAGCAACTATGCCGTTACAGCTCCCCAAGCCTCAGAGACTACTGCTATTACAGAGATCTCTTTGATAAGAGACAACTTTCCGGGAACAAATCAGAATGTTCTGAAAACTCCAGACCCTAAGCAGAAACTAAGAGCATTTCCAAACAACAGAGATTCAATCAGATTAAAACAAAGTCTTCAAAGACCTGATTAGGTCAGTCTGGAAAAACCCTACTAGCACCAGCCAACAGTGTCCAAAGATGATTCAAATGGCTAGTTACACCCATGCCCTTTTAGGATTTAGGTCAGATCAGCCAATTCCGAGGCAATAGGAAAAAGAAAACAAGATTGCCTAGCAAAAATATCACTTTCAAGCTCAGCATATCTACGAACTTCTTCAGGTTATATGCTTCCCAAACCTTCCTTATCATATAAGAATCACCCAGTGCCTATGTCAAAATTACACATTCCTGGGACCCCCACCAGACAGTATAAGCAGGAATCTCCAGATGTGTGGCTCTGGATTTTTAATAAGCATCACAGGTGGTTCTTAAGGTCCAGCAAGTACACATTAGTTTTGAAATGAGAGTAACAGGTTAAAAATTCCAACTCAGTTGTTCGCCGGCTATGTGACCCTAGCCAATTTATCTACCATCTTTCTAACTCACTTTCCACCTGTTAAATGGGATCAGCACCTACCTTGCGGTGTTCTCAGAGTTCAGTATGTTCGCAAAGCCCTCTGAATAGTGCCAAGAGCACATGCAGCCACTCAAGAAATCAGTTATTGCTACCTAAAAAACTGCCACCAGTAGCTGCCAAGACGAAGAAACAAACCTACAATAAAAATGTGTTTACCTAATGGAAATTACAAAGGCACCAAACCACATTTCTGAGATTATACAGGGGAAAAAAGCTTTTCTGGGCGCTATGACGGACAAGAACAAAGACTCTCACTTCAGTGTCCAGTATTTTGCCCCAAGTCCTCACTCCCATCCAGAACCAGAGGGCAGTCCTGTACAGGGCTGCAGCTTTGGACAACAGCCAAAAAAAAGGCTTTCCATCCCAAATCCCTCAGTCATCACCACCTCCAGCTCAAGGGCTGACAGTTGCAGACCTGAGAGGCAGGTGGCAGCATTGTGGGTCAACCAGTAGGAAAGAAGACTCTTGCATAAAAGGCAGGGAGCCCGATGGACAGGGCGGCAAAGGCCTGAGTCAGCAACGGGATTTCTGGGATACTGCTGAAGCAAAGGGAAGTGACTCTGTGACGTTTCCAGAGCTAAAGGTGGGCACTACTTAGATGAGTGAGTCCAGACACTGTGGCTGAGAAAGCACTGACTTGTCTTAGGGGCTGAGACCCTGACGCACAGCATGAACTCCGCCAATAACACATAACACAGCCCTAGGTCACTTCTTCCCTTGCCCATAAAGTGGGAAATCAGCACCCCACCGGCTGTGGGGGAGGAAACATGGGGGACCCAGGCACCCGCTGGAGGCACAGAGGGTCCTGGCTTCCGATTTTTCGACTTTATGATGGTGCACTAGTGATACGTATAACAAATTATGAGATATTCACAGGTTACTATAAAATAGGCTTTGTGTTAAATGACTGTGCCCAACTGTAGGCTAACGTCTACGGGTTCTGACCTCATTTAAGGTAGGCTAGTCTATAAGCTACAACGTTCAGAAAGTTGGGTGTATTAAATGCATTCTGAATTATTTTCAATTTACGATGGGTTTATCAGGACTCAACCCTGTGGTAGGTCAAGGAGTCTATTTATGTATTTATAGTATACCTATACATACACACACACACACACACACACACACACTGCCCTTTATACCCAGAAAGTACCTGGCCCATACTGGACAAACACACACATACACACACCAATGCCCTCGGTCCCCAGCAAGTCCAGGGATAAGGATTTGTCGGTGATGCTGGGCAGTACAAGGCTAGGTCCAGAAAAAAGCATAAGAACAGAGTCCAGGCTTAAAGCCCATGCTGTCAGTGCCCTGGAGTCAGGGAGTCAAAGACCAGAGTGACCCTCCAACCCCACGGGGCCACCACCTCCCGTGAATCCTCTGCCGGTTCGACTCCACTCTTGGGCCTGCTTCCCCATCTGTACAATGGGCAAACTAGCTCTAACGTCACCAGAACTGTGACCAGCAAAATGCTCAAACAGGGAGTGGAGGGTGAAGCGCTGTGGTGACAGGGGCGGGGCTGGAGGCGCGACCTGCGCGGTTAGCCCGAGCAGAGCCTGGCGCCCTCCCCTCACTGCCTCCCTCCCACTGCGAGGGGCAAAGGAACTAGACCTCGGTGGCAGTCACGCGCCCCTCGTGCCCAATCACCGGCCTCTACCAGAGTGAGGCGGGAAGGAGGGGGCGCGCCGGCGGCCATTGCAGCGCCACCCTCGTCCCGGTCCTTGCCCCTCCCCGGGTCTCGCTCACCTGCCCCTGCCGCCGCTGCCGCCACAGCCGCCGCGGGTTAAACCACAGCCCACGCCCACACTTCCGGGGTCCACAAGGCCCTCCTACTCCTGCCGGATGTGACTCTCCTCCAACGTCCGGATCTGGGAGCGGGACCCACACCGCTCGTCTCTTTACCGCGTTGGGCACCTCTTGTTCCTCTGAGTCACGACACCCACCCTCCTCACCAGACACACTCTCAGGCACGAGGGGCCACACCCACGGGAAGGCCCACGAGACCCCGCCCGGACGGCGGGCGCCCCGCCCCCTCAGGTTTTTGGCCCCACCCCCAGGCGGGAACACCGCCCATGAGGTGGAGACCAGTCCCTCCTTGGGAGAGTGCGCCTGCGCAGATCTTCCGCTTCTTTTCGGTTGGGTAGGCCCGGGGTTGCAGTGTTACAGGGCTCAGCTTAGGGGAGGTTCCTCGAAGCAGCGCAAAAGGGGCCCGAAGGAAAACTAATGGAATGCCAGCACGTAGAGGGCGCCCTAGATGGCCTGAGCTCAGACTGCGGAACCCCCACGCTAACCAAATACTGTTTCGTGACACTGTGGCTCCGAGATTGAAAGGACCACAGAACTAAGTGTCTCCTGGGAAACGGCTGTTCATGTCAGTCTGGAACTGACAGGCAGGCGTCGAAAACAACTCTTGAGTAGTTTCCCCTCGAGTAACCTGTTTCCCAAGGCCCTAGATAACACTTTTAGTCCATCTGTGTGGGTAGTGCTTTCAAAAATCACAGGAGTCCTTATGCCTCATCCTTGTCCACAATCACGAGGCTGATGACCCACGACGGAGGGTCCTGATGCTTGCGCTCTCTCCTCCGGGCCTTGTGCTGGACAACAAGGTATAGAGTTGCATCCCATTTCAGGTATTGCCTCTCAGCAGCGTCCAAAACTGCAGCTTTGTAAAAATGGGACTCCAGGAGGATAGTTTCACAAACTTACTAGATGTTGAATTAAGACCACTGCTACTAGTGACTGAAATGCAACGCAAACCAGCTTCTGCAAAATGGGAATCACCGGGTCACATAACCATGCAGACCAAGGGCTGTGGTCTGTATTCAAGGATTCATCCTTCTTATCTGACTCTGTTCTGTCTTTTGTGTTATTACCCTTTCCTCTCTACAGAGAGGCCCAAGATTTAAATTGCAAATTCTAGAGAGAATGGTTAAGATAATTGGATAGAATGGATAATCTAGAGAGAATGGTTAAGATAATTGGCCCCCTTTCTTGCCATTTCATAAGCTGCCAGGTAGCCTGTCAATTAACCACCTTGGGTCCAGAGATCCCGCTTCTCCAATCAGTGATCACCCCTTAAAGCCCAGAAGGGAACCAGTAAGGAAGGCAATTCCAGTTACTGATTCTTCTGAGTAACTCATTTGAGGGATGCTATGGTTGGTTTTGTAAACATTTCACAATGAACATAATGTCAGAGTATCTCCCATTGACAGCAGCTGCCAGAAAGCTGGATTGAAACTGTTTCTGCAGGGTGGGAAGGACCAAGCAGATGACATTAATGTTTTGTCCTAAGCCCTTTTGTGCTATATAATGTTAATCCTTTGCATATATTACTTTGGGATGGGGGATTAGAAAACATTACTGATGGATTAGCTTGAGTCTCATATATTCAGCAATCCTTTCACTCACTGGTACTCTGTTGGAATGTGGAATGTGGATATGATGGCTGGAACTAGAGCAGTCATATTGAGCCATGAGGTGACCTTGGGAATGGAGGCCATACCTGGTGCCTCTCAACAAAATAGGCGGAGCCTGAGTCCTGATACCAGGGAGCACCATGACCCCGCTGGATGACCACCCCTGGGCTTTTACAGGAGAGGGAAATAAACCACTGTGCAAGTCACTGTTGTTTTGTGTTTTATGTCACTCCCATGCTTTAGGATTTAGACTCCACTTCCAGAATGTCCCTCTTATACCCCAAGACAGGGTAAGTACCCATGCTCTGTATGTTCTTCAAATACCCCACATATTTTCCTTTCTTAGCATTCACTACAATCATCCATTCCACCTGGATAGTAACTTCTGTAAGGACAGATAGAGATGATCTTATACATCATTCTACAGATGTTAGAAAAATGACAATAGTAACTTGTAAATGTGACAGACACAGTGATTCCACCGTGGCTGTTGAGGGGAAATGGCAAACTGCTACATAGTCTCTGCATTAAGTGGGTCATTGTCAAGCTCATCTTTGGTTACAGTTGGGGGTAGGTGGCAGCTGGCCCTTCTGAATAGCCAAAGCTACTGAATAAGGGCAAAGGAAGGAGGGCAAAAAACAGTGGCAGGAAATTTGAGTCATCTGAGGCAGGTGGCATTGGAAAAGTGTGTTCTACTTGCCTTGTTTGCTGCTGTTTGCCACTTCTGGCTTTTCCAGCTCCTTTCCTCACCTCAGATCTGCCCCCTACCCCGTCCTGATCTCCTTTCACTTGCACCCATGCCACGGTATACCAGGCCTCAATTACACCCAATTTTATTCATGTCCAGAGTGGCTATGATATATGGAGATACAGACAGACAGACAGGCAGAAGGACATTCACACTTTTCACATGTTCACCGAATACCTGTACTGCTAAGACCTGTGGGTACAAAACTGAACAGACACCATCTCCAACCTCAGGAAAGTCACATCCTTGGCTGCATATATCAGGAACAAAATACATTAAAGTAGAAGTATTCATTGCGCTTCCTCTCTACCCCTTGCTACAAAGTTATCTGTGCACTTAGCCCCTCAGCACTGGATCTTGTGATTCTGGTTGACCGGATGGAGAAGTCAGGTAAACAGAAGTAAGGAGGGCTAGACAGGTAAGTCAGCATCTGAGGTAACAAAGACAAGATGTTTGACAAGCTGAGAGAGGGAGGAAGATTTGCGAGCTGTGTTGGAAAAGCAGTTTTGGAAAGAAGTTTAGCCATATGATATACACAATCCCCAATTTGGTCTTCAGATTTTCAGCGAAGACTTTGTCCTTTTTTTCCCCTGGAGTTGCAAGCCATATCCATCTGGTTGATTTCTCACTCCCACTCCTTCTTTCTGGATCCCACACTGTGCACACCGATTCAGCCAGAAAGTTGTTGTGCCTCTGATACAAGGACTGGTAGCTACGTACAGAATTATCCATTCCCTGGTTTTCCTTAAAAACAGAGTACATTTTATTATAGAGCGATGTGCCCAGTAGCTAAAAGACTGCACTCCCCAACCTCCTTTTCCATTGGTTATAACTGGGTGGCTCCGTGATATAAGCAGAGTATACAGAGGGATTTCTTAGGAGGAAGATTTAAAGGAGCCAATCCAGCTTAGGAGGTGAGTCTTTCCACCTCTCCCACTTTAACTGCTGTCTAGATTTCAGATGTGATGGCTGGAACCCCTGTGTTTGTATTAAACCATGAGGCGTCCTTGGAAATGCAAACCATTCAAGCTCTGGATGGCCTACTTCCAGATTTGGTTTAAGTGGGAGGAAATAATCAAGTTTTATCCTAGTGTAAGTTATGGCTTTTTTTGGCCTTTTGTAACATGCACCCAAACTTAAACCTGACACTATTGTGTGGTTAATATGGTACAGCTTTAGTATTGTTATTTCATTGGGCTTAGAAACTATATATTTCATGAATTTCTTTTCTTAATCATTTAATTAAATTTATGTATAACCCACACATATATGAACCCTTGTATAAATACAAAATTATGATTGTAAATATGCTTTCTTAAAATATAGTTTTTGGATTTTTTTTTCTTGCTTGTTTTCCCCACTTGTTAAAGTCTAGTGTGTGTCTTCTCATATAATCTATCCATCGCAAATATGTGTCTGTGGGCCAAGGGAGGCTGAGGGCCAGGGTGGGAAGGACCAGAGAAAAGTAAAGCACAGGCATGTGAATAGAGGGCAGCCACCATCGTTGCCTGCCATAAATACCTGTAACAGGATTGCACACACACCCAGGTCCACACACCCCGACCAGGTTGCCATGGCTGTAGAATGTACGTTGGCACACACATGTGAGCAGAGGTGACGTGTGTCACTTCCAGGTGGATGTCTTCGAGAACCGGAGTCCAGTTGGCCATACCCTGTTCCCCTGCATCAAGAGGGAACACCCCTCAGCTTTTCTTCCTCAGGGCTGTGAGATCAGGGCTCCCTGCCAACCTGTGCTGATGTGAATGAAAAATGAACCCTAGTTGTGTGGAACCCCTGAAATTTGGGGGCTGTACCCAGTGTATGTAACTCAGCGTATCTTCACTGAAGCAGGAGGGTATAATGGGGTCTGCTAATTGTGTCCTTCTGAATCCTTTAGTAATCCAACCCCTAGTCTAGGACCATCCAGCTGAAGAGCATATTTCCTCACCTCCTTTTCACCTAATAGTGCCCTTGTGACTTCCTTATAGCCTATGAGATATGAGGGGAAGAATGATTTACAGCTTCTGGTTATGGCCTTTGGGGGAAAGGGCACATCCTTCTTTCCCTTCTCTATTTCCCTTTAGCTGCCAGGCAGATGTAATGACAGGTGTTGGAGCAGCCACATTAAACCAAGATGCCTATCTCATGGTAAAGATGGCAAAGCAACAGGAAAGAATTTGTGTTCCCATCATTGTGGAGCCACCTGGACTGTCTGTCACATGAGAGAGAAATGAAAGTGTATTTTATTTACACCTCTGTTATTTAGGCTTTGGCTATAGCAGTTGAGTCTGTAACATCATACCTGTTACCTAATACCTAGCCTGTGTATTAGCCTTGTCGTAGCAACTACATTGTGGTAGATAGAGACTGTATCTACTTCCATGGGCTTATGAATGAGTCAGCTGAGATCCCTGCCCTCTGGAACATGTGATCTAGTGGGGCTTTAAGGAAATCAAGCCACTGCAAAGACACATAGCAGGGAAACTTCAAGGTGTTGTAGAGACACATGGGAAGGGAAGCTAAACTACTCAGTTGCCTGAAAAAGGGGACTGTTATAGGTCAGGCCTCCTAGAAGTAGCCCATGAGATGAGATTTCATGTACAAGTGATTTATTTCCAAGTTGCTCCCAGAAAAATTAGTGAGGGAGCAGAGGAAGCAGGGCACAGAAAGGATGAGATCCAGCGCGGGTGTGATTCCATGCAAGTCCTGCAGAAGGAAGTGCCTGCCGGCTCCCACAAAGAACTCTGGACTATAAATGGAACCTCAAAAGTGCAGAGCCCACAGGCGACTCCCAGCCATTGGCTGGAGGCCACAGGTGCCCGTGGACTGTTGAAGAAGATTCTCCAATGATCCCCAAGGTGCCATAAGAAGCAAAAGCCCACCTAAGCTGGAGAACACAACCTGGGGAACATAGCGGTGGTCCACACCACCTCTGCTCT
This sequence comes from Anoura caudifer, assembly GCA_004027475.1. Classification (NCBI taxonomy): domain Eukaryota; kingdom Metazoa; phylum Chordata; class Mammalia; order Chiroptera; family Phyllostomidae; genus Anoura; species Anoura caudifer. The sequence goes on from PVKU01000119.1 coordinate 154,037, forward strand.
CTCCAGCATCCCATCAGGAACCCCACCAAGGCTTTGGGGGAAAGCCCCTTCTAGTCTGGCGAGGCAAAGACACTCTAAATGTAGGGGGCGCCATTTCTGATGAACCAGGGAGGAGCAGGAGTGCATTTGACCCTGGTGGTGCCCACAGCATTTAAAACCCCACCCTCCCTCCCTGTGCCAACCCCATCCCCACACAGACACACCCACGAGTTTGAAGAGCAAGATGTGGAGAAGGATGTGACCTCTCAAAGAATGCTCAGCCAAGGCAGGCCAGGATCAGTCTCTAGTTGGGGCCCCCAGGAACTTGAAGCCTTTGGTGTCTCACTGTTGTTCCTGACTCATGTGTCCATCCTCAATAGCCATGATGAGGCCCCAGGAAGTCAAACCAATCCCCTCAACCCTAGGGCCAGCTGAGTTTCAGAATGAAAGGACAGCCCCTCCCCCGAGGCAGCCCGGGGCTAGCTGGAGGTCAGTCTCAGGCCTGGAGGCCCACGCAGCCGGTTCATCCCACAGCTAGACAGCCCTGAACCACAAAGTTCCCTGTTCTGTCAGCAAATGACAGAACATTTTCATCACTAAATTCACAGGTGATTTGCAGACGGGGAAGGATCCAGCATCTGCATCCTGAGTGAAGGTGTCTCTGATCAGAGCTCCAGACAGTGTTAATGGACAGGCAAGGGAGAGCAAGAGAGAAACCTTCCGATTTTTAAATTGGGTGTTGCTTGTCACTGCCCATTCTGCCATTCTGACTAATAATATGTCACTGAAACCTAGCACCATTGCAATCTAAGCTCACTGGGTGATTTACGATCCCTTGAGGGCACTACAATGCCAATGCTGCCCTCCATGACTGACATTTCCTCCTCCTTATGCCAGCTCAGCAACGCCCTTTCATCCAGTGAGACCCAGCTTAGTTGCCACCTCCACTAGGAAGCCTTCCCAGCTTTGCACCCCAAGGCAGCATCAGGTAGCTGCATTCCCAAGATGCCTAAAGCATGCCTCCATGACAGTCTGGCCGCACTTCTTTCCTGAATTTTTGTTTGCTGCACTACAGGGCCACAGCTAGCCCTTGTAGAAAATCTGACTCCTCCAGGTGATTGCACGTCCCTAGGGGCATAGCTCAGCAAGGGACATGGATTAGACTTCAGGCCACCTTCCCCCTGGCCTGGCACCTGTGTTCTGGGCACGGTGTGCATGCTGCTCATACTCTTCTATAGAGAGTGAGCATTGTGGGGACTTGGCTCAGAGTAGCTTCAAGAAGTGTTCACTGAAAGAAAGACGAGACTCCCTTCTCAGTTATCCCTGCACCTTCCATCCCCTCCTCTCCCCTCCCTCCTCTGCATCATTTCCTGGTTCCCCACACCCAGCACCAACGAGCAGCAGAGCCTCAAGGGGTCAAGACCATGGAATTTTCAGTCAGAGAGGCCTGGGTTCGCATCTCAACTCTGCCATTCCCTAGCCATACGACCTCAAGGGAATTTCTTAACTCTTCCCAGCCTCAGTTTGCTCATCTATGAAGTGGGGACACTCAGCCCCATAGGGCTCCCATGAAAACACGTAGGAAAATGCATTCAATGTCTGTTCCCCCAATGAGCCAGGGTCTGTGTCTGGGAGGCCAGAGTAGCCAGGGAAAACCACATGGTGGAGACAACTTTCAAACACGAAGAAGGAGCCGGTGGTGCAGAGAGCTGGGAGAAGGATATTCCAGACTTGTGTGGGGAGCGGGTATTTAGGGGAGGGAGTACAGGCAGGGAACAGCAATTGCAGAGACCCAAGGTAACCAAGCTCAGTAAACTGCTCCTGTTTCACCTTGTCTTCCTTCCACACTTGGACACACCAGGGACATCTAGGCCACAAGTCACCATCATGACCTCATCACGCACTTGGACTATTTGGTTACCAGCAGTGACTCATCACCCCCATTCCCAGAATAAAACCTCTGCGACCATGTACACCCCGAGGCATGAAGATCAGGGCTCTCACTGGGGCCAGATTTCCCTCTGGGCCCGGGGCCATGTCGGGAAGCTGGTTATCGCAGGTAGCCCCACCAAGTCCCCGGAGGCATGGTGGACATCATCACTAATGACTGACCCTCCAGGTTACTTGATCTCCTGGGTGAAACCTCCAGCACACCCATGGGACCCACAGGAAACTAAATGTTCTTCCCGAATCTTCCCTGGGTGAGCAGGAGGCCCCCAGAGATGGTCGCTCCATTGGCAGAGCCTGGTTACTTTATTCCTTCTCAAAAGGCTGCTGTGGGGTTTCAACAGGGACCCCTGAGCCCAAGGCCTGGTGTCTGGAACCAAACTTGCCATTAGTGGGGACCTAGGTAATGTCCAGCCGTTCCCCCCGGGGCTGCCCCAGCCTGCCCTTTTTTCTCCATCCAGACCATAAAGCAAAGTCCCCATACTGCATGAGTGGGTTCAGTCCCAGCCAGGGCCTTCCAAGCTCCAAGGTCTCTCTTGAACATCAAAGAGGCAACACATTCCTGAATCCAGGCTTGTCCAAAGCTCCTGACTCAGCCCAGTATTCCCTGAAGAACAAGTAAGACATCCAGTCTTGGTTGCCTAAGCCTGAGCAGGAAATTCTCATTGCTCTAAATGTGGGCCAGTGCCACGGTGCAGCCCGGTGCGTGTCACTGTTACGTGAGTGAGGAGGGGGAGCCGTAGCACTGCCTGGTTGGACACGAGTCAGCCGCTACCTGCAGGACTGCCTCCTGCCTCCTGGTGCCACTGCAGCTGGGGTTGCCCCACTGTGCCTGGCACCTGGCTTTCCTGTGGCTATGAGACCGCAGGGCTGATGAAACAGCAGGGCCAGACTTGAGGAGAAGGGGAAAGGACTTCAGCTCTGGCCCACGGAAGCCGGCAGTCTTCTCTGACCTGTCCCTTCCCAGTGCTCTCCCCGCCTGAGAACCAGAGGCCAGTCCCAGAACTTTGCTAACTTACCTTACAACCTCTTGGCTAGTTACACACCCCAGTCCTCCCTTTGCCCATATCTAGAATGAAGAGACTGGACTTGCTCCACACTGAGTGTCAATGACCATGGGAGAAGCAACTGGCTGAGGCCACATCCAGTGGCCAGGAGTGCTCTGACGCCCTGGCGGTGTCTGCCCTGGGTTCGGGATGGGGAAGACCGGATGCCACGTAATTGCCATCCATGAACTGGGAGATCTCTGCGCCCTGCCCATGGCATTCTGCCATGCAATTCGGTGGGCTGAGATCAGGTAGTTAGAAGGCAGAGATTACCATCCGGGAGGGTTGTGGATTCTTCAATGGAAACCCAATCTAGGCGGAGGGATAGCCTCTCCTAAAGGAGTAGATACCAATAGAAGGACTCTGGGTACAAGGCATGCCTGGGAGGTTCGATGAGTGAGAGAATATTTTAAATGCTTTGAAGGAACTGCACTTTGCTTGTCCAGTTCGAAATGATACCAACAGTTAGAGTCATCAAAAGACCACTGGCGGTGACTGTCCCTCTTCCCCATGGCTCACCAACAGTGAGTATCTCTGGATCGCCTCCATGTCCGGAGCAGGAAGGATGCTCCCTGCAGCACAGTGTACAGGAAGGCCCGGGTGGCCCCGGAGCACTGGTAGGCACTGTTCCCCTCCCAGGCCTCCTTCCCCATCCCAGTCCCTCCTGGGTTCTGCACAGGCTGCCCTTCTCTGTTACTAGGCTGTGCATCCCACCCCACTTGCTTTCCAAATATCTCACAGCTTCCCCCTTTGGTGGCTGCTTCCCAGGCCCTATCCCTTACCCTGCAATAAAGAAGAGGAAGTGGGGCAGGGAGGGGGGCTGCCCAGTTTATTTTTCCTAAAAATTTCCTCGTTCCTTTCACCTCCAGGCCCTGACATGGCTCTTTATCTCAGGCTGGACAGTCAAGCGGCCCTGAGGGGGGCAGGGTCAATTACCAGGACAGAAGCTGGAGAGACCAACAGGTGAGGCTCCTGTAACTCAGGCCCTGGGGGCCTTCCCAGCTCTGCTTTGCTCCAGCCCCTCTCAATATCGATAAGGACAGAAACTTCAAAATGCAAGTTTTTAAAACATCTTGTTACAAAGAAACTTCAAACACAACAAAAGGTGTGTTTTTTTTTAAAGCGGCATCACAAATGCCTTATTTCATTATTCAGCATCAAAAATTACAACATTTCTGTCTTAGCACAGGGTGCCACAGACAGGAGGCTAGAAATCCAAAAGCAAGGTGCCAGCCAGTTTGGCTCCCGAGGAGCTGCTTCTTGGCTGGCAGGCAGCTGTCTTCTCACTGTGTCTTCAACATTGCAGGGCGAAGCGGGCAGTTGCCCTCACGACCTCGCGACCTCGCGACCTCGTCTAACCTAGTCACCTCCCAAAGGCTCATCTCCAAATACCATCCCACTGGGAGTTAGGGCTTCAACATAGGAATTTACAGGTGGACATGACACCATCCACAGCAACTGAGCAAATCTTTGCTTTGTCTAGATCTTCATTTAAAAGTTTTTACCCCTTATTCAGTTTTGCTAGAATATTTTAAAGCAGAGATTATCATTTATCTATATATATGATCCCCACGAGGCTATTTTATCCCCCTAAAATGAACAACTTTAATATCATCTAATATGTAGTCCATATTCAAATTTCTCTGAGTCTCTCAGAAAATGCCTTTCAACAGTTTCTTGTTCAAATCAGAAATCAGGATCTAGAAAACTTATACCTCTGTTGCTTTTGGTTGTTGTTTCTTAAGACTTTTCACAAATAACAGTCTGCCCCCCTTTTCATGCCATTCATTTGTTTGAAAAGTGAAAGGAGGTGGGGTGGTTTGTCCTACAGAACGTCACAAGTATTGGCTTTGGATGATTGTCTTCTTGTTCCTTTATGTATGACAGCAATTTTCAGCTTATGTACCTCAAAATTTTTTAAAACGTACTATACCTGACTATTTCATCAGGGGCACTGATCTCTTTTCCCTTAGATTGTCATTTTGAAAAAAAATTATAGCAGCCAATATAACAATAACTGTCCAGTGTGAATGAATGAAAATTATACCTATTTTTTTGTCAGATTGACAAAAGGTATATTTTTCGGTGTGGTGCGGAATTTTAGTAACTAGTGTATGTGTGCCATGAGATGGAAAAGGTTGGAAATCGCTGATCTATGTACTTCCTGAAAACTGGTGGTTTGCAATTTTTTGTTAGAGTACTTCCTAGGTTGTCCATAAATTTCTTACTGCATCATTTCACTTCCTGAGGCACGTAATTTCTGGTGGCCCCACTTTTACAGATGCTGAGATTTGTCTGTGGGTCCTGACGTTGCCAACCTCCTCCGTTCATCACAAACTTCCTTTGACCTTTCGTCTTTGGGTCTTAGCATCCACTGGTGATCTTTGCCTAGATCCACTGTTTCATTAGGAGTTGTAAAATGCTGATTTCCTGATACTGCCATGCCTTTTGAATTAAATTGCTGGTATTCTTCAATTAAAAAAAATACAACTTTCCTCCATCCACTGTGTGCAGCTCTGTGAAATACACTTCACCCAGACAAAACCAGCAGTAAACAGGAACCATGATTTCCCTTGCTCTCCTGACGACCACGGTAATAAACTGGCTCCCTGACAACCTCCCATGGTGACATGTTAACTGTTGCACGTACCATGAAGCTCCTGGCTTTTTACATATTTAACTTGTTTCAGCTGATTTAATATAGGGCTCCAATTGCCCTATTTCCGGCCAGCGGAAGCCTCTCCCTACCCATTCCAGAGCCTTTCGTCAGGCCCAAGTCACCCGGCCCTTCAAGGCGCCCCAGGCTCATCTTGCGCCTCTGCTGGCCCAGCTCTGGAATGCGCCATCTCTTCAAAAATCTCTGCGCCCTTTAGCGGAAAGCGCCAGAGGCCACCTGCCAGGCCTCGGGCTGTTCACTGTTATCAGGTTTTCATTGCTTCTCCGCTTTTCCGAGTGCCGAGCCGGAAAATACCTATTTTTAGAACAAAAATAAGTACAAATTTATATTTCCAGTTCAAGTTTTAAGATTGCAGGGTTTTCCTTAACCTTACTTGTTTTATGCTTCCATCTCTTTTCCATTAAAAATCTTGTTTCTTAACAACATTAGCATAATTATTCATGTGCTTTAACCTACAGTGTACATTTAGTAGTTTCAAAGTAAGAGGAATGCCAACAGTAAGGTTGCCGGGTGCCGTTTCAGATTTCTTGGGGTTTTTTCTTTACTTTTCTTTTCTTTTTTAATTCTATTTCTGGTCCGTATAAAATATCTGCCTGTGACTGCAGAGCCAAAAATTCTCCATTTTAAAGCCACCCGAAGTCATGTTTTGCTCTGTATGATACAATGAAGCCCATTTGTTTTAGTTTGTTCTCAATTTCGAGGACTGTGATTTTTATGCATTTATTTATTTTTTTGATTCTGTAGCACATTTACACGATTGCAAAGTCGAACACAAAACAAGATAATTCTCATTTCCATCCCTGCTCTTCACCTTCAATTACAACTTTTATTAGTGTTCTGGTTTATTCTTCTACTGTTTCTTATTGAAAATGTACATATATGTGTACTTGTCTATGTGTACGTAAAAGCAGCAAATCATAAACACTGTTCTGCCCCCTTTTTAAAGAGAATCATAGGCCCCAGAGATCCCACCCATTCTCTGCTCTTTCCATCTGCACCGGCCCCAGGTGGGTGAACGCGCTAGCACCTGTCCATGGTGCCCCTGCTGAAGGCCACTGTCCATATGCTTCTGGAAACCACATCACAGCACACAGCTTGTGCCTACATCCTTTTTTTATTTTTGCCAGTGTATCTTTGGGATAGATCTCTAGAAGAATGGTTGAGTTAAAGGCCATAAGGGCATGTCATTTGCTACATGCTGTCAAATCCCCTCACTAGGGGGTTTGACCACCCAAACCTAATTTTAACAATGTTCAGTAAGGAGAGGTGAGATGCAGAGTCCCTACTCCATCTACCACCTCAGCCAGTGGACTAGGCCAGCCTCTGCGCAAGGGACAGATCTGGACAGCCCCCACGTAGGCACACCAAGGCCCTGGGAGTCCTGGGAGGAACCATAAATTCCAGTCTCTTTACTTTGGCTGGAATGAGACCGGTTTCATGGGTATCCCTGTTCATCTCAGGCTGAGCAGAAGCTCCGATGGTCAATTTTTATCTTCTTTGATTGGTAAGATGCTTAAAAATTGATCATTTCTTTGTATGGTTGGTTTGGCACACAAAATGTTTCTAAGGCACGGATCCTATGGGGGAACTACATTAGGGGCTCAGCAAGTGGAAGTTTTTAAATCTGTTGGTTTATCTGACCCTGGGGTTCTTTTTATGACCAATGGAAGGAAAATTAACATGGTTAGGATGCTTCCAGTCTGGAATGACTAGGATGCTTCTAGTCATTCAACCAACATGAATTGAACATCCCCCCACCCCCGACCCAGTCCCCTCTACTCCCACCTCTAGGCAAGAACTAAAACTTGCACAGCCTGCAAGCTGAATCCAGCCCACAGTTGCTTGAAGTTTGGCTCACACTACACTTTTGAAAAAAAAAAACAATTACTTGCTAACATTTACACATCAAGGGAGTTCACATAAATATCCAGACTTCAGCTATCTCTTGAAAATTTGGCCCATGGGCCTGCTTTCTAGCATGGCAACCGCTGGTCTGAGCTGAGTGGAGGCTGACCCTTTGCGGTGGGCCCAGGCTGCCCCCTACCCAGGGAACCCACCCAGCCCTTCCGTTCCTTTCCCTTGCTTTCTGGGCCCTGAGTTCATGAGTCCTGCCCTAGACTGCAAGCTTCCCAAAGGCAAGGGCCACCAATCTTACTGGACTTCCCAGCATCTAGCCCAGACCCCAGCCTATCGTGAGTCCTCAATAAATAAACGTTTGTTGGATGAATAAAATGTGTTTTCGTCATGTGCATCACATTTCTTCCAATATTAAAATTGTACTATTGTAATACTGCTCTAGCCTGGGTGTTTGAAGCGGAGTGGCACCATAGGTACCCCTGATTTGTGCCGTCTCTCCCATTACCTAAAGCCACTCGTATGGCAGGGGGCTGCCCCAACGTCTTCACTCTGCCATTTGACATCTATTCCTCCTAGCAACCTCCTCTCCAAGTGCAGACAGCGATGCACGGCTCACAGGATCACTACGAAGACAACACGAGACCAGGAATGTCAAGCATGGCAGCTAGCATTTCTTTTTATGACATGATTAGCTGTGTTTTATCTCCAAGATAGCAAGCATCTCTCTACTGTCAGATCATGTGGTTTGGGTGTTTTTTTTTTTTCCAGCCAAGCCCCAAGGAAGAGATCACAACAGAGATCTCTGCATTCTGAAAAATTTCTAAGTCCCTTCCTTAGGAGCACTGATGGGAATAAAGATCTTATCGGGAGGCTTGTATTTCTTATCAGGGCCATCAACAGCCCTCCGAGGGGGCAATGAGGCCAGGTGAGAGCAAATATAACCAGCAGTGCTCGCCCATCACTGCATGCTCAAAACTCCCTCTTTCCTGAGTCCGTGCATCCGAGAAGAAAGCATGAAGTGGATCGGGTTCCTCAGCCTGGTGGCCCTCTCAGAGTGCCTGGTCACGTAAGTACGGGGTCTGCAGGTAGCACCAGCTTTCTTCCGGGCTCTTCCTCACTGTCCTCTTATTCTTCCACCACCAAGGGGTGGAGAAGAGAACGCCGTCATGCCCTGTCTTGAAGTCTAAGTCTCTGTTTATGGATGAGTAGCTTGTCGTGTGCACTGGGGGGCCCAGGTGTCTTGGGACAAGCCCCTGGGGTTACACATATCCAGGTTGCATGTGGGCTCTTTGAACAGTGCTCCCCGGAATTGTTCAGGGCACTGCCTGCGCAGCTGGAAGTGTGGTGTCACCTAGGGACAGCTTTTCTCTCCAATTTGCTTCTAGATCTCCCTGCTCTCTCTCCGTTTCCAGGTGCACGTGCCTCTGTGTCTTCATCTCTGTACCTCCCCCCACCCCATCTCTTTGGATGTCTCTGTACTTGCAAAACTCTCTGTGTTTTTTTTTTTTTTCTATTTTGATTCTTGTTGCTCTATCCTCTGAATTTTCCTAATGGATTCCCCATCTGCTGGCCTCCTCTCTCAGCCTTCTTCTCTGCTTGAACCCTGGAGAAAGATCAGGAGGGATAGTCCGAGGTCCGGTTTTGCTTTCCCGGCAGTGTGACCAGCGCCGAGTCACAAACTCCCTGCAATTCAGATTTCCCCCCTGCAAAAGGAGATAATGGTGCCCACTCTGCCTCCCTCCCCAGGTTTCATTGAGAAAGAGACAATGAGGTGATGGTAGCAATAGTAATGGCTCTCGTTGTCAAGATCTCCCCTATGTCAGGTCTGTTATGTCCATCATCTCACTTAATAACCAAAACATCCCATGTGAGGGGGGCATTATCATTCCACTCCTTTACAGATGGGGAGGCCAAGGCTCCACAAGGTCATAGGGCTTACCTGGGGTCACAGTGGAACCTATATGCGAACCCAGGACCATGGTCTTTTCATGTTGGGTGACCTGTCGTGACAATAAGATGGCATTCATAAACATACTTGGAAAATACAGAGTGTGATTACAGTGCAAGGTATGGCAGTTACATTGAAACATGAGGCAGTGAATTGTTGTCTTATTTTTATTTGTTTCCCTTTCCCAATGAAAGAATCCCTCTGACGAAGATCAAGTCCATGCGAGAACATCTCAGGGAAAAAGACCTGCTGAAAGATTACCTGGAGAAGCATCCTTACAGCCAGGCCTACAGGTTTATTCAGAAACGACCAGGAGTAACTTATGAATCCATGAGGAACTACCTGGATGTGAGTGTGTGGGGGTAGCACTCCACAGCACCCCCTAGAGTTCTGGGAAAGCGCTAGCATTCATCTGGAGGTGGGAGCCAGGATGTTGGGGCTGGGGCTGGGGAACAGGGGTCCCATCTCTAGAGGAGAAGTCACTGTCACCCTTGGCTCTTGGTCTGTGGTGACTGGGTCCAGCTATATGGCAATTGCCAGCTAGATGGCAATTAAACATCCATTTTAATGCCAGGGATATGTCATTGAGCATCTGTGAACCACAGCATTGGTTTGACAGATTCTGTTCCTTCTGAACTGAACGAACCACTGTATCATAGTTGAAGGGTGAGCCATGTCTGATCAAACAACAAAGCCAATTGCGAATCAAGTTTGATACCCTGGGCAGAGGAAGTTTGGCCTCTACAGCCCCAAGAATGGCATCATTAAAAAGCTAGTGAGCCCCTACAATGTATGAGGTTATAAAATCACTAACGTTACAGTTATTGTTATGGATAACAAAGGATCTCATCTCTTCCACAAGAAGAGACAAAGAGAAAATAAATCAAATGAAAGGGCCACCTGTATGATATGGACATTACAGGTTTTAAGTTTGGAGAAAGTTGCCTGGGGTAACCTAGGAAGGCTTCCTGGAGGAGGAAGCACTCCAGCTGGGCCATGAAGGGTTTAGAGAGCTGCAGGGGAGACTGGAGAAGTGTTCAAGTGAAGGCAGTCGTTGGAGCTGTGGCTGTGAGGTGGGGTGGTTGGAAAGTGATTTCAGGAGACACAGGGCACCCTAACAGAGGCAGGTACCCTGGGGACCAGGGGTAGCCAGGGCAGCCAGGCTTGGCCTAACCACCCCTCCCTGGCCCCGGCAGCTGTATTACGTTGGCACTGTCAGTATTGGAACGCCCCCTCAGGAGTTCAAGGTCATCTTCGACACCGGCTCCGCTGACCTGTGGGTGCCCTCCATCTACTGCTTCAGCCGTGCCTGTGGTGAGTGCCCCGAGCCCTGTCTCAGCACCACCCCCCACCCCCAGGCTTTGGCAGGCTGACGGACTTGCACTCTCTGTGCCTGCAGTTAGACACACAGTCTTCAACCCGAAGAGGTCCTCCACCTTCCAGGGCACGAACCGGTCCTTCGAACTCCACTACGGCTCTGGGAGTATGACAGGATTTCTCGGCTATGACACCATTAAGGTGAGGTGGAAACCAGAGGCAGAGGCAGGGCTGGCCCTGGGAGCGACCTCTGCCTGCAGGAGCAGAGACAGGGTCATCTGGAAGCAAGTCTTTCCCGAAGTCTCCCAGCTGGTTGCCTGCCTTGTGGGGCTGTGTCCCTCGGGGAGAGAGTGCTCCTGCCGACAAGCTCTCTGAACGGCTAACCCAGAGAGAGGGTCGTGGTGCTGGAGGGGCTTGGAGGCGTGGACCTGAAGCCCTTTCTCCCATGGAGGGCTCAAGACTGATTTTGCTGAGAGCAGAGCAAGGTGAGGAAAAACCTACCTGCCTATTCTCAGTTTGTGCCAGCACTGTGCTGGGTGCTTGCATTGCAATAACATGTTTAACCCTCCAACAACCCCATGTGGTGGGTGCTACCGCTCCCTCCGAGGCACAGACAAGAGGGCTGAGGTACAGAGAGAGTGAGCACCTTGCCCAAGGCCCCAGACTGAGTGAGTGGCAGAGCTGGGATGCGAGTCGGGATTCATGCAGGCGTGGGGTGCTTTTCAGGAGAGGGCAGAGCTGATCTGAGGTCTCTGGGGGCTGCGGAGGGCTCCAGACACCAGCACAGGGGACGCAGGGGGCTGCAGATGCCAGAGGGCCCTGATATAAAATGTTCCTACTTGGGAGGCCTTTGAGAATCTAATAAAAACTGTGGACTGCCTCCCCAAAGTGCTGAGCACACCCTCACACACACACAAGCAGACTTTTCACTGGAACTCCGGGGCCATATGGTGTGGCTGGCTTCCCTCTCCCGAGGACGCAGAATCCACAGCGAGTCGCGATGAGCTCCCTCCACTTCTGTCATCAGACCACGGCAACGCCAGAGAGGAGATGATCTGCTTTCTGTTCATTTTGTCCTTGAGTAGGAACCCCTTGGTCCCACTCTGAGCCTCAGTTTCTCAGCCATAAAAAGGGGGGGGGGGGTAAAGCATGTTTTATTAACTAGGATGATGTTAGCAGGAGGAGCGGGTGCTGGCTGAACTCCCCAGCAACGCACAATGCTTTCCTGCTCTGGCTTGTCATAACCATCTGAGGGTAATGCAAAGCACAGCTGCACCTCAGTTTACCCCTGGGGTGCCAGTGGTACCTCTCTGCCGCCTCCACCCCAGCCCAGGCCCAGCCCTGCTTCCCAACATTCACATGAGGTTACCCCCTTCTCTTGCAGATCGGAAGCCTTGTTGACCGGTCCCAGGCGTTTGGCCTGAGCAAGACAGAGGTCAGCAAGATCTTGGAATATGGGGCTTTTGATGGCATCCTGGGCCTGAGCTACCCCAACATGGCGCTCACCGGTACCACTCCCGTCTTCGACAACTTGTGGAAACAAGGCACCGTTTCTCAGAACCTTTTTGCCTTCTACTTGAGCAGGTAAGTCTGGGCTGGACAAGCCCTCCCTCCAAATCAGCTGTAAGACACTTCCTGTTGCATAAAAAATTGTAGATGACCTCATCCACAAGTTTCCTGAGAGAGAGTCGAGTCCAGGGGTCAGCAAATAGTGGCCCGGGGACACATATGGCCCACCAGCTATTTTTTACAAGTAAAGTTTTATTGGAACGCAGTCCTGCTCATTCAGTTACATCCTGTCCATGGCTGCTCTGCTCTACAGTGGCAGCATCGTGTAGCTGGGTTAGAGGTCATGAAGCCTATGAAGCCTGGAATATCAACAACTGGCATTATAAAAAGTGTGCTGATTCCTGCAGTTCAATTCCCTTCTTTGCTTGATTGGGAAACAGGCTCAGAGAGAGCTCCGCACACAATTGCCCAGGCATACACTGGTAGTGGCAGGGCTCGAACTCGGGCCACCGGATTGTCCCCCGTGATGGGTGATGAAGCCATTGGCAGGTCTTTAGTCACTGGGCTCAGTAGCAGGGAAAGCTAATGTCCCTGACTGGTTGAGGGCCTCGATGGGGTGTGGAGAGAGAAGCAGAGGCCGCAGGAGGGGGCTGTTGACAGACTGTGTTTTCCCACCAAAGGCAGAGGTTGTCCCCCTAAGTCCCAGGAGGAGGCAGAGGGTGGGGTTGAGGCTGTGGGCTCTGTGGGGACCCGAGTTCCGAGCTCTAAGGCATGAACTGAAGCAAAGTATTTAACCTCTCTAAGCCTCTGGGATACTCGTATCCAATTAAAGGAGCTGACTCATTTAACAAGCGTTTACTGAGCACCAGCTATGCGCTGAGTACTGCTCTGTGCACATGAGGGAGACAGACAGGAGGGAGAAAGGGCAGAGGGCAGACAGAAGTAAGTAAGTAAATAAATAAATAAAAGGAAGAGATAACTCCAGAGATTAACTGGTTCTAGGAAAGCAATAAACAAGATGATAGGACGGACAGCAGTGAGAGCGTGGTTTTAGATGGCCAGTGGCAATGACCTCTCCGAACTGAGAGCTTGTGATGGGAGACGGGCAAAGGCCCCAAGGTGCAGCAGAGGACTGGCAAGGGGCCGGCGTGGCTGGAACACTGGAAGGAGAAAGGCAGAGGGGGAGGGCAGGAAGTCTGGGGGAGGCAGGTGGTAGGGGTAGAGGCCTCTGGCACAGGGTTAGGCAGCAAAAAGACATGATCTAATCTCCATTTTTGAAAGCTCACCCTGGGCACATGCTGGAGCTTGATGGACCAGAGAGGAGGCCAGAAGGCCGGGAAGAGGCTGCATAGCCTCTTTAGGAGAGGGAGGGTGGCAGCGTGGTCCAGAGAGGTGGAGGGAAGAGGAAGAGCTGTGGAAGGAGTCAGGACATAGGTAGAAGGAAAAGGCAACAGGGTTTGCTGATAGATTTGATGCAGCAAACAGAAGAGCGGTTTGGCCGGGGTGTTTTCTCCCTCACTAATGTTTCGCCATGAGCCTAGGACCAGCTACAGAATGTGCAGAGGCCAGTGCAAAATGAAAATGTGGGGCCTCTCGTTCAAAAAGCATTAGGAATTTCAAGACAGGGATGGCAGGGGCATGGGGCCTGTAGACGGCACAGGTCAGAGGCCCGCAAAGACAGCCCCGTGGGAGCCTAAACACACAGCCTGTGGCTTCCCAGCGGCCTTTGCTGTCACAAAACAACAGGCTGGGCCCCTCTGGCCCAGCATCCACTGGCAGCCTCTCCAAGCACTCCAGCAGCTAGAGGGGACCTGGCTGTCTACAGAAAGGTGGGCAGTCAAAGCCCAGCCAGATTGTCCCTTTCGAACCTTAGCTTCACCGCTCACGAGCCCTGGGATTGACTTGGGTGGGTACTCAACACCGCTGAACCTCAGCTTCCCCATCGGTATGGTGGAGACCACAGCCGAGCCGGCTCTGCAGGGCTGTGTGACGTGAGGATAAGCGATCACTGCAAGAGCAACCCTTGGGCCTGGTGTGTCACCGAGCTCGAGAAAAGCCACCCACTCTTCTCCTCTCACAACGAGCCCTCCCTCTGCCTCCCCCCTCAGCCACGAGAAGAAGGGCAGCATGGTGATGCTCGGCGGGGTGGACAGCTCCTACTACAAGGGAGAGCTCAAGTGGGTGCCCGTGAGCAGACAGGGCTTCTGGCAGATAACTGTGGACAGGTAAGCGCCCTCCTCTGAGGGCCGGAGCAGCATCATCCCCACGTAGGCCCGTGCACACAGGCACAGGTGCAGTGGACACAAAGACACACACTACTAGGGGGAGGGTACACAGTGATCCTGGTGTCTGCTTTGTCCCCCACCTCCCAGAATCTCCATGAACAGGAGGGTCATTGCTTGTGAAGGTGGCTGCGAGGCCATTCTTGATACTGGGACCTCATTGCTGACGGGTCCAGATTATGATATCTTCGACATCCTGAAGACCATCAAGGCCAAGATGACCAGCACTGGCGAGGTGAAGCATCCTGCCACAGGGTCATTCCTGGGCTCTCCACGCAGAAAAGGGTCAGCTGAGCCAACTCTCTCCCTCCCCCTTTCTCTAACAGTACGTGATAGATTGTAAGGCCATCAACACCCTGCCTGACATCGTCTTCACCATCAATGGCTTCAAGTACCCGGTGCCAGCCAGGGCCTACATCCGGAAGGTGAGGGGTCAGCCCTGGGGGGCTGTATCTCAAGTCTGGGATGGGTGAGACCCACTGGGCTACGGCTGGAAGAGGCCCCCTGTAGGCCAAACCATGTCACTGCAGATGCGGCTGAGCACCCCTGGCTGGGAGGACCCTTCCCACAAAACAAACCTCTTGACAGCCAAGAGCAGAGCAGGCCAGGGCATCCCTCATCCTCAGATAAATATGGAGTGGCCACCCCATGCTGGCGTGGTGCTAGGCTCAAGGATGCAGGACACAAATGGCCTCTGCACTCTTAGAGCCTCAGTTCAACCAGGACACTCAAATGGATGAACACAGATAGTTAGCTGCAGCAATGCGGGGGACAGTCCCAGTGTGCTGTCCCACCACAATTTTTAACTGTATACCCTTCCCATCTCCAAAGTGTCCTGATTCCACTGATAGATCAAAGGCCACCCTAGTCCTAGGTTGCAAACCCCCTTGCAAAGCCCCAGTTCCCCTCTGTGACATGGGGCGCCGACTCCTCCCTTGGTGGGGGTGGTTAGACACCAACATGAATAAAGGACTCAGCGGCCACAGTGCCTGGCACATAGTTGAGGCTTCACGAATGTCAGTCCCCCCCCCCCTCCCCGTGGGTATTCAGAGGAGGTGTGAATGGACTCAAAGGAGGCCTTGAGGAAGAGAGGAATTTAAATAATCCTAAACCCCCAGGCTCATGGAGGCACAAGGAGGCCTGCCCAGGTCAAGGCAGGTCTGCACTAGATCCCATGCAAATGGCACCCCAGAGAGGCTGTGCGAAGGACCATCTAGTGTGACAAGGGCTAGAGACGCAGGGAACTCCCAGGAAATCAGCCCACCCAGCTCGGAGAGGCCAAGGAGGGCGGGCATGGGTCCAGGAAGGCTGCTCAGAGCTCAGTCTTCAAGAATGAGTAGGGGTGAGGGGGTGGGGAAAGCATGCTCTACAGAGGAAGCAGCCAGAGCAGGTTCAGTTCCTGGGTGAGCGCCCCGCTTCTGCCACTGCAGAAAGAGACACGAGGCCCCTAGGAAAGCCAGGAAACGAGGCTGAGAAGTTGCCGGCTCTAGATCCCAAAGTGGGTGGCAGGCGAGGGCTCAGGCTGTGTTTCCTTCTCCTGCAGGGTCTCTTTGACACCTGTTACAGCAACTTTGATGACACTTTAAGCCACTCTACTCTCTGGATCCTGGGGGACGTCTTCCTGAGGCTGTATTTCACCGTTTTCGATCGGGCAAACAACAGGATTGGCTTGGCCCCTGCGGTGGCATGAATGCTGGCACTGCTCCAGGAAGCGGCCGCACCCACCCCAAACGCACTCACTCACACACACACACTCAAGGTGTTCCCACCCTGAGGGAACCGGCTACAACCACATCTGCTGCTCTGCCAAGCCCTCTTCTCAGTGAAAAATAAAGGATCTCATTCTCAAGGGTGCAGATATGAATGGTGCCTCTCTTGGGGTGTGGGAAGTGCCTCAGAATCAGGCAGGACTCTAGAACCTAGCCTGGACCAAATGTGAGGAACCCAACTCCAACTGGCTTAGTTGAGAAAGGACACTTATTGGAAGGAGACAGAGGATCCAGGATGCGGAAACCAGAGCAAGTCCAAAAAGCTTGGTGGCTGGACCCAAGATATCAAAACCCATCAGCACACTCTTTCTCTCTGTCCCTCTCCTTTCTCTCAACTTTTATTCTTTTCTCCTGACAGCTTTCTTTTGTCAGCCTTCTCCAGGTGGTAAAAGACTTTGCCATTACCTTCCTCAGAGTTTTACATCCTTAAGGCATCCAACTGGAAAGGAGACAAGCTGGGGGGGGGGGGGACTCGGACCACCAAAAGACAGAGTACCAGGGAGCGATCTGATTGCTCCATCTCAGGTAACGTATCCAGCTCTGGACCAATCATCATGGCCAAGGCATGGAGCACTATGATTGGCTCTACTTAGTCCCATGGCCCTGTGCTGCGGGTGGTGATTGATAGTTTCCTCCAGAACCACACTGGCTGGAGCTGGGTAGAAGCAGTCTCCAGAAGTGGGAGAGAGATGTTCTAGATCATAGAAGAGTATGTGACTCCCACTATCAACTCCACCACACCTCATTCAGAGGGATGACAAAAACAGATTCTATTTTTCCCGTGTCAGAGGATCTTTGGCAGTACCCTTCTGTTTTGGGGGGGCTACTGGGATGGTTCCATCATGTCTCCCCAACACACACACACCGAGGAAGGCAAAGATCCTAGTCACCAGCTCTCTGCCACCCAGTCCCGCTTCCCAGATGATGAGCCCACATGGGTGCTTGGGCCATTCCTACCTGTCAGGCACCCAGCACAGCCCTGCCCTTCGCCTCCAAGACTGCCTTGGGGAGGCAGACTCTCATATAAAGGGAGACCCAAGGTGCACAAAGCCTTCCAGAGCACACCATCTTGCCCTGCCTCCAGGCGAGCAGCTCCCAAGCCATTTGGTTTGAGCTGCCACAGTTTGGCAAGTTTGGGGTCGGGGCATCACTTCTTCCCACATGGAGACCCCAGGCAGAGGCCCGGGAGGAGAGCAGCAGGGGTGAGAGGCAGAGGAAGGGGGGCGCAGACAGAAGAAAGGGCAGGAAAGAATAAAGGTGGAAAACAGCCCCTGTCTCAGCGCATCATACTGCCCTCTACGCAGGTGAAACAAACAGCAGGGAAGGTGAAGTCTTTCATCGCCCTTTCACGTGGTGCATATTTACTGAGCACCTACTATGTGCCGGGCACTAAGGTGGACCTCCGGGCTTGAGGGCTGGATTTGGAATCCACTGTTGAGTTATGGAGAAATATAAGGGGATAAATGGTAACACCAACGATGGGAGCCAAGTGGGGAAAACAATGGCAGTGTCGGAGAGGTGGTGGGCTTTCTCTTCAGGGTGCCAGGAAAAGGTGCCCAGAGACATGGGGGGTCACACTGACCTCAGTCTTGCCACTGCACCCCCAAGCCCCACAGTCTCCATTGTGTGCAAATCCCCTGCATGTCCACAGTTGTGTGTGCCCAGTCCCTCTGGGAGGGCCTCGGGTTATGAGCAGCATAAGGGGAGGTAAAAGAGGGCTGGATGCAAAGCTGGCAGAGGGTGGGGAAAGGGCGGGATCAGAATCTAAACCAACGGTACAAATCACAAACTGGGCTTAACGGAGACTCAAGCGAACTGCTTGTTTGTAAAACGCATTTTCCAAGTAGGTCTTCGTGGGCCCATAAGCAACATGTCTCTCAGTCAGAAACCAGCACTTGCCCCACTTGCTAGTATAGTAAGAGCAATGATAATAGCTCCAGTCGGTGACCTAAGCCATCTCACTGTGTCCCACGGCCCCCTGCATGGCAGATAACGTTGCCCCCGTGGCCCGGGTGAGAGAAGTCTCCTCTGATCTTCCGCCGCCAGCACTGGGTGCCAGCACACTGCAGGCCCTCAATAAATACGAGTGGAGACACTAAATGGCAGCAGCAGGGCTGACTGCCATCATATCAGCTGAAAAAGGTCAGGCTTTCCTCCCTTAAACAAGCCCATGGCCGAGGCTGAAGCTGTGTCCATTGAAACGAGCCACACTGTTCCTGAGGCTCGATATTTGTAGCCTGTGCTACCAACAAGAGGGTCAATTCCGATCCTCAAAGAAAATATCCCCTCCCACCCTCCCCTTATATCCTTTATCAGTTGCAGACCAAACAGACTTCCAGCCTTTGGTGAGAGAAAATATGATGAAAGAGGAAAAAGACAGCTCTTGAATACTTCTTGTAACAGTGTAAATTGGTCCAGTCTTTTTAGAGATGATTTGTCCTTAAAGGTGTCTGGCCTTCGTCCCAGCAATTTTGCTTCTAGAATTTCTGCTAAGACAATAATCAGAAATGCCTGCAAACATGAATGAGCAGGGATGCAATCCTCTGACTATCTTACAAAATGGAAAACCTGGGACCTCCCAATGTCTATTAAATAGAGTGTCCACGGCATATAGCTGGCTTGGCCATCATGTAGCCACCTAAAAATCGTGTTTTAGAAGGATGTCTAATGTTATGAGAACTCATTCTAATGTGACTTGAAGAGAAAAGAGCAGGACACAGAACAGCATGAACACAGGTGTGCTAAGCACCTGGAAGACAGGGCCGCATGCCAGCCAGGCAGGCACATCCAGGAGCCATACCACCTGGGTTCAAAGCCCACCTCTGATGCACATGACCAGTCAGGTGACCTTGGACAAAGTCATCCCTGGACATCTGTTTTCTGTTCTGCAATTTTGAGAGAGGAAGAGTTCCTCCCTCATGGATCAGCTGGGAAACACAAATCTAAACAACAATGAGATAATCACCTCGCGCCTGTTAGGACGGCCACTATCGACAAAACAAAAGCTCATGAACGTCGGTGAGGGTGCGGAGCCCTGTGCACTGCCAGTGTGAACGCACAGTGGTGCAGCCACCGTAGAAAACAGTGTGGAGGTTCCTTGAAAGATTAAAAATAGAATTTCTATAGGACCCAGCAATCCCACTTCTGGATATTCATCTAACAGAATTAAAATCAGGATCTTGAAGAGATATCTGTCCTGTCGTGTTCATTGCGTATTATTCATGAGCGCCAAGCTGTGGGGGCAGCCTGAGTGTCCATCGATGAATGAGTGGATAAAGAGAATACGGTGTATACATTCGATGCAACGTTATTCAGTCATAAAAGAAAAGGAAATCCTGCCACGTGCAACATCAGAGATGAAACTCGAGGATTTAGGCTAAGTGAAATAAGCCAGTCACAGAAAGACAGATACTGTACGATTCTATGTAGATGAGGTATCTTAAGTGATCACTCACAGAAGCAGAGAGCGGAATGGCAGCTGTCAGGGGTTAGAGGAAGGGGGGATGGAGAGTCGCTATTCCACAGGTATGAAGTTTCAGTTGTGCAAGATGAGTGAGTTCTGGGGCCTGTTACACAACACTGTGCCTCTAGTTAACAATGCTCTATTGTGCACTAAAAGTTTTTTAAGATGTAGATCTCATGTTAAACGTTTTTGCTATGATAAGAGTAATTAATTAAGTAATAACAATAAAAGAATAGCCTCTTCTAGTTAGGGGAAAGGGCAAGGCTGGGAATGGTAGACTGCTAATGTGTATGGTGTTTCTTTTTGCGGTATCAAAAATGTCCTAAAATTAAATCATGGGATGGTTGTATGACTCCATGAGTATACTAAAACATACTAAACTGTGCGCCTGAAACGGTAGGGTTTATGACACACGAAATAGATCTCAATCAGGCTATGCGAGTACTACATATAAAATAGTAACAGGAAAAAGTAGTCCCCTCCTTCTCAGTCTATAGTGAAGATTCAATGAATCACTCTGTAGGAAACCTCGGGGTCAGTGCCAGCCACAAAATAGCATGAGCTATTACTAACTTCATACATACAACAGAAAAACACCTGAAGTATCTAACAGTGATTCTATCTAGGAGTCGGCGGTATGGGCAATTTTTCCTCTCATCTTATACTTTTTTTCAACGATGGCTTTTAAGATTAGGGGGAAGCTATGCATTATTTTTTGAAAAGCGAGGCTTCTCTTCCTTCTCAGAGAGAGCCGAGAGAGACTCTCGCAAGGTGAGAGGACCCCAGTATCTTTGCTGGGGTTGCCGGCTGGAGCCAATGGATTCCCATGGAAAAAGCCGTCCAGAAACAGATGGCGAATGGCTGACACCTAGTGGCCAAGATGGGTATTATGTGCACACGCGCATTGTCTTGACCTGATGAATCTGCCCATTGGTTCCGTGTATATAGATTTATGTATCTGTATATAGAGAGATATATTTAGCTACAAATTATTACATTAATTATAAATATTTCCCCATGGAGTCTATTTATACCAGTAAAAGTTGGAGTCCACCCTAGTTTCTAACAACAGGGAAATTATCACCAGGAAGGAATCTGTTCCTGGCTTTTAAAGTGATTAACGTGGACTACATCCATTGAGGAAAGAGTGAAGATAGGAAATAAATAAAACGGAGTCACTTTAACCAAGCTACTAAAATCATTAGCATTACAAAGGTAGAGGCATAAGGAGAGATTCCATTCTCGTTCTAACTAGCCTGGGAACTTGAACTTTTTTGGACCTTGCAGTCCTGTGTCAGTGCATGGACACACATCTGGACCTACACGAGAACGCCAGACAGTCCTCTGATTATGCCCTGAAGGACTCAGGTGTCCAGACCACTGACATCATCACCAGATGTGACCAAACCTCCTGGCACCATCTTCTGGGCCATCTGGCATCTGTCACCCGACTGCCTGACATCTGACTGATCATCATCCGGACCAATCACAGCGCTGAGAATGTAGGACTAATAATTCTCAAGAATGCACTTTTTGAGGACTTTTAACTTTTCATTCTTCTTTGGAACACTGTTGGGGTTTTGCCTAGCTATGTTCAAAGTTTGCAAACTCTAAGACCTTTGCAAAAAACCCTAGTCATTTATTTCTAGCAAAGCCACCAGATGCTTTTCAAGTTTGTTCAACACCATACAAAGAAAAGGGCAGCCCCTGTACCCCCAAAACCACTACAGTCAAACCCCAGTTCTCAAACATCCCCATCTCAAACAATTTGGTTCTCAACTAAGCTGTTCATGGAAAAATGTCCTGGTTGTCGAACAAAACTTCGGGCCTTGAGTCTCTACCTGACAATCCTTTCGTGCCGATACCTGCATAGTCAGTCACCTGTCTCTCAGGCAACAAACAAAGGAGATTCTGTTTTCAAACAAATCGCTTCTTGAGCAGTTTCCCAGAACATATTAGTTTGAGAACCGAGGTTCCACCGTACATAATAGTGTTGAATGCAAACAGTACTTGGAAAATAAAATTTAAAAAATGATAACAATAATTGCATGCCATACATCACTATTTTGTAGAAAGATACAAAATATCACAAAAAAAATTTTTTTTTACTGGTCAGGAAAAGCACAGCCCAAATTGCAGCACCCACCTTCCCTCCACCGCTCCGTCAGATCTCTGCTCTAATGGCCCCTTCTCGGTGGGGCCTCCTCCGGTCCCTCTATCTGAAATGTCAGTCCTTGCCAACACTCCCTGTCGCCTTCCCTGCCTTCACTCCCCTCCAGCTCTCTCATTTCACGAATTATGTCATTTGTTTCTCTATCCTGCCCGAGTGTAAACTGGAGGGCAGCGATCTGGTCTGTCTTGTTCTTTGGATGATCGAACCCCACTGTCTAAGTTAGGGCCCAAAACATAGCATGTACTGAATAAGTATTTCAGGGGGGTGAACGTTATGTGAAATTGGGGACATTAAGGAAACACAGTGCCATGGGTTCACACTGAGTACTATTCTGTAGAAGCAAGAAGTGAGGACGTTGCCAGCCATATCAGCATGTACCCATTTGCTCAGGCCACCATAACAATACCACAGACTGGGCGGCTTAAACAACAGAAATGTGTTTTCTCATAGTTCTGAAGGCCGGACATCCGAGATCAAGGTATCTGTCTGCCAGGCTTTTCTTCTGAGGCCTCTGTCCTTGGCTGGCAGAGGGCTGTCTTCTTCTGACACCGTCATACGGCCTTTCCTCTGTGTGAATTTGAGTCATCATCTCCTTTTCTTACGACACCAGTCAGATGGAGTGGGGCCCACCCTGGTGAGCTCAATGAACCTCGGTCACCTCTTTAAGGACCCTCTCTCCAAACAGAATCACATTCAGAGGTACTGTGGGTTAGGACTTCAACACATCAATTTGGGGAGCACAACGTAGCCCTTCACATGGAGAAGGGCAGGGGGCATGGCTGGTGTTACCACTACACCAGCGCTGGGAATTCCGAGCCTCCCGCCAGGCTCCAGAACCTCCTCCACCTATCTGAGCTTCAAAAATATTCCTGAGGGGAAGCTTGGAAGCTTAGTTCTCAGCCACTTACTTCCTCAACATGTACTCTGTGCTGAGTTCCAGTCCCTGTACAAATGTGATCCCCCCCGGGAAGGTAGAACATACTCCTGGGCTGATGTCAACTTCTAATTTAAAAATTATTAAAACAGCTCAAACACCTCCTCCTCCATGATGGCCTCCCAGATGTCCCCTGGAAGTGCACTCTTTTTCCTAAATGGCCCATAGCGCTTGGTCTCTCTCCACATCCTTCTCTAGTTGGGGTACTCAGGAACCCAGCTGAAGTGGGAAGTTGCAGGGCAGGGAGGACATAAGAAGGCAGCAAAGCCTTGCACTTGGACTTGCAGCCTTGCACACACACCCCACCCAGGGCAAGGCATGAAGACCCCAAAGCCACTGTTGCTGCAGGTCCCTTGGGCAGGAAAGGCTGGCACCCCAGCAGCTTTGAGACTGGCTTTGTCCATTTGGAGCAGGAGGCCCAAGGACAAGGGTTTTAAATACCCTTCCGCCACACCCCAGCTCTCTCTGCTGTAACTAAACGTAGGGGTCACAGGTCAGAAGCCAAGACCCAGGTCACTACCAAAGGGAAGAGGGCACAGGTCAGATCAGATTGGGTCAGAAAACACTGACAGGTGTGTTCACCAGGGAGTAAGGTAGCATTAGAGATACAGAGAACAAAGGAGCTGGGGCCCCATAGGGCGAGACCCATTATCAGTGGGACCTTGATCTTCTTTGGTCCACAAGAGGGGTTCACCCCAGACCAGCAGCTCCAGAAGGTTCTTGCTGGACCCCAGAGCAGGTTCAGCTCAGGGGAGCCACCATGAGGAGGAGCTGGGGGCTGCAAGGGGAATAGGGGGGCCTTCTGAGAATCCCTTTGTCCCTGCCGAGGGCCTGCAAGCCAACTCCTTGGTTACGCTCCAGTTCCCAGGAATTTTCCATACCCTGCTTAATATCTCTGTCCTCTGCCAGCCCCCTCCCAGGTTTCAAACGTTTCCTCAGCTGCCTCCAGTTAACCCCTGCTCTGCCCAGCTCTGAATTTCCACTTTCCCCCAAGCCTTTTGCTTGCATTCTGCCCAGAGCAGGCGTCAGCACCCTTGCTGAGGGTGACCAGCCCAGCCATGGGAGGCCGGGACTGAGGCTGTGGGCCATGCCTCTCCCTCCTAGGGAGCCCGCACAAGCGCATCCCTGACCCCAGTACCCACAGTCTCCTCTCTGCTTCCTGACCATCCATCCACTAGAGCTTGGACCACAGCATCTAGGGCCATCCCTGCTCAAGGGCCCCCAGAGTAGAGGCTAGCTGGGTCCAAGATGGCTCTCACTCCCCACATTCCTAGCCCCTGAAGACAAGTGGGCTCCTGCTATACCTAGGAGTAACTCATTCATTCATTCACACTTTCATTCACTTAATTAATGGGTAGAGAAGGTCTGTTTTGCACCAGTTGCCTGATGGCGTCCCAGCTTCTGTGGCAGAGCTCACTGCCCACAGACCGCCTTATCCATGACCAACAACTTCATTTGCTGGAGCAGAGCTTCCTCCCCTGTGTGGGCCCCAGGATGGGCTTCAGGAGCTCTGAAACTGGGTGTGTGTCTGCGTGCGTGCATGGGTGCGTGGGCGCGTGTGTGTATCTTCCTGGGAAGGGGTCTCTGAGCTGTCGCCATGGGCTAAGAGTCAATAAGTGCTTGCAAGTGTAGGCTCAGGATCCAGACAGGCTGGCTTTGAACCCCAGCTCTGCGCCCGCCTGCAGTGTAATCTTGAACAGTTACTGGACCTCTCTGTACCCCACCAGTAAAGCATGAATAAGAGGAGCACCTATGTCACAGGGTTGTTAAATGAGACTTAATTCACATTACACACTTGCCTTTATATGTGGTAGCCATCATGCTCACGGGCCTCTAAGCCTTGCTGTGTCATCAGTTGTAATCGGCCTCCTCATCCTGGTGACCTGTCTGGGAGGAAGGGGCTTTGTTCCACCTGCCCCAAAGGAGAGGAACTGGGCTGGGACAAGTGTTCTCTTGCCCATGAGCTCCTTGCCAGCCCTCAGAGGTCTGGAAACCAGACCCACTTAGTGAATGAGGAGGAGCCAGAGCCAGAACAGAGGGACTACCCCCAAAGCCTCTCACATGGCTCCATTTAAAAGAACGTTCTCCCCGTTTCTCCCGAGCACCTCTCAGGCCCTGCAGGACAGGCACAGCCAGCATCAGGACCCTCTGCGCAGAGGCCTCCAGGACGCCAGCTCTGCCTCTCGCTTCTCTGCACCCTCAGAGAGCTGCCGAGCCTCTCTGAGCCTCGTTTTGCTAGCTATGCCTCTGTAAAATGGTGCTCCAGGATCCTGTATCGATCTGATGAGGAGAGACCATGTGGGTACTTGGCACAGCACACACAGATGCGCTCGACTGTCATCACCATTCATTGGACTGGGGACAGCTAGAGGGGAGACATGTTCTCGAGGAGGGGAGACATATTCTCAAGGAGAGGAGAAATAGGGCTCTCACCTCGGTACCCCACACTGCATCTATTTCAGAGGTTTTTCAAATTGCATCCCTTTGACTCCCAGGGGTTCCGTGGAAATGTCTTAGGGTGCCTGGTGGGTCTTGATCTGCTCTGCTGCCTGAGCAACTCACCTAATGGCATCACATGCAAATAAGGTAAAGATATTTTTCTCCTAAAAATTAAATTACTGATGCAAACTTCTACAAATTGTAACAGAAGACAACCTAAGTTTTTTACATGAGCAAAAGACAGGAGCGGGCATTTCCTACGAAGACACATGAACGGCTAATGGGGACATGAACACGTGCTCAGCACTCTGACTCATCAGGAAACGCAAACTGAACGACAAGGGAGCGCCCCCTTCTCCCCCCCGGACTGGCTGACATGGAGATGACTGACCCAGCAAGTGTGACAAGGGTGTGGGGCCATAGGAACCCTCACCTGCGGCTGCGGGCAGGGCAGAAGGACAGCGCCACTCTGGAAGCTGAACACCTGCTTCCCTGTGGTCCAGCACTTCCGCTCCTGGGCCTCCGCCCAACAGAAATGCGTGTGTGCGTTCACCCAGGGACACGGCCTAGGCCACAGGCGGCAAACACCAGGCCCGCAGGCCAAACCCTGGCCCTCCACCTTGTTTTATCCGGCCCGGCACCTTGTTTCTGCCTGGCAGCAGCACAGACCTCCTTGCCCCTAGTCGAGGAGTAGTTACATTTATACCGTCCTGAAGTTACATTTGACCCTTTGAAGGCAACCGTGAGGCTGATGTGGCCCCCGATGACAATGAGTTTGACACCCCTGGCCTAGACTGTTCAGAGCAGCACTGTTCCTGAGAACCCCACTCCGGGAGCTGCCCAACCACCACCGACCAGCGAAGAGGTCAATGAATGTCGACGCATGACACACAGCAACGTGAACAACCGATCCGCGACTACACACAGCCCAAGGTGACTACCGCAAACGCGATTCTGAGCAAAGAAGCGGGACGCAGACGCACACATGTTATGTGGGGCCATGTATCTAAAGGATGAAAACAGGTCAAGTTCATCTTCGAAGTGAGATAAGGGATTATGCTTGGGGTGGGGGGTGTGGCTGGAAGGGAGCCTGAGGGAGCTTTGGGGGTCCTCATAACGTTGTTTCGGGGTCTGGTACCGGAAACATGTGCAGTTCTCCAAAACTCATCAAGCTGGTCCCTAGGACACGCATCTGTCTGTGTGCATTTTCTATTTCAAGAAAAGTTTTAAAAGTGATGATGTAGCATTATAAGAAATCACCTGGACCCCAACTGGTGTGGCTCAGTTGATTGGGTGTCATCCTGCAGAGCAAAAGGTCAGCAGTTCAGTTCCCAGTCAGGCACGTGACTGGGTTGCGGGCTTGGTCCCTAGTTGGGACCGTGCAGGAGGCAACTGGTCGATGTTTCTCCCACACATCACGTCTTTCTCCCTCCCTTCCCCTCTCTAAACATAAATAAATAAAATCTTTAAAACACAGAAAAAGAAATCACTTGGAAAATACATGAGTACTTCATTCTCCTTTAGAAAGTAAGTCACAAAAACAGTGTGTACCACACTATGTGGCGCCATCTCTGTAAGTAATTAAATATATCCGTTTACAGCATTAATGATAGATAGTCCTGGGCAGTGGGATTGAGTCATTTTAAAATTTTTATTTACCTGTAAATAATTTACAATAAACATGCATTATACTTGGTATACTTGGGCCAAACATGCTACCACAAATTTAATTTGAAACACTTGTGTCCACCTCTGGAGAAACCCGCAGGTCTGGGCTTAGGCCTGGGCAGTAGAAGTACGTTCTCTGTGTTGTGGGAAGACTTCGTGCCGGGGCTGAGACTTTGATGGAAAATTCCAAGGGGACTGGCCGTCCTGAGGCCTATCTGGCCAGCTCGATAACACCTGGTGTACGGAAGTGCACCATCCGGGCCTTGCAGTGGCTGAGCTCTTTAGATTACATTCTACTGCTTGATTTGATACGTTCACAGAACACTTCTGAACACCTGCACCCTTGTCAGGGGCCGCTCTCCATCCGTGATACAGTTCCCAGAGTCCCTCAAAGCCCAGTGCCAGGCCGGGCTAATGGCAAAGTAAACGTTGTTGTCTAATCTTTCTGCCAGGCCGGTCTGGCCCGCTCAGATTACACGGGCTTCCTGTTGGCAGCCACCCATCAGCCCTGGCTGGCGGTCAGCCCTCAGGGAGAGCACGCCGTGCTAGGATTCCACTTTTCCTCCCAAGAGTTCCTCTGGGGACTGGGTAGAATGGCTTCTCTGAGTGGCCCTGGGGCGAAGGCTGAAGACGTCACAGAATGTCTGTCTTACACTCTAACCAGTGGGCAGAAGCCAGGTGGATGAGTGTGGGTGCAGAGCCTGGCCCAGGACAAGCATCTCCCAAGTCCAGAACCTCTGGGACCCCATTTCTAGTCCTGCTCAGATCACGTCTTAGTTAAATGAACCTGAGCTGATCACTTATACCTGCTGAACTGTATCTACAGGGATAATGCAGGAACAATCATTTTTATTTTATGTATGTATGTATGTATGTATGTATTTTTAAGCTTCACCTGAGGACCTACCTATTGATTTTAGAGAGAGTGAAGGGAGGGAGAAAGAGAGGGAGAGAAATACTGATGTGAGAGAGAAACATTGATCAGTTGCCTCCCATATACACCCTGACTGAGGATGGAACCTGTGACCTAGGCATGTGCCCCAACCAGGAATCAAACCCTCAACCTTTGGTCCATGAGATAGCGTTCCATCCCTATGAGCCACACCAGCCAGCGCAGGAATAATAATTTTTTAAAAGCTCATGTATCTCAAAGCACTGAGAAGAGCACAAAGGGCCACAGAGATGCACACCTCGTTGAATCAGTGGAGGTTTGCCCATGAGCAGACCAACAGTGCCAACGCCCTCCTCTGATCACTGCTGTTGCCGGAGCAGAAAACTGCCTTGCCGGGCGCTGATATGGTCCCCATAAGCAGACAGCCAGGTGCATCTCGTTGGAGTTTGCTAGGAGGTCTCAAACCCTGTAATAGTTTTTATTGCTGGTGACAAATTAACACAAACTTAACACAACTCACACTTATCTCGCAGCTTCGGTGGGTCAGGAACCCAGGCTCCAGGCTTCGTTTGGCGGGGCCCTCGGCTTCAGGGCCTCTCACAAGTGCCGTCAGCCGGGTGTGGTCTCATCTGAGGTTCCAGTGGTTGTTGGCAGGATGCAGGTCCTTGCAGGTTGTCAGACAGGGGACCTCAGGTTCCGGCTGGCTGTCAGCTAGAGGTGATGTTCTGTCCCTTGCCATGTGAGCCTCTCCGTGGTCGCTTCATCAGAGCCAGCAGGCGAGATAGTCTGAACAAGACAGACATGACCACCTCATATAATATAATCACAAGACTGACATCCCATCTGCTTTGCTGTACCCTCCTGGTTAGCAGCAAGTCACAGGCCCTGCCGGTGCTCATTAGGAAGGGCTGACAAGGAGCAGACTACCCAGAGGCCAGGATAATCAGGAATCACCATGAAGTCTGCCATAAGCCTGGAACCGGTGCCACGGAGCATGTTAGCCTCCAGGTCTTAAAATCTCTAATGTGAGATGACAACTGTCTTCACCGATCCAAGAGCTCCCCATTGATGTGACCCCAAGACCCACTGGAATGAAAAGGAGCGAGGCCTCCCCTTCTGCCCTCTCTTGGGCCGACCGGAAACTCCTGGCCGGCAGGGGCCCATTTCCATCCTGCTCATGGAGGTACCCCCAGTGTGAACGGGGCCTGTAGGTTACCCCCTGAGGTGTCTTCCTTCTGCTTCCTGAACATGGTTTTCCTCTGTCCAAAATGGCCACGTGGGCCCCACAGACAAGCTGTGCCCCCAAA
The DNA here is from genome assembly GCA_004027475.1 of Anoura caudifer. Taxonomy (NCBI): domain Eukaryota; kingdom Metazoa; phylum Chordata; class Mammalia; order Chiroptera; family Phyllostomidae; genus Anoura; species Anoura caudifer. Next base: position 183,244 of record PVKU01000119.1, read on the forward strand.
TCGATGCCCCTCCTTAGACTCCGAGGCCTGCAAGCCAGCTCCGCGGCGCACAGAGGAGCCTGGGCACCATGCACTCCTCCGAAACGAATCCTGGCCACCAGCGAGCTTTGCCCCAGCCTGCCCGCTTGTCACTGCCACCTTCGATGTGACAAGAAAAGCAGACTGTGGGCAGATTTACCCACGGTCCCAAGAACAGAAATGGAAGCAGGGGTGGTGAGCAGGCTGTTCGTGCCTTCCTCATCGACTTCGGTTGTTGTGACAGTTTATGCGAAACGAATCCAACGTGTCCCTTCTAAGGTGCCTCCCCAGGCACAGCCTACTACCCAATTTTCCCTTTGCTCCTGTGGGTGAAACTATCACTGGCTGTGTGTGTCACCTGTTGTGAAGTCAGGTGCTTTGGGTCTATCACAAGGTGCAATTTACCTTTTCAGGTGTGTAGTCTAGAGATGAAATATTTCTATCGCCCCAAAAAGGCCCCCCATTCCCCTTGGTAGCCAATCTCCTCCCCCAGCCCCTGTTTATTTATTTTTATTTAAAAAGTCCCCATTTACTTTTTTAAAGATTTTGTTTATTTATTTTTAGAGAGAGGGGAAGGGAGGGAGAGAAACATCGATGTGAGAGAAACATCAATCAGCAGCCCTTTACCCACCACACAGCATAAGTCACCGATTACCTTTGAAGACCCTGCCCAGTCCCCGCCCCAGTACATGCCCCTCCCCTGCTCCCAGCGGTAGCCTTCATCCAGGAGTTCCCATCTGCTGCTCCCAGGACTTGGGCAGCCATCCTTAGGACCCTCAGCCTGAGGGTGAGAGTGTAGCTCAAAGAAGAAAGGCTCGAGGGGGAGGGAAAGAGTGAGGAGAGGAAGCAGGAATCAAACGATGTGAAAGTGGAAAACACGGGTCAAGGATCCGCATCTGTGGCATAAAGCTGACTTAACAGGTGAACTTGAAATACAAATGTGCTTTGTACTAACCCCACCCCTCTGTACTCACTCAGAGGCACAGGAGGAAATTTGGAGCTTTACTAGAATCTATGTCCCCTGATGCTGAGAAAACCTGGGGTGGCCCAGGGGATCCGATTTCAGAACAAGACTGGCAGATAGGCCTCACTACCTACTGCTGACCTCCCCCCAATATCTCCCATCCCTGCAATGCCTGAATCAAAGTTTTCACCCCACTTTGTTCACTGAATAAACCCCATAGAGAATCCAATGGGTTGGTAAGCATCATCTTTGAAGAAGGGACTCTCTTAAGACTTTCTCTTCAGGAGAAATGACTTCCTGAGTCATTCACACTCTGGTATAAATTTTTCCAGATGGCTTTGCTCCACTGTAGCTGAGTCGGCCAAGTTTCAAGATGGAGAACATGGGAGAGCCAGACCCACTGGGTTCTCAAAGGTGGAAGCTTCAAGCGACCTGAGAGGGTGGATAGAAGAGCAGCGGGGATAGAAGAGCAGCGGGGATAGAAGACGGGCAGAAAGTGAGGAGCACAGATTCCAAAGACCCAGCTGGCCTGTTTCAGAAAAGGCAGCATTTTTCCACCTGTTCCGCCCTCTCTCCTTCCTCTGCTGCGCACACCACTTTCCAGGACTCGGCCCAGCTGCCACTCAACTGCCCCATATAATGACATTTCTGTAGGGACATGCCTTGAGTCCCAAGCCACTGACCCATGTGCTTTGGGGTCGTAGCTACAGAAACATGGCCCAGCACTAGGTGGGGAGCTGGTCTCCAAGAACCCAGCCATCTCTCCCACTGGGACAGATCAGGGTAACTGAGCTCCTTGGGCATCTGTTAAATGTTAAGTGTACTTTAGACCAATTTTGTCAACATACTCAGCTTGTCAACATGTAACGCATTTCATCACTTAAGACATATGCCTCCAGTCCATCACTTGCTCTTCCAGCCAGGGGGAGTGGTTACAATGGAAAGCTTCTGTACCAGAAACTTCTCTAACCAGAACATGGCTCAGGGGCAGGGACAATCTTATCGAGAAACGTTCTGTTTGGGTTAGGAGAATGGGTGATATTTGAGGGCTGATAAGGTCAACTCCTGAGCACTTGGGCGGTATATAAGGAGCCGCTCCTGCCTGCTGCTGCACACTTTCCACCACCTCCGCTTCTCTGGACACGTGGACCCTGGGAAGAACCATGAAGTGGCTGCTGCTGCTCAGCTTGGTGGCACTCTCCGAGTGTCTCTACAAGTGAGTTTGCCGCCTGTCACATTGCCTTTCTTTCCGACCATCTTCTTCTTCCCTTGTACAGCGCCTCTCTTGACCACTTCTTAGCTCTCTCTCCGCCCTTTTAGGAAGCCAGCACTACAGGTGCGGTTAACTGCTCAGAGGAAAGGAACATTGTATCCATTTAAACAAAAGAGAGAAGGACAGAGAGCCCAGCGTGACTCTCTTGGGAGGACTTACTTTTTTCCAATGAGAGTCTCTATACTCTATGGAATGAAGTGCGAATGGCAGAATTTTGTTAGAGACCTCGAAATGCTCCCAAGCCCAAAGCACTCCGTGCAAGACCCACCAGGAAGCGCACCCAGCCGTAACTGACTGCCTGCGGCTTCCTCAGGGTTGGCCTGGGGTCGGTTCCCGCTCCCCCACAGGGCCAGGTGCCTCAGGACGACCACTGGGCCTCCTTGTGTTACTGGGCCCCAAAGCGGAGCATCTCCCATCTTGACTCCCTCCTTCCTGCATCTCTGTTGGGCCACTTTCCTTTTCCTTGCTGGGCTCCCACTGCACCCCAGGAGCAGACTCCTTGACTGATTACTCTTCCCCCCCCACACCAAACCATCCTTTTGCAACATTTGCCACAGGGTTCCCCTGGTCAGAAAGCAGTCCTTGCGGAAAACCCTGAGTCAACATGGCCTGCTGGAGGACTATCTGAAGAAGCACAGCTTCAACCCAGCCAGCAAGTACTTCAAGGAGGTTGCCGACATGATGGCCACCCAGCCCCTTGAGAACTACATGGACGTGAGTGCACAGGGGGGCGGCAGGGGCGGCTCCAGGGACTTAGGAGAAAGAGGGCACCAGGGGTCTTAGAAGATGGACCAGAACTCTGAGGCCCCAGGCAGTCAGTCACCCAGGAGTCTGCTCCATGGATCTCAGAGGCACAGGGAGGACTCCTTCCTTCCTTCCTTCACCCAGTGTTATGCATACAGAGCACCTCATGGTGTATTGGGCACGGTGCTGGGCTGGGAAACAGCAGTGACCAAAACTGGGTCCGGCCCCTACCCACTTGGGGCTCACAGTCTAGTAGGGAGAAACAGACAGCACTCTGTGAGTCTCACAAAGCATGAGAAGTACAACCAGGCAAGGGCTACAGTGAAGGTGACTCCCTGTGCCAGCGTGGCAGGTGGCAGGTGGCAGGCAGGGACATCTCCCTGGAGCAATGAAGGAAGAGTGAGGGTTCCAAGAGAATGGAAGAGAGTCCCAGAGAGCAGGAGGGACCCCTGTCAGACCCCGTGACAGCGGGGAGCAGAGTGTGTCTGAGGAAAGAAAGCTGGGTGTGAATGGAGAGCAGGAAGAGAGGGAGGGGGAGGGGAAGGAGGTAAAAAGTGAGGTGGAGCATCAGTGGGAGAAGCCAGGCAGAGTCTCTGATAACCGTCTGTATCTTAATTGCCACTGAATCATCCTAACAAGTGGTTGACAAGGTCAGATTGAAATTACAAGAAGATCACTCTGACCCTTCTATTTGTCCTTCATCAAAAATACTGCATGTTCCCTATGTGAATGGCACTGGGCCAAGGGCACAGAGCAGGGACACCTGTCATTAAGAGTTTAGCCTCTGAATTCTGCCAGGCCTGGTGCACATCTAGGCTCTAATGGTCCCAGTGACCTTGGGCAAGTCGATTACATTCTCTGAGTGAGCCCCAGGGTCCTGTCTGTCAAACAGAACCACTAACATACAGTATCAGAGGGTTGTCCGAGTAATTAGTGCAATAATGGTTGGGGTTTTTTTTTTTGAATACTTAGCACAGGGCCTGGTCCCCGGTAAAGCTAGCCCATGTACTTACATGTTTATGAAGCAGCTACTATGTGCCAGGGGCTGTGCAAGGAGCTGAGAAAACAATAATGAATAAGCAAAGTTCCTGGAGCTTCTATGCTAGAAGAGAAGGTAAATAAGAGAAAAATAAATAAGATAATTTCAGGTAATGGCAAGTGGTACAAAAATTAATTAGAGTAATTGGAATAAGAATAAGGGGGCAAACTTAGAGTGGTCAAGGAGGGTCTCTCCGTGGAGATGACATTGATTAGCACTCTGAATAACTGATGAGGAAGAGGCAGCCAAGGAAAGATGTAGAATAAACATTTTCCAAGCACAAGAAACAGCAAGTACAAAGGCCCTGGGATGGAAAGGAGGCTGCCCTCACCAAAGAATAGCAAGACCAGCATGGCTGGAACAAAGGAGAAAAGTGCTGGCATCACAAACAAAAACCCTGACACCGCCCTTTCCTGGAGCCTGCTGTACACACCGAGATTTAGGAAGAAGATATATCGAAGGGTTTCGGTGACTTATTTATCTCCTGGTCAACAATTTAACAAACACATGTGTCAGCATTTACTGAGCCGGGCGCTTTACGGTCCCACGCTGTCCTCCAAGAACATGTGTTCTCGAGGACAGCAAGTCTAAGACAGACAAGACGAGGTTATTATTAGGTGTTAATGGTGTGCAGAAGAGAGCAGTCCGAATAGAACTGGAGAAGAATCAGGGAAGACTCCAAGCAGGCAGGGAGACCAGGCTGGGCCTTGAAAGACACATGCATAGAACAGGGAGGAAAAGGCAAGTATGCAAAGGGGAAGGCAGGAGGTGGGCTGAGGAGCCAACCCAGAGATAGTCCCTGGGGAGGCGGGGTGGGGAACCCCGTGTCGTGAGCTGTGTTTTCCCCTCCCACCCGGCAGATGGAGTACTTTGGCACCATCAGCATCGGAACACCCCCTCAGGAGTTCACCGTCATCTTTGACACCGGCTCCTCCAACCTGTGGGTGCCCTCTATCTACTGCTCCAGTCCCGCCTGCTGTGAGTGCCCAGCCCTGCCCGCCCCACACCCACGGGCCTAGGAGCCCAGCACGCTCAGGGGCTGCAAGCCGGTCCCTTTCAAGCCTGCTAGGGCCACTCAGGATTCACTCAGCAGGCATTTGCTGTGTGCCCAGCACTGGGCTTAGGCACTTGGGGGGCAAAGTGGTGACTTACACATGGTCCCAGTGCTCAAGGAGTTCAGGCCAGTGTCAGAGAGAAGCTGGCAGCCATGGGCCTGCACCTCACAGTGTTTGGCTGGGCCGTCCTTGGGGGGACTCTGGGGTCAGCTGGGGATGTTCCATCAGTGAGATTGTCCCAACTGCACAAAACCTGGGAACACTTGGGCTCCAAAAATCTAGGGAAAGGTAACCCATCTCCTCCAAAGCGCCCCCAACTCAGAACCCAGGCAGCCACCCCAGGAAGACAACCCCGGACTATGGCTCCCCAGCAGTTTCAGAGGTTGACAGCATCACTGCTTGCTCTCACAGCCAACCACAACCGCTTCAACCCTCAGCAATCCTCCACCTACCAGGCCACCAGCCAGTCAGTCTCTGTTGCTTATGGCACTGGCAGCATGACAGGCATCCTCGGATACGACACCGTCCAGGTGAGCTCCTGCTGGGGGACCACCTCACCCTGCCCAGCCCTGGGACCCGCTGCCAGGAACCTTGGGAGCCACCCACAACCAGCATCCCCCAGAACCAGCTCATTCCAGCAATGTGGGTCTCAGTGATCACAAAGTCACCTAACAGGGGAACGGAGCAGGGGAAAGGGCAGAGGTGTCACAGACATTTCTAAGTGGGACAGCAGTGGGTAAGGCGTGGTGCCCAAAGCCACAAGCCCACCTCAGCCCCACCCAAGCTGAGCGCTATGGAGAAGCTAAGAAAAGGCTCAGAGTTCTCTTTTAGCACCTCCTCCCTCCCCCCACTGGCAGCCCCCCACCCTGGCCCTAACGCTCCATCAGCTCCCCCCTTCCAGGGAGCAGCACGGGGCAAGGGCTCCGGTTTGCCTGGGGTCTGCTCTGCCTCCGACCATCAGACACACAAGCACACGGTGACCATCTGCTCTGCAGCAAACTCTCCCACTGAGGCGCAGACCGTGGCCATCTGGAGATCAGCCACAATGGTTACCTCCAGCAGAATAACGAGTATTCCTGGGGACGGCCCCTCTCCCGTGCTTCCAGCCTGCCGCCCAGAAGCGGAGTCCTGCACAGAATGAGCCAGGACGCTCCAGGTCCCGCGCTGGTGCTGCGCAGAGCCCGGTGGACTCGAGCCGATCATGAGCAGCATTGTTTCCCCACTCAGGTCGGAGGCATCACTGACACCAACCAGATCTTTGGCCTGAGCGAGACAGAGCCCGGCTCCTTCCTGTACTACGCGCCCTTCGACGGCATCCTGGGCCTGGCCTACCCCAGCATCGCCTCCTCGGGGGCCACGCCTGTCTTTGACAATATGTGGGACCAGGGTCTGGTTTCCCAAGACCTCTTCTCCGTCTACCTGAGCTCGTAAGTTGGGGCAGAGAGGTCACGGTTACCTGGTCTAGCACGGGGCTGTCCAGGGCTGGGTGGTGTGAAGAGGGTCTTGCCAAGCGAGGGATTGAAAGGGTCGGTGTCTGAGGCTTGAGAGGTATGTTTGTAGAGAGGACAGCACCAAGTCCCTCTGTGACCAGCCGTCTTCATTCGTTTCATCTGAGCTGCGTTAGTCTCTGTCACTTTGACTTACCCAACTCCAATGACATTAGCCATCTGCTCTTCAGCACCAGTCTCCTCATCCCTGACCACCCAAAGACAACTATTTGAGGTCAATCTGCTTGAAATTGGGGCCAAAATTTCACAGCAAGAAATGACAAAAAAAAATTGGTTGAGACTTATATCTTGGACAATAGAAGTTATAAGGAATGAATGCAAGTTTTCTTTCATTAGTTAACATCAGGTGTGACTATGAGTTAATTCCAAGACAATGAAAAGTGAACCAGGTGTTGGTTTCGGTTGAATAGAGGTTTATGCAGAAATATCTGTCTGAGGGCGTCTCCACCCTCCATCCTCCTCTTTTGAAGCAGTTTGTCTCAGCTGATGTGTTTCCCCAGTTGTTTGCTGTTCTGCGGTGCGCACAGTGGGCCACGTGTACTGTCAGGCGTGATCAGGGGAGATGGGTGGGGTTCGCTGAGTGGGGACTGTTTTATCTGCGGCCAGTTCTCTGGCAGCTCATTTCTTCATCCGCATCTGCTTCCCATCCTAACCTGAATCTGCGGATTTAGACGATGACAATTCCAGTAGCATGGACCCCTGCAGTTTCCAACACAGAGGCCCTTTCATCCTTCTCCCCCCGCCACTTCATACACAAGTCAGCCCTTAAACGCAATTGGCCCGTACAGGTATTTCATGTAGGGCTGCCTCATCTCTCCAGGTGGATCAGTTTCTCAATCTCAGCACTATTAACATTTTGGATCAGATAATTCCTTGCTGCCGGGGGCCGTCCTGTGCCTCATAGGGTGTTTAGCAGCCTCCCTGGCCTCTCCCTCTAGATGCCAGTGACAGCCCCTACCTGCATCCAATCATGTCCATCAAAAACATCTCCAGACACTGGCACATGTCCCTGGGGGGTGAAGTGCCCCTGACTGAGAATGAGCACTGTCAAGTCCTTAAGAGCAAACATGTATTCATTTCACATACTTTGGAACCAGAAAAACCTAGGTTCTAATCTTGGTTGTGCCACTCCCTGGCTGCGTGACCTTGGGCAAGTCACCTCACCTCTCTGTGCCTGTCTGTAAAGTGGAAATAATAATAATCATCATGGCCATGGCAGGGGCCTTGGTGTACAGATTACAGGAAACCCTCTCTGTCACACACTCAGCAAAGCTCCTCGCACAGGCTAGAGACCAAAATAGAGAGCAAACTTCCATAGCAAAAAAAAGAAAAGAAAAGAAAGAAAAAAGGTAGCTCTTAGAGTACATGCAGTTTATGTTCATTTGAATGAGTGAATGAAGGAAAGAATGAATTCCTGTTTTTTTCCCCCACTTTTCACAGCAATAACCAGACTGGCAGTGTGGTGATACTTGGTGGCATCGATTCTTCTTACTACACTGGAAACCTGAACTGGGTGCCTCTCTCCTCTGAGACTTACTGGCAGATCACTGTGGACAGGTGAGATCACTGTGGATAGATGACATCCTGGCTTGGGCTCCAGACCCCATTTCCTTAAAAACTCATAGTCAGCTAAGCTTTTCAGGGTCCCGCTGAAACAGCCAGCACAGGGACATCTACCCCAGGAGGTAAAGGTGGGAGCTGGCCAAGCCAGAGAGACCCTGGACAGGTACTTCACTGGAGGAGGAGAGCTGTCTGAGATCCCAAACACTCTGCAGGGATGAGACAGCCACTTTCCTTGTGGTCACAGAGGCAGGACAATCTACTAGCATCCCCAGGGAGAGCTGGAGGACCTGGCTGTCCACCTGTCTCAGCACTTAGGGGACCTGTGAACTGGCACATGCTCCTCCTGTTCCAGGAGAAATGTCACTGTTAGTCTAGGGATAGGGCAAAACGACTGAGAAGTTGTCCCAGCCATTCTGTCCCCGCTTCTCCTTCGGGGCCTGCCCATCCCCCACACAGCCTCAGTCCCCAGCTGTCCTTCCTTTCCCTCCCCTCCCCCTGCAGGCCTGCTGGAGGGACCAATCACCCAGGTTTGCCCAGGCCAGAGCACTGTCCTGGGACGTGAAAGTCTTCAGTACTAAAACCAGGACAGTCCCCCGAAGCCAGGATGCGCTGGTCCCCCTATATCCGTCCCAGCCATGCCGCAACTTCGTCAGTTCTTCTAACTCCCGCCCCTGCTCCTCTTGTCTCCATCACTGCCCACCTTCCGCACGATGTCCTCCTCCAGCCCTTCACCTCCTTGCAACCTTCGAGCATCTGCTTCCCTGAAAAGCCTCCCTGGTTGCTCCTCGTCACCCCCACCCCCACTCTGGATTGTGGCTCCATCCCCCTATCGTGTGCCCTGTTCATCTGCCCTTCCTTGACCATAACTTACCTTTCCAGCTAGGCTGTGAACCCCCTGCAGCCAGAAACTGTGCGGCTGTCTTATTAGGCTTTGCACCTCCCAGGCCTGGCACAGAGTTGGCACTCAGTGCATAGCTGCGGAGAAATTAATGCATAAACGAATGTATGCGTGAAGGAGAGAAGCTGACATTTCATATATTGGCCAATGGATGGGGAAGAAGGGCCCTCTAGAGTCACGCGGTTCCTCCTGGGGACGAAGGAAACCCTGACTTGCATGTCGCCCACAGCATCACCATGAACGGCGAGGCCATCGCGTGCAGTGGGGGCTGCCAGGCCATTGTCGACACCGGAACCTCTCTGCTGGCTGGCCCCACCAATGCCATTGCCAACATCCAGAGCTACATCGGAGCCAGCCAGGCCTCGGACGGCCAGGTAAACCCAGCCCTGGTGGCCCTGGTCTAGACCCAGGTGGCAGACCTGCCATACAGAAGGAATGCAGCCTTTCTAACCCTCCCTCTTTCCAGATGGTGGTCAGCTGCTCGGCCATCAACAACCTGCCCAACATTGTCTTCACCATCAATGGCCTCCAGTACCCGCTGCCCCCCAGTGCCTACATCCTGCAGGTAAGGGGGCTCTGGGCCTTCCACCTTAGTGGGCTCCTAGGATGTGGCCAAATCCTCCCCCTTCGCATGGGCTGTGGCTGACATCTGCTCTGGACAGCCTCCAGAGAAAAAGAATACATTACAACAAAGGCATGAATGAGCATTTGGACCCAGTCCCCAACCCACCCACAAGAGAAAAGTAAGGCAAATGATGGTGGCATGAAAAGAATTTCTAGTTGAACACCTGAGTCCACACCCCAGGTTTCCATTACTAGCCTGTTGATTCGAGCATGGTTTAGTGGAGTTGGATGAGATGGATCACACGGAAGCCATTACGGCTTGAGCAAATGAAAATCACAACTTGTATAGGGTCAGGGATGATATGCTCCTACTGTCCCTACCAAGTAACAAATATTCAGTCAGACAAACCACAGGAAAACCCTTTACCTCCTGCTATGATGCTGGAGGGAAACTTGTTTCGCCCAGTGGGTCGATGCTATTCCATCAAGAAGTCCTGATGTCCGGGCCACTCCCTGCAAGATGCTGATTAGTTAGTAGGGTGAGGCCTGAGCAGTGGGGTTTTTCAAAGCTTCCTAGGTGATTCCAACGTGCACCCAAGGTGCCCACAACCTTGGTGAATGAAAAGGACTAAGAGCTGACCTGGTTTGTCGCTGAACGGGATCAGGATAATAGAAAAGTCTGTGTCACCAGGGCTTCCAAAATCCTTCCTGGCAGCTTTCTTCCTAAACCCTTTCGTTGCGGTGCTGATGTCAGGGTTTGCGCACCTGCCAGAAACACCGGGCAGTGTCTCGTAGTCCCTGGAAACCAACAGTGCAGGGAACAGCTTCTGCAGGCAGACCCTAGGCGGGAAGAGCCAAGTGCCCGGACACGAGCCAGGAAGCTCCTCTGTGCACAGGCCTCGCAGCAGGCCGTGACCCTTGGGGCTCAGCCCCCCAGCGCCTGTCCCTGCAGAGTCTGGGTCCCATCTCCGGTTTCATTCTCCTCTTCTCCAGAGTGAGCAGAGCTGTGTCAGCGGCTTACAGGGCATGAACCTCCCCACCGCCTCTGGAGAGCTCTGGATCCTGGGCGACATCTTCATCCGCCAGTACTTCACCGTCTTTGACAGGGGCAACAACCAGGTCGGCCTGGCCCCCGTGGCCTAAGCCTGAGTCTTTTGGGCACCTTCCCGGGAAGGTCCAGCTCCCACTCTGTGCCCACTCTAGGTGTACATAATTCTCCTCGCTGGCCTGCCCGTGAGGTAGAATCTTGGCCCTGTCCCCTGCAACACCAATAATGTAGAATAAAAACATGACCTCCTGAAAAATTTTCGTGGCACTGTTTCTCTTCATCTGTAATCCCCTCACATCACCAGGGGCGGGTCGCCAGGGCAGAGGGACAGACATGGCCATGCTCTCCTGGACGGCACCAACCACAGTGACAGGGGCAGCTCACACTTCAAATGGAGGCAAGGAGACAAATGGGCCTTGGCAGCTTCTGCTGGGGGCACCATATAAAGACTTGGGGGTCAATTATATCTCAATTTAAAAACAATAATAATAAAATAAAATAGACTCAGGGACCAAAAATGCCAGGCCATTGCCTTCTCATGGAACAGGGCACCTGAGTTCTTGGTGAAGGGGATTGACTTCTTATTTCTCCCAAACCCAATGAGGTAATGAGAAAAACTGAGGGACCAAGGACAGGTGGCCACTGATGATGACATTCCCAAGTAGGCCGGGCAGGGTGGTGTTGAGAGTAAGACACAGGCTGGAGTCAGAGCTGACCCCCCCACAGGCTGCTCTCCATGACTAGCTGGTTGATCCAAGCTAACAGTCGAGGACCCCTCCCCACTCTGGGAACAAGACACTGAATTGATGCGTTTCCCCAGCAGGAAAGAGGGTGCTTTTGTTCCCTGAACAGGGATTTCTAGAAAAGAAACAGCATGCTCAGTAGCAGATACGCCCTAAAAATGCAACCAGGAAACAGAGCAGGATCTCTCAGTGATTCTGAGACCAAAATGTTCAATGAAAACCAAAGTTTCAAGATAAGTGTGGAACACAAGGCGTTCTAGGCCGTTCTTTGAGGTCCACAAGGCACGCGGTACCCTCATCAAAGGCCCTGAGAAGTCCTGCTGCAAAGCGATCTGTTCTGCTTTGACTCAGCTGAGCTTGCTCTCAGCTCCCCCTTTGCGATGAACCTACGTAGGCTGTGCTCCTCCGCACGCACGTTGGAAGGGTTCCCACAGCTCCTGCCTCTGCTCGCAGCTGGATTCCAGATTGTTCACCGGAGACACCGCCTGCCGGCAGGAGCTGGGCCTCCCTGCTGCGCGGGAGTGACCTTGGGGTGACCAGAGCAACAGAGTGTTAAATACTCTCTTGTCACATCACCCTGCAACGTGTCATCTATCGCTCCCACAAATGCAAGAGTAGGGCTCTAGGAAGGGACAGCTGAGCGATCTTTTTGAAACATAAATTTGATCTCAGCCCTTCCTTGCTCAAAACTTTGAATTAATGCCTTCCAATTGCACTTGGGTAAGACAATAAGGCCTTGGTGTAGCCTTCAGGCCCCGCAAGCTCTGGTCCCTGCGTACCTGCCCTGCCTCACCCGATCCCTCTTACCCTGAGCTCCCACCTCCCTGGCCTTCTTCCACCTCCACAAACACTCAAACATCTTCCCCACCTCCGGCCCTTTGCACACACTGTTCCCTTTGCCTGGGTTGCTGTTCCCTTTTTCCTGACCTGCTGACACCTAGCGTTTTCTCAGCTGAAATGTCACTCCCCTGCAAGGCTGTCCCTGACCACCCTCCCACAAAGTCCAGCCCTCCTCTCCTTTCCAACACAACTGGCGACCATGCATTCGTGAGGGTGCTTGTCTCACACCCACCAGGGCAGGGGCTGTGATGGCCTCACTGTTGGAGCCCCAGGGCCTGGCACACAGTAGATGCTCAATAAATATTTGTTGACTGAGGAATGAATTTGAGAGGATTTTTACAAGGAAATGGTTCAGACAGGACGAGAGAGTGGATCTGATTTGGCTGAGGTCATGCTTAAGACAACAGGTGGGTCTGCTGCTCTCACCCCCACCGGCATTCTGTCGCCGTCATATTTGGTCATGGGACCAACAGGTGGACTTCTCAGATTTCTGGGGAGGAATTTCACGGTGTCCTGGCTCATTGGCCATTGGCATTTCTGACATTTCCCGAGCATCCCCTGTGAGCCAGGCTGTGTGCTGGGCTCCGAGGACGCAGGCAGGTCTTTCCGGACCCTCCCTGTTCTGGTGTAGGCCACAGGCTGCCTTCTTCCCCACCCTCAGCTCTGCCACTGCAGCTCGGCCTCTCCCTCCCAGCCCTGCTTCCGTTCCCTCACCCTGGGATTCCTGCATCCAGACGGATTCTAAAAAGGATTCCCATGAAACAGACCCTTTGAATTGAAACCCCGGTGCTAACATATCTGATCTAACACTTCCCACTTTGCTCCGAAGGATAAAATGGACTCACCTTCTTCTTCTTCTCCAGTCTCAGGACCCTTCTCCATTCATTGTTCTTTATTTCCTATGGGCCTCAGGGGTCCAAGTTCAGCTCAATCCCTCCTGTCCATCCACACTTGTCCAGGAGGATTATTTTCATCTCACAGGTCTCTGCTCCACTCACCCATGGAGCTCCCCCTTCCCCGAACACAGACTCTCCTGAGTTTGGTGGGAGCACAGATTGGTACAAGCCCTACAGAGGGCCATGTGGCAATACCCTTCAAGATCAGAAATGTGTCTGCTTTTGGGCCCAGTAACTTCACTTCTCGGAATTTGTCTTAAAATTAACACTTGCATACATGCAGAATGTCAGTAGAAGGTTATTCTTTGAAGCATCTTTTGTAAGAGCAAGATCGGAAATGACCCAAATGTTCACGCACAGGGAATAATTAAGCGACTCTCAGTGTGCGCACACCAGGAGCCGCTGCGTGGCTGCGAAAGGGGAAAGATGAACGAGCTTGCTCGCTGGGTCCTGGAGTGCCAAGATCTTGAAGAGAGATCGCTAGGTGGGAAAAAGCAGGTGCCAGTAGGGCCTAGACTATGCTCTGTTTGGATTCTAAAAAATAATAATAAGGTTTGCTTGCATATACACCAAGGAACTGAGGCTGCCAAGAACCAGAGACCACAGAAAAAGAGAAGGGGAGGAGCTGGGTAGATATGGGGTGGGGGAGACCTCACCCTGAATCCAATTTTACATATTTTTATTTCTAAGGACATAGATGTACTACACATTCAAAGTAGGGTAAAGAAAGGTACTTTTAAACCTCTGAAAGCTCATCCTAATTTGAAACCTCCTGTGGTTTGTCTCTGGGCCTGTTCTTCCAACAATCTCCACACGTGGGTTTGGTCACTCTGCCCTCAGGGAATCCCCTGATTCAGTGACGCTGACCACATGGAAGAGGCCCTGGCACACGGAAGGCTGCGCAGAGCCCTGGACTTGGAGTTGCAGGCCTAGGCAAAGCCAGAGTGTGTTCACCCAGGGATACCCTCTCCTACGTGTGTGAGCCCGGGCTGCTGGGAATTCAGAGCAGCCCTTCCTGCTTGTTCAGAGCACTACACGCCCATGTGGGGTCCTGACAACGGTCTCCCGGCCTCCTGGAGCCAGCCCTGGGCAGCGGGCCCTGCAAACTGAGGCTCACTGTGGACAGAGCATGTTCTTGTCAAGTCAGATCCCAGCGGGGCTCCGAGCATGTCACCACACTGCCTGCCCAGGGGAAGGGAGGATGCTCCAGCCCCTGCGCCAAGGGGCCCTGAGAAGGGACTGTGCTGACCACAGTGTGAGGTTGTGAGAACCCTGGCCCAGCCGGGAGGTCCTCTGCAGGTGGTCCTGCCACCTCTTCCCCAAGAGCCTTCTTGTGCTGGGGAGCAAGCAGATGGGAGGCAAGCAGGGTCCTTGGGCAGGGCCAGCTGGACGTGCCAGGAACAAGAGTGGCATCTTCAGGCCCTTGCTGGGGGCAACCCTGAGGCATGCGCTACATGGAATCCCAGAGGGCCCGCAGAAGGACTGGGTAGCAATTACCCACAGTGGTGATCCCTCTTTCATGGGTCTTGACCAGTTTTCTTCCCTTCCCCATCTCACTTCCCCCTTCCTCACCTGCTTCCTGGGATCGCTTCCCAGGTCAGTGACTCACACACACCCAAATACTGACCTCTGGGTCTGCCCTTGGGGGAGCCCAAACTCCGCTAAGGTGGGCATGGCACCTTCTCATCAACTGTAGCCATCAACTGGCTCTCTTAATTCTCACAGAAGAACCCAACCATGTACTATGTGAAGGGACAAAGCCCAGACTGGGAGTCTGAACAGGGCTCTCCTCCCAGCTCAGCCTTCATAACCTGTACAACCACAGGACACCCTCCTAACCTCTCTGAGCCTCTGTGGTCCCGGCTGTAAGGTGTGGGGGGGAGGGGTGGCGGGCAGTGAGGAAGGGTCCAGACAAGCATGGTTTTGTACTTGGACCAACCTGGGGAAAATGTGCGCAGCTGTCCTCCTGCCCCTTTTTTTTGGCCCTGTGCATTTTTTTAAACATGTGAAAACACATCATTTACTTGAGTTGTGGGGGCAGTGAGGGGGAGACTAGTATTAACACTTGAATTGCACCCTTTATTAAATAGTGGGCAACGATGGGACAAGTGGCCCTGACTTTCAGCCACCACACGTGGACTGCTGGCTTGTTCGAGAAGATGCCACGTGGAGGCAGCGGCTGAGGCAGCCAGGGTCCTGCAATTTCCTCCTGAAATTAGATCGCAGGTGGCATCAGGAAGCTGGGTGGCTGCAAAGCGTCACGTGGAGGCAACACCACAAGGGAGGGTCATGGTCCCACCACACAGACGAAGGCGCCAAGCCCCGAGGGCCCTTGGCCAATGGAGGCTGAGCAGGGCTCAGAGCTGGTCAGGGCACCCAGCCCTCGCCCTTAAATTAAATACCACCCTTCATGTCTAAGCCCTTTGCATCTCTCAGCACTTTATTCTACAGCCCCCTCGGGCTTCGGTGGCAGCAACAGGGTGACACGGTGACAACATGGTTTCCTGTCTTCCATTTCCACCTGACATGCCCCATAAATGACAGTACTGTCCTCTTCCACCTGTCATGGAAACTAGGCTGCACCACCCAGACCCCCCTTCACACTGACGGGCTTAGTCCCCCAGCTGCTGGGAGGGTTGCTGGCTGACAGCTCTCACCACCCGCCCTCAGTAGGGAACTGCCTCAGCTGAAGGGAGCTGCCTCGCACAAGGTCACACTGCTTTCCTAGCCCAGATGCAATTACTGGTCGGCATGGACATACAGAGCTGTCCCTTTGCCCTGCCTCAGGACAACTCTGAAGAATGAAGCATCCGGCCTCAGAGCTCCCCAAGGGGGCTGGCTGAGGCCTGGAGACTCAGGGCAACTGAGCTCTCCCTCCCCCACCCCACAGGTGTTGATGACAAGGACCAGCTGCCTGCTGATTCTTTCCCTCCCAGGGAGCCCAACCTGCAAAGGCCTCTCCATCCGTCTTTTTCCTTCTCACTTCAGAAGTCTCCCAGCATCAAAGGCCACCAGGGGCTTACACCAGACACCTCCCCAACACAGCCCCAGTCTGGGGCAGGCTTCTCTCCCAAGTGGAATGTGGACTGAGGTGGAGTTTTCCCACCTTTCCAATGAGAAGTAAATGAGCAAGCAGGGCAGCCTGGGGAGACTGAGACAGCCTTTAATGAGGAAACCTCGAGTGAGGGCAGTAATGCCAGCGGCACAGTCCTAGTGGAGTCTCAGGCCCCCACCACCAACCCTCCTCCTCCTCCAGTGGAGGCATCTCAGCAGCCCAGCCTTCCTTGAAAGAGGCTAGGCCTTCCAGGGACGATGCTGCCCCTGGGGAAGGCATCTGCTGATCTCCACAGCACATTCCAAATGCTTCCTGGGAGCAAGGCGATGTCAGCCCCAAGGGTCTGCCATGCCCCCAGCAGCCCTGCAGGAGTGAACCTCGCTGGCCCTCACAGCATTCCTCCACACTCCCATGGTGACTGGCAGCTTCCTCTGTCTGGCATCTCCCAGGTGTGGCCCTGAAATGGAGGCCACCTTACCCGGTAGGCTCCTCTTTGCGTGAGGTCCCCCTTGTGGGATGCTGGGGGCCAGGGCTGGTGGTAGCCACAAGGGCTGCAGAGAGTCTGGAGGTGGTGGGAGAGAGTCTGCGAGGCCTGAGGAGGGCAGCAGGGGTCTCTGAGGGGCTAGGGTCTATCATGGAACGGGCTGAAGCATCAGTCAGGACGGTTGCAGGCAGAAAAGGCTGCCTGGCCACTGTGTGGGCCCTGGAGGCTGAGGTCAAAGGCTCTGGAGTAACAGGAGGTGGCCCAGGAGCCCTGGAAGAGGCTGGAGGTAGAGTGGAGGCTCCTGGCGGGATGGAAGGCCCCGGGGATGGCCCCTCAGGGGGCAAGAGTGAGGCCTGGGCTCCTGAAGTGCTCCTGGGGAAAGTCTGCACTTCAGACACGTTCGTTCCCAAGAGGAGCTGGAGGAAATGGAGTGCTGGACTCTGAGGCAGGGCTGCCGGGGGCCCCGGGCAGGAGCTGCAGTTGACAGGGGCCTCGGGGTCTTTGCGGGGACTCCCAGCCGCATTGCTGAATTCCATGTCGCTGGAAGGGCTGAGTCCCCGCCTTTCTTCCACGGAATCTAGAGACAGGTGGGGGAAACAAGAGGCCTGTGGTTCTCCCAAAAGTTGAGGCTGCTCTAGGACAAACTGCATGGGGACAGATGCCCAAGCTCTGTCCTCTGCCAGTCCTTGAATACTTGGTGAGGGCCAGCCGGCGTCTGTCTTGGGGTAGGAGAGACCAAAAAAACATGACTGAGCCCTGGCTGGTGTAGCTCAGTGGATTGAGCGTGGGCTGTGAACTAAAGGGTCTCTGGTTCGATTCCCAGTCAGGGCACATGCCTGGGTTGCAGGCCAGGTCCCTAGTAGGAGGCACGTAAGAAGCAACCACACATTGATGTTTCTCTCCCTCTCTTTCTCACTCCCTTCCCCTCTCTCTAAAAATAAATAAAATCTTTTAAAAAATGTGAATGGAAGAAGGCGGTGCACCAGAGCAGCTGTGCCAGGCGCTGGCTCTGGGACACCGTGTGAGGCACGTAACTCCCCTGAGCCTCCACTTCCCCATCTGTAGGCTGATGATCCCACAGGACTGACTAAAGCGGCGCATGGGACGTCTCAGCCTAAACCCAGATGCAAAACGTGGACTTCAGGTGACAATCCTGCGTCAGTGTAGGGTCACCAGTGGTAACAAAGGTACCATCTACTGTGGGGTGTTGACGGTGGACACAGAGGGTGTATGAAAGCTCCCTGTACCGTCCACTCAGTTTTGCTGTGGACCTAACACTGCTCTAATAAAACTAAGTCTATTGTAAAGTTGGGTCTGTTTGTTTTGTCTCTTAAAGTCTCAGCCCAGAGCCCAAAACATCACGAGGGCTTAACACACAGGAAGGTCGGGGGGAAGAGACAAGTAAAGGAAGGAAGACGTAGGCAGAGAGCAATGCAGAGTGAAGAAGCAAACGAAGAAAATGTTAGGAGGGCATGATCACAGAAGAGAGGGATGTTGTGAAACACACTAAAAAACTGGACGGCCTTGGCTCAGTGTGTTGAGTGCTGGCCTGTGAACAGAAAGGTCGCTGGTTGATTCCCAGTCAGGGCACAGGCCTGGGTTGTGGGCCAGGTCCCCAGTAGGGGGCGTGCAAGAAGCAGCCCATTATGTTTCTCTCTCACATAGCTGTGTCTCTCTCCCTTCCCCTCGCTCTAAAAATAAATAAAATCTTAAAAAATAAAACAAACCCTGGATGAATAACACTTTGAAAATCATCAAAGGACAGTCACACAACTCTGTGAGTACACCCAAAGCCACTGACTGTGCACCTGGACCGTGTGAACTGTATGGCCTGTGAACTACACCTCAAGCAAGCTGGGTTTTGGGATTTGGGGTTTTTTTTTTTTGTTTGGTTTTTTTTTTTTTTTTGGTTATAAAAAAAAGAAAACACAACTCATATTCTAGTTCAATAAAAAGTGGTTTGTCCTTAAAAGGAGTTATCATGAGAAAAAGTCACATGGAGAACAAGCTGAGGCCTTGTGCTTCAGAAGAGCTGGCTCTGTACCCCCCTTCTTTGGGCCTCACTTTCCCCATCTGGAGGGAGGAGAGTGGAGTGGGAAGGAGCAGGGGAGAAGGGATCCGAGAGGCCAGGCCTTGAGTCTGACACCAGCCAGCACAGCACAGCTTTAAAACAGACACTTAAATGCTCTCAGCCCCTATTTCCCCATCTGAAGATGGAGATGATAATAACAGCCCTCTCAAATATTCCTGGGAGCATTTAAATGAGACATTACAGGTGAAACGTCCCGTACTCTGCCCAGCACCTTTGCTTACAACTGGTCTCCAGGCAGCGTGGGGAATAATACCTGTCAGCTTGCAGGGCAGCTGGCAGTGGTTAAACTGAAGAAGGGACTATACAGCTCTCGGTGGTCCCCAAGGTGGGCTGCGCAGGCTCCGGCTGTCTCTGGCCCCCCACTCCTGACAGCAGCTCATCACCCGCAGACCTGAAGAGCTGCCCTAAATACAGAACGTCCTCTTTGAAAGCCCAAAGGCGTTAGAAGCTATTTTATATGCGAGGAGATCCAGGCCACAAATCAGTGGGAAAATTCACTGTCTTCCTGGAAGTTTAAAAACCATAAAAGAGCCACCTTTAAGGTGCTTTATGGCTATGTTAAATTGGAAAAATTGAATTGCATGCCTTCAGGTCGAGTTGGTGGGTGTCTGGGGAACCAGCCACCGTGCGGTAAGTTTCCTCTTTCTCCAGGACCCCATCGGGCCGCGTGCTGTCGTCACATTGTGCCAGTTACCGAAACACACTGATGCCCTGGGACCCTGTCACTCTGTCTATTGACCCCATGTCTGCATACAACTGCATTGTCTGGCACTGGCTGCTGTGGCTCAGGGGATTGAGTACCAGCCTGTGAACTGAAAAGGCCACCAGTTTGATTCCTAGTCAGGGCACATGCCTGGGTTGCGGGCCAGGTCCCTGGTTGGGGGCGTGCAAGAGGCAACTGATCGATGTATCTCTCACACATTGATGTTTCTCTCCCTCCCTTTCTCCCTCCCTTCCCCTCTCTCTGAAAATAAATAAATAAAATCTTTTAAAAAAGACCTGTCTGACCAAAGATTTTTCACCAGTGGTCCATTATGGTTAGAATAAAAAAGAATGAAAGAAACCATCTAAATGTCAACCAAAAAGTGGCAGATATGCCAGGTATGTAAACCAGAACATTTGGGAGCTTTTCAAATGACCAGCTGAGGGCCACATCAATACTTCAAAGCTGCATGTTCCAGCAGGTCATCTGAGCCCTGTCTTTTCCTCTGGAAGGAGTGAACACGGATGAATATCAACCACAGAGAAAGACAAACAGATGAGAATAATGCTCAGCAGTCAGGACAGCATAGCAGCTAAAAGCGTCTACTCTGGGCTCAAATCCTGGCTCTGCTGCCAGTCAGCTGTGTGACCCTTAGCATGTCGCTTCACCGCTCTGTGCCTCAGCTTCCTCTCCTGGAAAACAGGGATGACAGCAGCGCCCGTCTCCACGGGCCACTGTGAAAAGGGGATGGAGTCAGACCTGCGATGCCCCCTGACTCGTGAGTGCTCAACCCCTATTAGCAATGACACTTCTGCAATGTGGGTTCAGTCCCTGAATTCTGATTTTTCAAAAAGGAAGAAAGTGGAGGAAGAGATTAAGGAAGGGGATAATGGAGAAGAAAGAGGCACTGTAAACAAACCAATTTGTCACACAGCGTGTCATGGGGTGGCACAAGGAGCATGGATGAGGGTCACGTGTGGCCTTCAGCAAGCCATGTTCCCCCTCTGAGCCCGGGTGTCTCGCACCCAGGGCTTGGTGACGTCTGTGTTTTAGGAGGAAGAGCAAAGTGGGAGAAGGCGGTGGAGGAACTCCGGTACCCAGAGGCCTGCTTACCTGGACAGGACATGCAGCAGTGCCCGGAGGTCACAGAGGGGTCCGCGCAGGCCTGCTGGCAGGGGACCTTCTCACAGCTCACCTCTCCCAGCTGGGGAAGCAGAAGGGGACACATGAGGACACCCAGAGCACCTCGTCTGCCTGGAGCAGCACCCCCAAAGGCCTCTGGCACCAGCAGTGGGACCCACGGGAAGATCCGGGGGCAGGGGCTGCAGTGCCTGGCCCTGAACAACAGGTGAGGCCAAACACAGCAGGGTGGCCTTAAGGAAACCACAAAGAGGGAGGATACAGTCATGCCCAAAGGTATTTCCAGCAGGTGATTCAAGTTGAAGAAAGCTGAAGAAAGGCAGGAGGAAGATGGGCTTACATAAGCTAAGGGGTTCTAAGGTTTGCAAAGGGACGAAAGGCAAGAAGCAGCCCCTGGCTGGGCAGCTCCCAGTTCCCAGGACCAGCTCACCTGGCACGTGCATTGGGTACAGGGCTCATCGTCCAAGGTGAACACCTGGCCGTTTACCACCTTCCTTCCCTCATAGTTGCAGTCTGAGGGGGCAGAGGAGACGGGGGCCTGTGAGAGCCAAGGCCCACCCGGGAGCCTCGGACATGGGGTGGTGGGTCCCACTCACCTTGGCACACTGGGCAGCATTCCCCGTCAGGGTGGAAGGGGTAGGAGCAGGTGATGGGGCAGTCCACGGGCGAGCAGGCCACTGAGCCCAACTGCAGGACATAGTAATTGCACAAGGCCCTTCGTTCCAGGGGGCTGATGGGACCCTCAGGAAGGACAGATCACATAGCCACAGAGTGCCCATCAGCACCACCAGGGTCAGGGAAGAGGTCCATGGTGGGGCCAGGGGAGGGAGGTTGTTCACTCATTCAGAGTCTGTCTTCCTGCTACGACACAAGCCCCACAAAACCAAGGGCCTGGCCTTGTTCACAGACCTTATCTGTCAACAGGCACCTGTTGAACAAAGCCATGAACTGCCCAAGAAAGGTGAGCACCAAAACCCCAGGAGAAAGAAGGACCCAGGAGCCGAAGCTCCCCGAAGCACATGGCTGTGAATGAGCGGGGTCACTAGAGGCCCAAGACGTTCACCCGAGTTTCTCGGTCTTTCTGCAGACCGTCCCTTTTCGTGCTGTGCCTCACCCTCTGACGGCACGCCAGCGAGGACGCTCCACCCGCAGTGAACGTTTTGGCAGGACGAGCAATCAGGATTTTCCCTCCAGTTCCCAAACACTAACTGGCACTACTACCAAAGGTGCTTTTTCGGACTGAGGGTCAGTACAGGGTGGGGTGCGCTTCCTGGAGCACAGGTTCCGAGGGTGAGGGCTTAATTCTCGGCACTGCAGTTCACAGGCTGTGGGGCCTTGAGCCTCGGTTTCCCACCCAGCAGATGGAGAGGATGGCGGTGCCTGCCTCCTAGGACGCTCCCAAGGACTGACCGAGCCCATGCAGACGAAGGGCTGACAGCAAGGCTGGCCCACGCCAGGAACCTGAGATGTGAGTAGAGGGCGTGGGCTGGAGTCCCTCACCAGCACCCTGTCACATGCTAAGGACTGGCCCCCAAGACCCTCCCTGATCACCAGAGGCAGTGGACTTTGCCAGGGCAGAGAATGAAAAAAGGTCCCCCGGCCCTGGGTAAAGATTTGCCCTGGGCAGGGCTGGAGAGAGCCGACTGTCACCAGGACCCAGAAGTGACCTTTCTCTTGGAGGTCCCTGGACTTTGCCTCCAGGGTTCAGGAGGTGGTGGCAGTCCCTGGGGAGTTTCCGAAGACAGGGGTCAGGTCTGGGTGGCCGTACCAGGCAGATGCAGCTCAGACACGGGTCCAGCACAGACGGAAAGGTCTGGTTGTTGTGGAAGATTCTGCCTGTGTAGGTGCAGCCTGCCAGAGAGAGTACTCAGTGAGCACCAGTAGGGTAGGGACAAGGAAGGGGGAGGGTTGGTTAGTGACCAGGCTCCTGCCAGGGTCAAGGTCCCAGGCTGATGGGGGAGTGAAGGTCAGGCCAAATGCCTCCTGGGCCAGTTGCCCCAGAGGTTGGGGAAGGGACAGAACACAGGTCCAGATTAGGTGCTGACTTTTTTGCACTGGATTCAGCAGAGGGGTCAGTGTGTCTTCATTTCAGGGTCCTCTCACCCTCCCAGTCCCCACGGCCCCACTGCCCCACGCCCCAGGATAAAGTGTCTCCTCCTCTCCCCCTCACCAGGTGAATCAGGACCAAGGGACTAGGACACACAACCTGGGAGCCTGGCACCACAGCCATCCTCTCTGCTTCTCCCCACTCAGCCAAACCCCACCTTCCAGAACATTCCTCCACACCCCTCCCCTCTCTGTCTCCTAATGCCCAGAGACCCAATCTAGATGGCGACTCCTTGATGGCATTTACCATGTACTAGTAAGTAAAAAAACAGGTGATGAGACGGTAGGGAAATATTTTAAAGGCAAATATATGTATAATGTATATCTATTCTATATTAGGTAGATGTATATATTACAGAGATGTTATATATAGATGTAGATATTACATCACAGAGACTAGAAAAACAAAACCATGAGGTTTAAAAGTGATAATGGGCCCTTCTAAATGTTCTGTAACAAAACATGACTTTTGAATCAGGCGGAAAGGTAAAAGTCACTATAAATAAAATATCACTTTCATCTGTTCTCCCTGTTGCTTGTCACCCCACCCAGGCTGTAAGCTCTGCATATCTTATCTGCCTCCGGCACCAGACAGGCCCTGCCACGGGCCAATTCTCTATGTCTCTGAGCCTCAGTTTCCTCATCTGTGAGCTGGGCTGCCCCATGGGGCAGCTGTGAGGATGACCCAAGATGAAGCCTGCGTGGTACTTTGCATGGAGGGGCCTGGTATGGGGAGCCCGAAGGTGACGGCAGGGAGGGGCGCTCTGCAGCCCCACCTGCCGAACAGTCTGGGCAGCACTGTCCAGGGATCCGAATCGGGTGCGGGCAGGAGTCCACACAGTCTGTCCTCTGGCAGCTCACGGAACCATCTGCCTGAAGAACAAGGAACTTCACCAAGATCCCACCTGTGGCACCGGTCTCTGCCTCCACGCCCCACTCCGCCCTCCCAGTCCCACCCCAAAAGGCGGCAATGCTGTGAATTGGCCAAAGCTTGCTCTAAAGGGTACCCTGGTGCAGTGGGAGGGGGCAGGTCTCCCCCAAAGGGGACCAGCTACTTGAGAAGGCATGTGAGCCTTCCAAAGATGCCCATATCCAAAGAGAGGGAAGGTGAAAACTGGGGTTCAGTCTCCTCAGCTTCCTGCCCCCTCTCCCTGCCACAGCAGCCAGGGCTGTGCCGTCACACCCCAGCCCCCCAACCAAATTCCACTCTCGGCACTGGAACCCTGGCTAACCCCACACTGATGGAGTGTAATACAATCCTATTTTTACACTCCACCTGAAATGTCTATTTCAGAAGACAAAGGTGCCATGTAATCTTTCTTTCTTTCCCTAAGAGTCTGAATGTTTAAGAACATTCTGCGTTACTTCCTCACAACCCGAGTGCCCAGATCGTCATGACGGAGAAAGAAGGCAGCAGACATACTTCCCTCTGAACTCTAATTCCAATGAGCCCTCTCTGAGGTCTGGAAGGGTCTGAGGCTCTTTAACACATGGCACATCAAAGGACTCAAAGGCTGTGCTTCCCACACCCTGGTGTACACCCCCCACCCCCCGCACCCAGCGGTAAAGCACTGCTTCTGCGCTGCAGGTCTTGGCAGCCCCGAGACTCTGCCTGTTCCCCAGGCCCCACATGACGCCCACAACACCAAGGGCACAGGGACCTTGCTTTGAGACACAAAGGTCTAGGAGAATCTAAATTCTTATAACATGGAAAGGAAAGCCAACGTGCACTTAAACAGTGAGCTAACACAACTGTGCTTCCTGCTAAGCAGCTGTGTTGGCATTTCCATCCATCTGACTCTAAAACTCAAGCACCCGGTCCTTACCCATTTCCGATGAGATGAGGTCACATGATTCACATTAATGACGAGAACACTGCGAGTTCACAGAAAAGGCCTGAACAACTGACTGCCCCAGCCCCTCACTTATCTGTGCCCGGGGGGACCTGCTATGAGAACTCCACTGTCCCATGCGCAGCGCAGCACACACCACTCTCACGGCAGAGAGCCACACCCCCTTGCCCCAACAGTCTACCGAGGACAGAGATACTGGGTCCCAACCTTTTCTGTCTAAATGGAGCCTGACAGCATGGGAACCAGACTGAGGGCAGGGCTGGGTGGCCCAGCATCCGGAGGGGCAGGGCGCCCTGGATCCAAGCACCCGGGGCCGGGCCGAGGGGTGTGCTCAGATGAGGCGGGAGCAGCGGGAAAGCAGCTGAAGGCGCGCAGGTTGTCATTCACCTGGCAGATGCATAACTCACAGGGATCACCAGGAGACCAGATCTGTCCAACCGGAAACTCGACCCCATTGTCGTCGAGAGAGCAGCCTGTCCCGGGAACAGTGAGAGAGAAAGGGCAGTTGGGCACAGGGGCCGAGGAGGGTCCTGAGTGCCCACAGGGCCTACAGCACCGCCCAGCAAGGACAGAGGCCTCCACTCACTCACGCCATGTGGACAGCTCCGAGGGTGTGCACTCACCCCAGGGGCTGCCCACAGCTGCCCGCTGGCTCCCTCACTTGGTGAGTGTGCCCTCCAAACCTGCACCTCATGTACACAAGGCAGTCACACAAACGTGAGCTTCCATATGCACCCATAAACACACACATCCACACATAGAGAAGCCACTCACACACAGATATACAGACACATGCATAAATATGCAAACACACTCACACAGACATACAGGTAGATGCACACACACGCAAATGGACACACTCAGACTCACTCTAACAGTGCAAGGGGTGCAGCCCAGCCTCCCTCCTTGAGGGCCTGTGTTGGGTGCAGCCCTGGGACACAGGGTTGGGGGCCCTCACCTGTCATGGGTGTGGGTTCCCTGCAGGTGAAGCAACACTGTCCAGGGCCCAGCCACCACTCCTCACGGGGGCAGTCCAGCTCTGGACACGGTGTGAAGGAACATTCCACTTCCCCATTCTGGAAGAAAGTCAAAGGGCATGGGCCAGTGAGGGCAGTTCCCCAGCCCTAGGCCATTGGAGGGCCCCCATCCCCCTCCTAAAAGTGACAAAGAAATCTCCAGGGAGCTGGAGAGAGAGGAAGGGCGAGTCCTTCCCTGGGGGCTGGGGTGAGGCTGGTGGGTCCTGGGAATGTGCCAGCTGCTTGTGTGGAGGGTGCCCTGCCTGCCCCTGCTGCAGCCACCAGCATCTCTTCCCTTCATGTCTGCAAAGCAGCTTCTGTTTAGGCTCCCCGCTTCCTGCTCTCTCTCCAGTCTGCTCTCACTCCAGCCACAGAACTTTCTCACACACCCATCTGATCACATCACTCCACCACTTAAAACCTTCAGCAGCGCTGCCAAGTCCAAAGCTGTCAGCCTGGCTGGCAAAGCTATTCACAACTGAGTCCAAGGCAGAGGCTGTCACAGCGCCCCCAGGTCCCTTCCCCTAAGTACCACCCTTGGCCAACGAGGGTCGAGTCTTCCAGGTGCTGGATGGTCCCTTCACCCCGACTCCCTGGGGAACAAGGAAGCATACACAAGTGACTAATGCTCCCTGAGCTCCCAACACTCCCACCTGTGCCATGCAGGGCCCACTCCAGAGGCCCGGGGTTATCAGCCTGAGCCCCAGTCTTCACTGGGCTCCCTCCCCTGACCCTCCTGCTTCCCTCACCTCAGAGCACTCCCTCGGAAAGTCCCTTCCACAGGAATCCCGCTTCAGGCCCTGCTGCTTGGAATCTAACCCAAACACAATCCCAACCCCTGCCTGAAGCCTCATCTCTTACCTGCCTCCAGTGCTTGTTCTGTGCTCCAGCCAGGATGGCCGCACACCACGCCCTCTCTGTCGCCTCCTGCCCCCCTGCCAGGCATACCTGCCTCAGCTCCTCACCTGCTCAGTGCTGGTCATCCCTCAGGTCTCACCTTAGCATCCCTCCCTCCAAGAGGGCCTCCCTGAAGCCTGCAGTCTGGCTACGAACTCTGGTCACCTGTCCATCATCCACCTAGACTGTGGAGCCCCAGCACTCAGCATTGCTCCAGGCACATAGTAGGTAGGTGCTCTATAAATAGCACTGCTGAAAGATGAACTTCAAGGAGCCTGCTGAAGGCCTCGGTGAGTGAAGGTCCCTTTAGTCCCTTCCCTGCCTCAGTCCCTTTTTCTGCATGGCAGCCCCTCTTCTTCTGGAAAAGTGCTGTGCCCTGCACCCTCCCTGTCACCCAGCAAGTCAGCCCCTACCTGGCAGACACAGGTGGTGCACTCGTCACCACCCCCACTGAACACAGCCCCGTCTGCATACCACCGGCCATGGAAATAGCACCTCACTGCAGAGAGGAAAAGGAGAAGCAGCTCAAGGTTTGGGTGCGGGCAGCTGAAGAAAAAGGGAAAAAAATGGGTGGGGGACCCTGGGGAAGCTCACGCACTCCCACAGCACAGCCCACGCCCAAAAACCTCACTCACTTCTCCCCTCCAAACCTCCGACAAAAAATACACTATTACTTAAAAATTGACAGACAATGAACCATGTGTAAAACAAGGTCCTTAACCAAAAGCGTGAGGGAAGCCCAGAATAACTCTAGAGGAGGAGGAAAGAAGAAATGGAAAAAGACTGCGCCAGACACCTGAGACGGCTTGGGGAACCGTGCCATCCAGGGGAGGCTGGGAGGATTCAGTGGGCGCCTCCCATTTGAGGGTCCCCCACAGGAATAAACAGTCTAAAACCTGCCCAGGCCCACCTGGCACTCATCGGACTGCCCTGGGTTCAAATCCCACTGATCCAACCCACCAAGGAGTGACTTCCAGAACGATACTGAAGCTCACCGAGCCTCAGTTTTCTCATGTGTTCAGTGGGGTTGATAATAGTTCCTACCTCTTAGGGACTATATCGCCTATTCAAAAAAATTTTAATTAAAAATAATACAACCATTAAAGGTTAAGAAAAAATTTTTAAAAGGGTGCCAACTTTGCAATCAGGTAGACTTGAGTTCAATTTCTGCTCCTATACTAACTGGCTGTGTGTCTTTGAGCAGTGACTTGACCTCTCTGAGCCTCAGTTTCCTCATTTACAAAATAGGGCTATGAACAGTACTCCCTCAGGGCAGTGACACCCAGATTCGGTGAGATCAAGGTCTGACAAGTATCTGCACAGCAATGGCACAGAGCTGGCAGGGAATATCAGTGACGGTGATCTGGTCATCCCAGGAAAGAGAACCAAATTTTTAACAAAGGGCCAACTCACCAGTGGGCAATACGAGGCCCTCTCTCTGTCTTGACACAGAGCACTGCCAAGGGTGGGCTCAATCCCCTTCCTGCCTGTGTTGAAGGTGCCTCTGGGGGCAGGGGCAGGCCAGGCTGTGAGCCCAGTCTAGCACCCAAGGCACTGCGCACATAGTAGGAGTTCAATTAAAATGGGCACTTGGAAATGTATCACTTAATCTGAGTGTCTAAAGCAGAAATCAATCTCCTTCCTCTCTCCTCCATTCAAAAAGACACCCCTTCCCAGAACATGCAAAAAAGCTAAATTCACCCTGGCTGGTGTGGCTCAGCGGGCTGAGTGCAGGCCTGCAGACCAAAAGGTCTCCGGTTCGATTCCCGCTCAGGGCACATGCCTGGGTTGCGGGCCAGGTCCCCAGTTGGGGGTGTGCGAGAGGCAAGCCATCAATGTTTCCCTCTCACATGGATGTTTCTCTCCCTCTTTCTCCCTCCCTTCCCCTCTTTCTACAAAAGAAAATAAAATCTTAAAAAAAAAAAAAAGCACTAAATTCCTACCTGGAACACAAGTACAGCAGTCCGACTTTGGGGAGGTCTGACATGGGCCAGGAGGACACTCGGGGGAGATGCAGGACACATTTCCAGCCTGAGGAGGTGAGAGACCATGGTGGGTGGGGGAGAGAGAGGAGAACCAGGCTCTGGTGACCTTCCGGCCCATCCAGAACCAGCTCATGCCCCACCTACCGCACACCACAGCTCAGGTTTCCTGTCCAATGCAAAAGCCTCCTAGAAAAAGCCTGAGAAAGCCTTCCCTGACCTTTAAATGCCACCATGGTCACAGCAAGGACAGTATTCGGGGACCCAGTGTCTGCAGCTTATTATGGGGTGGCTAGAACATCTCCATTTCCAGAGCATGATGCTTCCTGGTGGAAACGACACTCCTCGCCTTCCACAGTGCTTCCTTCGATAGTGTGCGGATGCTCTGGAAGGCGCCCAGAAGCGCGGGACAGAGGCTACTCCACCAGGGACACCTGCCAGCGCGTCTGAGTTTTGAACCAAGTGACTACATTAGCTATTCAAAGAATCAAATTTTAAAAATTTGAAGTTAAGAGCAAAAAGCCCCTGGCTTTGGAGCCAGCCAGCCCCGAGTTCCAGGGTCTGCTCCTCCACTAACGAGCCAAGAGACTTTTGGCAAAGTATGTCACCTCTCTGAGCCTCGGTCTCCCCATCTACCAGGGGATGCCAAGGATTACGTGGAAGAAGATCACCCACAAAAGCGCTTGGCCATTGCACGTGTGGCACCCAGGAAGAACTTGACAATGGGTGCGGCAGCTGTCTACACACCCCACCCCCAATCTCACACTGCAGCTTCGGTCACGACTGCCAGACCTGGGGCTGCTTTTAAAGATGGTCAGAGAGGGGCAGTGAGGGTTGGACAAGGTCCAGGCTTTGGATGCAGACAGACCTCAGTTCACATCCCACCTCTGCTCCGTCCCAGCCCCAGTCTTCTCATCTGTAGAATAGGGACAATAAAGCTGACCTTGAAGAGCTGGCAGGAGCATCAGGGGAGGCATCAGGTGAAAAGCACCAAAGCCCGTGCCTGGTACACACTGGGTGCTCATAATCAAATCTGTGTGACTGCATATGGCAGTGTCTGGCACACAGTAGGTGCTTCATAAGTATTCTTGAAGGAGTGAATTTGCCTAGAGCAAAACACTCTTCACAAACTGAGTCTGGTAACAAGCCTTCTCCCTCCCAAACGTGGATACCTTCATTGTGCTGGCAAATATTTTGCCTGGAGAGAAAACAGCCTCCCTGATGGGAAGTTTCCAAGGGACTTTCGTCCCCTCCCCTTCCTAGACAGATGGACCCTGTTTGCCTGTTGGCTCTTCCCTGCTCAGCAGAAGCCTCCCTGATTCCACAGACCTACAGGTTTCACATCCTCCCCAGGCTTTTAAATCGGACAGGTTCGGACCAAAATCTACAACCTGGGAACTCTCCCTCCATCCAGCCAGCTCACCTCTAACATCCAGTCTTCCCCCCTTCCTCTAAAACCCCCAAATGTTAAGAAAACACCCGGGAGGTTTCAAGGCTTCGGGAATCCTGTGATGCTCACCAGGCAGACACAGATGGTGCAGTTCTCCGTGGGAGGAGAAAACACGGCCCCTTCGGCTCTTATGACGCCACTGTGAAAACAGCCTTGGGAAGACAAACAGGAGCGGAGGAGGCATCAGACCTCTTCAAAGCAGAAGAAGCTTGCGGTCTCGTTCCTTTTCCAAGCATAATGTGCCTGGAACCTTCTCTCACTGGCTGGGATGGCCCAGGAGTGGCAGATCCAGGGACCCAGAACTGCGTGGTCCCGAGACCCCGAGACTCAGCTGTCTTTACTGTAAAATGGAAATGCCACCATGTGCCCTGCAGGGGACTTAGAAGGACCCACAACCTCAGTTGTAAAGTACCCAGCACTTTGCATTTAGGGCTCAGCATGAAGTAGGGACACAGTAAAAGGTCACGATTATCATCCAGCAAATCGGTAGGTGCCTTTTTATCCTAACTCGTAGGAAGACTTCATTGCTACTCGAAGTGCAGCAACCACAGCATCTTGTCACCATAGAAATGCAGAGGCCCGGGCCGCTCCCCAGCTCCACTGAATGAGAATCTGCATCCTAACCTCAGGGAAGCATGTGCACAGGGTTTTGAGGAGCTCTGTTGAAGGACTTATTAAGATTTGGGGTCTTTATCCTAACAGCAATGGGAAGCAAATGAAAAACTGTAAGCAGATTGTGGGAGAAAATCAGAAAAGGGGAAGAATTTACAAGCGATTACTCCTCTGGCTATAGGACGGGGCAAGGCAAGGGGACTGCAGAGTGGAAACGCAGAAACTCACTGAATGAATGAATGAATGAATGAGTGAAGCTCAGAAGGAATCCCCAGGAGATGAAAAGTTGCCCTTGAGAGAGATCATGGCGCAGACCAGTGGTTCTCAAACTGTGGTTCCCTGACCAGCAGCCCCCAGCATCACCTGGAACCTTGTTAGGAATGAAAATTCCTGGCCCTCCCCCACACCTGCTGAACCAGAAGCTCTGGGGGTGGGGCCCAGGGGTCCCCCTTCAGGTGATTCTAAGGTATGAGAAAGTTGGAGAAGAGCCTTTCAGCTGCAGAAGGACTGGGGAAGGGAAGAGGTGGAACCCTGTGGGCACTCACAGCCGTCCTGGGACCAGCTCCCACCTGCGCATGATGGACAGCACTCGCCGTCTCCGGAGGGGATGGGGTGGGAACAAGCAGCTTCACACGTCACCTTTTCACAGGTCACTTCCCCATCCTGGAAGCAGACATTCCGATCACCACAAGGCCCCAGCACCAGACCAGGGCAGCCCCAAGGATGCTCACACCCACCTCGCACCAGCACTGGGAACACCCAGGCTCTGTCCAGTGGCTCCCCGACTCATACATGGCTCCCAGGTGCCAGCAGGCAGAGGGCCCTGGTGCCAGCTGCGGGGCCGTGGGGCCCCTGGACAAGGAAGGGGTAACCACTGCCTTGTCCTGCAGTTGTGAGGGAGGTCCAAGCGTCCCCAACAGGGGGACACTAGGCACTGGGATGGCTATCGGGGTGGACAGCAACCTCATCCAGGCAGAAGGGGAAGCTGTTGGTAGTGCAGGGGTGGGAGATGGCAGGCAGGTGGTTCTGACTCCGGCTGGAGGCCCAGGAGCCCCCGAAGGAGGGCTGTGTCCGGGGGAGAGGGCAGGCCGGCCGGCCTCTGGGAGCAGCAGCAGCATCTTGGGCGGGTGCTGCAGGGGCTGCAGGATGGCAGATGGGGCCAGCACAGCTTTCGGGAAAGCTGAAACGGAAGCACAGGGGCATCTTGAGGGAGGTGAGACTGGGGGCTTGAACTCAGCTTCAACACCAGAGTCCATGGATGTCTCTGGGCCAGTTTCTTCATCAACATAATGGGTCTAATACCACCAGTTCGCCTCTGAAGTACCAGGGCTGCGGACACAATCACACAGAAGGACTGAGAGAAAAGTACCAAAAGAGCAGGCCAAAGGGACAAGGGGGGCTGTGTTCCTGCCCCCACCCATGTGTGGCTTCCCGGAATGGGATGCCGAGGCCTGGGAGAACTTGCCACGGACTAGAAAGACCACCTTCAGTTTTTGTATAACGTTACACCTATATCTACAGGCACACTGGTAAAATATGGCAGAATGATATGACAACCACTGTCTAAAAATGTCTGTCCCTGGGAGCCCAGGTTACTGGGGCTCCTGTGTCACATGCTGATTTTTTTCCCTTTTACCATTTGGAAGAAAGCAGAAGGGCTAGGGAAACAACGAAGTGATAAGGGAGAAAGAATGGATAAAGAAATGGAAGGAGGAAGGAAGAAAGTGAAGCCTTGGAAGTAAGATGAATGAAAACAAGAGTGGGCAGAGAAAGAAGAGGGTATGGCTCTGGGAGGGTGGGGCCTAGGGCCAGGGGCGGGGACGGAAGCTGGGAGGCGGGGCTGGACGCTCACCTTCACAGGACACACGGTCAGCTCGCAGCCTGAAGCCAGGCCTGCACGTGCACAGGAAGCTGCCCACGGTGTTGTGGCAGGAATGGTGACAGGCTCGCCTCTCCTGCGGTCTCCGACATTCGTTAACATCTGCAGGAGAGCCTCACTGTCTTGTAGGGGGCTACCGAGCCTTTCTTCCATCATCCCTTAGACCAAATGGCTAGGGGAGTCTCCCTGCCCCAGGGTGTGGACGTGACTCAGACGTCTGGCAGTGGGGCTGAAATCTATGCTAGTCCCCTTGGAAGGTTCCTACATGGGGGAGGCACTCAGTGGATGCACCAGTGACTCACCTCCAGCATCGTGCAGCAACGATTAAGTGCTGGCAGGGATGAGCTCGCTGGGAATCTTATCTCCCAGCCTTCCACCATCCCACCTGTCAGGGGTCAGTGGCGTGGCCCCTTCTGGGGAAAAACGTCTCAGAAACTGCTGTGCTGCTCAGGGTAGGCATCAGGACAAACACCACACTCTGCTAGAACAAGGCCTTTCTTCAGGCCCATGGGACCCCACCTTCAACTCATGAGCCAAGTGCAAGACAAACATGCCAGTCCCTTTCTGGAAATTTCAGCTAATGGGCTGAGAAAACAGGGGTCTCCTTCTAAACTGGAGGAACTAAGGAAGACATAACGTGCTTTATTTACCAAGGGGAGCAAAGGCAGCCAAGAAAATGGGTGAGCAGAAAGGAATCCTGGGGTGTATCGGGGAGGAGGGGTGGAAGAGAAACATAACAGGATGAATGTGGCATGTGGCCAGGAAGAGCCCAAGCGGGGTCTTCCATGCGGAGCCACGCCAGCCCCAGTGAAAGGCAGACGGAGCAGAGGCTTCAAGTGCTTACGGGCTCCAGGGGACCAGGAGGTCAAGACTGCCGACCTTTCCCTGTCCCTGGGCTTGGACCTGTCCATCTTCCGGATTGGCAGCCTAAGTGTGAAGACAAGTGGGTCCTCCCCACCTTACCTACACAGGAGTGCCGGTTGCCGTGCAGGTGGAAGCCGGTTCTACAGGAACACCGGTAGCTGCCAATGCTGTTTTTACACCTCTGCTGACAGGGGGTCCTGAGGCACTCGTCAGTGTCTGGAAGGGAACCAACAAGGCCGGGGCTCTTTCGCCCATGGAGTTGTAGAAATACGTGGTCCCCTCATCTCTCTCATCGCCACCCCCTGCCCCACACGGGGCTGTGGGGAGCCATCTTAACCCCTCTCTTCCTCACTGCCCACATGCAGTGGATCAACTCCGAAGTCCTCCCTGGACCAGCCTTCTCTCCACCTCCTAGCCTGGGCCACCTCTGTCTACAGTCCGGAGAAGAGCGACAGCCATGTGCATCGCCCTGCCTCTCCCTGAGCCATCCTCTACACAGCCTGCAGCATGTCCCAGCCCACGGGCACCTCTGTTTGGGCCACCCATCCTCTGTGGCTCCCACAAGGACCAATGCAGTCCCCCCCAGTTCACAAACCCAGGGCTGCCTTTTTCACCTCCTTCCCTGCCCCTCACCTTTGCTCTGGCTTAAATTCTTGCTATATTCCAAGCGCACCACACTCGTGGGGGCCTCCCCTTCGTCCATGGTCTCCGGTCTGCTCTGACTGCCTTTCCATCTTGTCTGGCTGGAAAACTCCTACTCATACCTCAAAACTCAGCGTCTATAGCACCTCCTCTGTCAACGCTCCCCCATGCTGGGATTTGGAATTGTGAAAAACTGGAAATAACCTCCATGTTCACCAGTAAGAGAAGAGTTAGTAAACTGCGGAACGTTTGCCCTGCAGACTACCAGGCAGCAGTTAAAAGAACAAAGCAGGTCTATTGAGCCTGAGGAGAGATCTTCAAGACAGACCATTGAGGAGGGAAAGGCATGCAGAGGAAGGACCAGGTTCCAATCCCAGCTCTGCCACGATCTTGGGCAAGTCTAATTTCTTTAGGCCCCAGTGTTCCTATAAGGAAAATGGAAATAAACAGTACCGACTTCACAGGATAATTTTGAGGATGAAATGAGAAAATGCATGTATAATGCTTAGCACAGTGCCCGGACACAGCAGTTCAGGACTGAGCTGCTCGTCTCTTATTGTCATTTCTGTGTGTGTGAGCATGTGCTGGGGAGAGACAGCTGGCACTCCGGTGCTATGGTGAAGCGTGTCCCCCAGATTCCTATGTTGAAGCCATAACCTCCCATGGGACAGTGTTAGGAGGTGGGCCTTTGGGAGGCAACTAGGTTTCAATGAGGTCTGGAGGGTGGGGCCCTCATGATGGGATCGGTGCCTTTCGAAGAAGAGGTACTAGGGATCTTGCTCACTCTCTCTGCCATCTGCAAGCCAGGAAGAGGGTGTTCACCAGAAACTCAACAGACCAGCACCCTGAACTTGAACTTCCAGCCTCCAGAACTATGATACGTTCTTGATAAGTTGTTGGTATTTTGTTATAGCAGTCTGAGCTAAGACATCAGAGTTATTCTCTAGGGAGATTGGAATGCAGGAATGGAAGAGAGGGTTTGGAGCTAGCGACTTGTAAAACCTTTTTTACAATTGATGAAAATGTCAAACACACAGAAAGTACTACTGCAGTATCTAGGGGGAACTTTCGTCTTCGCTGCCTTGTTTACACGTATTTCCTTCCCTGACTTCTATACAGAAAAGCTATCTTAAAAGAATGAGTAATTATTTTTAAAAATCACTCTCACCCTGCTCCTTTAGGAAGAGAGATGTCTTCTCTTCCCTGGGGCCCACAGCACTTACAGTCCCAACCTCGTTGCTTTACTCCCCACCAGACTGGGGCAGCTGGAGGGCCAGATGCCTCCTAACTGGCCCTGGGTCTCCAGAGCCTGGCCCCCATGGGGCCTGCAGGACCACAGGGTCCACATCAGAGCCCAGCAGCGGCGGTGACAGCGTCATCATCACCCACCCCATCCGAGCTGCTCACCTTGGCAGCTGTGGCGGTCGGCAGACAGCTGCATGCCCGGCCCACACTCACACACAAACCCGCCTTCTGTGTTCACGCACTGGCCCTCACAGGAGGAACTCAGACATTCATCAACGTCTGGGAAGAGAGAAGACACCCTTGTACAGCCCACTGTCAACACAGTTGGGGTGCAGGGAGAAAACAGCCCACATGGACCCCATGTTCACACCTGCCTGCCCCACCCCACCATGGGAAGAAAGACCAGGCACGAAGGAGGCCGAGGGGCCAGGCCCCTCCTCTTTGACCCATGCAGACCAATGACCAAAAGGATGCTGTTTCCCACCCACAGGGCAACCCCACCAGGGCAGAGGGGATGGGCAGGAAGGCTGAGTAAAGACCCGTAAATGTCTACAGAGTGCCGCCTGTGCATAGCAGGAATGGAGGGGAGACAGTGGGGACACAAATGGAACTGAGATACAGTGCTGACTCTCCAAATGGTTACAGTCTGATATGGGAGAAGCCATGACACACACCCACGAGAGACACATGGCCGGGTGATATGGGCCCCACCGGGGAACGCCCGCCACAGCAGGAGTGTGCTGGAGGAGAGATGGGCTGAGAGGACCAGGAGGCTTCAGGGGGAGGGGCTGTCAAGTGGAGGGAGTCTGAGGAAGTTCTGGGAGCACAGGGAAGACATGGGGGTCCAGCCTGGCTGGACCGGGGCATCAGGAGGCAGTGCTGGAGAGCTGAGTGAAGGCTCGGTTGGGGAGCACTAAGGCCTCTGCAGAGCTTCTGCCCAGGGTGGGGTGACTGGATACAAGAAGTGCTTTGGGGAGGTCCTGAGGGGTGAGGGGGCTGGGAGACAGACCTCTGCATCCCTGCGGCCCCCCTCCTCATCCAGGAACCACAGGAGCAGCTCTGCCCGCTCCTGTCTGCACCTGGGCCTCCCACCCTCTGGCCCCATGCCCTCAGGGCACCTCAATTCTCACTCTGGGCACTTCAGGAGCATGCCCACTGCTTCTAAGAAGCCCACCCTAACTAACCCCATCCCATTAGGCCACCTCAGGCTCTGGCCAGTGCCCCTGCCCTGCACTTGCTTCAACATCATTGTCTGCCTTTACCTTGGCCCAGTTTGCCTCTGCAGCAAGAAGTGTGGACAGAAACTACTCCCCATGAAAGACATTTAGGGGAAAATGAATGATTTCACCCTTCCTAAAGGGGACGGTGGGACAAGGAGCCCCAGCAGCAAGACTCTCTCGTGAGATGCTCCAACCCACTGGGTCTTCTGGGAATAATCAGAGATGCCACCAAGAAGCTCTTTATTGCGGCGTTATTGATAGCAGAGAAACACAGCAGACAAGCTCGGTGACGGGTAACAGTGCTGGGTGCTCACAGTAGCCACACATGCAGCTGCTAAAAATTATGTGGTACAGACTATTTCGTGCTCCCAGTGTAAAGTTTAGTGAGAAAAATAATGAAAACTACAGACAAGACATGATCCCAATTTTATAAAACACGCAGATGTGCATGCTTAACACACGCAATTGTATACACACAATTACAAATATATAGGAAAAGGGCAGGAGAAACAACCTCATTTTTGTAACTAATATCTCTGGGCAGGGGCCTCAGGGACCCGGTGGGTTTATTTTTCACCTACTACCCTTCCTTTACAATACTTTCCAAATGTTCTAAAATGAGTCATCTTTTACTTCTGTATTCAGGGGAAGAAACATGATTTTTACCAAATCAAACCTCAGAAAGAGGCTTTCCCCTCTCTGGAAAGATAAGCAAGAAACTGGTCAGAGTTGCTGCCTCTGGGGAAGGGAACTGACTGCCAGCAGGAATGTTTCAAAATCATGGAGAAATACTACAATTCTGGGGTTTCACTTCCCTCCTCTTTCCAATGTCACTCTCCCAAGGGAGCCTTCTGTGGCTCAGCCTCCTCCAGTCCCACCTGGCACATGCCGAGTTCCTGAGTTCCTGTCCCATTCAGCGTGTGCGTAATACACTCTTACTGTCCCCGCCCCCCCCCATCAGTTCCTGCCCATAAGAGGGGCAGTGTAAATATTTGGGAAATAGCAGGAGGGTCCTATCCCTTCCATTCCCACGCCTCCCTGCCCACTCTCAAAGTGCAGAGCTCACCCCTGCTCAGCTCTGGAGGCCACCCAGGCAGGAGGGGGAGGGGACATAATTCCTGCCCGCCCCTCCCCCACTGCTCCCAGGTCTCTCACCGGTACACCTGATGCCAACGGCTGTCTCTGTCATCGAGAAGCCCACAGGGCACACGCGGGCCACCTCCTGACAGCCACCATGGTTACAGGTGAGGTCGCAGCCGTACTCTCCGCAGGGTCCGTGGGCTTCTGAAACAGGCACCGTATGCATAAGCGGCACCACGCCTCGGTCCCAGCTGCCCCCACCCCTACAGGGGCTCCTGAGTTCTGTTGGGAAGGCGCCTTTGGAGGCAAACAGGCCTGAGTTTCAGTCCAGCTCTGCCACTCACTAGCCATGTTATCCTGGGCGAGCCACTGGCTTCTGTGCCTCAGTGTCCTCACACGCACAAGGGGACTAAGAATGCCTGCTATTCTAACAGGGCGGTGTGAAGATGATATGCGAGGACCCAAGGCCCAGTGCCTGGCACATGATCTCAGTGTGAACAGAGTTCTTCCCATGAGCCGCTGCCTGCCCCCAGTTACCTGGGCAGGTGGCCCCTTGCTCTCCATCCTGGCAGGAGCAGACATTGGGAGCGATGCAGATGCCACTCCCGCAGCCAAAGGAGCAGAGGGCTGAGAAGAGAAACGCAGGTGAGGGGGTGGAGGCTGGGACCCCTAATCTGCCCCTCAGGCCAGTCCAAGGGAATGACTGCCCAGCCAGGGAGCATGTTTGGGGCCCAAGGACAGGCACTTACGAAGGGTGCAGTGCCCACTGCCCACGGAGGGTGCCCAGCCAGGGCAGCAGCCACTCCCGAAGCCTGAGAGGCAGACGTGGGGGCCCAGCCGGCGTCTGCAAGAGAGGAGAGAGCACTTTCCACCTCGGATGGGTCTGCAGAGGAGGGGGAGCCTCCCAACCCAGCCAGGCCGTCAGTCAGCAGACAGTTCTTGAGATACTCAGGAGAGGCAGTGGGAAGTTTCCGAAGAAAAATGACCCTGACAGCCGGTCCTCAAGGCAGGATAGAGACAAAGGCACCAGTGTCCTACAGATTGCTGCCACAGGAACACAGAGCAGAGGGCCCAGGGGAGGGGGCCCTTCGAGGGGTCGAGGGGCCCTCAGCATTGAGGAGGAAAAGCTGCAGTGGATGAAGAGCCCAGGACAGGCTACCTCAGGGCCTTTGCACCTGCAGTGCCCTCTCAGGAAGGTCCCTCCTCAGATACACACTGGGTCATTCCCTCCTTTCACCCAGGTCTCCCTGCTCATGCCACCTTCTCAGAGGCCCTTCTTGTCCACCCTGACCTTGTTTCATTCTTTCCATGACATGTCCTTCCTAGGACAATACGTTACTTACTAACTTGTTGATTTATTTTAAAGATTTTATTTATTTTTAGAGAGAGGAAAAGGGAAGGAGAAAGAGAGGGATAGAAACATCAATGTGTGGTTGCCTCTTGCATGCCCCGCCCCCCACTGGGGACATGGCCTGCAACCCAGGCATGTGCCCTAGACTGGGAATCGAACCAGTGACCCTCTGATTCACAAGCCCACACTCAATCCACTGAGCCACACCAGCCAGGGCTTAACTTGTTGATTTGTTTATTGTCTGTCTCCCCAACAACTCCTGGAGGATAGGGCTTCATCTTTTTGTTCACCTCTGCACCCAGAGCAGTGCCTAGCACATAGTAGGTGCTCAGTACTTGGCAGTTGAGGGAAAGGTTGAGAAGGGAAGCCAGCAGAAGAGAAGAGGGAGGGCAGCCCCAGGGGGGCTAGACAGATGTCATTCCCCAGGTGACTTCTCTGGGGTGGGGGCGGGGGTGGGGATGCTGGCGAGCTGCCCAGAGGAGCGAAAGGGAACCAGATGCTGGGTGAGGGCCAGCAGCACAGCCAACAGCCATTGAGCAAGTCTTTTCTCCACCTTCAGGGGCATCGGGCAGCCGAAGAACCAGGTGATAACAGCATACTGTGACACGTGTCACAACAGCACTGGCTGTGGAGCCCAGAGTAGGGTCAGGTTTCCTGGAAGGCTGAGGTGGGGAAGAGGTGCGGGGTGGAGGGGGGCAGGCCTGAAGGGAAACGGACAGCATCCCTACAAGGGGTTCTTTGTGACAGGCTGGGCAGGGGGTGGCCCACACAGCAGCAGAGGGCCAAGAACACCCTCCAACCTGTGCTCCACCTGTTTGGAGAATGATGGGAACAGTCTGCAGGTCGGGGCTGAGGACCTGGATGGACAAGACAGACCCGCCCCGCCCTTGAGGAGAATAATCGTGCCAAGTGTGACATGCAGTCTGAAAGGGAAGCTCAGGGCACAGGGCAGCATAGAAACGACTGCAGAAAACAGTCCCTGGAGCCCCAGAGAGCCTGTTTACTCTCTGAAGTCACCACAGAAAAAGAGGGGGCCCCGGGGGGGTGGGGACTGACAGCGATGTCTCATCCACTGCCGTTGCTGGAATGATTTTGTCAGCAGCCTAGGAAGGAAGAACCGGCAGCTCCCGCTCCTCAGACCTGGCTCTGAAAGGGAGAGGGAAGCCACCAAAGTGGCAGATGTTAGAATGCCCAGGAGCCTCCTAGGGCGGGCTGTGGTGGGGAGACAGGTGGCAGGAATGCTCTGAAATGCGCTGAGCCTGCTGGATCTGAGTAAGAACTGGCGGCGTCGGTGGAACGCACGTGCGAGCGGCGGGATCACCCCCTGTGCACCCCCCTCTCCCTGGGCAGTGGCGGAGGGCCAGGGCGCCTGCTGACTCCGCGTTCCCTCGCTCGGAGCATCAGGCACACACGCGCTCCGCCCGCGGCAGCCCGGCTTCCGCCAGGAGGAGACCCGAGGGGAAGGAGGCATCCGTCGGGAAAGAGCAAAGGGACAAACAGCCCACCCCCGCCCTCTCTCGCCCGCGCACACAGGCGGAAACCGAAACATAACCTGCAGAGACCCCGGCGGTTCCAAGGTCCACAGCGTTCGCAGAGCCTGAACACAGGGGGAGCGACCGGCGCCGCGGGGAGCCAGCCCTTGCCAAGGCAGAGGCACCAGCACGTTCTCAAGCGAAGCCAGTCAATCTGGAGACCAGGTGGCACATCCTGGGCTCCCCTCGCCCCAGGTCTACGCTGCAGAACGGACTCAGATGGGCTCATTCAGCTCCCGGGTCTCTGTTCTTCCCTCGATGTCCCAGCCAGGACAGCCCCGGACAGGGGCACAGAAGATGCACCCGTCCTGAGGCACATGCTGCAGTCTCTTTGTCCATCCCCCCTGGGATGCGCCCGCGCGGACAGAGCCCCAGAGGGGAGCCCCTATTTGCAGCTGCCAGCGGCACCAAGCGCCCCTCCACACCTCCCTGGTCCACACCGACAGCACCCCAGTGGCAGGGCAGGGGAGAGTCTCGGGTGCTTACCTCTCCGTTGCAAAGTGCCCAGGCGGTTTCCTCCCAGTGTAGCCGCGGGCTGGGGCCCCCGGCAGCAGGAGAGCGACACAGGCAGCCCCGAGGAACAGTCCGGCCCACATGACCGGCAGCGGTGCGTCCCCCCGGCTCGGCTGGGCTCCGGCTCGGCGCACGGGGGAGGGGGCTACTGGCCCTCGCCCCTCCTCCTGGCGCCGCGGGGAGCGAACCAGCGAGCCCGAGCTGGCACGCAGAGCCGAGCAGGGGGGCTGGGGACGCCGAGAGGAGGGGCTGGGGGCCCGCGAGGGGACGCTGCGCAAGGCTGGGGGGTCTCTGGCACCTCGGAGGGAAACACACAAAAGGCAGTGACTCCCGCCTGCCGGTGGCCTCCAGGGAAGAAGGCGCGGAGCCCCAGGCGGGGTCAAAGATCAGGGACCCCTGAGGGAGGGGGTTAGCCCTTGGCCCCCACCCCCGCCTGGGTTTGGGAGTCGGCTTCCTGAGAAGGGCTGTGGGCGTCAGACTGAGGCCCGGGAAGGGAAGAGACTTCGGGAACAAGGCTGGCGCTGGAGGCTGCGCGTCCCAGGCATTGCTGGTCTCGGTGGAGCCCAAGACGCCTGTGTCGTCCAAAGGTGGGAAGTGTGGAAATCCGTGCCCAGGACTCTGGGTCCTTGCACTGCTGGGCAGTCTACGCCCTGACCCTGGGTGAGTGAGTCAGAGGGTCCATCTGCTCCCTGGTCAGGGGGAACTAGCAGGTGTTGAACCCACAGGCTCCTCTTTTGCCCCCTTCTGCAGCTGCCCCAGGCCAGTCAGAGTGGTAGGCAGGCAGGGATGTGGTGAGCAGGTGGCATGGCTGGGTAGGATCATCCAGCTGGGAGAAAGCCCAAAGGATGACCAGAAAGCTGAAATTTTGCCTTCTGTTGTGTGCTGGAATCTTCCCTAGCCATCCAGACCCAATCAGTCAAGGTTTGCTTAAACACTCCCAGGGATAAGGACCTCACTACCACTCAAAAAGGGAGACCGACCCAATTTTGAGTAACAGTTGCCTTTGTCAGGAAGCGCTTGTTGCTTCCCACCTAAATAACCTGACCCCCTGTTCCTGCCTCTGCGGTGCCTGCCCACTGGCTATCTCAGCCTGTCACTGAGGTCATTGATGTCCGTGGCTACAAATGAACTCGGTGTGCCGACAGCA
Source organism: Anoura caudifer (assembly GCA_004027475.1). Taxonomy (NCBI): domain Eukaryota; kingdom Metazoa; phylum Chordata; class Mammalia; order Chiroptera; family Phyllostomidae; genus Anoura; species Anoura caudifer. The sequence continues at coordinate 225,260 of PVKU01000119.1, forward strand.
GCCTGCGTTCTTGCATTCTTCCTTTCAGACACCACGTTTATTAACACATCCTACTACTTGGCTTTTGGGACAACCCGTGATGCTGTTGGCTCATAACACAGAGTTTACCATAAAGGAGAGAGAACCTCCATTGTGGCCATGTCTTCATGCTGTTGTTTAGTTAAACACAAGCCACCAAGCCGTCTGCCCTCCCTGAACCCGTGTGGTTGAATTTTTGCAGATGTTCAAATTCAGGCTGGTTATCTCACTTTGTTAGTTTTGATCCATCTTCTAAGCTAAGCAGTAACTTCTCACCAAGTAGGTTGCAAAAATATTCTGTATCCTAAATTGAATGCAGCATCCCTACTTATATCCACTCTGAGTCCGGCGGACCTTCAGAATCCTAGGGCACCTTCCCTCTGTGCCTCAGACGCCAGAAGGCACAGCTTCTCCCTCCACCGCCCACCCTGCCTTCTTCCCCATGACTTACAGAGTGCTTCCATGCCCACCTTCAGTGACCACGTGGCCACGAATCTAGCTCTGAATCATTCGATAGTGAAGAACATCATGGATAAAGCCCTCCTCTCAGCTGGGCCCACAAAATGTCACAACACTGCCCTTATTCCTGCCTAGGCCACCCCTCAGTGTCAAAGAGGCGCTCCAGAAGCCACCCACGAATTCTCACATTTACACAGGACCTGTGTTTCCTTCTACACGCCTGTCACCCCTTGCTCCAGCTCCTCCCACACTCTAGCACGCCCGAGCCCCACTGCTTCATGTATGTAGCCTGGTCCCTGCACCGCAGCCCATAACCAGGCAAGGTCTGCCCTGTAATGGTCTCCTGCTCCAAGAAAACCCTTATCCACTCTCAGGAGCTCAGGGTATTTGGCATGTTGCAAATTCCTTCAAAACAACCCTCTGAACAGCCCTGGCATTTCTCAGTTCCCCAGCTTCCTTGACCTTAGGGCATTCAGCTTGCTCCTCTTATCAACAGTTTCTTTAGTTTACTTTTTTCTTTCTCCTGTCTTTGTTTGTTTGGCCCCAGGCTCAAAGTTTGACCCCCAGGAGTCTCTAACTTAACATGGGTCATCTTCAAGGACTAGTTAAGGTATGTCCCTTAGTTCTACTTCTTCAGTGTTGCCTCCCCACTCCTGTGGCTTGTGGCTTCTGATTAACAAATGGGACCCTCTGCCGAGGGCCGAGAGCGGAGGATCCAAGTCGTTGTTGGCTGCAGAGAGAAGGCCTCTGGCTTGTGACCCTTCCAAACGGTCATGGGATGAGTCAGTGTTTCTATCCTCCCCAAGGTCCATGTTTGCAGAGGCCTGGATTGCGGCTGGTGCTTCAGCAGCGCCTGCACGCACGGAGCCACTCCAGCTGGCTGCAGCCGAGCTCCACAGGCAACCTTTCACCCCTGGAGTGGCGACTGAGAGTTTTTAAAGTGGGGAGGGGGATGTGAACGTGTGGCAGCACAATGTCAAAGTTTCCAAAAGATTGCTGGAATTCAATTCTGAATGTTCCCAAGATTGCAGGGAACAAAAACTGTGAGGACTCCGCAGCTTCCCAAGTCAAGCCCGAAGCCACTGATAAGTAATGACCGTCTGCTTGATGCAGCAGGTCTCCTTCGCTACAGGTCAGACAGCTGAAAGGCACCGCAACACTTCATACTACATTCTGTCTTCCCGATCTTGGCACCTTATCATCCATCCTCCCATCCAAAATTAATTTTTAAAATAATCACAATCTGGAGACTGCTGCTCGCCTGCCTCATCCAAGCGGTCTCTGGCATGGGGGCAGGCCCTTTCAATTCAAACCATGACTTGAAGAATTCAAATCACAGTGTTGCGTTTCAAGTTCAAACTGGTTTTTGAGAGATGCTGATTATTTTTTTCCCCTTAAGACCCTGAGTCCCCACCTTCAGAACGCCCAGGAGAGCAAGGGGAGGAGAGCAGTAGGAAAACACACGGAACGCCTCCTCCAGGGAAGGAACCTCACTCCGGAAGAACCCCAAAGCAGAGATGCTTCCTTGCCCTTTTCCTTTTAAGCTAGAATCTCTCAAAACCACAGTTTGAATTGAAACCACAACTTTCCTGACACTGTATCAAAGACTGGCCTTAAAGGAGCCGGCCAGGATGCCTGGGACCAACCCGACTCCACTGTTGGGACAGAGCAGCCTTTATTCCCACTGGGTCACCGGTGGGAATGTGGGCCCAGACACTGACCCACTGAGCTGAAAGAAGATGGGCTCTGTTCGCTGGACAGAAAGGAGAACCCCAAATGTGCCCTACTCTTGTATTTTCAAACCAAAGGCACCAAAGGTTTACTTGATTAAAACCAGAGGACCCAAAACCAGAAGAATCCAAAGGGTACGTGAAGACAGGAAGCTGGGGGGTGCATGTGAAACTACCTGCCTGGGGCCAAAGAGCAGTCCCCAGGGGCTGGTCAGTGGGAGGCTGCATCTGGCTATAAACTGACATCAGGAAAGGCAGCCCAGGCAACCCCAGGCCTCACAGGCTACTGACAGAGGCAACTGGCAACAACAATGACCTAAGGCAATCAAAGACCATGGAATTGCAAACACCTGACACCATCACCCTCAGGATCCCACATGGCAAAGGAGAGGTACAGACACCATCTCACTTAGCGAGCTTGAGAGGACTTGTTCCAACAGCAATGGCAAGTGACTGCAGCAGCTGCTGTCTACAGGGGCAGTGTCTCTGCAGGAAACTGGGCACAATGTGACCTGGATGCTGGAGTGCTGGGCAGCCGCAAGAAATGCAGAAAAAAATGGTTCTTCTTTAGATTCTACTTTTATTTGGTAAAACTCAGAAACTAACCACCAATTCACGTCCACCCACCTCCTTCTCTCTGAAGAAGGCAGTTCCCCAGAGACAAAAAGGCTGCAGCTTGGGGGTCAGCCGCCACCCCCAGGTTTTGCACTCTGGCAGCCCACGCCTGGTGGTCAGGTCTCCAGACCCAAAGCTCTTGGAGGCAACAGAAGAAAGTAAAAGGGAGTTCTCACCTCAAAGACAGAGAACCCTCCCGCCCCTCATCCTTCTCCCCACAACCTCCCCACACCCCCAACCTAAATAAAAAGATAGCAGAGGACAATGCATGAGTGAGACACACAGAGCTTCCTTTCAGCCAAAGAGCTGCAAAATCCCTCCCTGGAAGAAGCTATTACACCAAGCAAGGCTTGGTGGTCCCAGGTGATGGCTGGAATCATGCGAGACTGGTAAAAATCTAGGGAGAAAATGATATCCCCTTCAGCCCGTTCCCAGGTGTCCAGTGAGCTGGTTTTAGTTCTAAGAAATCCCCATTTCCACACAGCAACTGTGGCTTCTGGGGCAGCTGGCTTAGGGAAAGGTCTCCCGTGGCAGAGAACACAGTAGGGGTTGGGGGGAGGCAGGAGGGCAAAGCCTTCTGGGAGGATCTGGGAGAGGGACTTCCCGCCCTTGGCTAATGGATCCGCGTCAGCTCCTCCACAACCTTGATCAGGTCATCTGCGGTGGCCTCTCGCTTCATCCCGCTGCCGTCGTCATACTGCGACAAGGAAAGGAGGGGAGGTAGTGAGGGCCCAGAGGGCACTCTCCCTCCCCCGGGGAAAGGGAACCCACAGCAGAGAGGAAGTCCTCGCTGGAAGCCCGCAGCTCTCCTTTGGGATACAGGTCAGCAAGGTCGACTGAAGGCAGGGCCACCTGGAGCACGTTTCTCTCCCAGAATGCTCCCCACAGGCAACGTCTCCAGAGAGTTAACACCCCAAATGCCAGCACTGCAGACATCTCTCTACCCTGTGGTTCCGGCCCGCCTCCCTCTTGTGAGTCTTCCCTCGAGCCCAGACATGCCCAGACGTGCCCTCACTGCTGAAGCACAGGGGTCACACGGGAAAAGCTGCTCATACAGTGCCAGGCACCTGATGGGCACCCAGGAGCCAAGCCTCAGCTCCCTCCCCTCGCCCTCAGACACCACCTCCCACGCAGCAGAACACGTAAAAGGGCCACTGGTCTCTGGGAAGCGAGGAGGGGAGGCACCTGGAGTCCTGACGGCCCCCTGGTGTGCCCGGCCCTGCAGTACACCTGTGTGACCAGCCCAGAGCCCAACACTGCGCAGCTCACCTGAAGGTTTGCCACAACCTCCTGCATCTTAGGCCGGCTGATGTCCAGGAAACTCTCAATCAAGTCCCCATCAATGAAGCCAGTGGCCGGTTCTGTCTTTCGCTCAGTATGAAAGGACCTCCAGGTGGACAGGCGAGTTAAGGAATGTGCAGTTACTTTGAAGTACCCTGCTCTCAGCGCCCCCCCCCGCCTCTGCTTAGGACTACACTCTGAAGCAGTTAGGGAGAGAACAGGAAACAGATTCAACTAAACATCTCTCTGCTTTTTGGACAGTTTTGGAATTGAGACATGTAAAATTATTACCTGCTCCCACAGTTCTCAATGGGGGTAATCTTCAAAATAACATCTTTAAAAGCCCAGGCCATTCACCTGGAACACTGTTTACAAACATCCACATACCTCCCTGGATGTTTACAGTGCTCCAGGTGAATGAAGTGGATGTACGCGCCTGGGAAGAACCACCCTTTTAAGTATACCCTGGCCTCGCAGATGAAACAGTGGGGCCCGGTCAGACCAGAGGCATGCCCAAAGTCCTGCTGGTTAGCAAAAAAACAGCACCTCGCCCAGCTGCTCCCTGGCTGCTCCCAAGGCCACCTTCCTTGTAACAGCATGAACAACGTTACAGACTCACAGCAGGAACCCCTCCCACCTCCTGCTGGGGAGGACCCTTTAAATCTCCCGTAATAGACACACTTCCAGCGCTACTACTTGAATCCTGGGTGGGTGTCCCTGGGGAGGCTGATCCTTGGGCTTCTGAGTTTTCAGCTTCTTTACTTTTCCCAGCTTCTGCTGGCCTCTCTAGCGAGGATCCTCAGACCCTACTGCCCCCAACAAAATCCATGAAAGATGTTCCTATGTTGTCATCTAAACTGACAAGCATCACCGGGAAGGCCAGAGACAGACACATTTCAGGAACATCATGTACATTTCCAAGGTCAACCAGTTGAAGCTGGATGATAAGTACATGGGGATTCATTATATTATTCTATTACTGTGTTTAAATTTCCCTGTGAGATAAAAAAAGGGAAAAAGTCTGTTTCCCACAAGAACTTAGTTAAGATGTTTCCAGCCCTAGATGTAAGCAGCCCCCTGCCAGGCCCAGGACGTGCTGCCCGGCAGGGGAAGCCTCTGGGAAGGATATAAGGAGTGCTCAATCTTGCCCACACTTTTGATGACTTTATTGAGTCGATTCTGCATGTCCAGCAGGAGGTTGTACCAGCTCTCTGACAGTGAGGTCACCAGCCCTGCAGAAGCAAAGGGAGCAGTGAGCTGCAGAGGGCGAGCATTTTCTACCAAGGGCAGCCCCGGAAAGCAGCACAAGGAGGGGGCCAGCTCAAGGCAGCCTCCTCTGCCAATGCCTGGCTCCCTTGGAATGGCGCCGAGGGAGGAGGCTGTGTGGGAGCATGCCTGCAGGGGGGACCCTCACCAATCATGCCGTTGACTGTGCCAAAGAGCACTGAGCCCTGGGTAGGGGTAGAAGTCTCGCCCAGATTCTGCATAACCAGAGAACCGTGGCAGAAGACATTGACGAATTCGCCCAGGTGGAAGAGACCGACCTCCTGAAGGTGCTGCCGCTCCTCATCAGTGGTGGCAGCGCTGAAAAGCAGTGACAAACTCACTACCCAAACCTCCTGCCCCGCGGGGAGAACATGCAGTAGACACCGTGTCCCAAGCCTCCAGGGTGACCCTACACACCGCTGAGCCTGAGAGGGCACCCAATGTCCTCGCCTACGGCAGACTGGGGGCTCCAGCCCCGCCCACCATCCCCACCGCCAGCCGCTCACCTGTCCTTCTGACACACAAACAAGTTGAAGGCATTTTCAGCCCCCAGGAAATTGTCATCATCCAAGATCTCCACAGCACTCATCCAGTTGGGGTTAAAGTCCCGAGCAATCTTCAAACAAACAAGGTACAAACAAGAAACACAATCAGCAGTATGCATGGAATCCAGTCCCAGGCCTGTCTTCTCTCGGCCAGAAGCCAAGAGCCTGCCCTGAGAAGATCCAGCCCTGGGTTCAACAGCTGCTACTCTGCAGAGATTCTCCCCCAGTGTCTGGCGAACAGAGCCCATTTGACTGCAGTGACCCAGAAATGGAGCTTGTCAGAGTTCAAAATGGCGGGGGGGGGGGGGGTGCTGTAAAAATCCTTACTCAATGCAGAATGCAGAGAGCTCGCTCCAGGGAAAACGTTTCTGTCCCTGCTGGGCCTGACTGCCCCTCACCACCACAGAAACACCGGCAGGGTCGCGGCATGAGCGAGAAGCCTGCCCCACCCCATGCTACCTCTTCGAAGTTCCCCTCCATGGGCTTGTAGGCAAGCAGCAGCACAGAGCGCATGAGGTCGCCCACCAGGATGAAGTCGCCCTTGGTCTTCAGGTAGAGCGCCATGATGTTGTTGTAGTGGTTGCACTCAGTGCGAAGCTCCTTCTCTGTGGTCCACTCATAGAGCCGCACCTGGGGAGGGCACGTCCGCCTCAGCCCAAGGGCCCAGCCCGCTCAGTCTGCCCCTGCCCTGCCCCTCTTGCTGCAGCACCAGTCACCAAGTGGAGTGCCCGTGGGCCGGGAGTGGTCTGATGAGGGACTTGCACGAGCATTTCAGTATTGATATTGTATTTGTGAAATATGAAAGTAGAGCGAGCACAGCAAACTAACAACACAAAGTTTCCTTTACATAGAGTGAGAGTGAAAGACTGGTACTGAAATACTAAGTCAACAGTAATTCACATCTACTAAAGGATGACAATGGATATGCCAAAGATGCCTTCTTGAGACTGAGGTTTGGTGACAGACCTACAGTGCATTTCTAGAAAGAAGACCCATCTCCAATTTCCAAGGTTGCCTCCCCAAAAAACTACAGGTTCAAGCCCTTCTCAAACTTGTTCATTCCTGGAACCTTCAGTGTGAGCCCCGTGAGTGGAAAAAATGAATGGGGAAGCCCACAGGCAACATGGTCATGTAACAAAGGACTCCAGCATGCTGGAGTCTGTGGCAACCCTTCCAGCCAAAATAAAATTTTGCTTCTTCTCCGCTGTGATGTCTCTTCAGTTACGTACAGCCACATCTCCAAAAGGATGAGGATGCTTTAAAAGCCGTGGACAGATCAACAAGTGTTTGGCACAACCCAGTCCAAGGAAGACCTACTCACTCCCAGGAGAGGCCAGCCCTGGCAAACCCTTCAAGGTCCAGGTGGCCCCCCACCTGTGGCCTCTGCACCTATGGAAACTCCTGGACAGAATATATTAGGCCATGATTTCTCGAGGTGTGTCTAAGAACCTGAGCTCCACAGGGGTGCCCTCCAAGAGCCATTCACAGTAATTGCCATGGCTACTACACATCCATCGGCAGGGTCCAGGGTGGCTAGCACACCCTACACCTTTGTGTAAGCCTGGCCTTGCTGGACCTCCACACCTCCAACCGTGAAGAGTGAAGGAGTGAGAGTTCTACACACTGCTGGCAACACCCCCCACCCCTCCCTCTCCACACTGTCGGCCTTCCTATCTGCCATGGCGAGAGTCTTGACCCAGGTCAGATGCCACCGAAAACCACACAGGTTCTAGACCTCCGCTGTCTAATCATGTGGCAGCCACTACCCACACGTGGCTCCAAAACACTGACATGTGGCTAGCCCAAACTGAGATGTGCTGTAAGTGTAAGTACAATATTGCACTAACAGTTTTCATGTTGATCACATGTTAAATAGTATTTTAGCTCTATTAAGTGCAGCTCACCTGCTTCTTCTCACATTTATTCACGTAGCTACTAGAAAGTACAAAAGGACACCTGTGGCTCCCATGATGTTTCTATGAGACACCAATGGACTAGACGATAGCTTCCAATCCAGCCCCACATCTGACCCCTCCCGATTCCAGCATCAGCTTGCTGGAGTCTCTGGTCCTAGGCAACCTGCTCTCTGGCCAGTCCCTTGTTACTCCAACTGAAATGTAGGTCTTGTCACAGGGCCCTGTGGCCCTCTGCACCTGGCTATTTGCTCTCACGTAGTCCCTCATACCACTGGCACTGGAGGAAGGACAGCCTGCCCTTTCAGGCTTCCACCCCATCCCGTGCAGGTGCCAGCGCTGAAGCCCGTACCGCCAGACCGCTCCCAATACCGCCCATTCCATTACCCTCTCCCACACACACCGCTGGGATTCTAGGTAACCTCGATGTTCACTCAAAGAAGACCCTTCCAATACCCTGACCTCTTTTCCGCTTACCTTGTCCTGTGGTCACCCCTTAGAGCCTGTCATTAAAAATAACTCCAGAATGTCCTGTGCTCAGCTTCACCTATCCAAGGCCACTGCCACAACACTTCTCTCACAGATGCTCCGCTCCCTCGCCGCTCTCTCCCTGGACCACAAAGCCTGACTTTGATGGGATGCTGCTCTCCAACTACGGCTGAGGAAAAACCGCCAACTCGGATGACTGGCCTCATGTTCAGCAAGCCCGCTCACTCAGAACAGGCGCTCATGCTTCGCAGGAGGTGTCGTTTTCCTGGTCCACCACTCTTCAGGGCCTGAGACAATGAGTTCATACCCTCTCTCCTGTCCTCAAGCCTCTAATCCCCCTCTTCCCCTTTCCTCTCAGCCACTTCACAGAAGACAGACACGACCAGAAGAGGACTCCAAAGCCTGCAGCGCCTGAGGGTGACACGGGGCATAGGTCCCGCCCCACCCCTTGCCTGTCAAACCATGGCTCCAGCAATTCTTCTCTAACGGGTGCTCCCATCAGCAGGCAACGTGCCCCTGCACTCCCTAACTTGAAAGGCTGAAACTCTCTTGCCCTGCCTCCCCTGCACAAACCCTATTACTCTCTTTTCTTCTCCCTCACCCAGCTGTGCCTCCCCGACATCTTCACCAGACGACTACTACAACTTAGCATGTCCAAAGCCAAGCCTCTGATGTCACTGCTGTGACACATATTTGGTCTCTGCTCCTACTCCTCTTGTGATTTCCTAAGTGGTATGGATAATAGAAGCATCCTACACAGAGCTCCCAAATCCCTTGGATTTTTCTGGATGACAGAAAGGAGTCTTTGGTTCTAATAAGGCCACTCTTGGTGACTCCTGGGTAGCTTCAGAATGGGGCAGCCACCGGAAAGACCACACCAGGATTAGAAGCCTGTACCTTTTAGCCTCACCCACCCTCTGGGGAGGAAGTGGGTTGGAGACTGAGTTAATAAGATGTCGTGCCTACATGATGAAGTCTCCACAAAAACCCCTAAACAACAGGGTTCAAAGCACTCTCAGGGTGGGGAACACACCCATGCACTGGAAGGGTGGTGCACCCCAACTCCACGAGGGCAGGAGCTCCCGCGCCCAGGAGCCTCCTGGAGCAGGTGCTACTGCACGGCTCTCACCCATCGCAGTCCCCACAAGCCCTCAGGGTCTGGCACTCACAGAGGCTCTCAGAGCCAAGTCTAAGAGTTGGTCCAGCCCGAGCCTCCCAGATTCCCAGCTCCACCCCTTCCCCCCATTACTTTGTCACCCTTATAAACAGACACACGCCGTCCCAGGAAACACAGGGGAGACGCGCTCTGTGGACGACGGTGTGCAACCCGAGGCACGTACACAGACACCAAGCGGGATGGGCCTCACCGTGCTATTGATGCTGGCCAACAGCTTCCCGTTAAACTCCACCATCGAGTACACAGCCCCTTTCACTTCCTTTTCGGCCACAGTCTGCAGTTTTCCTGGGGGAAGAAAAGATACTCTTGAGTCTCCTTTATAAGCCCACATTAATCAAAAGAAATCTCTGGGTCCCCCTCAGGCTCTGACTCCTACCCAAAACGACTCATCTGAAAGCAAAAATATAGCCAGTGCACACCGAGGTTAGCCACTGCCAGCAGTGTGAGCCTCACGGTGATGTGCAGTGGTTCCAGACAGCGTCCAAGACCTGCCCGCCCTGAAGATCCAGACCTGTCTTTTAAGATGGAGACCAATTCCATCTTGGCCCTCTAATCCGAAATTGCTCGGTAGGGGAGATGGGCAAAGATATAGACATGAACACAAAATTTTGAAGCTGGAAAGAAGTCCAAAATGGTTGAAAATGGTTGAACAGTCACATGGAAAACAAAGCCAGGATTCGTCACTCACTCCAGCCACTAGCTTCTCTTACCCATCACTCACCTCTCCCTCTTCTCCTGCCTGTCAAAGACTACAAAAGGAAGAAACGCAGGCCAGGCCATGAGTGCCTCTGCTCACCTACTCCAAAGCTTATTCAGATCACCAATAGCTTGGGAGGCAGGAACAGAATGTCTCAGGCACAACAATTAACACAAGTTCTACTGCTGCTTAACTGAAGCTCTGAAACCTAAAACCACCTGCTTACTCTACCAGAACTTCAAATTTCTCAAAAGCTGGAGACCGTCCACTTACCATCTGAATACTGAAACACCACAATACGACCCTGCTTGGGCTCCGCCTCCTCCGGGTACACCATGGCTGTGCCCACGATGAAGTACGTGTTGGGATCTTTGCCCAACTTGCAGGAGACCAGGCTGAGGGCATACTCGTTCTGCAGAAACTGGTGGGCGTGAAGCACTAGAAGGAGAGTGCAGAGGGGTGATGGCTGATGACCCCCATGCACACAGCCTTTAGCTTGAGGCTCAGCTCCAGGCAGAGGACGGGTGGTAACGACACACTCGCCTCCTGCTGCTCCTGTCCCTGCAGGCTCTCCCTCACCAGCCTCTACTGACCTGAGGAGGTCCCACCCCTCCTTTCTTCTCTGAGGACTATCACAGGGCCTACCAAATTTTGCAATATATCAGAACCCAGAACAGCCTAGTTTAGGGAGAGCGGAAGTACAGAACGTAGGTACAGAGTGACAGAAAGAGCTTGTGCGCACCTTCGAAGGTGTGCTGGTCGATGATGAGGAGGTTGTGCACCTCCACCTCTTCCCCGAAGGAGGTCTCGTGCGGGGCTGTACTGCTGGAGAACAGCTTGCTGGAGCTGACACTGCTCGACAGGGCCTGGGAACAGAAGGCACTCGCGTCACGCTCACGAAAGCAGGATGGGTGCCAGGAGCAGCAGGGGCTGAACAGGCCAGATCAGGGAGCAGATACGGAGTCTGAATGAGGCAAACTCTGACAGCTGGCAGCTCGAGTGCTGCCTGAAGAGCAGAGGCTCCAGAGGACACGGAGACCGAGGATAAGGGTCTAAATCCCATGTGGAATCGGCACAGCGGTCCAAAACACCACATGAATGTAAGGGCCATTAAAGAGCATTAAATCAGTGATGCCACATCAAGCAAGACTACCAAGGAACTCAGGATACCTAAGAAAGTGACAGGCTCCACCTCTCCCCATGGGAACAGCAGGGGAGCGCTTCACATAAAAACTATAAAGACCTTCTACTCCGGATTGGGGAAAAAGTCCTCTCCCAGATGTCTGGCAGAAAGAAAGGCAGAGAACACATGGAATAAGACCATCAGCTAATATCCCCGTGATGTGTAATTCCAGATTGTCCTCATTTGCTATCATTTGCAGACGAGAAAATGAAAATTTAGATTTGCCTAAGGCCACGCATTTAACTATAAACCTTAAAGCCAGTTCTGTCAGACTCCAAATCCCTCTCTTAACTATTATGCCATGCTATCCCCAAATATGCACATGCTACCAAGTACCCAAACTGACGATGAGAGAGAAGGAATCACTCATCTGGCAAAGCTACTGAGTAGCAAAATCACTGACTGCCCCAAGTATCCCAAATTCTCCCACATCCTGCAGTGAGGGGGCCAAACCCAGCTCCTGCCTGCTTTTCGAAGTGGAAATAGCACTGGAACCCCAGCTGTGCCACCTGTTGCTCACAGCTGCTCTCCTAAGGGCGGGAGTAAGTAGTGACAGGCCGTACGGTGTGCAAAGCCAAAAATATCTACTCTCCGACCCCTTACAGAAAAGTCTGCCCCTGCTCTAACGCCATGTCTTCGTCTGCTGCCCTCACCTGGGTGCTGGCACTGGGCCTCAGGGCAGTGGTGCCCCCACTTGTATCCTGGACTTCAATACGGCTGGACAGGACCCCAAAACACTGGGACACTTCCTGATAGCAGATCTTCCTGCAAACGAGGACAGAATAACAGTGCATGTCAGAAAAAGCCTGGAGCCATCCCACCTACTCCTAGATCACCACCCCCTGCTGCCTCCCGATCCCCGCCTCACCTGGGAGACTCGTAGAGGGGGACAGTACGAATGTGCAGCTTCTGGATCTCATCGATGGTGCCAATGGTGAGGGTGCTGTTATTGGCCAGTGCCAGGCTGGAAAGAAGGGTCTAGGTTTAGTGTGAGCAGACCCAAGGGAGGAAAGGACCCAAGACGGTAACTCCGTTAGGGGAAGGAAAACAAGGCAGAATTATACTAGTTTACTCCAGGGCAGCGCTTCTTAACTTCAATCCTCTACCTAAAAACACCCGGGGAGATTTCAAAATTCTGATGCCTGGGTCCACCCCGAGATTTTACCTAACTGATCTATGTGGGCCTCGTCTGAGATTTAACAGCTTTCAAATGTAGTGCTCACGTGCAGCCCTAGAACACAACTCTCAAACTATCCAGAATCAGCTGGATGCTGCCCCAGAATCTCACATGTCCAACGAGTTCCAGGCAGTGCTGTGCTGCCAGTAGGGGCCACACTGACAGCTCCTGCCTGGGGAACACACAGCCGTTGCTAAATCAGGAGTTCAGTCACTTGGATCACCTGAGAGGTTTCCTGAAAACACAGATTCTAGGGCCCAACCGCAGATCTGCTGAAGCCAAATCTGAGGAGTCGTCAGAAACAGTTGTACTTTAAAAAAAGTTTCCTGGGTACTGCAATGGGTGGCCGCATCTGGAAACCTCTGCCCCGCCCTTCCCGCCTCAGCTGTTTACTGACTGCGACGGTGCAGAAAGGCTGGAGGGGAGGGGTGGGGAAACATCACGATGCCCTCAATCTGTGGCTCCTGCTGAAGACAGAAAAAGAGGCCCACCTGTCAGGATAGCCATCCGAGTTAAGGGGACACATGTAGTTCACCTCCTTGAGATTGACATTGGAGAAGACCAGCTTGTGGTTGCTGCTGTAGATGACAGTGGGCCGGTCAGAGCAAGCGAAGACGTTGGTGGTGGAAAGAGAACGGAAGGTCCTCAATACCGTGGGCTGCGTGCCCAGAGTCACCTTCTTGCGGTCGCTCAACAGGCCTACAGGAAAAACAGCATCCAAAGAAGGAAGGTAGGTAAATAGGACAAACACCTGCTTACTGAGAGTCCCAAAGCAGCACCTTCAGGCTAAGAACTCCACAACTCCAACCATTTCCCAAAGAGCCCCTCCCCTGGAAAGTACTATTCTCACCTGTCTCAATGTTGAGCCCAAAGTAGAAAAGTGCCCCATCCCCCAAGGCACAAAGGAGGTAGTGGCTACTCTCAAAGGTGGTCATCAGGATGGAACGAGGAATGATCTCTGTGGGAAAGGGGTGTGTTCAGTTCTTGTCCACATTCTGCCTCTGATCCCAACCCAGGTCCTTAAAAGATCCGCACCTCCGCCCAGCATCTCTTTGTGCAGCAGCTCAAAAGAGGGCAGCTTCAAGATCCGGGCTGAGATGTCTGTCCAGAGGCCAATGGCGCAGAGAGGGGACAGCCCGCTGCTGTCCCCTAATGGCGTGATGTCCAAGCAGGCAACCTCATGTTCCATCTCTGTGTGGCTGAACAAAAAGGAATATGGCACCAGAAGGAAGGCAAGGATGAAAGAAGTCCCAGAGAACATGGGAGGGAAATGGTGCAGAGAGATGCACACACACCTGATCTGTCGGAGCTCCTGAGGATGGATCTGCAGGTAGTAGAGGGCCCTTCCCACGGCTACCACCACCTGGCTGCTATTGCAGGAAGCCACACTGATGTTCTTGCCCTGAGGCTCCTTCCACTCACTGACAAGGGCTTTGGGTTCTTGAGAGACCAGCCTCACAGATGCTGAAGTGATCTAGGGAAAGAAACGCAATGTCTACAAGTACCTGCAGGGACCTCTGTGGGAGAGGGGGAGGGATCACACATGCCCTAGGAGAGCCCTAGGAATGAGCTATGAAGTCCTCTTCTGCCATGTTTCTGGCTGAAGCCCTGAAGAAAACTGGCTTAATGTAGTTTACAGCTTGCATACCTACAACCAGAAAAAACAGCCTGCTTCATTCTGATCGAGGCTTGGATAGCTCAACCGTATCCTATGGTAAGGAATCAGCCGCATGAGACCCTGTGACTTACCAGTCCAGCAATTTTTCTCAACCCAGAAATGAGACCTCTAAAATATCCCAGTTCTTTTTTTAAGATTTTATCTCTTTATTTTTAGAGAGAGGGGAAGGGAGGGAGAAAGAGAGGGAGAGAAACATCAATGTGTGGTTCCCTCTTGCACATCTCCTACTGGGAAACTGGCCTACAACCCAGGGATGTGCCCTGACTGGGAACGGAACTGGCAACCCTTTGCTTCACAGTCCAGCGCTCAATCCATTGAACCACACCGTCAGGGCCCAATTATTTTTTAATGCATATTATAACATACCAACGTTAATAGCATACATATCAAAAGTAAAAGTGAGCCCTGGCTGGTGTGGCTCAGTGGAATGAGTGCTGGCCTGCAAACCAAAGGGTCACCAGTTTGATTCTCAGTCAGGGCACATGCCTGGGTTGTTTGCAGATACCTGTAAAATTTGAAATTACCAAGGTCATAATGCTGATACATACCTCAGCACCATATCTATAGTCTTAGATCTCATGGGCAACCCATTAGCCAAGGCCAAGGCCTTAATGACTCCTCTTGACCCCTTTCAAAGACTAATATTTATAGGCATATAAATGAAAAGAGAGACATTTAAGCCAGACAGACCTGAAGCCTACCACACACTAACTTCATGAACTTGGGTAAGGGAGGTAAACATTCAAGTTTGAGGTCATCATCTATAAGGTAATGGGAATGCCCATCTTAAAAAGCTGGTGAGAAGTATATGTTCCTGGCATGCAGCTGGCATGTTTAACAGCTATTACCATTTGTCTCTATTGCTCCTGTCCACACAGCCACAAACAGTAATATAGAAACGTGTTTACAGCCGTGGCTGGGTGGTTCAATGGGCAGGAATGTCATCTCCATACACCAAGACTGCAGGCTTGATTCGCGGTCAGGGCACCTGCCCAGGTTGCGGGTTTGATGGTTGGAGCATGTAAAGGGAGGCAAATGATCAATGCTTCTCTCTCACATTGATGTTTCTCTTTCTCACTTCTTCTTTGTCTAAGATCAATAAACATATCCTCGAATGAGAGTTAAAAAAAAAGTGCCCAAACTTCTAAATAAAAAAAAAAAAAGAAAAGAAAAAAGAAATGTGTTTATATTAGCTAGCAGAAGTGCATTCTTTAAGAAAGTGGTACTAACAAATGACCTATCTTTATTTTTAGGGGGTTGGAAAGGCTTGAAAAGATTATGTTAACTATGTAATAACATGACACTTCTAACATTTTTTAATATCCAAGTTCTCAACTGTGCACAAATTATTAAAATTATTTAAAATTCTTTAGTAAAGGCAACAAAATTATATTGACATGTTTTATAAATGTATTTCATCACTGAAGCAAAATAAAAAGAAAGTCCATGTCATTGCATCAATTCATCTTACCTATCAAAGTTGAGTTGGTATTTAAGGAGGAAAGGCCTTTGGTAAGCCACTGCCTAATTAGGAAGCCACTATTAGCAAGCCATTGACCACTGGCTAAAAGGAAGACCAGGTGGATGAAAAGGTGGAAACAGTTCAACACCCCCCAGTCAGTCGGGTGCTGTCTGCTCCCCACTGGCAAACACTGACTCTGGCCGGCATGGAGAAGAGCTCAGAAGGTGAGGTGGGTGTGGAACCGAAGAGCAAAGGGGTCACTCCAACCAAGAAAACATTACCAGGGGCTCGGAAATCAGGCTCTCAGGGATAACAAGTGCCAAAGGGCTATTTGACCCTGTACTGCAGACAGATCTAAAATGCGAATCTGAAGAGTGTGAGAGCGCTGGTTCTAACAAGCAACATGGGGGAAGTACAGCCAGCAGGCGCACACGGAGGGCGGCATCTTGACTAGCTGTTTCTCTTCTTCCTGTATTTCTCCATTTTCCCAGTAAGTACGTATCCATATAACAATGAGGGGGAAATGTGTGCCTCAGAAAACAGGGTATAATTAGTGCTAAAACAGTACCCCCCCAAAATATATATATATAATAACCCCAGTCTATTAAAGAAAGCATGAACAAACTATATATATATATATATATATATATTTTTTTTTTTTTTTTTGCAGAGGAAACAAAGCTAAAAGCAGTAACTCCAAAGTTAAGAGTTGTGAAATTGTTATTGCTGAGTAGTGGGTTATCGGCAACTTATTTTTTTCTAACTCTTTAACATTATTTTTACAGCCATAAAAATGGACTGTTCTAAAATCTGGTAGTGCTCTGTACTACACTCTACGTCAAATTCAAGGACATGAGGCCTGCCCCCTTCTCAGCTATTACCTGGATGAGTTGCTGATGAGCCACGTTGCCACAAAAAAAAGTCTGCTGATCATCCACAAAACCCATCAGTTCGGTTTCTTCCACCTCCTCTCCATTCAACATGAGAACTCTGCAGCAGAAGAAGGCTGAGGTCAGCCAGCCCAGCCTCCTCCCTTGCCACCCTCACATGAGCACCTAGAGCTGGCACCAGACTCATCTTACCTCGTCTGGCCCACAAAAGAGAGCACCAAAGTGTCATCAGTCTCCCGGCTAGGATCAGACCGCAGTGGCCACAGGCCTAGAACAAAGATCAAGGATTAAGATGCATAGTCCAGGTCAACACATCCAAAGAAGGGCCAGTCCGAACCCACGGGAAGAGCAGGAAATTTGGAGTCAGTCCTAAGTTGAAAAACACACTATGTTCCCCCCTGGCATTAGGACTCTGAAGAAATCAGGTATTCTAAAAACCGTTTTGAGCCTGGTATCTGAAAGTTTTTCATGTGATTTCAGGTAGTACATTGCCAGGACTCAAAGTCAAATTTACTTTTAAAACATATAACAGAGCCCTGGCTGATGAGGCTCAGTGGATTGAGCGCTGGCCTGCGAACCAAAGGGTCGCTGGTTTGATTCCCAGTCAGGGCATATGCCTGGGTTGCAGGCCAGGTCCCTGGTGGGGGGCACATGAGAGGCAACCACATACTGATGTTTCTCTCCCTCTCTTTCTCCCTCCCTTCCCCTTAAAAATAAATAAATAAAACCTAAGTCTCACTCCTATACCTCTCCCTCCAACCTATCCCTCAAATAAGTCATCAAGGATAGTTTCTTTTGCAGTTTGTCCTTCCAACGTATTTTTATTTAATTAAATTTATTGGAGTAACATTGGTTAATAATTCGGTTTATTTTATTATTATTTTAATCCTCACCCAAAGACATGCTCACTGATTTTAAAGAGAGGGGAAGGGAGGGAGAGCGAGAGGGAGAGAAACATCAACTGGCCACCTCCCGCACACATCCCAAACATGGACTGAACCAACAACACAGGCATTGCCCTGACCGGGAATCGAACCCAAGACCTTTTGGTTTATGGGACAATGCTCCGGCCAGGGCTTCAGTGTATTTTCTTAATTTAAGGAAACAGGTAAACACTGTATGACAAGCAAACACAAACATAAAACAGCCTACTGCACACTGTTCTGCACCTTACTTTCTCACTTGGTGCATGCCCAAGCCCTAATCGGAACAGAGAGGCCCCTTGTTTTGACTTCTGCTCAGGGTTTGATCGTGTGGCTGTACCAGTCTGTGAGTAAGTCCACTGCTAGACGCTTTTGCAGTGGATTTTGCGGTAACATACAATGCCACAAGGAATAGTCTTACACTCATGTCATTTTCCACTTGTGAAGGTCTCAGGGGTAGATGCCCAGACCTGGCATTCGAGGGCAATTCACTAAATGCAGCTGCAGTTTTGGTGGGTACCACCACCGAACATGCTCACTTCCTCACAGCCTCACCGACCTACCGTATTGCCAAGCCTTTGGGTTTGGTCCTCTGGCAAAGAATATCGCTATTTTGTTTTGTTCTGCATTTCTCCTAATACAAAGTGAAGCCTGTTACCTGTCCACTCATGTCCTTTGCCAAACTGGGAACAGAAAATTTGGTGATCTTTCTAGAAATTCTTTTATAAATTAGGGAGATTAGGCCTTCGGCTAGTAGATGACATTTTTTAACTAGCTTCCATTTCTTCTGTCTTTACAGAGTTTTGTTTTTTGGCATGCAGAAGTTTTTTATTTTTATGTTGAAATTATCAATCTTTCTTTTTGGCTTCTTTACTTTGAGCCATACTTTAAAAGACCTTCCCACTCCAAAATCAGAAAGGAATTCACCAACTTTTTCCTTTAGCTTTTGTACTGATTCAGGCTCTACATTAAGTCTCTAATCCATTTAGATCCTAGCAAGGTACACACTATGCAACATGTGTCCTGCCTTATCTTTCCCAAGTAACTATTCTCCCAATACTATTAAAACCAATCACCTTCACCTCACTGAACTGAGACCACCGCGATCATACACTAAATTCCCACATATAATCATGTTATTTCTGGACTGAGTCTGCCATGAGACTCTCTATGCACCAAAACCACACCTGCAGTTGCTAAAGTTCGCTAGTGTGTTTCAGTATCTGGTAAGGGTGGGATGTTTCATGGCTTTCAGGGTTCCTGGCTTTTCTTGTTTTTTTCATTTGGACTTTGGCTTGTCTAGGTCAAGGAGAGTAACTTACCAGTACTTCTACTGAGAAACATCATATACGAACAGTCAAAGACAGAACAGCTTCATAACGATTGATAAGAACTGGGTACGTCTTTCTCATTTGATCAATCTGTCCTTTTAGTCCTTCAAGAGTACTTTAAAGTTTCCATGTATAGATTCTGCAAATTTCCTGTTAAGTTTATTCCTTGGTATTCTGCCTTTACACTGCTGT
Organism: Anoura caudifer; assembly: GCA_004027475.1. Classification (NCBI taxonomy): domain Eukaryota; kingdom Metazoa; phylum Chordata; class Mammalia; order Chiroptera; family Phyllostomidae; genus Anoura; species Anoura caudifer. Next base: position 244,286 of record PVKU01000119.1, read on the forward strand.
TGCAAATTGCCTCTTTCCCTCTACTATACCCTCTGTGTTTTTAACTGAAAGTTATTGATTTCAGTACGGTAATTCCATATTCCTCTACCTTAATGAATTCTGTCGATAGCTTTTTTAGTTCTCTTGGGTTTTATCGTTATATGACCTCTTCCTTGCTTATTCGTAAACCTGTTTCTTCTCTGTTCCTGTCTTCCACTTTTTTATATTCCGAATTACTTTATTTTAGATATACCTTCTCTATACACTTTAAACTGGTTTTGCCTTATGATTCAATCTGATCATCTTTTTCTTGTAATAGGCAAATTTAGCCCGTTTACATTTACTGACATGGTATCAGTCCCTGATTTGAGATACAGGTACTCATACATGTTTAGTATCATTTCTATCATATTACTTTGGGTTATGTTTACTATAAGCTTTTCATTATGCAGTCTTTCTTTGGTCTTTTTGATTATGTTAGTTCTCCTGGAATTGAAGATGATTCGTGTTTTTGTCCTACAAGTTACTTATTCCTTTCTATGTATGATATCCTCTGTCCCCATTTTCTTTAGGGCAGGAGTGTCAAACTCATTTTCACCGGGGGCCACATCAGCCTCACGATTGCCTTCAAAGGGGTGACTGTAACTTTAGGACTGTGTAATATACGGTCCTAACACAAGGACTACACATTTACACAGTCCTGAAATTACATCCAGCCCTTCGAAGGCAACCATGAGGCTTGATGTGGCCCCTGGTGAAAATGAGTTTGACACCCCTGTTCTAGGGATTCTATCAGTTCCCTACAAACATAAAATTTAACCCCTAATATTTTTCCTCCTCGTTCCTCTATTTCATTATTCAGTTTTGGTCAACAGTATTCTTTTTTTTTAAATTAACTTTTACACTAAAGTATGTTTAAGCTTCTATCACTTCGTTGTTACTGTGACTTTCTTTACTCTTCATCTGATCTGCTTTCTCTAACTCCTACCCAAGAGCCTTCACAACATGTAAAACAGGGTCAAACACCAAGGTCATTCAAGTAAGATCTGCATCCTGTGTCCACCGAAAGGCTACCTTTGATGCCTGGTAAGTCAATGCTGGCATGCTCATGGATTCCAATTCCATTCCGGATGATCCGCAAGGAACCTTCCTTGAAAGCCCCAGAGCAAGTGACCAGCTGCAAGGAGAGAAAAGGTTTCTAAATAACCCCCTCCATAGGCTGAGGCCATCGTACTGATGCCCTGAAAGTGCACTAGCTGACCTAAATCCGAGGACCCTTCCTATGGAGCTCAGTGTGAGAACACAGACTTAGCAGCGCTGGGTCTCCAAAGGCCCTCAAATGCACCGAGCAGACAGACGGCCACGTCCAAAAAGCAAACAGCTCCCCCTTTTCTCCTAGCAACCTTGCTTCCACCCTTGGAACCCAGTTTACTAGAAAGACCTTAGGACCTGGAGTCAGACACATTTGCCACTTAGTAGTTATGTGACCTTGGACAAGTTACTTAATCTTCCTCAGCCCTAGGTTTCCTCACTTCTGAAGAGGCCAAGAATCCCCATCTATCTGGGTACCCACGTGATCAGAGATAATGTACATGAAGTGCTTGGCCGACCAGGACAGGAACTCAGCAAATGGTAGTGACCCTTCCACCAGTGGGATTAGTGAGCAAGGCTCTTAAAGCGACCTTTGGGGTGCGTCCCCATTCCGCACAAGCAAAGCCAGGAGGACACAGTCTGACAGGCACAGCAACTGCCCGTTTCCAGGCTAACCCCCTTACCTGCCCTTGCCCCTGCCTCTCCAGGTCCACCACACACATGTCCACAATGGGTCCCAGATTTGTAAAGGTTTCCATGGCCACGACATAGGAGCCTTGTTCATTGCTGTCAACATTGAGCTAAAAAGAAGAAAACACTGCTGACGGACCCTTCCCAAAAGAAAGAGTCTTCGCCTGGAAGAAACTCTCAGCCCTAATGGATCTGCCCTCTGGTATTCCACTGGAGGTTCCCAGGAGGGGACTGCTGACTGAGGAACATGGCTGCGCCACAGGTGACCCACTAACCCCAGGCTGTGATTTCTAATGAAGCAGTGCAGAAATTAATGTAAAGTGCTTGCACACACGTTTCTGCACAGGTCCAAAATCTTATTTTAGAGGGGATCCCGTTCATTAAACTATGATCTTTTGAAGTCAGGAGCTGGGTCTTGTTCATCATTGTTCACAGCACCCAGCACCCTGCCTGACACATTTGCTGAATGACCCTTTAGAACAAAGAGCTAGTCAGGGTAGGATGTTCAATCAACCAAGTAGAAAGCTGAACAGCAGGGATATGAGTGAACTAAAGAAATGCTGAGGGCACTGAACACAAAAGATACCTGGGGAAGCAGCAGGGAAGCCAGTGAAAAAGAAGCTACAAAGAAGAAATTGCCTCCTCACCTTCACCAGCTGTGAGTCACCAAGGCGAGACCCAACAAAGACAACACCATTGTCAAGGTACGTCAAGCACTCGGCAATAGAGGTCTAGGAGAAAGCCAACAGCATGAAAGGGATCAGAACGGACTCTTCCCAGGACCCAGACCCCATCCCGCCCACCTCTCAGCCCTGTGCTGGGAGAACACCCAACTGCAGCCATCACGGCTGAAACAGCTCTCCATTTCAAATCTCAGGTCACACTGAAAAATGTTCCTAAATCTCCAATGTTTGTGACTCTCCCTTTTTCACACCTTTACAGTCAGAAAACCCTGTAATTTATCTTGAGGTGCCTATTCCAAAGGATCACTTTAATCCCAACCACTTCAGTCTCCTCAAAACAATCAGAAACCTCTAAAATTCACTGCATAATTCTTAAACTTTTTTTGGAATCTCCTCTCAGAAATGAGCATCAGCATTAGATTAATCTTTAATTCTTTTTTGTTTCTTTCTTTTAAAGTACTTCAGGTAGATAGTGCCAGCCTGCCTCTGAGATTCTTCAACATCTCATTCAAAAACAAGCTTCTAGGGCATGAATGACCATTTGCTGCCAGGAAACGTAACTCCCAGCTGCAGTGTGGGGCCACACACATGGGGTCACTGGGCCCCTGGGGGGAAACAGCAGAGTGGGAACAAGCCCTACCTCTCCAAGCAGTTCTACCCGGAGATCCTTGAGGGTGACGGTGCCATCCATCTGTTCCTCCTTCTCCAAGAGCAGCATGAAGAGCCGTCCCTCCATGTCTCCCAGCAGGTAACGGGAACCATTGGGGTCCACACGATTGTGACACACAATTGTGCTTTGCTGCCAAGGGGGAGAACACAGTCATTGGAGGTTGAGTGTCTTCCACAAGCAGAGAGCAAACCACTCCCTTTACCAAACTCAGCCATTGCTTGAGCAAGAAGTCCACTCATGCAGAAGTCCACTACATGTGTGATTGAGAGTGGGGACATTTTTATTTTAAGACAACTTTCTGAGTTCAATATACCTAAAATGTTTATTCACATATTATTCTCCTGGAGTATAGGAATAGAAAGAATAGAAAGCAGCTCTAATCATTCACTGGACCATAAGTGCTACCATAGACTGTGTTATTTATACTCAAGGCTTAATTTTTAGGACTTGAAATTTTAAGGCTTGCAATTTTTATGCTAATGTTGTCTATATAATTTATCACTACAGTACTTACATGATGTGAGACCTAAAAATATTCAAAAGAATTCACAAAATGTTTCCCTTCTTAAAGCTGCCCCAGTCAACAGAAAGGTAAACCTATTTTAGCATTTCTCTCTCTCAGTGGCAAGCAAGGTCTTTTTAAGCAAAACGAGCCAACCTCTCCTTGGATTCCCGATGACAACACATGACAACGCAGTGTCTCCTGTACTTAGTGAGCAGCACGGCCGGCCCTGCATCTCGTCTCCTTTTCATGAATAGGGACGAAGAGAGGAGCAGGGAAAAACCAGGGGAAAGGGGAGAAAGAGAGAAGGAAAAAATGTACAGGAAGGCTGCTCACCTTAATGATGGGAGGCGCAATCGCCAGGTACTTGTCACCATTGTGATAGGTGATTGACTCCTGCCCAATGATGATGGCCCCTCCAAAAGGCTCTGGGACTACAGGAGAAAGGGCAGCGTTGGAGGGCTCTGCCCTTGAACCTGCCAGACCCTGCGACAGCAAGGGCACTGACCCAGATGCACGAGGCAAACTTGAAGACAGTCATTATTGTTAAAGACACATAAGCCCACAGAACACGATGGCCGTCTTCTGAGATCTCTGAGAAATTTCAGGCTGGCATTATCCGATCCTGGTGATATTTTATCGCCACTCTTGGTGTTTCCGAGCTCCTAGGGTACGGTCTTCTCAGTGTTCTCCCACACGCATTCTCCCTATTTGCCTCTCCTATACTTCAGATCCTTCCAAAGTAAAAGCTTTACTCTTCTCCTATTCCTTAACTTAATCTCCCTCATGATCAGGGTCGCTATTTAGAAGAGCCAACTTGCACTTAAGGGTTTTACAATTTCTGTACTAGCTGAGACACACAGCACAGTGCTGGGGTGAAAGCACAGGTAAGGAAGGAGCAAATGGGTCTGCAGCGCAGCCCAGGCTCTGTCATGCAGGCGCAGGCACGGACAAGTCCCTCAGGCCCTGTTTCCTCATCTATGAAATAAAGGAGTCAGAAGAGCTAAGCTCTATCGGTTCCTTTCAGTTTTTTAAAGGTTATGCTGAACAATAAAATAACAAGACTATTTCCCGTATGCCACTCTGTAAATGAATTTCTTACAGTTAATTCCAAATAAAGAAAAACTATACTTTTGGTGGAAAAGTAAAAAGCAAGATAGTCCCCAAAACAGAAATGGAAGAAGCAAAGGAAAGCACATTCAGAGAAGAGGCACAGGGAGCGCTAGACAGCACACATGTGCAACGGCACTTGAGCCCTGAAAGGAAGGGGCAGAGCAGGGGAGAAGGGAAGGAAAACAGGAAACTGGCCAAGACCTGGGACTGAGGCAAATTTTCTGAAACCCCCAACCAACCTGCAATCACCATGGAGGCTTCAGCTTCTACGTTTTCCTGTTTCCAAGGGCCCTTATTGAATTCCTTCTCTCGGAGAGACACCTCATAGGTTTTCACGTGCCGCCCCTGAGGGTCCTAAGTGGGAAAAGATGGAAGGATTGGCCTTTGGGGAAGGAGAGGGGTCCTGGAAGCGACAGGTGACCACCACCGAGCATCTGACAATCCTGTTGTGCCAGCCTTCCTATCCTGTGACCACGCCTATGACTGCCTGGGTAGACTGTCACTGAGGCCTACTGTCACCTGTGGTTCAACCAACCAGTAAAGGTTTAAGACTTAAAAAGGAAACTGTCACACTGAATCACTGTAAGATACAAGGTGAACATGTGAATTTGTGTGCGTGTATGCAAAGTACATATCCCTATTTCTTGGCCACAAGGAACTTACAAAATAACTAAAGAGAAAAAAGACACTGAGAAGCTACATGCACCTAAACTCTTAAAAATCTGTGTGATAAATTCGTAAAGGCATTCTGATGAGACGGCAAGGAGACAACACAGTGTTCCTCTGAAGTCAGCCAGCCCCACCGTCCCCTCCTTCTTCTGAGTCAAGGCCGCTGTGTCCCGGAGCTGCCCTCCTTACGCGGTAACAGAGCAGGCCGGGAGACGGCTACATCCTGACAGCGGGGGATGGCCTTACAAAGGCCAGACCAGGGTCTAGGAAGGTATGAAAGGAATTCGACAATGTTTTCCAGCGCAGGGACCACACCTTAGAGACTGCTACAGCTCCTGAAATTATCAGCATAACTACCTTTCATGTGGTAAACATTAGTCAAATGGAATTTTGGACACAAAAACAAAGTAATTTTTAGTTGATAAAATTCTATTTTCCCATCAATAATGGGGTAACTCAACTTCACAAAAAGTTTGGATTTGGGCCTCCTGAGACATAGGAAAATGAAAAGATTGTTCACATTGGCAGACCTGAGGCTGCAGACAGGCAGAGTCACAATAACCAGCATCAATGTTCCAATGACCCGATATTTACAAAACTGAGTAAGAGAGAGAAATTCTAAGTTTTTATTTCAACTCTAATAATTACAGTACGGTAAAAATGGTTTTTAAAAAGATGTCCCAAAATAGTTTCAACCTTACTCAACTGAACTTTTTCTAACCAGCCTCAGAACCATAACACCCCTAGTGCAACTAAAAAATCTACAAAGTTATGCATTAGTGTATCTCCAATACTTTACACAGCTCTCAGTGTTTTCATACCCACACAGATTACATGGACTTGGACTGTTTCCTTCTGTCATTCTCACAGCAACATGCTAGTGGAATGACCTCATGCTGTATGGCCCTTTGCTAAAAGGCTGAGATTTTACCAAGACACAGGCATGTTAATCTAGTGCTCTGCCACCCTGTCCCCCCCACCCCCAGCAGATCTGGCCCAGAGAACAGCTGCCCACGATCAGCTCTGCTAAAGTTTTAGGCACAGACTAAAATAGAAGCCAAGAGCCAGCAAGTCACCAGAAAGTGAATGCTGAATAAAATGCCAACCTCTTCTTAGAAGACATAAATGCATCATCAAGTCATTTTCCTCTTTGCTTGTAAAAGTAACTTCTAGATCATTTCTCTACAGCCAAGCTTTATTAATCCCTTAGCATGCCAGTAAGAAATGAAGGAAAAATAAACTGGGTCACCCTACAAAATCTCCAAGGTCCATAACCAGGGTGTAATCGCACAATTAAAACCTGCTACAAGCCTCAGAGAGCTTTCAGCCTCCACAATGAGTGCTACTGCACTCAAGACACAACCAAATCTGACCATATTAATTATGTTGTTCAGAACATTTTAGGACAAACACATTAACCACTTCCGCCTCCCCCACTAGTAGCAAAAATGAGCTCCTACTATGCCAAACCACACAGCTTATCCCTCTTTCCTCCCAATCCAGTACCTGGTAGACAAAACAGATGGTAGGTGCTTGGCAACCATATAAGAACTTGACATCGATGACATGCAACTCCTCCAGGCGGATGTTAAAAGCCTTGAGCTCTTTATTGTCCCGGTCTAGTGGAATGACCTTGAAAAGGCCATCATAGAGACGCAGGCCAATCATCCGGCACTCAGGATCAATGATGCCAATAATGCCAGTCTCAGAGGGGCGGCCAATTCGGTCCTGAGAAGCAAAACTGGGGTTAGGAAAGAACCTCAACACCCAGAGCACAAAGGATACTAGGCACCACTTTCCCAGAACAATTTTAGGAGTGGTGGCATCTATGTGACATACCAGGAAGCCCAAATGTCAGTACATGTGTTTCTGTAAAACACTGAACTCCATGAATTTGTTTACCCTGTCCCTTGGACTGTGAGTAAACTACAGGAGTCCTTTCTTCATAAAAGCTCAAATTCTTACTGTTTTCTTCTTGGTTCTCTGATCATATAAAGAAAGATGCCCCCCAGTACTTGAACGTCCTTCATCAAATCATAACAGCCCTCCTTGGAAAACTCTTATCAGCCTGAAGCAGCCACCTCACCTGGACATTGCCATGGGCTCGAGTTATGATGTCAATGCTCTCACCACTCTGCTTATACTCCAGGATGCAGGCATTGTACTTAGCTGTCAGGATAAACAGGAGGTCCTTGCTCTCCCCCTGGAAACCAACATTATGCTATCAAAAAAAAGGTTCTTTTAAAATGGGAGTCCCCATCCAGTCTTTAAGCATCATTCTTGAAGCATGCGCATTTCCTTTAAGAATTTTTTTTTCTCCCTGAAGAGAAAATCCACTGAGTACATAACTGACATAGGTGCGCACACACATTCTGAGGGTGTGTGCAGAGGCCAGAACTGAAGCTGGTAAACATCTAGTCCTCAGTTGCACAATCCCACACCTCTCTGCTCTACATAACAGTATCTTCATCGATTTCCATATCAAGCTAATCTCAGCCACTCCATTCAAATTCTGAGAGATGAATGTAATGACTCCTCGAATCTTCTCCAAGTATTTGGAGAAAGAGGAAAAAATGTGAATAACAATAAAGCTAAAATGGATCTACAAAGTCTTACTTATTAACCCAGACCCCCCAGTGTATTTTGTTCTAAGGGTTAAAATCAAAATGTTGAACCCAGTGCTTTGTCAGATTCAGTTAAGACATAATGAAGCCAAGTGTTGGCTAGTTAAATGAAAACATCTGAATAATAATGATAACTGTTTACAAAATAATGAATGCTTGCTATGTCCTAGGCCCTGTGCTATTAAATTATTTAATCTTCACAATACCAGGGAATGGATACTGTTATCCCCATTTTGCAGATAGGGAAGTAAGGCTCTGAAAGGTTCAGTGCCACCCAGTTAGAATTAACGAGGAACGAAGCTAGTACTGCCTTGCTGTATAGCCAATGCTCCGAGTCGCCATGATGACCCACATTTCAAACTGCTTTAATTTCCCCTTTTTTAAACAAGTCAACTTGATCAATTTTTCCCACTTATAGAAAGCTTGTTCAAGAAGAATGTAAATTAAAGTCTGCCATTCAAAATGGGTAGCTTCTCTCAAAGCCTTACCCCACCTTCTCCCAAGCAATGATTAAAAAAAAAAAAAAAAAAAAACCACAAAAACATAAAACCATCTTTGTTGCTGGGCCTAACCCTGAGCACTTACCTTGGGCCTGAAGAGCTCCATGACAGCGATCTTCCCGTACATGCCCACCTCTTTAACGGGCCGAAGCCCCTCGGCTGTAACCACATAGATCTCTAATCTCGTGTTTTTGGCAATCAGCAGGTTTAAGTCTTCAGCTGAAGTAAAGTGTCCTGAAAGAACAGATACTCTAACTTTTGAAGCCAGACCAGTTTCTAAAAAATCCAGAATTCCCACTTAATTCATATTCTTCTCCAGCTCCCTCCATTCCCACCAAATCCAACACCTCGAAGAGTCTCCCTTCAGACATTCATGAAAGCTACTACTCTAATCGTACTAAGAAATCTGGACCAGCTTATGAGCAGCACGTCCTTCAACTGACAATGACTGTGAAAACCCTTCAGATGGCCCTGCACCCTCAAATTTTCCTTCTCCTTTTGCAGGGGCACACTTACCCTCTAATTACGCGATGCTGAGAAAGAATTTATCCCTATTCGGTCCTTATCTACCTTTTCACAAAATTTACACCACAAAAACCAGGCTGAAGGAACAAAATTCTCAGAGCTTTATATCAAAACATTGCTTTGTCCAGACTGCTTGCCCCCCCCCCAGTAGTCTACCGAAACCCTTGCCCACACCCTCTCACCACTTCAAACTGACAACTGTTTTGTTCTGTAATCATAATTAGTATTTACAGAAACACACAAGTTTGAGGTCATCCTAATTTTGCCGAAAACCTGGTTCAAAATGAAACAGAATTATTCCCGGATTCTGGACATAGGTCTCCTTAACAATCTTTCCACAATCAACAAGGCAAAAACAGCACCAGGCAGGCCCACCCTAATCCTCCTTTCCAGCAGCTCCCTGGCGTAAACAGCCCCAGGCAAAGAGGACTTCAGTTCCGCTCCGGGTGAGTGCGGGCATTCCTCACATCCCTCCACCCGCCAGGCTTTCCCACAAGAAAATTCTGACCCCCGAATCGCCATCACCACTGCCCCTTCCCCTGACCACACGAGGCCAACGTGGAGGCCAAAGCAGCAACACAGCACAACCAACTCACACTTCGCTCTCTGTCCCACTGGGCCCGTCCCTGTCCTCGAGGCCAAGTGGCCTCCCAGGACTTAAGGGGACCCTCGAATCAGGTTTTAAACCCCAAAAGGCGTGTGTGGAGACAGCTTCCTTGAAGTCGTGGACTAGGAGAGGATCCTTGGCCGCCGGACCCTTCCATTCCCCCGGCCCGGGCCCGCCCGGCTGCCCCAAGGGCCACGGGCCTCCCTAGGCCTTGGGGTCTCCCCAGATCCCTCCCTTGCCGGGGTCTCCGGCCCGGGCAGACTCACCGGTCACGCAGCCGTTCACGGCGGTGGGCTTCTGTGCCGTTACCACGTAGTTGTACGACATGTCGAGATCTGGAGCAGCCTGTAGAGACTCGAGAGCAACGACAGAGAGATGGACACCAGCAAAAACACAGGCAGCCCTGCCCGCGCGGCGAACTCCGCGGCCGCTGCCTCCGCCCCGCAGACACGTTGCAGGCCAGAGCGACCCGGGCGCGGAGCATCACGGGACGGCCTCACCTGGCCTCTTGGAGGACTCACGGCTCCCCAGACAGCCAATCAAACAAGGCCCCGCCCCCGAGGCCCCGCCCCGCCGTTTACCGCCTGAGACCGGGTGCCCGGATGTGGGCGCTTGTTGTGAGTCCCCGTGGAGCGGCGGCGTCATCTGGTTTGGTGAGGGGGAAGTGAGTGGCTGGGCAAGTTGCGCCGACGCCCCCGAAGCCGTCAGAGCTGACCCGCCGACTTCAATCCCTGTCCGCGACCCTCACCCTAACTCAGGCCATCTTATCCCATTCCGTTGCTCTAGAGCCCTCGGGGGTGTTCAGTCTCTTGGAACTAGAACTTCAGAGACCTGGAGAAGGGAGGAAAGTGACAGCAATTTGTGCCCCTCCCAGACTAGAACCAAGGTCCGTTCCTCCCTCCCGTTAGCCCTCCCAGTTCCTCCAAACCCCACCGGTACCCTCACTTCACCCTAGAATGGCCTGCCACCCCGAGAGTGAGGGGAACACCAGGAGGTTTTCCTCTTCCTTTTAAACTGTTTTATTCAGACTTTGAAGGACCCACCAGGCCACTTGCCCAGCATTATCGGTGACCCTGTTGCTATACAAATTCTGACCTCAAATGCAAAACCCGAATTTCCCCAGTGAGAACCTTAATGACCCAGGAAAGCAGTTAGCTCTGCAACATCAGACGACGCCATATCACGCAGGCTCAGCCAGTAGGAGAAGAACCACATGGTCTGGAGCACCTGCAGACTGCCACAGAGGATATAACCCCCATTTTACAGATGAGGAAACTGAGGCTCGGGGGAGTCGGTTTACCTAAGATCCCCCAGTAAATCAGAGGCAGGACTAGGCACAGGGCCAGATTTGGATTCTTTGCATTGCAGACTCACAGTGAGCCCATGACCGTGAATGACCCCCAAGACACCTCTGAACCAGGCTGAACTGAACGGAGCTAGTCTTTGGGGTTTACATGTGTTGTTTTCCACACCAGGGATTCTGCCTCACTTTGGAGGCATTGGATTATCTGTAAAAAGAATACAGGCATTGTGGAAAGAATAGACATGGGTTTAAGTCCTGGCTCGTACTAGCATGACCTTTAACAAATCACTAGAGCTCTCTATGTCCATTTCCCAGAAGTAACATGTGCTCACAGGCCCAGTTGCCTTCAAGTGTGTGAAGAGCTATGTAAACTTAAATTCAGTGCATATGATGCTCACAGAAGAAATGAAGTTGCTCTTTGTGTCACTTTGCCCCTGGGAGACGTGGGTGCTACTCTGGGGCATAAAGGCCCCTGTGCCCACCGTGGATAGATCTGTCTTCTGCAGCCAAGTGCAGGTGTGAACCTTGGTCAGCCCCATGCTCTTGTCCATCCCCAGCCCATGTTCTGGAATTTAGACTCGGATCAAAGTCCGGGGCAGTTCTCTAATTACTAGGGCCCTGGAAGTGTGATTGTGCCAGTAGGCTGCGTGTGCCTTCAGCAGCACGTATCCTTACCCTCTCCTGCAGGTGCTGCTGCCACCTTCACTGTGCTCAGACCCAGGGAGCACCCACAGGATCACCCATCCTCTGGCCCCACCATGGTGAGTCTCATGAAGGCCAGGGGTGGGGAAGGACAGTGTTGGCTTGGAGCAGTTGGGGGTTGGAGGGGATGCCAGCCCTGGGCGTGCTGGAGTTTCTTACACTCTGACCAAGAGGTGCCTTCTAAGGATCAGAGAGTGTAGAGAGAGGGTCCCTCTCAGAGCCTGGTCCCTGCTTCCCTCCATTTCCCAGCCAGTCCCAGCCACACCTGGGGCTGCAGCCTCTGAGTCCCTCCAAGGTCCATCTGCTCCCGGTCTGGGTTATGTCTTTAGATTAGAACATTAACAATTACGTACTCTGTAAAGACACAGTACCGATCACAGAAGCAGCCATGAAGAAGGAGCTGGTGCCTGTTCCTGAGCCTGGGCATGTGTGGCTGGTCCCATCGGTGGAAACTACACTTTGGAAGCTCAGTGTTGCTGAGCCTTGCTCCATGCCCACTCTAGAGCTGATGTGAATGAAAGCAGGCCTTGGACAAACCTAGGTTCAAATTTCAACCTGCCACTGACCAGCTGTGGGACCTCTTGCAGAGATTTGACCTCTCTGAGCCTCTTTCTCCTCGCAGTATGAGGCAGATTAAGGCCTGCCTCCAAGTGGCTGTGAGGTGTTTATCAGACCAGAGCCCTGGGACCTTGCACAGTGCCTAGTCAACTTCCTTTCCTTTTCTGTTTCCTCAGACCACTGGGAACCAGGGATGGCCCTGGTCCCAAGCCCTCCTCTAACTGTGGTATAGGAAGGGTTGCAGATTCCAGGCAGGACAGGCTGTCCATGATGGCAAGGGGTCACCGTCTTGGAGACTGTTGGCGCTGAAGGCCTGGCTTGGAGTTGAGACCAATCACAACTTCATTGCATGTCCAGTCCCTGGCAGGCTCTGAGAGCTACAGGCCCATATTCTTCCTAGGGCAAGACCTCTGCCACTCCCAGTCTCCCTTCCACCCCTGGGGAAAGCTGCATGATAAGGCCAAAATGGAACCAGCTTTGGAGCCAGGCAAACCTGGACACTTGCTGGTTGTGTGATCTTGGGCAAGGTCATTTAACTGTGTGTCAGTTTCCTCATCAGGCTAATCTTTCCTGCACAGGATTGATGGGAAGATTAAAGGAGACATGTGCAAAAAAGCACTCAGAGGCAGCCTAGCTCTCAGTCACTGCTTGGGAATGAAGCTGAACAAACATTATTCTGCTCTCTCCCTATTGACCTGGACTTGTCTCCTGAAGCAGGTGACTTGGCTCTGGCCCCTGCCAGAGCCAGGGAAGATCAAAGTTTACACAAAACAACCCGTTGCCCACAGGCTTGAGGAAGGAGCCTCTGGAAGTGCACCTTGCCAGGATCTGGCTCAACTGCAGGCTGCCCCCAGGGCCACCAGGTGGCACTGGGAGCCTGGCCTTCTGAGTCCCTTTGGGCCCCAGTCTCACTCTCTGGGACAAAAGCAAGAGCTGCATTGGGTCTGCAAACCTCCTTTAACTAGATCCAGTTTTTTGAAAAAGGAAGTAGCTCCCTTTTATTCCATTTTTACTATATACTCTGTTAAATCCCCATTTTGCAGAGGAAGACTTGAAGCTCAGAACGGTGAGGTGTCTTCACTGAGTTCTCACAGCTGATGGAGGCAGATGGGATTTGAGCCCAGGAGCCAGTGCCTGCAGAACCCAGTCCTTACCTGCTCTAGCCCCATGCCACCCACTTCTTCCCACACCCCCGTGTTAGCTCAGCTATAGCTCTCAGGCCAGCCTGCCCATGACCCTCCCACCTGAGGCGCTGGGTGGCCAGAGGCCTTCATCTGCTTGCAAGGCCCTATCTACCTCTCCCTGATGGTCTCTGGTAGCTCAAGTCATTCTGTCTTGCTTCCTGGCCTGGCCGCCATACTATTCCACACCTCCAGACCTGGGCGTATACTCTACCTCTACCTGCAATATCCCTTTTCCCAGTGCGCCCCTCACTCCCTTTTACCTACCTAACTCCTGTTTACCCTTCAGGATTTCCAGGGTCCACCAAAGAGGCTGAGGTCCCTCCTCTGTGCCCTGTGGCACGTGCGCATTTCTCTGGTGTAGCACTTCCCACAGCGTGTGGAAACGACCTCTCTGTTTTCCATAAGGGTGGGACCAGCATTCTACTGTGTCCTTACACACAGCACTGAGCCCTGGGCCTGGCACTGCAACAGGCTCAGGCAGCATTGTTGGCCCCCATCCAAGGTCCACGTGGAACAACAGTGGGTATGGGCCTGTTTCGCCCCTCCCCCTGGCACAGGAGCCTCAGCCTGGGGCTGCTCCTCCTTTGACAGAAAAGAGCTGTTGGACCCCAGTTGTATTAAATGTTTTGTACTCAGTATTCTACTCCCCCATTTTCTTTGCATTGAAGCCATTCTTCAGGATATGTTTAAGTCATGGTCCAAAACGTTTCATAAATTAGGCAAAGGACAAAAAGATACAAATTAAGAGAACTCATAGAAATAACCACCTGATAAAATGACACCCAATTTTTTGTGTCCCTGGAGTTCCTGAGTGGGTGTGGAAGAGGGGTCTTGGCCATAGCTCTGTGACTGGGCAGAGTAGGGGCCAGGCCACACCTGAAACCTCCTCCTCACTCCTCTCCCCTAGACCTCCAAGAAGCTGGTAAACTCGGTGGCAGGCTGTGCTGATGATGCCCTTGCTGGCCTGGTGGCCTGCAACCCCAACCTGCAGCTCCTGCAGGGCCACCGTGTGGCTCTCCGCTCTGACCTGGACAGCCTCAAGGGCAAAGTGGCACTGCTGTCGGGTGGGGGCTCTGGCCATGAGCCTGCCCATGCCGGTGAGTACCCCAGGCCAGAGGTAAGGGTGGTTCCTGAGCAGAGTAGATGGGGGCTCCAGGGAGGTCATCGGAGTTGCTAGAAGGTCCAGAGCCCAGCCAGCCAGGAACCCGGTCCTGGTTCCTGCTCTCCCACTCTGGGCTGTGATGCGGGGCCAGCTGTGGCCTCTCTCTGGGCCTCAGTCTCTGTACTTCATAAAAGTAAGAGGTTGGGTCAAATGATCTCTCAGGCTCTTCCAGCTCTGAGAGTTAGTGATTCTGTGAACCCTCCTGGCCTTCCAGCTGACCCATCACTCCTCCATGAAGCCTTCTGACTCTTCCAGCCTAGAGCAACATCTCTCTTCTGAATTCCTACCCTGCATGTTCACATACAACGTGAACAGTCCTGGATTCTTTCCCATTCAGTGCCAGGCATGTGACCTTTCCTTCAGAGCTCTTGGGAACTGGGACCAGCTTTGTACCCTCTATACCGTCCCTGTCTCCCTTTGGCAAGTCTTTCCATCCCTTCAGCAAACATTAATGAGCACCCACTGTGTGCCTGGACTGCTCTGGGCACTAGGCATGCGACTGTGAACCAGACAGACAAGGTGCCTATTCTCATGGACCTTCTGTTCTCCTCTGGGGAGACAGGCAGTAACCAGGTAAACACACAAGTGAAAGAGATCATTCCAGAGTGTGAGTGAGGCCATGAAGACAAGAGTGCAGGGAGAGGAACAGCGAGTCATGGAGTTGGGTGGGTAACAACTTCAGCTGGGAAGTCACGCAATGCCTGTCCAGGGAGATAACTCCTGACTAAAGATCCATGGAAAGCAGCTCAGGTGCTTGTCTGGCATCAAGTGCACAGTGGGGCTAACCACCCCCTGAAGCTCAGGAGTATGGGAAGGCCCAGGTTCCCACCTAGCATCCTCCCTCCACCTATCTCCAGGTTTCATAGGGAAGGGGATGCTGACGGGGGTCATCGCGGGAGCTGTGTTCACCTCCCCGGCAGTGGGCAGCATCCTGGCAGCCATCAGGGCAGTGGCCCAGGTGGGCACAGGTAAGCCTGGTGTGCAGGAGGGGCTGCTGCCAGGAGGACCAGCTGGGGGTGGGGGTTGGGGGCAGGCACTGATGGAGCCCGCTGGCTGCTCCTGCAGCGGGGACCCTCCTCATTGTAAAGAACTACACTGGAGATCGGCTCAACTTCGGCCTGGCCAGGGAGCAGGCCCGGGCTGAGGGCATCGCCGTGGAGATAGTGGTCATTGGGGATGACAGCGCCTTCACCGTCCTGAAGAAGGCTGGCAGGCGAGGCCTCTGTGGCACCGTGCTCATACACAAGGTGAGGCTCCCCACCAGGACGCGGGCTGGCCACCCCTCCCAGCCTGGTGTCTCCTGGCAGTACCTGCTACCTGGACCTCTCGTACCACCTGCTGCTTAGGAAGCCACCCCTTCCCCAGTGCTCCCTGATCCAGGGAGGCCCCACATCCCCACCCCTAGCTAAGCCCAGCCTATGAGCATTCTCCCAGGCCCTTCCTATCCATTTCCCACATACAACCTTCGCCCTGTCCCGGTGCCCTTATTCCCGACTGCCTCTGCAGCACATGTCCTCCTCAGAGCCCTGCCCTTCCTGTCCCAGCCTTGGCACAGCGCTCATCTGCTGGTGCCCTGGTAGCTGCTGCTGCCTCCTCACTTGACTTCCCTGCCTTCCTCCTGCTTACCCTTCTGGTCTGTTCTCACTCTTCCCTAGAAGTGTCTTTTGAAAACGTGTATCTGATCAGGCTGCTTGCCTGCTGAAAGCCCTCTGGGGTTCCTAGAGTCAGCCTAGGCTCCTTGGTCTGGCGCCCACCACACTCTTGCACCTTCTCCCTGAACTTTCCACGTTCATCTCCCGTCACCCCTACCATGCACTTATGCTCCGTTAATACCAGTTCCCTGCACCACCAGGCTGCAGCTCACCTCTGGGGCTTTCCTCATGCTGTATCAACAGCCTTGGAAGTCCTTTCTCCTGGCTAACTGCCACTATTCCATCAAGGTCGAGCTCTGATGTCTCCCCATCTGGGAGGTTTTCCCTCCCACTGCACTGAGCTGGTTAGGAGCCCCTCCTCAGTGCTCCCATCATATCCTACCATGAACCCTAACATGGCATTTGCCACCTTGCATGGAATGTTCAATTTGTGTGTGTCTGCTTCCCCAACCCCTCCCTAGAATGAGAGTTCCTTCAAGGAAGGGACTGTGACTTAGTCACTTTTTTTTTTCCATTTCAGCACATATTAGATGCTCAGCAAAAAGTAGGCAGATGGATGGATGGGTGAGTGGATGGGTAGGTCTAGGTGAGTGGATGGATGAGTGGATGGGTAGGTGGATGAGTGGATGGATGGGTGGGTAGGTGAGTGGATGGGTAGGTCTGGGTGAGTGGATGGATGGATGGATATGTGGGTAAGTGGATGGATGGGTGAGTGGATGGGTGGGTAGGTGAGCAGATGAATGAATGGATAAATGGGTGAGTAGATTACTGGGTAGGTAGATAAAGTGAACCACAGTGTTTATGCCTGGAGAAAGAACATGAGACCAGGAATAAGGAAACTGGCCATCACATCAGCTAGCTGTGTGACATTAGACAAGTCATCTCCACTCTCAGGGCTCATTTCTCCATTTGTGAAGTTCCTTCTGGCTCCAACACACTGGGGTTCTTAACAGTTCCTGGCAAGTACATTGTGAATATAGAACCACACTGTTCCTCCCTAAGCGTGATGGGCCACGTTGATGTGGTGGTACTCAGAGAGCCCCCTTGGCCAACTAGAAACTCAGTCCTAGCCTCTCTTTAACCCTCAAGTGCTACAGTGACTCTTTCTCCATTTGGGGCTTATTTCTGTGTGGGTACAGGTGGCAGGTGCCCTGGCTGAGGCAGGTGTGGGGCTGAAGGAGATCACAGAGCGGGTGAGCATGGTCGCCAAGGCCATGGGTGAGTTCCAGCCCAGGGACTGGGAAGTGGGGAGGGAAGAGGAGGCTGACCTTGGGACTAGGAGCAGGTTCCCAGCAGCTATGTAGGAAGACTTTCCACGTTATTCCCCAGGGGTGGAGGGCAGGTCTCCCTGGGGGACCCTCGGGGACTGGTAGCCTTGGGCCCCAGGGCCAGGTGTCCCCTCCATCAGAGATGAAGGGGCTGCCCTGTCTAATGCCTGCTGCGCTGACTGATGCCAGCAGCTGAGGGGTCATCCCATGCATACCTGGTTTCTCATAGGAACGCTGGGAGTGAGCTTGTCCTCCTGCAGTGTCCCTGGTTCCAGACCCACCTTTGAACTTGCAGCTGATGAAGTAGAGCTGGGCCTGGGTAAGCTGGTGGCCACCCCTGTTCCAGCCATGCCTGTTGCTGGGTTCTACCCACATCTTGGGCCCTGGGACCATCTACCTGGTTCTCTCAGGTTACTTGGAGCTGTCACCTAGGTGGCCTTGGTGTTACAAATGGGCACTTGAATCCCTTCTGGCCCAGCCTGCCTGATTCCTACCTGCTTTGCCATCTATACCACGGCCTCAGCCACGTCAGGCTCTGCATACTTCCCACCTCCCTGCCTTTACCCCCATCCTTCCTGGATCCTCTGCCAAAATGCTGCCCTGCTTTCCAGGGCCACTCAGAGGCTACCCCAACTGCAGCGTTTTCCCTCTTTCTCCTGTGCTTCCAAAGTGACAGGCAGAGGCCTCATGCTTCTCCACTGTGACTGCCTCTGATCAAAGCTACTTAACTCATTAAAATTTAAGCTCCTCTATCACCAAGCCACAGCTCCTGAAGAGCGGAAATGGTGTATTTTTCATTATTCTGCCCATTTCTACCACACTCCCCATGTACATGGCACCTAGCCTAGCACTGAGTAAATCTTGCCGAAAACATAGTGAGCAAATCCCCAGGCCTCAGCTTGTCAGCAGTGACTGTGTCTGTCCACAGGGATCCACGGGGAAGCTGGCGTGCGCCGGGTAAAGGTAGGTGCGCTCCTTGGGCCAAGCTGGTGTGATGGCAAGGCGTCGGACACAGCTCACTCCTGGGTCCCCCCGGCAGATGGCAACCGCTGATGAGATCGTGAAGCTCGTGCTTGACCACATGACCAACCCCTCCAATGTGTCCCACGTGCCTGTGCAGGCTGGTGAGGGGCTGCCACACCTCTGTCTCCCAGCCCTCCCCACCCCACCCCACCCCGTAAGGGAGCCCAGAGAGTCTCACCAGGTGTCATGTCTGCCCCCAGGCTCCTCAGTGGTGCTGATGGTCAACAACCTGGGTGGCCTGTCATTCCTGGAACTGGGCATCATTGCCGACGCTGCTGTCCGCTCTCTGGGTGAGCCCCACCCTGGCAGGGGACCTCCCAACCCCAAGAGCTGCTTCCCTCTAGCCCTTGGAAGCTGAGGTGGGGTCTCAAGATGGCCCCGAGCTTGGGCTGTGCTGTCCTACAAGCCCAAGTGAGACCCTGACTCTGCCACCCAACTGCTGCAAGCACTGGGCGTGGGCCTTGTCTGTGGAAGGGGCGTAAGAATGACAGTGCTTGCCTCATGGAGCTGTCATGAGGATTAAACAAGACTAAGCAAGTATAACGTACTTAGCACGGTGCCTGGCACTGGGAGGCACTTGGCAAATGAGACCTAGATTACCTAGCTGACCCTATAGGGGGACTTTGCCAAGGAATGTGGTAATTTAGGGCATCATGGAGGAATTCCCTGAGCAGATCTGACCATCTCCCTCCTGACCTTAGGGCCCCAGCTTCCAAAGTCCTTGTTTTTCTCTTACTCTGTTTCTTTATCTCATGCTGGAGGGGGCAGGGCGGGGGTGGGTGGAAGGTGAGGTACCGCCCTTCCCACCTTCCCTCACAGATGTCTGTCCTTCGCTACTGCAGAGGGCCGTGGGGTCAAGATTGCCCGTGCCCTTGTGGGCACCTTCATGTCAGCCCTGGAGATGCCTGGCCTCTCTCTCACCCTTCTGCTGGTGGACGAGCCCCTCCTGAAACTGATAGGTGAGACCCAGAACCTGGGGCCCTCCACACCAGAGCCCCTCATAGCTGGAAGGAGCCGGGAGGACCTGGAGAGACCCCGTCAGGGCCAGACATGATGGTCAGTCCCCTGTGAGTGGACAGGCCCTTTCTGACAGCTCCAGCCTTCTCCAGCTCTCACAGGACTGGGGGAGTTGCCATTAGGGTCCTCCCCAGGGACAGCCCACTTGACCCTGGCCAGCCAACCTATGTTTAGGAGAGTCATCCTGCTGTCACTAGATGCTGAAACCACCGCGTCGGCCTGGCCTGCAGTGCCCAGGGTCTCCGTGACTGGGCGGAAGCGGACCAGGGCAGCCCCCACTGAGCCCGTGGAGGCCCCTGATTCTACTGCTGCAAGAGGTACCGAGTCCTGCTGTTGGGGCAGCTGGCCTGGGCCATTGGCCTGAGCCCTGAAGGGTGAGGGGTGTGCAGGGGCCCTAGCACCCTTGTCTCCCACACCTTCAAGTTCAGCAGGGGCAAGGGCCAGGCACACCTCTTCCTCACTGTTCTCCCATCCAGGCTCAGCCCCAAAGCAGATGGTGCTTGTGCTGGAACGAGTCTGCACTACCCTGCTGGGCCTGGAGGAACATCTGAACGCCCTGGACCGTGCTGCTGGCGACGGGGACTGTGGCACCACCCACAGCCGCGCCGCCAAAGGTTGGTGCCAGGGCCCCTCTAGGGTCAGGGAGGGGCTGGGGACGCATCAGTTCTGAGGTTTTGGCATTTCATGAACCAGAACAATTGCAAAAACACTTGGAGTGGTGGTGCGGGTTGCCAAGTTTCATTTTGCCAGGCACAGTCATTCACAAAACCCAGCACCCCTTCCACCTATTCTCTTAGAGAAAAGGCCCTTCTACCACTACGCATGTGGGAGGGTTGTTACTATAGAACAAAATGTACCCTTTTGTAGCAAATAATAACTTTAGATTCAAAGGGAACTCACTCCGAAGTTCTTATTTTTCCTGGCTTACCCAGACTAGTGAACAGTTCTTAATTGTCCAGCATCATTTGGCCAAGAAAGATGTATTTAGCCCTGACCACTGTGGCTCAATTGGTTGAACATTGTCCTACAAAGCAAAAGGTCGAAGGTTCGATTCCCAGTCAGGGTACATGCCTGGGTTGTGGGTTCAGTCCTCAGTGGGGGCACATACAACAGGCAACTGACTGATGTTTCTCTTTTAAAGACTTTATTTATTATTTTTAGAGCTAAGGGAGGGGAGGAAGAGAGGGAGAGAAACATCAGCTTGCTAGAGAAACATCAAACAGTTCCTTCTTCCACTCCCCCTCACCAGGGATCTGGCTCGCAACCCAGGCATGTGCCCTGGCTGGGAATCAAACTGGTGACCTTTTGGTTCACAGGCTGATGCTCAATCCACTGAGCCATACCAGCCAAGGTAAAATAAAATAGTTTTTAAAAATGTATTTAGTGCCCATCACGGGCCAGACACTGCTCTCAACTCTCGATACAATAGTGAGCAAAGCAGATAAAAATCACTGCCCTCGTGGCTTGTGTTCTGGTGGGGAGACAAACAACAAACAATCAGTAAAAGATAAAGGATCATAGTGCAAAGTGCTGAGGAGGAAAATGAAGCAGGGAAGTAAGGTCTGGGAATGACAGGTGAGGGGGGTCAGGCAGGCCTCTTTGCTGGGCGACTGCTAAGGTCGCTGTCAGCCCCCACTTCCCACTTCTCTCTGGAGTTCACACTGGACATGGAAAGGGAGTCTTGGAATCTCTCCATGGGGGTTCCCTCAGCCTCTTCCAGGCGCAGGGTGCTTTCCTGCTGCCTGGCAATAGTGCCTGGGTGTTTGTTGGGAGGGTGGGTCTCTGAATTCCTCACCATCTCTCTGCCTACAGCAATCCAGGAGTGGCTGAAGGAGGGTCCACCTCCTGCCAGCCCTGCCCAGCTTCTCTCCAAATTGTCCCTCCTGCTTCTAGAGAAGATGGGAGGCTCCTCTGGTGCAGTGAGTGCCGGCAGTACCCAGGGACAGAGGGCTAACACGGGTCCCGGGCTGGCTGAGGCCCGAGCCAGACCCCAGTGCTCAAATCCTGGTCCTCCCCAGCTTTATGGCCTGTTCCTGACTGCGGCGGCCCAGCCCCTCAAGGCCAAGACTGACCTCCCAGCCTGGTCTGCTGCCATGGATGCCGGCCTGGAGGCCATGCAGAAGTGAGCCAGAGCCCGTTGCCTTAGACCAGGGGTGGCGGGGTGATGTGGTTGTTGTCACCTGCTGCCAGCCAGGCCCTGTCCCCACGCCCATAGTGATTCTCTAAAGTGAACCTCACTTGTTCTCTTCCCCTGCAGGTACGGAAAGGCTGCCCCAGGGGACAGGACTATGGTGTGTATGGCCCAGCCCTTCCCCTTTTTGCTTATAGAGGCCCCGAAGCGCACCCTCAGTGTCAAGGCCTGTGCTGAGGTCCCCTCTCCCTTGCTTTGTCCAGCTGGACTCTCTGTGGGCAGCAGGACAGGAGCTCCAAGCCTGGAAGAGCCCAGGGGCTGATCTGTTCCGAACCCTAACCAAAGCTGTCAAGGTGAGTGAGGCTGGGCCCAGCCACCCAGGTGAACAGGCCTGGAGCAAGTTAATATCCTCTCTGTACCTTAGTTTCCACCTCGAAAAATGGAGATGAGTACCTGTCTCAGAGGGTGCTGTGAAGCTAAAGAGATGAATAGCTCCCTAGCATGGAATCTGGGGCATAGCAGCCCCTGAGTGAATGGGGCCCCTGGCCCTGCCAGAGACAGGTGGGAAGTCACCTCTCTGCCCTGGTGACAGGGCAGAAGGTCCTGGCAGAGCTGGGACAGGAGGGTCCAGGGTCCATGGCAGGAGGGAGGCCTGGTGGCTTGTGCTTACACCTATTCCTCCTGACCCCGGCCCCCGCAGAGTGCAGAAGCTGCAGCCCAGGCCACCAGAAACATGGAGGCCGGAGCTGGAAGAGCCAGTTACATCAGTTCAGCGCGGCTGGACCAGCCGGACCCCGGGGCAGTTGCAGCCGCAGCCATTCTTCGTGCCATCCTGGAGGTCTTACAGAGCCAGGGCGCCTGACTGCTCCCTGGACCTCCGTGCCTCCCATGGCAGCAGTGCAGAGGTAGCCACTGACGCATCCTTCGCCTCCCAGCTGTCACCCTCCCTGGCCCTCCAGGCCCAACCTCTGAATCCAGCCTCCAGAACAGCTCCAGTATAGAAGCTGCAGGCCGAGTGGGTCGCCTGCCTGTTCAGCACTGCCCTCTCCCTCCTCAGGAAGGGCAGGGTCCTGGGGTCTTGGGGTCAACCCACTCTGCCCCCAGCCAGCTCTGGGCTTCAGCAGCAATGCATTTTTCCTGGGTGGCAGCACAACCTTTAACTGGCTTTGCTAACTCTGTTTTAAGACTCTGTGAAAGGCCCTCTGCACCTGAACCTGAGCCAGTGTGGAAAAACAAGCTAATAAACCACATTCACGCAGCAGAGCTTCTGCTTCCTCTGAGGGATCTCTTCCCAAGTGCGTGAACAGGTGGCCCCACTGCTGCCCCAGGGGCTGAGACCCCAGCCCCCGTTGGAGATGATCATGGCCATGTCCTACCACCTGAGACCCAGAGTGGGGTCCGCACAGCGGCTGGCTCCGCTGGGGTCCCCAGTCCTTTCCTACCCCTGAAACACACCAGCCCTGATGGTGGCTTGTCTCAGCACCGCACCACCAGAACCCACCAATTCTTCAGGAATCAAGTGGGACACTGAGGGGGAAAACCACCACAGCTTAAGGCTCAGTGGTGGGACAGGAGCCACGCCCAGGCTGGCCCCCAGGGGTCTCTAGAGCAGTCGCTAATGGCACTGCCGAGCCTGGCGTGTGGTGGACGGGACAGCGCATGCTGACCCACACTCCATGCAGGGGAGCAGTTACAGGGACCGGCATGGGTGCATGGCACTGGACCCTGGTGCTGCTCCAGACCAGCTGTGGAAACTCGGGCCTGTCATTGAGCCTCTTGGAAAATCAGAACGGTGCCCGTCTCGCGAGGATGTGGAAAGGATTCAAATGGGCTGACGGTGGAGCCCTTAGCACAGTCCTGGGTTCAACCACTGGGAGTTGCTGTCACTGCTGGCATCTGCATCCAAGTCCTGCTAGGTCACCTGCTCCGCCACCAGGGGGCATCTACAGCTGGTCACACTGCTAGGGAGGGGCCCCTTCACCTACTTTGCCCCAACTTGACTGCAGGCTCCCTCAGTCCCCAGGCTTCTCTGTCCAGCAGCCACCCCACAGCCCCCAACCAAAAGGTGCAGTGATTGGTGCGCACAGATGCACACACCCAGCAGCCAAGGAGGCGGCTCTGGCATCAGCCACCTGGCCTGCGGGCTCCCCTCTCCGCCACTTCCTGGTTGGGTGACCTCAGGTGAGTCACTTCTTGTGTTCCAGGTTACCAAACAGGAGACATTTCTTCCTTGTGAGATAACAAGGTGCTCAAAGGCCATTCAATGTTAGGGACACCCGCACACCAGGAGCGGCATGTGACTCCAGGAAGAGAACCATGTGGATCTTTGGTGACTTCTAGCTCATCCTTCAGGTCTCAGCATCAGAACAGTCCTGAGACTCTTACCCGCTGCCCAGAGCTCATTTCAGCACAATCTCAGCAAAAAAGGCTGATTCTTAAAAACATATTTATTGGAAATCAGGCTTCATAAACAAGTGAAACACCTACCCATGCGACCTACCATGTGACTGAGGTACCTGGCAGTCACCCCAACAGCTTTGAAGCCTTCAGTCACTGGAGAGGTTCAGTCACAGTCACCCTGCTGGCACCTGGCCACGTGGGGTTGTGCGTGGGACTCCCTGGGCCCCAAGTGTCATGGTGCCTGTGACCTAAGCACACCAGTGTGGCACCCGAGATGCAGCAGGACTCATCTGGGGGGGAGGGGCAGCAAAAGCCTCAGTGCCCACACAAAGGAGAGAAGCCAGACTCCTCCATCTCCCGCCCCAGGAAAGAGCTGCAGCTCACACTCGAGTGTGGTGCACAAGACCAGGTTTGGCCCTGCAAGTAGCCATGGTGGGGGGCAGGTGAGGTGCTCGGATGCTCAGCAAAAAACACCTCTGAAGGCAGCCATGGCTCCTAGGCTCTGCTGGGTGGGTACAAAGCACCACACTTTGGCATGTGTCATGGCAGGCTGGAGTGTGAAACTTAGCTAAGTGAGGGCCCCACCAAGAGAGCCAGGTTGAACCTGCGCGGGGAACCCTCATCTGGGAAGGAAAGTAATGGGAGTCTGGGGCACCCCTGCTACCCATCCTTGTTGGGACAGCTGGGAACAGCAGGTTACCAGGGCTCACTGGGCTGCCTGACAGTGACGGGCATGTAAGCCACAAGGACAGGCCAGCATCCAGGCTCCAGCTGTAGCCGCATCTAGAACTGGTGGAGCTACATGGTCACAGTGGACGCAAACACAGAAGGCAGGGACGGGAGAGTAGTCAGCACCTCAGCTTCTCCTCTGCAGAAGCTGCTCTGCCTTCCCCTTCCATCACCTGACATTCCCGCCCAGCCTCACGTCTAGGAGGGCCAGGTGGAGGCAACAGAGCTGAGGAACCCCACCCCACGGTGGGCACCTAAATGAAATGCATGCACTCAAGGAAGCTGAGGGGCGCGTCACCTCCCTCACTTTCTACATCACAGATTGCACTCGAGTCTGACTCGTCTGAGCCACTGGGATTTCCTGCCACATCCAGAGGGGCCTAAAGGGGAAATCAGCTTGGCTTCAGCCAGACAGCAGGAGTGGTGGGAGCAGCCAAGGCAAGAAGGGCCTGTGTAAGTGGAGGACTTCAGAAGCCAACGCTGAGAATGGGTGCAGGAGCCAAATCCCCTGAGAAAAGTCGTGGACAGCGAGTTGGTGGAGAGAGCAGGCCCAACATGGGGGGAGGGAGAGGTTGGGGCCCAGAGCCCAAAGCAAGTCTGCTGACAAGTCCAGAGGGAGGCCCAGGTACAGCAGAGCCTCTGAGGGGAGTCCGACTGCACCCCAGACTGCTCCTGGGAGCCCCTTCCTGCTTCATTCCCTTTCATGCAACAGGGGCTGGAAAGACAGGCAGAGGCACAGGGGTCAATGGCATGTGTCCCAGTGGCCCTTGGCCTGCAGGCATCGCACCAGCTGAGCAGTTCATGCAGACCCCGGCCTATAGGGTAGTCCCTGCCCAAAGCTCCTCAGCCTGATACACACCCCATCTCACCCCATCCCTCAGATGCCCAAGTGGCCAACAAAAGGCACAGCCTGCTCCAAGCACTCTACTTGTCACCAAGCACCTGCTAGATAAGCTCCCGCCCCGCTAGGCTAGCCCCAAAGCTGGAAAAGTAGAAGTTCCAACACCCCTCATCATGCTTAAGGCCTTCCTTGGGGAAGATAAGGCCATGCTTCCCCTCATGAAACCACAATAACTTGGGGAAGGGAGTGACCCCATCCTCCCCCAGTGGACAGGTCCGTGGGAGATCCGCAGCCTGAGCAGCTGCACCTGCTGTGGTAGCTGGGACATGCCACCTGGCACCAGAGCTTCCCACTGGCTAACCTAACCCCACTTTCTAGCTGCCTGGTTTCCCACAGCATCACTGGGTTAGTCTCTTCCTGGGAAGGCCTCAGCCTCTCTGGTGACCCTTCTCTAGACCTGGCCCTCCCCCATCCTGGCATGGGAGACCAGGACCCCATACCTGTCCTTCAGTCGTCATGCCCACCTCCGGGCGTTTCCAAGATGAAGCCTGAAGGATGTAGAGCACCAGCAGCCCAAAGATGACCACCAGCAGCCCAGTGCTGTTGGCAAACACGGCCTCGCCAGGCAGGCTGGAGTACGGCTTGGTGGCATTCTTCCTGGAGACGGTGAAACAGGGTGGGCCCTTGAGAGACTTTTCCACCTATTTTTGCCCAGTGGGAGAATCAACACCACTAACAGAGGCCCGAACGTTGACACGCTTTCAAAGTCCCAGCCACAACAGGTGTCTGCAGGATGCTTTCTACCTCTAAGGGCGCTCTGCCTCAGGTCTCGAATTTGTAAGTGGCAATGACAACAGCAACGATGCTGTGAGGCAATTAGAGGGTTAAATTTAAGGTGCTTAGAATAGTTTGACACACAGTAGGTACTAAGCCAACTTGATGCTGGACAAACACCCACTGACTGATTTACCAATCTCAGTCTAAAGAAAGACCATTACCTTCCTGATTAGGAATGAGCCCAACCCCAAAGCCCCCCATACTCCACCCTTGGATGGGTCCAGTGAGCACAGGGCATGTTTTCTCAGGGCGTATCTCTGAAGATGATTCTTTCCTTCCACCCTAGAGTTGGGGCCCCATCCCACTCACAAGCTGAAGAAAAGCTTTTCATTAATGCCAGAGATGACAGATGCAATGGCCAGTGAGAGAATGGAGGCTCCAAAGAAGACATGGACAGGTTTTAGGAGGCTGCGCAGCCACAAGGATGCCCAGGGCAGCAGGAAGACGGCGAAGCCCAGGAACCACTGCGGACACAGGGAGAAGTACCCGACCCACCTGTGCGTGACCAAAGGCACTCCAGGTCATCCCATCTCACCAGCGCCTCCTACCGGTCAGTGAACCTTCTCCCTGCTTTCCCAACTCAAACCTTCCACCAGGAATTGCCCCAGCACCACCGAGCTTCCTCAACGTGGTCTGTCTGTCTCTCTTACACAAACAAGAACCTTTCATGAAACGCTTAGCTACAACCCCTCTCTCCCACAAACACAGCCATCCTTGTTTGTCTGTGCTTCCTTCCAGTCCTGGCTCATAAAACTCCCTTGCTCAGAGTGCTCTGGAATGACAAATGGGAAGAACAGGGTGAGTATAGGAACCCCATCTCCTATGGTCTTTTAAACTGTGCATTCTATAGGATGTGCCCAGCTAAGGCTGTCTCCAGGCAACGAGCAGAGGGAATATTTGGTGCTGATGCAAGCAAAGCCCCAACCAGAGCCTATGGCTGCCACCCAGTCGTGGGAACCCAGAGGAGGGTGGAGAGCACCCACCTGGCAGGCGAAGAGGAAGACGGTGGTGATGCCCAACCAGCTGTGCAGCGAGTAGAGGTTGGTGATTTTGTAATTGTTATGATATTTAAAGACGGCCACCAGGCCCAGCACAGTCAGGATGAAGGACATCAGATGCAGGGATGCATGGGCGATTTTCCAGGGCAGCTTGGGCCCCACCCAAGACTGGGGCAGGCGGTACACCAGTGATGCTGTAGGAGAGAGCAGTCCCAGGGCTCGGCCTCCTCCCCTGGTGCTCACCACCCATGAGGGGAATTGGCCTGGCATGGCCCCACTCAGCCTCCCAGAGAGGGAACAAGGAAATACTGAAAGCAATGTCGCTCATTATTCCATCTAACTGAATTCTCACAACCTGCTTAGTTATCAAGAACACTGGCTGTGAGGATGGATAACCTAGGTCCCAATCCTGCTCTACCTCCTAGCTATTTGGCATCTTCTTTCTAAGTCTCAGTTCCCTCAGCTGTAGAATGGGGATAGCAACAGAGCCCACCTCACAAGCAAAATGGGACACCATGTCTGAAGCACATGGGGCACGTTGACATTGTCAACGTCGCTGTCATTCCCGGTGTGCAAGTGAAGAAACGAAGGCCCCTCCTGGGCCCACAGCCTAGCTCTGAATGCATGGGGCAGATGGGTCTGGCAGGAGCGGGCAGATCCCCCCTGTCAGGATCCACCACGCCACCAGGGGCCTCAGCCTCCTGCTCCCTAGAGCAGGGATGGCAAACTCCAGCTCCCAGCCAAATCCAGCCCGCCACCTGCCACATTTTGCTGTGTACAATGAGCTCCTGTGTATAATGTGCATCCTTGTGAAAACCGTGTGTTAAGCACCACCCATGTATAATGTGCATCTTTATTTTTCCCTCAAAAATTTGGGCAAAAAAAAGTGCACATTATAAACAACAAAATATGGTATTTCTGTAAATACAGTGTTACTGGAACACAGCCATGCATGCATTTTCGTGTTGCCTGTGGCTACTCTTGCAATGCAACAGCACAGCTGAGTAGCTGTAACACAGGTTATGTGGCCTAAAAAGCCTCAAATACTTACTGCCTGGCCCTTTGTAGAAAAATTTGACAACCCCTGATCTAGCCGTGTATCTGTGAGGCTGCCCTTCTCAGATGCCCTCGTTGTCACTACTACTGCCTCCAGACGACACCTATGCCCACACAGACCCATCCACCCAACCTCCATAGCCCTGCACCCAAGGGTGACAAAAACCGACCCCGGAGAGACACTGGTCTGCCCTGTCCAGGCCTGTGCCGTAGGGCGTCTCCCATGCTGACCTCATACTCACCAGCACTGTAGAGCACCACCATGCCAGCCACCATGAGCACCGGGTGGCAGTTGAACATGGATATGGTGCCGTCCCAGGCAAAGCCACCATGCCAGCTCTGCATCCAGTAGATGGTAAACAGGATGCACATCAAGCCCAGGGCCGACAGTGCCAGGACAGACAGGTAAAACCATCCCGCAGCCATTCTGATCAGGCACTCCTAGAAGGAGCAATCACATGTCCTTGCTGGCTCAGGTGCACCCCACATGCCAAAGACCTTGCTCTTGGTCGGAAGGGTGGATGCTTTTTGTTTCCCTGCCCCTGCCATCAGACTGGGCACCGCACCCATGGGGCCTTGATGCCTGGGCTGGGTGGGGCTGCTCTCTGGTTAGGGACAGTGACTGAGGACATACCCTAGTATACAGTACCCCCAGCCAGGCCTGGGGCTGGCCCTGAGAGGTGTCTCCTCTGATGTGGCCTGATGCCAAGACTCTGGTCTCAGAGCCCTGGGATCAGTCTCCCCTCAAGGGCCAGAAGATAAAGAATTACCTCCTCACAGAAAAGAAGGGACAGGAAAAAAAATCCAGGCTGGGTCACACAAATGCCTAGGCCCTCACTTCTAACACCAGGAAGCAAAATCACAATCTACAAGGAGCACACTGTTAGGCCAGCCGGGAGGAAGTCCCCTGGGCTCCCCTTGTACAGGAAAGTTCTCACACAGATGCTCTCTGCAGGGCCAAGCCTCCCAATGAGGAAGGTAAGACCAGGCCTTCACTCTGAGTCCCCAGTCTCTACACCTTGAAGTGGGTGATGGCCCTCAGCTAATCTGCAGGCCTGAGACTTCTGCTTTCTCTTCCTCCGGGGAAAGTCCAGAGGAGAAAAGAGGAAGCAAGAGCTCACGGTCTAGAAAGCAAGACTTTCCAGTGTGCCCTCACTTAACATCATCAGCAGGTTCTTGGAACGGTGGTGAAAAATACACAATGAAGCCAACTTTACCACAGGTTACTTGATGTAAAGAAGAGTTAAGTTCCTACAGCATCCCATCGATGTGAAATGAAATGGCATTATTTGGATAAACTCAGAAACTGACTCTGGTTTCAAGCATGGAGAATCCCTGAGCAGCTCCTCTTACAAGCCAAGCAAGTGGGCGTGAGGGTGAACAGGCACCCGCACAAAGTCACAGGACGGCCTGGCCTTCAGCTAACGTGTACAGAGCATGGGTCCAGCATCCCATGGACGCACACCAAGGAGGTGACACTGTGGCTTCCTGCAGCTGAGGTCTCTGGATCTGAACCAGTTAACAGGGAGAAGAGGCCTCTAAAGTAGTCAAGGATTGCCAAGGAGCTATGACACTTGATTCCTTACCTTTATACCTGGAGGCAGGCTGATAGCCTGGGGCCTGGGCTCTAACTCTTAGGTGGTGAGGCACCTTGGGCAGATCCTTTAACGATTGTAGGATTCGGTCTTCTCAACTGGAAGAAAGGCACGGTGATAAGAGTGTAGTTCAATGAAAAGCAGCATTGAGCAGACACCACCCTGGAACCTTACACACGATGCCCTTTATTCCTCCTACCAACCCTGTGAGGAGTTGGGATTTCATCCCCATTTTACAGATGAGGAAACTAAGGCTCAGAAAGATTCAGTAGCTGCCATTAAGACCCAGTAAGTGGACAGGGAGTTTCAAACCCTTATCTGTTCGGCTTCATGGCCCATATCTTTTTCCTGGACCACAGATTGCCAGAAGGTCAAGTGAGAAAATGTATGTAAGGACATTGTGAAAGTAAAGTATTATACTTTGTCGTAGCATCTCATCCTAACTACTGACAAAAACCTAAAGCTCACGGCCCCTGTGCCTGCCCAGGCCTCTCAATGGCCCTGACTCTACACCAGGCCAGCTCTCTCTATGCCAGGTGTCCACCTAACCAGAAACAAAGACACGGAGCTCTTGTGCGGTGATCTAAGTTGGCAATAAGCTCTGATAAAGGATGACCTGAGGTCTTGGATTGGGGGGACAAGGTCCCGTGAGGCTGGAAGGACAAAATCACGCCATCAGCTTCCAGCTTTGTGAATCAACTACCAAACCCAGAGCTGTCCCCTTAGTTACTGCAAAAGCCAAGGAAGTTTCAGCCCTGCTTGTGTGGCTTGGTGGATTGCATGTTGGCCGGAGAACCAAAGGATTGCCAATTCGAGTCCCAGTCGGGTCACGTGTCTGGGTTGTGGGCCATGTCCCCAGTAGGGGGCACAAGAGGCAACCACACATTGATGTGTCTCTCCCTCTCTTTCTCCTTTCCTTCCCCTCTCTCTAAAAATAAAATATTTTTTAAAAAAACAGCAGAGGAAGTTTCAGATCACCAGATGTTTAGTCACCTAACCCCCCCCCCCCCCCCCCCCCCCCCCCCCCGCAAACCCCAGTGAAGTGTTAAGTAAGCATGAAGGTCCTCTTGGTCAGAAGGCTCCATCCATCAAACAATATCTACTTTCAGCATTTTTTCCTTTGTTCAAGGAAAAAAGAAACTGTAACTCAAAAAAGACTGTATCCACTCCCCTAGGTGGGGTCCTGCATTACTGCCCTGGGGCAGACTTGGAATGGACAATGGGGACTTTCCTGATGGAGGTCTGAAATATAATACTGCTCACAGTACACAGATGAGCGCCCCCTCTGCCTGAAATAGAGAGCGAAAGCAGAAAAAAGGGAAGAATGTAGTGAAAATTATAATCCAAATGCTAAAAATGTCCTCTCCTTTACTGAGACAGTGTTGTGCTGATTTCAGGATATTCTCACCTTGGGGTGGTCCCCTACTCCGCCCTTGCTTTGTGGGGCCCTGTTCTAAGACAGAAGTCCGACAACTCTTCCCTGAAGGGCCAGGACAGTAAGCACATTAGTCTTAGCCGGCCGTGCTGACTCTGTCACATCTACATCCTCAACTCTGCTGAGGTAGTGCAAGAGCAGTCACAGACAACACTTGCACAAATGGGTAGAGCTGTGTTCCAAAGCAACTTTATTTACGGACGCTGAAATTTTAGTTTCATATCATTTTCACATGTCACAAGATATCACCCTTTTCAACCATTAAAAAATGTGGAAACCATTCAGGAGAGCCAGATGTGGCCTGTGGGTGAAGACTGTCGACCCTGATCTAAGGAATCCGCTCTCCAACCTAATACTCTCCTCAGTCACAGTGGCAGAAAAGATTCCCCCAGGCTGCATGAACACAGACCACGCCCCGGGGTAGGAAATGAGTACAGGCAATACCTTGGAGATATGGGTTTGGTTCCAGACCACAGCAGTAAAACGGGTATGCAATGCAATAAAGCCCGTTGTAATCTTTTTGCTGGTGGAGGGTCTTGGCTTCCTTTGTAAAAAATGCAACAGCCATGAAGCGCAACAAAGCAAGTGCAACAAGTATTTCCCATTCAGCTCTTAGACAGGAAAAAGCTCTATTTCAAACTCTTACAATGTTACTTTTATAATTTAGAACCATAAATAGATGAAAGAACAAAGTCATTTTGTTGCTCTCCCTTCCCAGATGAATGGCTTTAGGAATCCAGAATTTCAAGTCCTAAACTCAATCCTTGTGCCTTGGCCAAGGTGAGTAGCAGAGCTGGTACAGGAATCCCGTTCACTCCCCTCAGCTCCAAGGACTCCTCACTTCTGAGCGTAGCTCCTGTGAAGTCAGGACTGAGGAGTGAGGGGTCCTAAATTCCAGTCAGGAGGCCGATAAGCAAAGCCCTTCTCAGCATCTGAGTGATTACAGACCCGCCCTTCGGACTATGCTCTGGTCTGGCTCAGGTGCCCAGAGAACCATTCCAGGAACTCCCGACGGATCCCTGACTCCTCTGCTGGGACTAAGGAGGTCCCAGCTAACCCTGGGTGAAAATTAAGGCGAGAGGCTCCACCTGCTGACTGCGACTTTCGAAGAGATTTCGTGCCTTTACAACCACCGGTGGTGGAAGGAAGGGCACGGAGAACGGTGTCCATTTCCTAAAAGAGAAAACTGAGGCCGAGCGAGGGTCGTGACAGTGCGAAGCGAGGTAGCAGCTGAGGCAGCACTCGAACCCAGGTCCCAGAACTCCCAGCCCGGGCTCTTTCTCACCACCGAACCACAGTGGGACGCAGCGGGGTTTGGGGTCTCCGAGACCCGCCTCTGCCACCTGGCGGCGTTCCCGAGGTTGCTTGACGAATTGAGCCTGAGATTCCTTGGAAGGACCGCATGCAGCCAGCACCACCACCCTAGAATGAACTATTGCGAGGCCACTTCGTCCTTTAAAGGCTCGTATTACTTCCGGCCGCGCGCGCAGCCCCCTGGGAAATGAAGTCCGGAGTCTCCCACGCCTCGCACGCCAAGCAGCTGATTGCAATTCCACTTCTTCCGCGGGCGTTTTATCCCCAAGCCCGGGGCCCCACAGGCCAGCAACGCCGTCACGATCTGCCCTGTCCCTACTCCCCATCCTGTGGAAGCGGGAATGTTTGGGCCGACGCGAAGCCTCTCGTCGAGGGCTGGCCCTCAGCAAAGCCACCCGCCAACCGGGCAGGAGGCCTTGGTCTGCGGCTGGGAGGGCCCGGAGCGGGGCGGGCTCAGGAAAGCGGGGGCCCAAACATAGAGCAGTCCATAGAGCCGGGAGAAAAAGCCGAGAACCAGCGCATAGCACGGCGAGCACGGAACCCTCCTTCGCCATCTACTTCCGGAATTTAAAATCGTTTTCCGGAAGCTAGGCCAGTGTCCCCATGACAACCGACGTTGGGGTTTTCAGGTGAGAGTGCTTGATGATTAGTAGGTAAAGAGTGCAGTAGCTGGAATTTTTGTTGTTTCTTTTTTGGTTTTGGCTTCTTGCCAAGGCAGCCCCCCTTTTAAAGTGGGTTTGGAAAGGAGAGGGAAAGTGCCCCGGAGACAAAGGGAACGCGGCAGGGAGCGGTGGACGAACCGTGAAGACCGCTTCTTTACCTCGCGAGTCGCCGCTGCCCTCCACCCGAGGAGCAGCTCACCCTTCTCGTAGAGATGGTGGTGGGCGGTTCTATGTAACGGACCCGCACAACAGCCCTCTGGTGGCCTGTGAAGTAGTGTCTGTGAGCACGGGCGTGGGTGTCACACCTAGTTGTGTATCCTGGATCCGGAGGAATGACTTGAATTCTGACCCCGTGCCCTTGCCTGTAGGATGAGGATAATTCTTTCTCACTTTGCAGAGTAGTTGCGAGGGTTAGAGGAAGTTAGCTTGGTTGGTAAGTTTATCGTGGTGCTGGCGTGTACGTGATAACTGTCAATATTTGATGAGTGAGCCAACTGGGCTCAGAGAATCCACGTTCATCATCCACCCACCCAAGCGAGACTTGCCACCAGGTGAGGTGAGCGAGGTTCCTTCACTTCTCAGAGCCTCTGTGTAAAATGGGGATTGTATACATGCCAACAGCGACTGCTCCAGATGGGTGTAGGATTAAATAAAGTAATAAATATGAAGAGTTTGTAAATCGTACAACATTTTACAGATGTTAATTTAATCTCAATCTCTGACACCTCAAAGCATTTTGAAATTAGTTTATAAATTTAATCCAGATGAAGGGGTCACAGGACACCCCCCGAGCAACTTCTGGGTCTTGTAGCATGGAAACAGACCCAGCTCCCCTTAGCTGCTGCCCACGGTGTTGCTGCCATGACCTTGCACACACAGTTTTGCAGGGGAGCACTATTTCCTCTCAGCTTTTCCTGCCGACACTGCTTCCCACTTCTGTGCCAACATTTTTCCCGCCTGGTTACATGTCAGCCTGTCAGTAACGTGACAGACAGCTCTGTGCCATAGTTAAAAGCACACGGACTCTGGACCCAGACAGCCTGGATCTGAGTCCCAGCTCCGCCACTTACTAGCAATGTGACCACAGACAACTTATTTCATCTCTGGACCTCAACTGCCCCATCTGTAAAATGAGGAGAGGAATAGTGTGCCTTGTGCCTTATGCAGGTATTGTAAGATTTAAATAATATCAGCACTGGGACTAGTCCCTGGCCCGTTGTAAGTGGTGTGTAAGGTTTGGTGCTGCAGTGAGTGTGAGCGTCAGCATTGGTCTTGTCACACGGCCAGATAGTCACCCTTTGTGGTGCTCCTAGATCCCTTTGGGCTCAAAGTGGGTGGGAAGAGCTCTGAGTTTAGAAGGTTTCTAGCATGGAGAAAGATTTGAGGGTGAGAGTTCCTATAAGGAGTGACTAGTTGGGCTTTTTTGTTGCTGGCGGTGGGGGTTTTGTTCACTGATGTATTCTGAGCACTTACAATGGTGCCTGGCACATGATAGGTCCTCAGTAAATATTTATTGTATTAATGAATTTTTCATTTTTTTTTTTTTTTTCCCTCAGCAGGCTCTTGTTTTAGAGCAAAGGAAACAGCTGTGATTCTGAGGAACTAGACGCTTCTCCCCCAGCGTGGGGGAGAGAGTTGGGAGCTGTGTTCTGGGAACTGTGGAATGTGCCCGTGGGGAACCAGGAGAGCAGAAGGAAGATGCTCCAGACCAGTAACTACAGCCTGGTGCTCTCCCTGCAGTTCCTGCTGCTGTCCTATGACCTCTTCGTCAACTCCTTCTCAGAGCTGCTCCGGATGGCCCCCGTCATCCAGCTGGTGCTCTTCATGTGAGTTCTGTGGGTGGGGCTGTGCAGCGAGGCCCGGGCATTGTGATGGCCTTGACAGTCATGACTTTGCATTTCAAAGTGGGTAATGGAAAAATATCAGGGAGGGAAAATTCCCATTATCCTGGCGTACGCAGACATGTCACACAGCTGTTGTATGTACTTCCGACAAGGGTGTGGGATATGGGAGCAGTTCACGTCGAGAACGAGGGTCAGACTGCTAGCCCGACTGTGAGTGGAAATCTGATCTTACGTTGCTATGAACAGGATTGCAAAATGGCAGATGAAGAGGGTAATCATATTAATAATATATATGAGTCTCATAAGATTGAAGCTGTTGGCATTTTCCCTCAAATAATTTACAGAGACTCCATGAGGCAAGTTCCAGACAGGGAACCACAGTCTTGGACACGGTCTGCCACATTTCACAAGTGTCCTTGGCCTGCCGGACAGTATGCCAGGTGCAGTGGTGAACCTGACCAGTTCCTGCTCTCATGGGGGTTCTGTTCTAGTGGAGGGAGAGAATGAATGCATCGAAAAAAAAACAAACATAATTCAAGTAGTGATGGATGTCGTACGCTGGGTATAAAGTAGCTGAGTGGGGAGGCAAGGGCGACTTTAGGTATGGAGGCTAAAGAAAAGTCTTTCTGAAGAGGGGGACTGCAACCTGAACGGCACTAAGGCACCGGCCATGCAGAGGTCAGAGGAAGTGCAGTGCTGTCTCACTAGATGGAAAGGTCTGACAGGACCAGGTCATGCGTCAGACAGGCCGGCGTTTTCTGGACGTAGGG
The DNA here is from genome assembly GCA_004027475.1 of Anoura caudifer. NCBI lineage: Eukaryota > Metazoa > Chordata > Mammalia > Chiroptera > Phyllostomidae > Anoura > Anoura caudifer. The sequence goes on from PVKU01000119.1 coordinate 280,421, forward strand.
AGGAACATTGCTTCTCCTCACTGGCGCCTAGGAGGTTTGTTAAGAGTGTCAACAGGAAAGCCTGGGCTGTGGGCTGCAATTCACCGGGCGGGGCCACTGGGTCATCTTTGCTTCATGTCACTTGGGGCCCAAAGCACATGCTACCCTGTGGGGGTTTCAGAGGACTATCACAGGGAAGGCCAGACCACAAGGTGCTCCTTAGGATGTAGGGCCAGCTCTTGGGTCCTCACAGGCCTCCATTTGGCTGTACTTTGTTTTATGTGTCTGCAGCATCCAGGATATTGCGATCCTCTTCAACATCATCATCATTTTCCTCATGTTCTTCAACACCTTCGTCTTCCAGGCTGGCCTGGTCAACCTCCTATTCCATAAGTTCAAAGGGACCATCATCCTGGCAGCTGTGTACTTCGCCCTCAGCATCGCCCTTCACATCTGGGTCATGGTAAGAGTGGAACAGTGAATTCCGAATCTCTGAAGGAGCAGGAATGTCTTTCTTCTGGGAACCCAGTGTCATGCTTGTACATCTCACAGAATCCTTAATTTAAAAAAAAAAAAAAAGAAATGAAATGAATGTGGTCTGGCCTGGAGCTAAGTGTGTGAGTTTCCTAACCTTGGAAATTGGTTTCCTAACCAATTTTGCCCAACCTTATGTGTTGAAGAACTGCCTTATCCAAGAGTCAAGGGATACTTCTGGAACATTCAGTTCTCTTTTGCCTCAAACAGATCTACCAGGGCTAAAACGGGAAGTTGAATCTGTTTCATCTTTGGTTGTTTGGGTGGGTGTTGATACAGGGTATTTATAGGCCACAGTGTCCCAAGGGAAGCAGCCAAGCAAGAGTCCTGCTTGCCTTCTTGTGCTTCACGCCCTCTGCGGCAGCCCTTCACTTACACCGGGAGAACACCCTCCGAGATGCCTCCTTGTGGCCCTGAGATAGGCCTCAGGGCAGATGCAGCTTTCATGGTTTCAGAAGTTTTCTTCTGCTTCACAAATCCTTCCATCTTTTTTGGTATCTCCTGTGTTTCTCAAGTACTCATTTCAATGGAACACATTAAAACCTCAGGGCTCCCTAGTCATTTCTGCACTGTAGCCACCTCCTCAGACTGAACCTTCCGTCAGGTTGTCCTGTGACTCCGTGGAGAGCAGGAGAGCTCTCAGGAAAGAAGCGAGCTGTGTCAAAGTCCCTAGGTGCTTCCTAAAGACGATCGTCTCTGCTCTGGTTCCTGGAGCCGAAATAGGTTCTGGCTTTGTTCTGTAAAGCTGGCAATCTGATTAAACCCCGAGTGCACTGAGCCTTTATCTGCAGGAGCTGAGCCTGAGATTTTCGAGGCAAGACAGTGACCATGAGGAAGGGAGATCATGTATATCCTTTCTCCTTGGCCAAGGCTATGGAGCCAAAGATATAAATAGCTTAGTTCAAACTTCCTCCCTTAGGGTTAGAAAGGATATTCGCTTTACAGCAAAAAAGGGAGCTTGAGGCACCTTTGAGAAACACAGTGTGGGGGTGTGGAAAGAAAGAAGGGTGAGACTAGCCTGATTTCCAGTTAAGCATCATCTCTGCAGCTAGCCCAGCTGCAGATGTTAGGGCCTCACCCGACCGTTAACCTTTCCCTTCATGTCTCCTTCAGAACTTACGCTGGAAAGACTCCAACCGCTTTGTCTGGACAGATGGACTTCAAACGCTATTTGTATTCCAGAGGCTAGGTAAGGACCAGAGCAACAACCTCAGGCCCCACTGTGGTCCCACCTACGGCTCTGGTGGTGAGGGCCTTGGTCCTGGCTTGCCAGCCCATCACAGCTGCATGGTATGGAAGGAACCACCACACCAAGAACAGGAGAGATAACTGCCCTCTGCCTTGCTGAGAGCCACTGGGAAATCATGAGGCAGGGCCCCTCAGCCTTCTTAGGTCAGGTTCTCACCTGAAACAAATACTCAGGAGCACCCCTGAGGCCTCTTTTCTGCTTGTCACCCACAGCGGCAGTGTTGTACTATTACTTCTACAAACGGACAGCTGTGCGCCTGGGCGATCCTCGCTTCTACCAGGACTCTGTGTGGCTGCGCAGGGAGTTCACGCAGGTCCGAAGGTGACTTGTCACACTGATGGATGCCTCTCCTTCCTGACAGAAGCCACATTGGTGGTTCTGCAAGGGGGAGGTTGGCCCTGTGCTCCAGGAAGAGCTGGACTTTCCTAGGACAGGCTCAGACCACTTGTGTTCATTCAGCCAAGAAGGACGATTGTCCTCTTGCAAATGTAAGTGTTCCCAGTACAGACTCCAGAACGTACGGAAGGTCTCAGGTCTGCCCCCTTTCCTTCCTGCCCTTCTTCCTCACAAGGCCCTGTGGCTTCATCGTTGGGGAACTTCCCACTTAGCCTGGCACAGGGGCCCCTGCACCACACTCTCTGCACACATACTAAGGACCAAACAATGCGAAGAGGGATGTTTCTGTGCTCCTGGCCGATTGCACCTTGGCCACTTAGATTTCATACCCAAGGCACTTTTCTTTTTACATTTTATAAGTAGGAAATAAATTGAATTTTTCCATAAATGTTGGAGTCTGTCTGTCTGTCTAGACCTCTTTGTGGTTAAGAGGCATGCCAAGTCCTAGCTGTGACCTAGTGGGCAGATCGAGCCACAGAACAAACACAGATAAAATTTATTGAGTCCCATTAGATATACAAGACACTTTTGCAGAAATTCATGATGTGATCTGATGCCCGGTCCCCGCTCCCATAGCTCCAGACTTCTGCGCTTTCTTCAGACTCTGTCCCTGTCAGAGCTCTGAAATGCCTTCAGAAGAGTAAGAATGTTCCTCAGCTTGTTTTGGTAAATGAATTTTTTAAAATTCACATGCCCCTAGTATCGGTTTTCCATTGCCAGAGTAACGTGTGACAACCCACCAGCAGACTTCAGTGGCATATGGCAATAAACAGTTATATGGTTCTTGAGTCTTGGGGTTCAGGTGATCCGGCTGGGCTTGGGTGATTTCTGCAGGGCTTGACCATGAGGTCAGCTGTGGGTCAGCCAGGCAGCTTGTGATGATCTTGGGACCCTTGGTTCTTGGCTAACCTAGGCTGACCTCACCTGGAATGACTGGGCCATACAGCTCAGGTTCACATGACCCATCCATGACTGGCCTGGGTCTATTCACGGGACATTGGCGGGGGAGCAGGAGAACAAGCCCCAGTGTGCAATTCCATTTCAAGCCTCTGCTTGTATTGTGTCTCTCAGACTCCTGTTGGTCAAAGCAGGTCACGTGACTGGGCCCAGAGTCAGCGTGGGAGAGCAAAGCCCTGAAAAGTTCCCTGGCTGTGGGCACAGATACAGGAAGGGCCATGCATTGTCAGTCTGCCCCCCCAGAAAGTCACTCTATGAAACTTGTTATTCATAGACACTTTGGCACAGGGTTGGCAAACATTTTCTGTGAAGGGCCACAGAGTAAACATTTCAGATTTCAAGGGACATATGGTCTGTTGCAGCTACTTGACATTACACCATGAAAGCAGCCATTAAATGATACACAAATGAATGAAAACAGCTATGTGCCAATAAAACTATTTTCAACACTGAAATTTGCACTTCATACTTTCATGTGGTCTTCAGATAATTTTCTTTTTTGCCCTGGCTGGTGTGGCTCAGTGGATTGGGCACTGGCCTACGAACCTAGAGGTTGCTGGTTCAATTCCCAGCCAGGGTGCATGCCTGGGTTGCAGGCCGGGTCCCTGGTGGGGGCGCATGAGAGGCAGCCCCACATTGATGTTTCTCTCCCTTCCTTCCCCTCTCTCCAGAAACAAATAGATAAAATCTTTAAAAATAATAATAATTTTCTTTTTATTTTTCTCAATGATGTAAAAAGATCATTCTATTCTTAGCTGAAGGTACAAAGCTAAGCTAATTCCAGCTCAGGTACAAGAACAGGCTAGGTTTTCTCCAGGCTGTAGTATGCTGATCCCTGGTTTGAAAGCCTAAAGTTCTGGGGAAAGAGAGACCATAGGTAATAATCTGCTGTGCTGCCAAGATTTTAACAGATATTTTAAAAGAAGAGATTCAAATAAAATGTCTAAGATCCATATCCTATAATCAGAATAAATGATCTATAAAGTCCTAACAAAGCCACCATCTACCTACTATCCCTTCATCTGTTAAAAAAAAAAAAAAAAAAAAAAAAAAAGACAATAGCCCGATTTGGAATATTTTCATAAGGGCTCTTGCAGGAGTATTACAATCTCCTTTGCTCATTAATATCCCAGAATGGCCATTTTCTGTGCCTCCAAATAAACCAGGGCTGGATTGTTCTCTGCGGTTCCACAGCTAGTGAAGACAGCCAGATACCTGTCTTCTCGCAGTGTTCGGGGCTCTCTGTGGCCCTGTGAGTCTCTGAGATATTTGTGTGTATATGTGTTTATTTTTCTTAATAGTTAACAGGTCTACATTGCACAAAATTCAAGTTGTAAAAAGATTTATGCAGTTAATTTTCCCACTGCTATATCTCAACCACGGAGTTTCTTCTCCCTCCCCTCCTCAGCAATCCACATTTACTTACATACTTCATATAGAAGTAGTATTTCAGAAACATTTTTACCAAAAAAATTGCCATAATCCTACCCCACCCATTCATTTCGGATCTTCAAATACAGTCAGTCCTCCGTACCCATGGGTTCCACACCCACAGGTTCAAAAACTGCAGATGGAAAATATTCAGAAAAAGGACACACTGTTGCTGATGTGTGCGGTGTGGTGAGGCCTACATGGTTGTCTGGGCCAAATGTGTACGGACTCTTCTTCTTGTCATTATTTCCTACACAATAAAGTATATCTACATAGCCTTTACATTGTATTAGGTATTATACCTAAGTAATCTAGAAATGATACAAAGTACAGTCAAACCTCAGTTCATGAAAGCCGTGGTTCTGGAACAAGTCAGTTCTCGACCAAGTAGTTCATGGAGAAAAAGGTCTTGGTGGTCCAACAAAACTTTGGGTCTCAGCTCTCTACTCAACAGCCCTCTCATGCTGATACCTGTGTGAGCAGTCACGTGTCCCTCGGGCGACAGAGGAGATTCTGTTTGTGAACAAACCATTTCTCTAACAGTTTTCTGGAATGAATTGAGTTCGAGAATCGAGGTTCCACTGTGTGCGGGGGCATGTGCATAGTTTATAGGCATATACAGTGCTGTGCCGTTGCCATTTCTTATAAGGGACTTGAGCATCTTGGAGTTTGGTACCTGTGGGAGTCCTGGAACCAATCCTCAGCAGACACCAAGGGACAACTGTATGCATATATATTTTACACACAGTTGTAGTTGTGGGGAATATGTCATAAAGTAGTTTGGGTTTTTTTCACTTAGCAGTAGGAATATGTTTTTAAGATAAGATGTAAATTGATTTCTTGGGGACAGTCAGCTTTCAAAGTTCAGAGAAAGAAAGTAAACACTTTAAAAGTGCTGAGAGACTTTTGGTAGGATGGAGTTGCTTCTGGTTGATAATGCTCTCGTCAAGAACTAGAACAGATAAAATATAAATACCAACTTTTAAAAAGGCCTCAGAGAATTGCTGAAGTAAAGCAGATTGGAAGGTCTAAAATTCTAAAGTAGGGAGAATCATGTAGCCAGGTGAGCTGACAATTTGCAACAAATTTTACCCTGGGGAGACTGGCTGATTCTGGGCTCGAACAAGAGGCTCGGAATCCAAGCATTGCCTGGACAGAGGGCTGCAGCCGGGAAACAGGGAGGTCAGCAGAGCTTAAGGATCTCAGACTGATGGAGGGACAAAGCTGGGAACCAGAGGAGCCTTAAACATATACCACAATTTCTCTTCCAGTTGTTTACCTAAGTCCAAAGCTGTTTAGGGACAGAGGCTATAAAAAGCTAAGCTTCAAACCTCTGAGAAGCAGAACAGAATTTTGGGCAGGGGGAGGGGACTGGTGAGCACACAGGGCTTTGAGTTGAAAGCTCAGGAGGGCTCTTTTAACTAGGAACAAGATGAAACAGGTTGATGGAGGCTTATCAGAATCACAGCACAGCCTCAAACCATGTAGTCCCCAAAAGGGTGGGTCAAGATGTCTACCCATTCTGTCTCCCTAGCAGAGGAAAAGAATGGAGAAAACATCTTGAGACACTATAAATTTTTATACACAATTTCTGGATCCAATAAAAAATCACTAGCAAGTCAAAATATAGGACCATGTTACTTAAAACCAGAATAAAAGTAGAAAATAGAAACAGGTAATCCAAATATTGGAGAAAGCAGACAAGAAGTCAAAGTATGATATGCTTGAGAAATAGAGGGAAATACGGAGGAAACAGATAAAGTAATCTATGAACTTCTAATAATGGCTGAGTAAGATCCTGTGGGAACAAGCCTTCCACAAATAACAACTGTAAAATCTGGACATAATCCAAAAACAAACAAACAAACAAAAAACAAACAGCTACTTGAAGACACTGGAGAATGAAAGGAAGCAAAGGTTTGATGGGAAGTCCACACTCACAAGAGGAGAGTTATGCAGAGAACGTTCCTTATTTTTGCTATTTGTAAGTTGGTAGCAGGCAAAGTGGTATGTGGGATGTGCTGCTGGAGAATCACAGTACCAGAGTACTGAGCCAGGACAACTACAGCAGCTGGCGAGAAAGATGGGGATCTCAGAAGGGAAAGAAACAGAGAGAAGAGGAGTCCCCGAATTCTGTCTGTGCACATCTCTGCCCAAGCTGTGGACTGTATGTGTGCAATTCAGACTCAAGGCAGCTCAGCTAAAGACAGAGTCTAAACTGAGATTGTTGCTGCCACCCAGTAAGTATGGCTTACAGTGTGTATCCAACCAAGCTAATTGCCTGATAAAATGAAAGAACTATTACTCTTGGGAGACAATGGAAACCAGAGTGTCCACATTCAAACTGACACTAACACTGAGATGATCCAGGTACTGGAGTTAACAGACAGGATATTAAAGCAGCAATGAAAATATGTTCTCAGTGAATACAAAGACAACAGAAATCCCAGAAATAAAAATTACAGTAACTGAACATTTTTAAATGGATGGATTTAACAGCAAAAGAAGAGGTAACAGAATGAGTCAATGAACTAGAAAACAGACCAATAGAAGTTTCACAAGCTGAAGAACAGGGGAAAAAAGATTAAAGAAATAAAAAAGCCTCACCACTAGTTAATAATATCACACAGTCTAACATACATGTCACTGGCATCCTAGAATGCAAAGAGAAGGAATAGAGCATACAAAACATTTTTAAAAATAGCCAAATTTCCTAAATTTGATGAAAGATGAAGATTTACAGATGTAAGATACTCCCAAACCCACCTTAATTTAAAAAAAAAGAGGAAAGAAAGGCCACACCTACGCACATCACAGTCAAATCATTGAAAGTTAAAGATGAACAACAAATCTTGAAAGCAGCAAGAGAAAAACAGCACACCACATCATAGAGGAATGAAAGGAGCAGCTGACTTCTTACTACAAACCAGCGTCCAGGAGGGAGTGGAATGTCTCTAAAGTGCTGAAAAAGAAAAAGGTCAACTCTGAACTCTATAGTCACCAAAAAATATACTTCCAAGAATGAAGTTGAAATAAAGATATTTTCAGATGAAAGAAAACTAAGTATTAGTTGCCAACAATCCAGCACTACAAGAAATGCTAGAGAAGCCCTGGCTGGTGTGGCTCAGTGGACTGAGTGTTGGCCTGCGAACCAAGGGGTCACCGGTTTGATTCCCAGTCAGGGCACAGGCCTGGGATGTGGGCCAGGTCCCCAGTAGTGGGCGTGCAAGCAGCAATCACACATTGATGTTTCTCTCTCTTTCTTTCTCTCTCCCTTCCCCTCTGTCTAAAAATAAATAAATAAAATATTTTTTAAAAAAGGAAGTGCTAAAGGAGTTCTTCTGCTGAAAGAGAAATGATAACAGATGGAAACTTAGATCCTCACAAATGAATGGAGCACATCAGAAATAGTATCTAGGTTTATATAAAGACTATTTTAAATTTTTTCCTATTAATTTCTTTATACAGATAAATGTAGAATGAAATTTTTTTCAAATTCACAGAGTATTGACCAATATATATATACCATATGCTGGGCCATAAAACAATTTTCAATATATTTAGAAGAATTTAAATTAATTAAAAATGATAAAGAGTGTGTTCTTTGACAATGGAACTGAGTTAGAAATAAGTAACAATAAGATAGTTATGTGGTGTAGTCTAGGTCCAACCAGGAGACAGAAACCATACACTAACTTAAACGTGGCAAGTTTAATATAAAGAATCATTAAAATAATTATAAGAGAGGAACTACAAAATGTAAAAAGAACTCCAAAAAGGTACTTTCAGGGTTGACCTGAGAGTACCCAGGAAGGACAACCTTGGCAGGGTCCCCCACCCTAAAGGCTGGGGTTCAGACCTCACTGCAGCGGACTCGGTGGTGGACAAGTTCACAGTTTTCCCAGGCCGGGCAGTTGCCAGGCAAGACATAACCCTCCAGGATGCAGGCAGATTGAGACTAGTGGGCAGGTGTTTGGGGAGCATAGGGACACCAGCTGCAGGCACCAGGTCCAGAGCACACACTCTCCACATTGGGAGGATCCCAGAAAACCCACCTCTGTACAGGTGAGCCAAGGCTGGTGGGCAGGTGCTCCAAAAGAGTTGGAGCTCTCGGTGCATGAGGACTAGATTGTGTGATGTCCCCACAGGGCACGGAAGATCGTGGAGATTGACTCTCTGGGGAGAACAGCCAAGGTTGATGAGCTGAGGGCAGGAGCTGGGGTACTGCTGTGGGTACACTGGCGTCCATGTCTGGAGGGCTTTGGGAAAACTGACCAAGGCATAAGAAAACAAGGCTGAGGGGGCAGGTGTAGAGTTAGGAAGTTGCATTGCCACTGGTGCAAGGCCTGAAGTATGCAGTGTCCTTGACAGGAAGACCCAAAGCAAAGTGGCTGCTGGGCTTTGACCAGTAATTTGAGGCTGCCCAGGGAGTGCCTGCTCTTGGTATGCAGCTGGAGCAGAGCATTGGCTGGTGTCCCTATGCACTTGCACTACTGATAGATCGTGGTGCAGAAGCAAGGAAAAGCAAACCAGAGCTCACCTGGAGCCAGGAGAAGCCCTTTCCTTCCTTCAGTGTCACTCCAGTGCCCTCTACTGACAGAGCTTGCCATCATGCTCATTGTAAGGGAGAGATGCTAAAGAGGCCAGTCCGTTATCACAGAACAGGCACTGAAGGGTAATGTGGATCTAAAAGCCAAAAACTAGATAACAGAGTCAGTCTTTTTCCCTACTCAGCTTCCATATGCACCGTTCTCCACGTATTTGAACTTCCCTAGTAGTTAAATTCCTACTAACAAGATATATCTAGCCTTGTTTTAAAAAGTGACATTCTCTCCTTTGCCCCAAATGAGAAGACATACAAATTACTGTCTCCAGGTTCAGGGAATTACTTCTGCTCCTTTCCCCCGCCCCCAGTACTGTAACAATTACTGCCCCACTTCCACCCCAACTGGCTAGGAGTACACAGCACTGTCCTTAGAGGTTAGTCAGTCCACTCAAATGACCTGGTTTGAGAGGGCCCTCTATTTCCCGTCCTATCCTGACTCACAGCGGGCCAACAGCCAAGGCAGCCCGAGTCCACTTAAAAGCCTTTTTCTTTCTACTCCCCTGCGGACAGTAACACCTCTGTGCTACTCGAAATCGTATTCAGGCTTCAAAATCCAGTTTACAGACTGCCTCGTGGAAAATTCTCTCAATTCCTGCCACAAGTACTTTCTCCTCTCAGTTACTCCAGCATGTTTATTAGGGTCACGTGTTAACACGTTTCATCATGTCTTTTTATTTGTGCTCTTGGAAAGAACCCTTTAGTTTTCATTCATTTTGGTGTCTTCTAATTACCTGGTACATAAATTCGACTCACGAAAACCCCTACCCCCCCCCCCAAAAAAAAAGACTGTCTGCTAGACAAAGGACCCCTAACCCCATCCCGTATTTGCAGAAAGAGCACCATCGTGCATACCGTTTCTCATTTTCAGACCGTTATCAGAAAAGAGAATCGTTGCGGCTAGGGCCTACGTGCCGATCCTGTGGTCACGGTGCTACAACTGGCCACGTCCGCTAGTGCACTGTAACTTTCGGGGGGCGGGGGCAAGAGCTACCCCTGCCCCGGGGTCCAGCGGATAACGATTCCGTGGACGACCACGGTTCTCCCCAAGTCTCTGTAAGCCGAAATCCCAAGCAAAGGCGTTTGTGGCCCGCGATCCTCTCACACGCCCCAACTGCACCGAGACCTCCCCGTCATATTCATCATAGAGTGCCGCGGGCGGGCAGAGGGGCCAGAAGCTAGGGCCGCTCTGCCCCCCCAGCTTCCGGCAGAACCTCCCTGCTCCGGGAGTGGCAGCACCGCGTACGCAGTTTCCATGGGGACTGAAGATGGCGCCGCGAGGTGAGATTCTGGAGGTGTGTGAGTCGCTTCCTGACCCCTTCAGTCCCCCTTCTCCCTTCTCTCTCAGAGCTCAGCCTAAGCCCTCGACTCTCGGGTGTTAGGGTCGTCGCTCTTCACTTGTCGAAAGGGGGAAAGGTGGTTGGCAGCCTCACCCACCCCGAGTGCCTAAAGGTCTCGAGGTGAGGATCTTTCCAGTACCCGCAAATTCTTGGCTGGGCCTATTCTAGGCCGGCCCAATGACAAATTTACTTGCTGTGTGAGCTCGAGGAAGCCAGAGGGGAAATCTCTGAGCCCCGATTTCCCTTCCCAAATATCGACGGGGTTAGATTTGAGAGGGGCTTTTCACTTCAGACACCCAAAGAGTCGAGATTGACCGTGATTCCCGGGGAAGAACGGGATTAAATGAAGCCCCCTCCAGATCCTGTACTCACACAGCTCCCCACCCCCTCCTTACCAGCAACCAGAAGTGCCCCGAAAGGCCCTTCCTCCTGGCTGCGACCCCCTCGTGTTTTCTGCAAGTTAGACACAGACCAAAAAGATTGAGCTGCCCTCCCGCCCATCCCTCTTCTCTGTGCTCCTCTTTTCAGGGAAGCGGTTGTCCTCCACCCCCCTGGAAATCCTGTTCTTTCTGAACGGGTGGTATTACGCTACCTATTTCCTGCTGGAACTGTTCATATTTCTGTATAAAGGTAAGGCACGGGGCCTGACTGCCCTTGCCCCCAGGTCCCTTCCTCACTTCAGCCCACTTCTTCCCTGCAGCTCCTCTTCACTGCAAGGTAGTGAGTGGCTTCCTTGAGAAGGCTTCATTAGAAAGCCTCTTGGCAAGAATTTATTGAGTTTGGGAGTGTGGGCTTCTCCATTCTGACCACCCCCACCCATCACCTCTCTTTGTGAACTCTAAGCCCACTAGTGATCCTCAGAGCCATTTGGCAACCTGTGTACCCCTGTACATCTGATTCTGTTGTACCAAAAGTCATGGACTTTTGGAGTTGGGAGTAAAACCCCATGATAATGAGCCTGCCCCTAACAGACATAGTCGCACCGTGAGTTAACATTCTGCTGCAGGTTAGCAGATCCTGCTCACATCTCACTAACCAGCTCGTGGAAAGCTGATAAGACTCCTGTCCTCTTTGTTCCCAAGCATGTGGGAGTTCTTGTGGGTGCTGTCATATGTTGTTTGCAAACTTGGGCTTTTGTATTGGCAGGTCTCCTGCTACCATATCCAACAGCCAACCTGGCACTTGATGTGGTGATGCTCCTCCTTTACCTTGGGATTGAAGTGATCCGGCTGTTTTTTGGTGAGTGTTGTTTGGAGAATATTTCCATTCCCTTTGAGGTGAGCTGGTGTCTGTAACCTGATTAACAAGGAAAGGCACATAACCCGGGCTTACAATAAGAGATTGGATCTGGTGGCATATCCCGTTCCTCCCTTTCTAAAGTTCCAAACTGCTTTATATTTGGGGTCAAAATCCACCTGTCTATTGCTCTGTGGGCCAGATGTGGGTGGTAGCATGAAATTATTAGATAATTCCTTCCCAGTTGTCTAACTACTATAAAAGTGCCCAGTTCCTCTCACTGCTCTGCTTGGGACAATAGGTTCAGGTGTAACTCCATGTCCAGGACAGGATGTGCCTGCACAGGTCAGCACTAAGTTCCCCTCCACTTCTCTGAACAAGGCTTTCTTTAGGACAAGCTGTCCTAAAGAATATCCCCAGAAATTCAGAGCACCTCTCTTATGAGTTAGAATATCTCATCTCCAAAAACAGTGTTAAAATGCAAACTGAGAAAAAAAAATACTTGCAAGACATATAACAGAGGATAAAGCAGGCTTACATAAATCACTCAGGAAAAGACAACCTAATTTTAAAAATTGAGAAAGGACACTAACAGGCAATTCACATAATAATGATTACAGAGAACCAATAAACATTAACAAAAATGCCCACACTCACTAATAAAAAGTTGAAATGACAGGAGAACATTTTCACCCATCATATTAAAAAGATTCCTAATATCCAGTATGAGAATAGACATGAGGAACAGGTCCCTATAGTCCCACATTCTCATGGGTATTTATATTCTCAGATTCTGTGGGGATATAAATTAGAACATCCTTTTTTTAATCCTCATGTGAGGATATGTTTATTGATTTTAGGGAAAGGGGAGGGGAGGGAGAGAAACATCAATGTGAGGGAGAAATATCAATTGGTTGTCTCTCAAACCTGCAGCCTTGGTATGTGCTGACCCGAGAATCGAACCCATGACCTTTCAGTTTACGGGATGACGCTCCAACCAACTGAGCCACACTGGCCAGGGCAGTAACATCCTTTTTGCTAATAGTTTTACCATGTAAAATTTGTATTCTTAGACCTAACAATTACACTTCAAAAACTGGTTAAAAAAAACCCACTCCCACAGATAGGCAAAGATTTCTGTAGGAGAAAGTTTGGTGCCTCATATTTTGTTACATCAGAACCAGAGAACCTGAACACCTGTGAGGACAGGATTAATTAAATAAGCTACGGTATTGGTTCAGTGAAATCATTTGTAGCCAGGAAAAAAGAATAAGGTAGTCATCTGTGGAGAGATGTCTAACTTATGGGAAAAAAGAAGTTGCAAAACAGTATTGGAGTCTGATCCCATTTTTATAATAATAGTGATGTGGGAGTATCCAGACATTAAAAAATCTGAAACAGTGTACATCTAATAATAGCTGTCTCCAGGGAGTGAGCATGGGAGTGAGTGAGTTTCTGTAGTCTCTTAATTTATTTTCTGTATATTAGTTGAAAGGTTTTCATCGAGTCTGTTATTTTTATAATTGAAAAAAAAATGTCTCCCCAATAACAATCCCAGCATCACTTGAATAAGAGCCAGGCTGGAAGCAGGCCATTCAGAGTGAATGACTCCAACCCTAAACTCCCCCAAAGCCTTTCCTCGGAGGCCAGGGAAAGCAGGTCACTTGGAGGTGACTCCATGGGCTGTGTCTGACAGGTACAAAGGGAAACCTCTGCCAACGAAAGATGCCACTTGCTATTAGTGTGGCCTTGACCTTCCCATCTGCCATGATGGCCTCCTATTACATGCTGCTGCAGACCTACGTGCTCCGCCTGGAAGCCATCATGAACGGCATCTTGCTCTTCTTCTGTGGTTCAGAGCTGCTGCTTGAGGTGTTAACCCTGGCTGCTTTCTCCAGGTACTGCTGCTGAGGGACCCTTTCCCGTCACCTGGGGGTTGGGTTCCCATCCCCTGCTAGGGAAGGATTTATTGTTCTTCAGAAGCCTGAGGGGTCTAGTGGACTTTTTAAGGGGGAAAGAGTGTCTGTGGAACTGCCTTTCTCATTTAGGGTGGCCAGTTACCCACTTCACTTAGGGAAGGTACTCTCCTTGTTCTTTGGGGCCAGGAGGCTTGGAATAAAGAACAGTTCAGGCTAGCTGCCCTTGTTCACTGGTCTTTTAACATTTACTCTTCCTTCCCTCCTTCCTTCCTTTCCTTCCTTTCCTTCTTTCTGCCACCAGTATGGACAGGATTTGAAGTACAAAATTTCAGCCAGCAGCCTTTAGGGGCTGAGCCCACACAGACTTCCGGTATTCCAGCCACACCAGTGAGAAATGATGGGTCAGGTGGTCCTGTGGAAAGTTGCAGCTTTTCCTCAGCACAGACCTTCTGGCAACAATCCGAGCAAAAGGCCACTGGGCACCATCTTCTAAACAGGACCATCAGCCTAAGAGACTCTTCTACACTCCAGCATAGGGAGGGGCCCAGCTGTCCCCATCATGGCCACCCTCAGAACCAGCTCCCTGCTGCGTTCAAGGTCTCTTCGATCCTCATGGCCAGAGCATCATGTGGACCATGTGGGCTCCGTGGACTCCTTGGGCTTCCGGCAGGATCTGAGCCGCACTCCCTGTCCCGGTACGTGCTGTGCCACGCCTGTCGCACAGGAGCGTGGAGAGCCACAGGATGGTGTACTCCAAGTGACGCAAAAGCCTCTTGTGCTTGTTCTTCAGAGACGGGAACTTTTTTTAGTAGCTGATAATGTTATTTTTCTATTCTCATCATGAAACATATGCTTTTTATAATAAATATGTATTTTCTGTTGTGCAGCCTTTTCCTTATGGCACCTGTCCCTAGAAATCCATCCCCTCTTGAGAGAAGGTGGACTGTCCCAGCAATGTATTCTCAGGCTGTGCTTAGTGATCCAGTGCGGACCCAGAGACAGTGGTGCAGACCTGCCGCTGGTTTTCTTCCCCCAGTCCCAGCCCGAATCATTCATTCCCAAAGGCACTGCCAGCTTCTGGGTCTTCTTCAGGTCTGACATCCTGCAAATGACTGCTTACATTCCTCACCTCTGCCACAAAATCCTCTTCCAAACAATTGTCCCCTCATCTCCAGGGTGAGGCATGAGTAATTGGACAAAGCATATTCTAAACTTACTAATATTTTTTGTCGCTTATTTTAAAATTTCAAATTAACATGAAAGGAACACATATTTTTCTTTTTTTAAAGCTGGAGAAATGTTGCCTTAGATGAGTATATCATTCCCTTCTCCAAGTAATCATTTTTTAAAACTTTCTCGTCTTGCTTGGTAGTGGCCAATTTTTTTGCCCCAAGCCACTAGGAGCCATAACAGAATCCACTGCTTTAGGAAACCTTTTTTCAAGGGCCCTTCTGTCAGATGAATCCTAGAATATCTGCACTTATTCAAAGTAAAAAGTAATTGGCCTTTAGGCGTTCCTTGCTGATTTTTAACTCTGCTTACTTCCTGTGACCAGGCTGTCTCATCCTATGAAGGTCTCCACTGTCCAATTCACTGATGCTTTCTCCTGTTTTCTATCCCTTCTGTGCCCTTGCCTCTTGTCCCTGGGGTCTGTCCAAAAACCATAGCAGACAGGTCTAGTCAACCATGAAACTATCAAAAAATCCAATAGGAACATTCCTGATGTTTCAATCACAAACCCCACAACTACCCTGATTTTCTGTTGCTTCTCGCGCTGCTGCTTTCTACAGCCCTGCTTTGAAGAAATCGCCAACATGTAGCTGGAGAGGCACCCGTTCTCTGTGGCCTCTCTGGTCATTTAGAGGTTCAGTGGTTAAGGTCACCCTCCCAGCAACACAGAGAAATGAATGGAAGGCTCAGGTGGAAATTTAGAGGGGGCTTATAATTGAAAGGGACTTTAGAAATCAATTTTTAATCTGCCACTTTGCAGGCTTAGAGGTGATGAAGTAACATAGCTACATATCACACAACTGGTTATTAGCAGCTGGAACTAGAAATTTTTTTTTAAGTATATTATTTCTTTCCAGTCTTTTTTTGTTTTTTTAAGATTTATTTTTAGAGAGGGGGTGGGAGGAGAGAAACATCAATATGTGGTTTCCCCTCACATGCCCCCTACTGGGGACCTGGCCCACAACTCAGGTATGTCCCTAGGCTGGGAATTGAACCAGTGACCCTTTGGTTTGCAGGCCAGCACTCAATCCGCTGAGCCACACCAGCCAGGGCTGGAACTAGAAATCTTGTCTTATGAGTTTCAGTCTGGATTAAGTAAATTTCATTCCTCAACAGGTACCACTTGAGGGTGAGAAGGAATGGTTGAAAATGAGAAAATGAGTAAACCAGAAGTCCCCCCATGTACTTCAAAGTTGTCTGGAAGCTTAGTGCAGTTTCCCGTGGGTGGCTCCGTAAATGTTCATTCTTCCCGATGGCTGTTAGAGCCACTTGTGTGGATGCAGTTAGTCACATCGGAGTAGCACATCATGCACAAGAAACCGAGGCAGCAGAGGACAAGAATCAGCACAGCTACTCTCTCAGGGTACAGGATGGTGAGAGGCTGTCATCATTCTATGCCGTGGGAAGCCACTCCAGGGCCCATACAGAGCTGTGTGCACCAGAATTCTGAGACAGCAGAGGGGACCAAGAGGAGCAGGCTGTCACATGAGCTGGCAGAGGCCTGCTCAGAAATTCACTCATGGTTGGAAGTGTCAGGTGACTGCATGGTTGTTTCTAGGGGCGGAGGTCTGATCCCATTCAGGAAGCACTTAGGATACACAGGTTCAAGTTCCTGGCTCTGTGGCAGCAACTATAGGAGACTAATGTTCATCCAGTGCCTGGCAGACACACAGCTCCTGAGGCAGGAGGAAATAATCGAGTGAGATGGTAACCAATTTGTGTGTCCAAAGGCATTCAGCCTAAATAATTCAGAGTTGGGATTTGAACCTAGAGGTATCCCAAAGGTCAGTCCCTTTTCATACCACCAAGGTACTTCTGCAGTGATACTTCTCTAAACTAGCAGTCCTCGTTTATGTAAGCCATTTGAGGCATAAAAAGCAGGTTTCTAGACTTTATGCACAGATTGGTCAGATCAATAGGTGGAAGGAGCTACTAGTAAGCACACCTCTCACTTCTAGCAGATTCTTTCCTTCCTGAACTTCATGACATCAGGACTGAACTGGGTAGGGCAGGACATTTATTATGAGACTAAATCTTAGGAATCTTGGTAAAGGATGACTTGGAATTTCTCTTTACCCAGACTGTTCAGGTGGCTAAGGAAAAAATCTAACCCTCAAGGGGCACTTCCAAAGGCTTGCACTAGAGGCCTCCTAAGAGGTGTACCACAGGTACTACACAGCCCACATGCAGCTCCAGCTGACTCAGGGCTTCACTACCATCCCACAGCCTCTACGTCAATCAGCCCATGCCCACGCCCCAGACACCTCGACAAATCTATTCAATGCAGAATCCATAAAACAGCTCACACCCCATTTATTATTTAAAAATACTTTGTTACAAAAGGAAAAAAATACAATGCAGTATAAAAGATTGACAGCGTCATCAAGTTTATTACACAATTTTCAACCTATCAGAAAGACAAACAAATCACCGACAACAGGGGGACGGGGCCTTGGCCTTTTTGAGGGCTGAGTTTTTTTTTTTCCTTTTGCTATCAGGAAATAAAACTAAAAATTGTGTCATTGAGTAAAAACAAAACAAAAATGGGGAGAAAAAAGTTCTCCGGGTAAACGGCTTTTCTGGTATTCTATATATTTCTTTTCCTTACACTGTCACCTTACTTGGTTTTCTCTACATTTTAAAAAGACACCCGGAGCTGCTCTCGCGGATAAGCACATCACTTAACACTTGGCCAGCTGAGCGGGGTGCCATGTTCTGAAGTGGAGGTGGGGATGGGATTTGGGACAGGGGAAAAAGGAGCTACAGACCTGTAGCCTCTGTCCCAAGGGAATGTGCCTCTCCAACCCTGGGGGGGACTCCCTCAGTGACTGACTGAGGGCTGTATCAGAAACGTGCAGGGATGAGGAAGGGTTCAGTCCAACTCAAGTCTCTCCCCTGAGCCAGAAGGGTCTCCAATGGCCCTACATCTCGCATGCCACGTCTCTTCTCGTGTTAGATGTCACGTGCCCTTTAGATGCATGCACAAGTAGCATCCATCACCCCACGGGTGCCGCAGGACCCTGTTGCCTCTTCTCCCCTCAGCAACAAGAACATCACAATTTAGACATTATAGGAAAAGCAATTCCATATGCCCGTGTGGAAAACAGCCCCCGAGTGGCAGTTCTTAGAACGCTGAGCTCATTCAAGTCAGGCTCCACTTCTTCCCTGCTCCTTATCAGAGGAAGAAAGAACTTCCAGGCAGAGCAAGGGGAGCTATTAAATCAACAGTCAAAAGGTGGAAAGACACCAAATTTGTGACTTTTACCTGTCTACTAGTGCCAGGTTATCCCACAGTAAGTAAAACTAGTACCTGGGGCATGCAAGCCCACGCTTACATCGAACCTGAAAAAAGAAAAGCCTATGGAAATCAGTTGTATCCTGCTCACCTTGCCTCCTTCCCCACTCCTGGTATTTCACAAGGGCTCTTCACTGCTGAGGCCCACTGTCCCCACCCTCCCAATGGCAGTACCTTCCTCTAAAACAAGGAAGCAGCCTTCTTGGGAGAAGGGCTCCTCATGTGAAATGGCAAAGCCCCAGGGAAAGGGAACATCTAGCAGAGCTGGTTACTGCCAGAGGCACCTGAGCAAGAAGCAGCAGAGGGTAGAGGGTGGTGCCTGGCTCTGCGGGGCCCCAGCAGAGAACAGCCTCATAGGCCTTCTCTGCTTAGGAGGGCAAGTCCACAGGGATGGCGGGCAGCAGGGAGATGGAAGGGTGTAGCCCTCTGGGAGGTTTGGGAAATAAACTGTCAAATATGTAAGAAGGAAAAGCAAGAATAAGAGAAGCTTTTCATATGGAAATTTCTGTTCTCATGGTCCCTCCTCAAAGGACTGGGAAGGTAAAGGAGTTAAACAAAGAAGTGGTATGTCAGCAAGGGGTCTGGACCCTCTTGGCCCCATCAAACCTAGTGCTGAGGGCAGGACCCTGGGCATATTTTGGCACACCCGGTCACTCTCCTAGATCCCAAACGAAGGATTCGTTTTCTTTGAGAAGGAAGTCTTCCCATCAACCTCACCGATGAACTGCTCCTGGAAAATCAGAAACTCATGTTTCCGTGAACAAAGCACCATTCTCTATGGAAACCAGGGGCCTGGACATGTTTTCTTCCTGTCTGCCCCACCTCCCAACCACACAAAGTCTTTAGGTTCTTTTCCCTGGCAAACAGGAGTTGTGGGATTGGGAGGGCTGCCAGGCAGTCTTCAATCCTGTAGGGCAGAGGGCATTCCCTGGGTGTCTGGACGGGGTTAGGGGTTTGGAGGAAGGGGGAGGGGTGGAGCGGCCTCCGTCCTTTAATCCTGATCAAGGTGAGGAGATGCAAGTCCATTAAAAAAACATTTGCTTCCAAACAGACTCCTGCAATGAGAACATCAGAAAAGAACACAAATTAGAGGTTACTTTCTGATTAACAGGGGCTTAGATGAGTTACACTGGCATTTTCTACAGTTACAACATAGGACGTAGGTGATGTGGACAGAGGGAGAAGGCAGGCCTGGAAGTGTCTGGGAGTATCTGGCACTGGGAGGAGTGAGGGACTGGTTGGAGGAGATGCTACAGAGTAGAGAGGAAAAAAGTGACATCTTAGTTGAAGGCTGGGGGGAAACATAGACAATGAGATGAGTTCTCAAAGCAGTTTGACTGAAAAAGAGACTTGGGGTGGAAAAATATGGAAACTACAACATTTCAAGAAAAGTTGTTACAACGGAAGGTGGTGAGTTTAACTACTGTTTCGGAATTTCTATTCTGAGCAAGTCATAGCTTACCTTAAGGGGAGGAAAAAATCTGGAAATGGGAGGTACAATGATGAGAAAACATGTGTATGTAACCAAACCCATTAACTCCCAAACACCCAAGAGGCCGTGGCAGGGAGCATGCACTTACATAGGAAACTCCTAGCCCTTTCTCCTCTTTTAAAGAAGCCCGGGTCAAAACAGATTCCAAACAGCACTCTTACGAGTACACGTGCACACACACACAGAGCCCGAGATGTCCTAAGTTGTACTAGAACTCAAGAAACTTTTAAAGTCTTTCCCCAATGATCACTGTGGGCGAGGGACCGAGAGCACACTGACAGCAAGGTACAGCAATCTAGCCAGGCCAGAACATAAAGCCAAGCATGAGAGTGAAAGAAAACAATCTGTAGTCACCATCTAAGAAACTTAAAAGCACAGTTAAGAACTTTCACTGAACAGTAAGGCACTGTTAAGCCATTTGTCACATTTCTACCCAACTTAAGGTCCCCAGTCCACTCAACCCTTGTTCCGATGTTGCAATATTAATCTGCAGGGGGTGGCTTGGTCAGCCTGACCATATAAAATAGAATTAATAGCTAAACAGAAAAAGGGAGATTGAATTCCGGCTTAGGATTTCTAATGTCCAAACTGGCAACATGGCTCGCACACAAAGGATCACCCCTCCTGCATGCACTTCTGTGCACTGAAGGAGCTGGCCCAGAACAAAGACACCCACAGCTGTGTGACACTCCCACTCTGAAACAGCACTGTCTCAGCTGGGCAGCTCGGAATCAGCCACGGCCTCTGCCCTCTGGCTTCTCCAAACACCTGTGCAGGCAGGTTTCATCTCATTTTCTACAGGGAAAACTGAAGCTCTCAGTGCTTTCTCAGTTTCACACCACTGGGGCTCCTGAATCTTTGTAATGAATCAAAACTGAGCAGAAAGCTGTTTTCACTGACCAGGAAGATAGAAATCAGGTAAGAATGACTGTATTTCAAGTTAGTAGAAGGTCCTAAAATCATGAAATAGCTGAGAACTGCAAAAAGTCAAAACCACTGATCATTTAAGAACATCTCAAACTCTGAAGCATACACACATATAGCCCAGAAGAGATGTACTTTGGGAAGTGTCCCTATGAGACCAGATGCAGAGGATAACTAGTGCATCAAGAGAAATAAACTATAGCACTCAATTCTTAAAAGGGTATGGCTACATTTTGGTGATGATGTTTGAATATAGATAGAAGCCAAAGAGTCCTACATGCCCTGGCTGGGTAGGTCAGCTGGTTAGAGCATCATCCCAATGCACCAAGGTTGTAGGTAGGATCCCCGCTCAAGGCACATATAAGAATCAACCAATGAATGCATAAACAAATAAGTGCAGCAACAAATTGATGTTTCTCTTTCTCTCTCCCCTCCCTTCTCTAAAATCAATTAAAAAAAAAAAAAAAAAAAGAGTTCTGCAGTGGGTCAATAAGACTTCAAGTCCCCAAGGTGGTGCCTATCCCGAGGAAGGATGGTTGCTGATCTACTGCTAATGCTTGACAGAATGCAGCTGTTAGTCTAGAGAACACCTGTTCATACAATATAAAAACACTATCATTTTCTAACCAAAAAGTATGCACTGGCAAAGTTCTTGAGATCAACATACCATCTATGTACCATCTGCCCAACATGAAATCTCCTAAGTCACACCTTGGTAACTAGATGAATCAAGAGTCATTAGGATCAGAATATGAGAACTGGACATTTTTAGGGTGTCTGATTCAGTTCTCTTGGACAAAATTAATATTTGGATGGATTAACCAACAGAAGACAAATTGGGGAATTGGAAAACCTGCCTCAGAGTTCACCTTCCTCAGCTTGTCACAGGCCTGAGCCAGCCAACCGACCATTTTCTGGGAACTACTGAGTTACAGGATTTTTCAGTTATCTAAATTGAATAATCCCCATAATGGGAGAAACAGTCCCACATAATAGGTGACAGCTGAAGTCTCAGGTTCAGATGCGCAATCCCCAAAGTAGTAATGATTAGAGGATCTTGCCACCTTCCTGTCAAAAGGCAGTCAGAAGCAAAGCCACCAGGAATGGGGACACGTGGTTACATCTTCTTACTACTAAAGTGAATGCGGTCGCAGACTCTAATCTGTGCTCTCCACTCACAAATACTTCCCTGGTCACTCTCACCCTGGTCAGCTCAAAGGACACACACCGTGGGCTGCAGGACTGGGTGAGGCGGTGACACTGGACCCACAAGCAACACCAGCAACTGTCAAACTCCAGCAAGAGGAGGGGAATGTGCAACTGCAATAGAGGTAGCGAGACCGGGTCCGAGACCTACTCTAGGCTCACCTTCCCGCCCCCCGAGTCTGCGGGCCAAAACTGTGGGCTCTACCACCCCTACAGTCTGCTTTTGTGGAGGGTTATGTGGGCACCTCCCAAAACTCAACCTGTTGCAAAATCTAGAAAGAAGTATCTAGAACACACAGCCTAACTGGTAATTTTATGTGGGGTATCCTAGATTTCATTCATGTCAAGCACTCCAAGATTTTGTGGAATGAGTGAGTGGTTGGAAGAATAGAGAAGGCAGGCAGGTAAAAATGATGCTAACTTTTTATTTTCTCACTCACCTGTCACCTACAGAAGACAACCAAATTCCCAGCTATAACTCTGCCTAAGTTCATGGCAAACAATGTTGAACAACATACTAGAGGGCAGTAGCCAAACATAAGACTCTTGTTTGTTTGCACAGTAGGCTGTCACTAAGAAAAACATGACAGACTTTTTTAAAGGTTTACAGTCCAGTTATTGCTCGTGAACTTCAGGCACTCACGGGTGGTAGGGGGTGTCTCCTTTCCCTTCTTCATCCAGGCATGCATCTACCTACCCAAGGATACCAAAAAGAGCTCACTATGCTTTCTCCTCACCCTCAGTTACCATTACTGAGACCAACCAGTCACAAAGCGAAGGACATTTTCATAATGCACTTAATGTTAAACCACAAGGTTGAGAAGAGACCCCCAAAGTCACCTGGATCACACAGCAGACTCCTGGAACCACAAACAGACCCTCCTAGCCAGAGTCTAACCTACTTTTAAGTATCTTCACAGAAAAAGAGTCAACAACTCCTTTTACTTGCTTACACACTATGATCTTTGCTACAAGCTTTCTTTGAGTTGGGACTGCCCAGTGGAGAGTGAAAACAGAGCTGAAGCCCCTGGATCCAGTCAGGCCCAAAGCAACTTCTCCATTACCTGACTTAATGTGGCCCCCACCCTGACTCTCCTGCATATGCTTTGCTTTGAAAAAATTTGCTGTCAATGTTTTTTTCCAAAACAAATATACCTTTCCATTGAAGTACCATCCACAGAGTCTCTAAAGCTATTAAAAATAAATTTTTCCAGACCAGCTTTCTTCTGACTAAAGCATCCTGATTTTCAAAATCTTTTAAACAGGTATTAATTCTTAAAATCATTAATGTTGCGCCTTGAAAACAAACAAGCAGGCAATGGTCTGTACTTGTCAACTTTCCTGATTTTTGCACTTGAAAGTTTGGTGGGGTTGGTGCATGCTCATGCCAATAACAAGGCCATCACTGCCTGAGAACTTGCTATGTGACAGGCACTATGAGTGCTCAATCAATGCCTGCGGGTTATCTCACCACACACTCAGCAATGCAATGAGATAGCTGCTTTTATGACCTTCATTTACAAAGGGAGGAACTGTGGAACAGAAAAATGTGGCTGGAGGAGTGGGAGTCACACCCTGGTACTGCCTGCAGGTGCTGTGCTCTCAGCCCTTGTGTCTGCTATCTCACATCCAGGGCAAGGCAGCCAAGCAACAAACAAAAATAGATTCATCTCAGGTCCATCTCAGACTCCTGACAAACAAGTGGTAAGTCTGCCCTTCTGTATTTTCAGTTACCTAAATCAAAAGTCAGCCCATTCCCTTTGTTTTAAAAAGAGAGAGAGCCCTGGCCAGGTACCTCAACTGGTTAGAGTGTCATCCTGATATGCCAAGGTTACAGGTTCAATCCTGGGTTAGGACACATACAAGAAGTGACCAATGAATGCATAAGTAAGTGGAACAACAAGTCGATGTCTCCCCCACCTTCCTCTCTCTCTAAATAAATTAAAAAAATAAAAATAAAGACAGACAGACAGAAATCTTCACTATCAGTAACTTCTCTTTCAGAAAGACCACCCACCAGTCAGGAGCGGGGCTTTGTCCTACCTTTCTCAGTGGTGTCGGTCTCGTTCTCTATCCCGGTGTCTCTCGTGCTCTCGGTTCCGTTCTTGGAAGTAATCATCATGCCGATCCTCATTGTGAAGCAGGTCCCGGTGCCGCCTGCTGCTCTCCCGGGACCGGCTAGGTGACCTCTCTCGGGACCGATGTCTTTTCCTATTAGAAAGATCCTCCAGCCTCACTCAGAGGGCCTACCACATTCCTTCCAAAAGTGGTGTGTTTCAGTGTCTTCCAGTATTGTCTAAACCCACCTTCCACTACTCTACCACAGACCCACTGCCCAATGGTTTTAGCGCTTCTAGCTCTTCCAAGTCCAGTCTTTTCTGAGAAAATACTAACAGTTAAACTTGTTGAGATCTTACTAATGTTATCAGGCACAGTACTAAGAGCTTTACATCCATTATCTCACCTAATCTTCACAACAGGTCTGTAAAATTAGTGCTGCTGCTATTGTCCCTTGAGAATAATGGGGCTTGGAAAGTTGAATAATTCTATTCTCAAGGCCACACATGTAGCTAGGAGCACAACTGGGAGTCAAATCCAAGTGTGTATGGCTCCAAAGCCCATGTTCTTAGCCATACCAGTCTATCTTTTTTCCTAGATAAGCCCACTGCTCCACCCAACAGAGATTCCAGACGTTAGGTTGACTTTGTCACCTTTCAGAAGTGAGGGCTTGGGATGCTCTTTCAGCCAGGTCCCAGCCAGATGCCTGGGCTCCTTCCCTTCCCCTGCCGCTGCCTGGAAGAGTGCTACTCAGGGCTGGTAGGCCACTGGAGCCGTCAGCAACTCACCTGGACGAGCTCCCGCTGGCACCCACACTGTAGGACTTGGCTTCAATGCCATGAAGGCAGTCCTTGAGAGAGGAGATGAGGACACGGCAACGCTCATCATTGGCAACCCGGGACTGCTTGATCACAGCAATGGCCGTGAGCAGCGTCTCAATCGCATCACTGTAATCCCCTGATGGGGTGGATACAAGAGGCAAAGGATAAGCAGGGGCCGTAAACCAACGGGACCAAAAGGAGAACTCAGGAGGACACGAATCAGGAGTAACTAGCTGCTCCACAGAACCGCACCGAAACAGATGAGACAGAGGTGGCAGGTATAAACCCGGAGGGCGCCTATATTCCAAGGGTCTGGAATCACAGGTGTTCTCAGACATCCTTAGTGGGTGTACAAACCAATGCATCACTGTCTGAGGGCTGCACGACAACATCCATTGAAATAAACAATGTGCAGACTCTTGACTGAGGAATTCTGAAAATTTTCTACTTCTATTTACAACTATGTTTAACTTTAACCATGTTTGTTTCAGTGTTGTTTGCTGTATTAAAGAATTAGAAACAACGTGAACCTCCTTCAGCAGGGTCTGGCTACAGAATTACAGAACGCTCGCTGTGCAGAACACTATGTGGTTGTTGGAAAGCATGAGGGTAATCTGTGCGCAAACAAAGGAATCCATGTAAAGCGCTTAGCACAGTGCCAAGCACACAGTAAGGGTGTGATAAATGTTAGGTATTATTATACACTATACAACAGATGTTCAGAATGTATTTATCTGAAATGTAACAAAACAATTTCATTTTTGTAAAAACAATAAAAATTGTGTGTGTGAATAGTCATGTACACAAAACAAATATCTGGAGGATAAGATGCAGGATTTTCATCATAGTCCTCTGTATATCTGACTTGTCACAATGAGCACAGATTACTTTTAATTTAAAAAGATTAATTCAGTCCTGGCTGGTGTGGATCAGTAGATTGGGCATCATCCTACAAACCAAAAGGTCACTGGTTCAATTCCCAGTCAGGGCACATGCTTGAGTTGTGGGTCAGGTCCTCAGTTGGGGGCATCTGATAGGCAACGGGTCAATGTTTCTTGCCCTCTCTTTCTCCCCCCCCTTCCTCTCTTTCTAGAAATAAATAAATAAAATGTAAAAAAACCCCAACTCATTCAGATGCCAATGAAGATTTTCTGGAGGGGAAAAAATATAAGAGAATATGTACACTTCTTGTGTTTAACCTATGCCATGGATTCAAATTTTGCAGCCAAAGCTGAGAAATTATGGAAAACAGATGACAATATTTAGGGTTAACTTGCAGATCTGACAGTCTATACTTACATTCATTTGGGAAAGCACAGGAAGTGAATATGGCTAATGTCATGAAATGAAACTTGGACCAGAGCCCTGAAACTTCCTGTATTTTTTCCTCTTAGAAACCAAAAATTCTGTGCCTGGAGCTCTCAAGAGTCATGGCTTCTGGTTCTGCCTACTTAGTACCGACAACAGGGCCAAAGTTACCTATTAAAGAATGTTATGCCTTAAGATGACACCCAACAGACTTGCCTCTTTCTAGGACAGGCTACATGGAGGCCAGCAGCTCCCTCTAGATCCCCAGAGGTAATAAGATTCCATATTACACCAGCATCTAGTTTAGGCATCAGCCCTACAACCCCAGGATCCACGCTTAGCAGTGGATCCACCACACAGACATCGGAGCCACTGAGGTCAAGATCTCCATGAGGCAGGAATTTCATTCTACAACTAACACCACAACGAGATGGTATGATTTATATTCTAGGCCCTAAGTCAGTTTTCACAGGGCAGGTCTAGACACAGGCTAAAATAACACCACTAGAGTATCCCAAAAGCCAAGACACTAGATTACATATTGCTTTTCAACCTGTGCCACTCTTGAGAATCTGACAGTGCTCCAACTTTATTCTGCTGAAATTCTTGCCAGTGGAAATGACAAAACATGGAAAAACAATGGAAAGACTAAGGCAAGGAGAAGGCAGCAACGTTAAGAGTGAGTTACCTGCGCTGGCTCCAGATACCGCTTTGGAAATGGCACTGCTGGAAATTGCTCTGTTTCGCTTCATGATCTCTTCAAATTCTGCTTCACTCACTGAGGAGGGTGGAGGGCCTGAATCTCGGCTGCACAGAAATAGTACCATTCCAGATTGCACACCCTTATCTTTACTGTACCCTACATTCACAGCCTCCCTAAGAGCCACTTACAGCCACTCACGTCACTCATTTTAATCAAGTTCCTTGAAAGGGATATGAAGGACATGGTCTCAATCAAGTGGTTAAGATGCAAACAAAACATTAAATAAAAACATTATCTAATAGATAAGCATTTCCCAAGACTCAACACTATGATAACAGGATTTCCATGAGGGAAAATACCAGGATTCAGTGCTCAATTCCTTCCTTGGGGAGAACAAAATGCTTCACTGTCTACTCTACTATACCTGGCTCAGATCTGAAAGGAACAAGATTGTTCTTACCTGCCATGATGGTTATAGGGTGCCGAGGCCTTCATGTATGTATCTGGTGGAGGCCCCACTGTAGCATTTGGCGGGGGGAAGAAGGCTGGATTGAGGTGAAGGGCAGGTGGGATGGCACCAGGGGGAGGTACAGCCAGATGAGGAGGTAATCGAGGAGGAGGGGGCATGAGATGCTGGTAGTGGATGCCAGGAGGAGGAGGAGGAACCCCAAAGCTTGAGGAGAGAGGTGGTGGGGGTGGAATTGGAGGTGGGGGCAGACCCATCAGGGGAAGGGCTGACGGAGGGCGATTGAAGTAGGGCAGCACACTAGGGGGCTTATCCACACGGGCAGATGAGGGTACAAGGTTCTCAGAGGGTGTGGCCCGTCCATCAGCAGAATCACTAGATTCTCGAGAGTGAGCCCGTGGAGGTATTCCTATGAAGCAAAAAGAACTATTGTTACTGCCCGGGCATTAGATGTGCCCGTGGGACCGGTTCATCTTTCAGCAAGTCATCTGACACCATACTGAGGAGGGGAACAGAGAGCTGAAAAAGAAAGTAAATGAATCATCCATTGCCTTTTCTTTGGACTCAGAGAAAAAGGTCAGAGATAAATTAGTTAAGACATAAACCCACTATGTCTTACCACATTAAATTTTGTATGTCAAAGTATGTCCTTTATCCAGAACTCTCAGTGCTTCACATGTTATTTATCCTTAGATTTGTTTTATAGTTTTAGGTGCAAAAAGACCCTAATAACCCACAAGAAAATGATGGTGTTCAAGTACATTCATTACTGTTCAGCTGGACTCAATCTAACTTGAAACCCCATGTCTCCTGGTGAGAGTTCAGGGCCTCGCTCCTTAGCCTGGTTCTAGTCAACTTTTATCCCGCGGGACACTTGGAATGTTCTCCTTGCCACGGCACTCTGACTAGGGAATTTGGGGGGAGAAGGAAGGGAAAGGGATGCATGTCACCTCCTCCATCCATATACCAGAACCGGTAGCTGGGATGAAAAAAGGCACACAACAAAGAGTAGAAGACTGGAGATTGGGAGGTAAAGAGAAAATGGGAGATAAGCCAAAAAAAGATCCGCCCACAGAATGAACAGATGGCACAGCTGATGCAGGGACTCCCAGCAAAAGCTTGGCACAAAGCACACCTCAAACCTGGGGACTCCCACCACATTTCAATGGCCCAAACGTGCCACCCCATGGAGCAGCCCTACCAGGAGCACCATCATAGCCTGCTGGTACGGTGTTATGCACAACACGGGCTTGGGACATGTTTGTGTAGAGCTGGAAACATGCTCTGATACTATCAAGTCACCTGGCTAAGTTTGTTCCCTCTCTCTGATTTAAGTCTACTTTACATCTGGTTAATGTGGAATGCAACAGAAGAACATGATCACATGGCCTTGGGAATCTTGGAGGTAAAAAGATGCCGTTTGCAGACAAGTGTGGAGAGAGAGAAGAGTGCTCCTTATTAAAATGTGTTAGTGAACCCCAACTCCTGATTAAAGCGCAGGTGGGGTGAATCACCCTCGCAGCCACTGTGGTTTCTACACTGCGGTATATCACCAGTGCCTATCATAGCACTCTTTCAATTTTTAAAATTTATTGATTTGAGAAAGGAAAGGAGGAAAGGAGGGTGGGAGCACATTGATTTGCTGTCCCACTTATTTACACACTCCTTTGTTGCTTCTTGTATGTGCCCTGACCAGAGATTGAACCCACAACCGATGACATTCCAACCAACTGGGTTACCCAGCCAGGGCAGCCCTCTCTTTCTTTTCATGTCTCAAACACATGACAACTTGCTTATTCCCCAAGTTCTCTCAAATGGAAGGAAGAAGAGGTATTAGCATGTGGGCTCTCTGAAAGCAGCCACCTTCCCAGCTACTGTTCTTTCACCTGCAAGGTTCCATTTTGTATTTATGGCTGCAAACCCCAAGAGTAACAACCATTTTTAAGCAAAGCCCACCTGCTATACTTAGGAAATTAATAGAGGCCCGGTGCATCAGCATGATATAGCAGAAAACACCAGTCATTCACCACTATTTCAGCAAAGAAAGGTAATACCAAGGAATAAACAGCCAAGTGGAGGTAGGAATGCCACCCCTGATACAGCTGTAAAATTACGTATTTTAGGAAAGTCTGAAGAGGACTGAATTGTAGAAGACTAAAGCAGAAGGCACAAGTTGTTAAGGAAGAAACGTGTGTGCCATCTAACCCAGAGCAACAGGAGCTCATGCCACACCTGTCTAGGCTCTCAATCTAGTTAAAAGAACAGCTGTTCCTGTATAAAGGAGAAGTGGCCATATTTCTACCTTCAATCAATCACAAGGTCCCAGTGGACCACCCCCTCAATACAAGGCACTATTTTGAGAGAACTTTTGCCACCTCCTCCCGACACCCCCACTGTAGTAAAAGAAAAGCAAAAGCAGTTGGCTGTTTTAGGAAGGGCCTTGCAGGGTAGCTACACCTTGTGAGGTCAGGACAATCCAGGGTCTGGTCCTCAGGTTTTGCAGGTGCAGAAACTCACAATTTTAACAGTTCCCCTAGGGGTGATCAAACCCTAAGAGACTGATTCACACTAACCAAACTCACAAGAGACTGATTCATAAACCAGAATGACAATTTATTAATTTACAATGAGAAATATAACTGCCAAGCAGACTGGAATACTTGTGTCAGCTGGTCAGCGCATTCTCTTCCCAGCCGGAAAGCCTAGTCAGGAAACCAAGTCAGTATCAGAAGGTAGTTTGGTGAGTACAGAGTCATAACAAGGGCAATAAGGTGCACTTAATGGACACTGGCAGTGAGCTAAGGCAGTATGATGCAACTTTCCTTACTAAAGGGAAATACTCGCCAAGCAGACTAATACCTCTTAATTGAAAGGGCACCCCTGGACAATGCTGGAGAAACACTGTTAAATTCTCATTCTCCAGCACTTCTTTGGTCAAATCCTTATAGAGCACCCTTCCAATCTCGGTTTATGACAATATTACAGCCATCTTAATATACCTTACTTACATTTTAGGGTGACTTCTTCTTAATAATTTATAGAGGTATGTCTTACAATTAAGCCCATTCACTATACATTGACATTTTTAGACAGAAACACACAATTTAGAGTTGACAAGAACTTTAAACATCATGTACCTAGTTCAGATAGGCAAATGAGCCCATGCAGCAAAGTGACTTGGCCAGGGTCACATGACTCAGTGGCAGAACCAAACTGTAACCTGAACCTACCTGACTCCCAGCAGTGTTCCTTCTGGTACTTCAGCCTCCTTTCTGGGCCAACTTATTGACCATGCTGCCACCCACAGCCACCACCACCCTGCCCCCAACCCCTCCACACTGTAGGCTGAGCCTACACTACAGAAAACAAATCCACAGCCTTCCCCCATTCATACAGATGGTCTCCACGTACCCCCTCTTGGGACTCGGACGCACTCACGTTTCCGAGCCTGTGCCTCAAACTGTGACAGGTTCTGCTTGGTGGCTGGCCTCACGTCTACTTTCTCTCCATTGAGAACTTTTCCCGGTAGGAGCTCCAACAATTTGTGGACAGAGTTTTCAGAGGCTACCACCACCTCAGCATACCTTGAGGGAGAAAGATGAAAAAGGAGTGAGATCTACCAGACAAGGAGAGGAACTGAGACTCTCTTCCACTTCCACTGAACACTATTATCAAGTACACACACACCAAGAGGTGTCAGTCTATAACCTTCCCACTTACTTGAAATTAGAAATCAGCTTTTGCTGTCCCTCAACAAATGGATGCTTTACTACACTGCAGCTAGGTCCCCATTCTAAGGCCATCTGCCAAAACCAAGGCAGTGAACTGGGCCAGGGGTGGCAAGGACTAAAATCCAGGGCCAGAATAAAGCACAGACCTGTCATCCCAGTGGTTACAAACTAAAAGGGGCTTTTCCAATCCAGACCTCACCCTTTGGATTGGCCATTTGCTCGATTCTCTGCAAACTTCAGCTCCACCACATCATAGACTCCTATAGAGCGAATAACCTGGATCAGCTGCTGGTCTGTGGTCCACTGGGGCCGGCAAAATGGAAGAGGAAGAAATGTCAGGAGCTACATGGCTCCCCTGACCCAGAATGTCCCAAACCCTTCCCCCCCACACAGGATTCTAGTCACAGCCATGACCTCTTACAGGAAACCCAAAAGCCCATCAGTATTTCAATTAGTGCAGGCTTTTCTTATTGTCCTCATCCATACAGAATTCTAGAACCACCCACCCCTGCCACAATCCCCACCTTTAGAGACTAGGAAGATTAAAACCTATTTTAACTTTGACTGCCATTTGGGCTAGCTGGTCATCAGTTCAAACACTGATTACTAGCAGCTTTTAATTACAGATCTGATATGCTAGAGTTGGCCACTGTCAGCAACTTTCCCTCATACACACATTTCCTAATTTGGAAAAACACCCCCTCCCCCACCAGCCCAAAAATATGTTACACAATAACTTGCAGAATAACAATCACCACCTACCCCGAGTGTACTAGAGCTATCAAGGTCTTTGATCCCTGTCACCCATCATTATCACAGGACCATCTAATGACCACAAGAGTTCAAGGTATTCACTCTGAAATCTCATCCCACAGATGACCCTGCTAGACATAAAGCCCCAGGGTCAGGGGTGGTAACAAGATGGCAGAAAAAGCAACTACCCACTTAATCATTGCTCTCTTCGGCATCAGAACGTCCTCAGGATAGTTCTCTTTCAGAGATCAATCCAACCTGATCCCAGGAAAAAGAAATCCAACCCCATCAGAGCCCAAAACAGTGCAACATTGATTTCTGAAAATGCCATCACCCCCCAGTGCTCTCCCTCCAGCCCACCCGCAAGCCTTTTTGGCTGCCCAAGCTCACCCAGGAGAAGCTGCCCACGTAAACAGCAGCCCGCCTGTTGCGCAGGCCACTGTAGGTGTACAGAATTGCAGGGGTCTTGTTATTGGGCTTGGGCGACGGCTCCTGGCGAACAGGAGGTGGTGGCTCGGTGCTGCTGCTTCTGTCGTCTGAGGGCTGTGAGGTGGCTGTCAACACGTCATCATACAGGTCAATCTGATCTGTATTGTTGAACTCTGGGTCCTGAGAGATGAGGGGTCAGCAAAGGCGGATTTGCAAACCTTTCGTTTTGTTCATTCTGTTTCACTCTACTTCACCTAGAACTCATAGTCAGATACTTTATAAAACGTACAAAATTCCCTTGGCCTACTCTGGGAAACTAGGGGAAGAAAAACTTCCTCATTGAAAACTATTTCATTCAATTATGCTCATGTAGGTTTTCTCCCAAGGCCCTGTGGTGCCTACAATGTTTCTAGCTCCAGTCACCTGTGAGAATTAAAAGGTACATGATGATTAAATAAGAATGCAACCTAAGAATGCAAGGAGATGCATTTCTGGCTGTTATCCATGAGGTTAGCTTCTGAAGACCACATCTAAGACACACTAATCAATTTCTATACCTTATGCATTTGAAAATCAAGAGTTACAAAAACTTACTATTGTATTTAATAAGAAATAGGATATAATTATTTAGAAGTAGAATGCAGTGGAAAGGCATGCTCAAATGGGAACCAAAATGCAAAAAAGAATGGAACTTACTGGTTTAAATTATGTGATTTACACAAATGATTTAGGGAAGCTCTAAAACTCATAGCATACAACCCCATCTTTCTAATAATCATCAAAGAAACATTAAAACAAAATAAAAGGAAAGGTAATAACTCTGGAGAATTTTCCCTAAGTTCTATTTCTCAAGTGACATGCATATCCAATACATTACCATGACACCTTGTAAGAGACATCTCTGAGCAATAACAGAGACATTTAATCAAAAGTTCTCTAAAATAGCCCTGGCTGGTGTGGCTCAATAGATTGAGTGCTGGACTTTGAACCAAAGGGTTGCTGATTCGATTCCCAGTCAGGGTACATGCTTGGGTTGCAGGCCAGGTGCCCAGTAGGGGGTACATGAAAAGCAACCACACATTGATGTTTTTCTTTCTCTTTCTCCCTGCCTTCCCCCTATCTAAAAATATATAAAATCTTAAAAAAAAAAAAGCTCTCTAAAATACCAGGGTCAGAACAGAGGTACCCACATCATAAGCTATGCCAGAGTAAGCATTTACAGTATAAATGTCTATTCTGGAAGATATGCGAAACTTCAGGCCTGGGTGCTATATCACTCTGTGGACTGAATGTCTGTGTACCCTGCCCCTGCCACACACATATTGAAACCACATTGCCCAACATGGTATGGGGTGGGGGGGCCTTTGGCAGGTAATTAGAGTTAGATGAGGTCTTGAGGGCAAAGCCCTCATAAATGTGCTTAGCACCTTTGTAAGAGCCAAGTGAGAGACTGTTTGCTTTGCTCTGCTCTCCATCATGTAAGAATATAAGAAACTGGTGGTCTAGCCATGGCCAGGTGGCTCAGCTGGAGCACTGTCCCTGTATAACAAAAGGTTGCAAGTTTGAACCCCCAGTTGGGGCACATACAGAAGGCAATTGATTGTGATGTTTCTCTCTCTCTCTCCCCCCTTCCTCTCTTTCTAAAATCAAAAACATGTCCTCAGGTGAGGATTAAAAAAAGAAAGAAATTAGTGGTCTACAACTCAGAAGAGGACCCTCGCCAAAACCCAAATCTGATTCTGGCTTTTCGGCCTCCGGAACTATGAGAAATAAATTTCTGTTGTTCACAAGCCATCCTGTTTTTAGTATTTTGTTATAAAAGCTCAAGTTGACCAACATTACATACCAAAAATCCAAACACAATAACTACTATCAAAGAATCTTAATGTTTCGGATTTTGCAATAGCATTATCTCAGATCTTTTTTTTTTTTTTTTTTAGCATCAGACAAGCATTTTTTCCGGCACTGTAACACTCAAACAGTGCCAAAGATGCTGCCGCCAAAGTGACAGAGACAGAGAAGCTCAAAGCATTTTAGAGAACCCACAGCTCGTTCATATCACTGCTGTCTTTCAAAAAAGGGAATCAAGGAAAACCTACATTAGGTAACTTGTCTAGTTCCCTGAAGAGTCATTTCCTCATCTAAGGAACTCAGACAGAAAGCTCCAATGACTTTCTCCCTTCCATACCATCATTAAAAGTAAGACTAGAATGTAGAGACCCACTACAAAATTCATTATTAGACCTATAAACCACTACAAACTTTTGGAAACAATCTTTTAGTTCCTCAGCTAATCTGAAGTACAGTGGAAGAACATGCACACTAAGATACTAATACTGATTATTCTGCTAGTGAAGGGAAAAGATTTTACCTCCTGAGTCATGTAAATAATTTCGAAGACCACAAATACTCTAAGAAACCCCACAGGGGAGGAGTTTAAACCTTATTAAAAAATGTCAGAAAGAGAATGGTCAGAGAAACTTTTTAGGGGCAGCTTAAAAATGAGACATTTATTCATTCACGTACCAGCTATGATGATTTACCTCTGTTTCAAGGCAGAGAAAACACTTGACCCTTTCCAATGATCTAACCTTGGACAGCACTGCTTCACACTAGGTTGCTCTTTTTAAATTAAAGATTTTGAACTGGAACTTAAAGGGAATAAGGAAACACACCATCTTGGGTGGTCAATGGAATCAAACTGGGATTCCTTCCATGTAAGGTCTGTGATGTGGAGATATGTGCCTGAAAGCTGTGATACAAAAATTACCACTGACAGTTTGGTGGCAAACTAACAAGCAGCTTTGGAAAGCCCTGAAGGCAAATGGATCACTAGGAAGTCCCCCACAGAACCCTAGACAAACCATCTACTCTTTCCGGGTGCTTCGAGAATGATGGACTCAACCCAGAAGACCCTGCTGTACGCAGGACCTTCCCACTTTAAGAAACACAAAGGAATTCAACAAGCACAAAATTGTCGCAAGATTCACATGGTCCCTCTGGGCCACAGACGGTTAGTTCAAAGAAGTTGATGGGGACTGTTCTGACACACGGGGCAGGCCTGTTGAGGACTGTGTTGAGGTAAAATTTTATGGAAGAAATAAGGAATCTGTTAGTGACACTGATTCACTTTACTTCTTCAGTTGGTTAAGGCAAAAAACAGGTAACAGCCTGAAGTTTTTCTGATTACCGAAATAAGCCAATGATTTATGCAGCGATGGATTAGGTTAAGGCAAAACCTAATTCACAATAAAATTTTCACTTAAAATAAATAAAACAAAAAATTTAAAAACAAAATAAAGAGAAAAAACTTTTGCTTAAAAAGGAGGTATGCATTTAATACTGAATGACTGCCTCACAAAAAAAACCCCGTGTTTAATGGCACAGAAAGAACTGTACTTGTGTCATGATGCTTCACGGTTAACGAGGGAATTTAGAGTTTTAAACGTGAATAACAATTCCTTACCTGCATGTTCACCTCCAATCCCCTTTCCCTGATATCTGAGGGCAGTAATAAAGCCTGAGATTTATTTTTCTCGAAGCAACCTACTTAACACCACTATT
Source organism: Anoura caudifer (assembly GCA_004027475.1). Lineage (NCBI taxonomy): Eukaryota > Metazoa > Chordata > Mammalia > Chiroptera > Phyllostomidae > Anoura > Anoura caudifer. Next base: position 316,045 of record PVKU01000119.1, read on the forward strand.
TCTTTAAAGTGTAACCAAAGCTAACCAATCTAGGTTTTATAACCACCATCCCACAGTTCTCACCTCACAGCCCCCTTCCCGGTCACCAGGAACACCTCTTCGAGCACACAGGTGCTCCCCTGCTTTTCCTCACTCGTCTCAACACAGTGCTTAGCAAACAGTAGTAGCTCAACAAATACTTGTTGATGGAAGTAGGGAAGAGAACTGGGCATGCTTTGCAAAGGCCTGCCTGCCTTGCACAGGACAGAGACAAAACACTCAGGAGAGAAGCGGCTCTCCGTGGCTGTTCCCGAGTTCTTCTCCCTACCCAAGAGAGCAGCTGTGAGTCTCAGGAATCGCTATGTAACAGGAATAAAGCAACTCTGTAAAAGAGGCTTCTGCAGCACATTTAAGAGATCAGGGAGTCAGCACCCCAGGGCTCCATCTAGGAAGTGTGTTCCTTTTCCCTGGGGAGCAACGTACGCATTAATAAAATTGTTGTGCATGGGTCAGTTTGGGGTGAATCAATGACATTCTTAAAACATTCTAAAGCACTACCCGTAGACTGACCATCTTCAGTCTAAGCCTGTTTCTGACAATCCTAGCCAGACAGAGCTTTTACCATTTTTTTAGCAGCTTCCAAATTACACTAAAACCAGCTATGGCAAAAATTAACTCTCTGATGGCGGGGGTGGGCAGCACTCCTCCCCCAACCTTCCATAAGGCACTCAAAACCCACACTTTCTTCAACTTGCTAAGCCCCCAATATTGCCCAGATATCTACTAGATCCCACATATCGTCTTTGGCCTATCTCAGACCCATAAAAAATCCTTTTTAACAAGAGACCAGAGGCCACAAATTGTTGAGGCCAATGACTTCTACTCTGACAAAGCAGTGACCTCTGGACAGGGCCTGTATCCTATTTATGACTTATAACTGTTACTGCTTAAAAAATAATAAAATCTCACTTTCTTAGAGAAATGTGGCTAGATCTGTGGTCAAGGACCCTATTCTGCCCATTTCCCACAGCAGGGCTGCTACCCACCCACACAAGGGTGCCAACTCCACAGCTGGAGTCTTCTTGTCTTACTATCTCGTACTTAAAAAACTTGTTAAAGACAAGTTAAAGTCTGATTCAAAGTAACATGGAAAACTCAAGAAAGCAATGGTTTGTAACTAAATTAATATGCTAAACCTTTCTTTTTATCCGTAAATAATTATTTGACTTGTTCAAAATTTTTAAAAAATTTCCATGCATTTAAGTCAATCAACAGCCACATGTAGACATATCTAGTTTACCTAAAACACCAGAAAATGACTGTTAAAAAGCACAACTAGTGAAGCTGTACAATGGGTACAAGATCATTACACTTCTAATTTCGTGTTTTTAAATCTGTTAAAAAGGCATAATACATTTTTAAAAAGTTTTCTTAATGTAAACTTATGCCAAGAGGAAAAAAAATAGCACATATTTCAATCTCTTCTGTTGCCCCACATAAAAGTCAGAGCCCAAGCAGTATACTTTCCTTCTCTAGCTTGTTCTTTTTAAAAAACAAACAAACAAGAGTTTATTTATTTATTTTTAGAGGGAGGGGAATGAAGGGAGAAAGAAAGGGAGAGAAACATCAATGTCCAAGAGATACATCGACTGGTTGCCCCTCATGTGCCTTCACCCAGGCCCTGACCCACAACCCAGGCATGTGCCCTGACTGGGAATTGAACCTGCGACATTGTGGTTTGCAGGCCGGTGTTCAGTCCACTGAGCCAAATCAGCCTAGTCTCTAGTTTGTTCTTTTTACCCTTTCTCCAAGTCCTAATGGGTACCCATTAAAAGATGCTAATGCGAAGAACCAGCTTACTGGAGTAGAATGGTGCTGAAAACAATCCAGGTGAGATATTATAAATAAAGACTTTGGAATGTTCCTGAGACATGACCTCAAGAGCTCAAGTCAAACTGTATATGAGATTATTGTTTCAAGGGAAATCACTGTATAATGTTTCTTGATGTAACATAAAGGCACCACAAATCCAACACAGGGTACATAAGTGGGTCTATATTTGCTTTTTAACTGGCTTATCCAAAACCTTTACCTCTCCCCTCATCTCCCAAATAATTATTTTCATCAGTAAAGTTTATTACACAAAAATGTCTATGGATTTCTTAAGACTTAAGTCAAGCTATTTATAGGTATAAAACAATCAGAATGGAACAGAAATTAAATATCAGAGTATCTTTACATTGTGCCTTTGCACCGCCTTATGGGACAAGGGACTAACATTTTTCCAGCGGCAGTTTTAAAGAATCACAAAGGAACAGGTATCAACACTACCCTCACAAATACTACAGCAAACAAATTTGATTTTTCAGTGTGGCTGGTCTTTGAGAAGATAGACATCCAACTCTGGTTTCCTGGGGCAGCACATTCCACAGGTTGACTCACTATTCCATTAAACCTGATTTTTATTTGCTCTTAAATCAAAGCCTTTAAAATTAAACCTGGAGGCTTAAATTAACATAAGGCAGAATGGTCAGAAATCTTGAAAGTCTGAACTAGAGAGATAATTTAAAATCCGACAGGGGCATTTTCAGGCCTACTAAATCCTCAAGGCCCGGCATAACTTGGAACCACCGCAAGTATGCTGGAAGTGATTCCTCCACTGATACAGGAAAATCCCAACGCTCTCGAGGACCCCTCACCTGATTGAATTCCTCGTCAGCGTATATATCAATCAAGTCCACTCCTTCTGACATGGCTCCGGAAGGCAGATCGCGAGCCCGGAAAACGCACAGTAAGAAAGATGCCACTGCATATCCAGAAAGAGGCAACAGTTAGATGGCATGTGAGTCCCGGGTTGGAAGGAGGGCAATGGTTGCCAACCTCCCGTCTCCAGAGACGCAGCCTCTCGACAGCCCCAGCTCAGCCCCACCCGCTCCGCCCCGCCCCCGGCCTCGCGCCGCCCCTCGCTCTCCCAGGCCGTGGAGGCTCGCGGGGCTCACTACCCATCACCCTCGGGCCCGACCCGAGCTGCGCCGCAGCTGGCCGTAGCGCGACGGGAAAGTCCAGGCCTCTGCTGAAGGGGCCCTGGGACGGCGCTACGAACGCCCAAGGCAAAACCCGCAACCCCAGCCTAGCGCACCTGCCCAGGCCCCAAGCGGCCCGGCTAGAGTCCCCTCGGGTCCCGGAGTTCCAGCCGCCCCCGCTCTCCACCCAGGCCCAGTCCTCGCCCCCAACTAGGCCCGCCCCGCTCCCTCCCTACAAACCCGGCCCAGTGCCCTCGGCCCCCTCCCACAAAGGCCCGCGCCTCCCTCCGTCCGCCGACTCCGGCTGCCCCAAACTCAACCGACCCCCTCCCCGCCTCAGCGCCGGCCTCGAGCCCTCTTCCGGCCCAGCCGGTCCCCGGCCGCGCGCCCCCGTTACCGGGAATATGGCGGCGGAGGCGGCGAGTCCGGACTAGGCCCGAAGCGCGCGAACCGCTCTCGGCCCCCAGATCCCGCCTTCCCCCCTCCCCCCCAACTCCGCCACGGGCGTCAGACGCACAGCCACTTCCGCTATACGCAGGGAAGTGTCTTTCGCGAAGCCTGCGTCCTGGGGTTCCCGGCTTCCGGGCCGTAGGCTTCCGGTACAAGTCGGGAAAAATGGCAGTGGGCACCGTTTTCCCGGCTCTGACGCGGGTGAGGAGAATGGAGGTTCTAGGGTCCTAGGCAGGCTACGGTAGAGACTGAGTCTCCTTTCCTCCCTAGTCTTGGAGACCGTGGGGAGCATCCAACAGCCTGGTAGCCCAGGTCAAGGACAGACCCAAGGAGAGGTCAACCTTGCAAAATTAGGAGATTCACGTCGCTTCCACCGTTTCCTGAGCCCACTGTGTGCCCGTCTTGTAGTGTAGTTGACCGATTAGTCTTCCTGCGAGACCCAAATCGGATTTCACCTATTGCCTAGGTGGAGCTTGCCCGACCGCTTCTGGGCGCCCTTCATCTCTGTTCTTAAATCTTCTCTGATGCTTGCTTAGCATGATTTCACATAGCATCATGAAGTTTTTCTTTTTTAATGTAGTGGTTACCACTGTATACTTCTCTCATAGTACTAATTTTTGCTGCATCTAACATTTTGTATGTTGTGTCTTTCGTCTCAAGATTTTTCCTAATTTCCCTTTTGATTTCTTATTTGACTCATTTGCTTTATTTGATTTAACATAGTTGTAAATTTTCCAGTTTCCCTTCTATAGATTTCTATTTTCATTCCGCTGTGGAATTTCAATCTTCTTAGACAAACTTGTTTTGTAACTTAACACATGATTTATCCTGGAGAATGTTCGCAGTTTACGTGAGAAGAATATAGTCTTGCTATTGGATGGCACGTTCTATATATATGTGTCTGGTTAATTGGGTCTGTAGTGTTATTCAGGTCTGTTTCCTTATTGATCTTCTGTCTGGATGTTCTGTCCATTATTGAAAGTGGGGTATTGAAATCTATTATGGTGTTGCTATTTCTTCAGCTCTGTCAGGGTTTGCTTCGTATATTTGGGTGCACTAATGTTGATTACATATATATTTATAGTTGTTATATCTTCCTGATGAATATACCTTTTGATTGTTACATAATGCCCTTTATCTCATGACAGTTTTTGACTTCAAGACTATTTTGTCTGATATGAGTAGGGGCATTCTGTTCACTTTTGGTTATCATTTGCATAGAATATCTTTTTTCATCCTTGTACTTTTCAGATTGTATGTATCCTTACATCTAAAGTGAGTCTCTATAACAGCATATAGTTGGATCTTACTTTGTTTTTATCCATTGAGCCACTCTATGTGTTTTGGTTGGGGAGTTTAGTACATTTACATTTAAAGTAATTAGTGGAAGTAAGGACTTACTATTGCCATTTTGTTAATTGTTCCCTGTCTTGTAGCTTCTGTGTCCCTCTTCATCTTTTATTGTTATCATTTGTCTTTCATGGTTTTTTTAAAAATAGAGACATGCTTTGATTTCTTTCTAATTTTTAAAAAAGATTTTATTTATTTGTTTGTTTTTAGAGAGAGGGGAAGGGAGGGAGAGAGAGAGAGAAACATCAATTGGGTCCCTCCTGTCTGGTCCCCAACCAGGGACCACATGTGCAACACAGGCCAGTGTCCTGACGGGGAACCAAACTGGTGACCCTTTGCTTTGTGGAATGACGCCCAACCCACTGAGCCACACTGGTTGGCTCCTTTCTAAATTTTTATTGTGTATCTTCTATAGATATTTTCTTTGTGTTTATTGTGGAGCTTACAAAAAATGTAATTTATTCTAAGCTGATAACAATTTAACTTTAATCTCATACAAAACTCTTCCTTCCCACTTCACTTTATTGATGTTACAATTACATATTTTATATTGTGTACCCTGAGCCATGCCTCTCAGGGCAGACTTTTTTAAAAAATATTTTTGTCTGTTAACTTTTATATCAGAATTAAAAGTGATTTTTGTACCACTGTTACAGTATTGCAGTATTCTGGGTTTGTCAGATATCTACCTTTGCTTTGTGCTTTCATATGCTTTTGTTTTACTGTCTAGTATGCTTTAGATCCTTTGGGCTTCTTCAATTTGAATGTTCATTTCTTTTCCCACATTTGAGATTTTTTTTTTTGCCATTATTTCTTCAAGTGAGCTTTCTGCCTCTTTCTCTTTTCTCCTTCTGGGGTTCTCATAATGGTCTCCTTGTTGATGTCCCCTAAGTCTTTTTGGTGTACTTTATTATTTTTCGTTCTTTTTCTTCCTCTGATTGGGTAATTTCAAATGACATATCTTAGAATTTCTTTCTTCTTATTGATCAAGTCTGCTCTTTAACCCCTATAGTGAATTTTTCAATTCAGTTATTTTATTCTTCAGTTCCAAAATTTGTTTGGTTCCAAAGTATTCCTCTTTGTTGATATTCTCATGTTGTTCATGCATTGCCCTTTTGAGCTCAGTGAACATCTTGATGACAATTATTTTGGATTCTTTGTCGGGTAATTCACGTAACTCTGTTTCATTAGGGTTGGTTTCTGGAGATTGTTTTTGTTTTTTTGATTGGGCTACATTTCCTTGCTTTATCACATCCTGTGCAACTTTGTGTTGGAATTCACTCCTTTGAAAAAATAGCCACCTTTCACAGTAGTTTTGGGCTGGCTGTGTACAAGGAAAGACCTTCAGCAGTCAGCCCTGCTGGAGATTCTAGGGGGTTCCCTCAATGTTTTGCGTGGATCTGGGTGTGTCTTCTCTGGGTATGTGCGTGTAAATTCCTGATTAGAGGGATTTGCTGGCTGTTTTCAGGAATTTACAACCTCTTCCTCCCCCTGGTGTCTATCTGTGGTACTGCAGATCCTGTGGAGCAGCCACAAGCCTCCCAGCTCCTCTTGGTCTCTATTGAGACCAAGGCTTCTAGAGTATTCCAGCTCCCATCAAAGCTGCAAGTTGGTGAAGACAGAAATCAGTTTCTTGAGCAGTTCCTTGAAAAGCAGGAATTTTGGATGCATGCTCCTCTCTTATTCTCAAGGGAGAGGCGCCAAGCTGTATTGGCTCCTGTCTCCTGTACCATGGGTCCCCCGGAGAAGCAGCAAGCTCTCCAGTTCTCTTTGGTTTTCAGAGACTCCCCCAGGCATCTAGCACGTGCTGGGTCCTGTCAGTGCTCTGAGACAGGTGGGACAGAAACCATTCTCAGATACCTCCCCCAAAAGCTGGAACATTGGACATCCATTCCAACTCTTAACCTCCTCAGAGAAATGCCAGGAGTTGGAGGTTTTCTCCTGCTTCTGTGCTGAGCCAGGGGTAGTGACCATGGTGAATGAGTGTGTGCTAGTCCAAACCCTCACCTTTGTTCTCAGCAGCACCCAGCCTGGCGCCCTTTCCTGTCAGCAATTAGATTCAGAGGGGACAGAAACTATTCCAGTCTGCACTTTGGACATATATTTCAGGCTTCTCTTTCTCTCCCCAGGGAGAAACCAGGAACTAAGAATCTTCTTCAGTTGCACCAGGCTGAGCTCGGGGGAGGGACTATGGTGAATGAGTGTCATGCATTTTCCTTCCAGCTTTGACACAGCTGTTTTCTGCATGTCTGGGGGTTAGGAACCTCTGAACTGGTTTATGGAATTCTCATAAAGGGGATTGGTCCATGCATTACAGAGTTGATATCTGTGGCAGAAGAGTGCGGGGCTTCCTGTTCTGCCATCTTGCTGATGTTACCACCTTCTCATTGCATCTTGATAGTTTTTGCCGTTCTCTAGATTGGGAGACCTTGGAGGATTAGGGTCCATGCTGTCACTGTATGCTCAAATTTTAACTCAGTCAGGTGACGAGAATACAAACCATACTGTAAGGAATTCAAAGGAAGGAGAAAATATTTCTGCTAAAGAATTTCTGGAATGGCAATGCTTAAGAACATGTTTTCAGTTAGAGCTTGGTTTCAGTTCTATCTACAGTTACTATTTGGGTGATCTTGGTAAATTTTTAAACCTTGAGTTTCAGCTTCCTAAGCTGTAAAGGGGGGTCAGTATCAGCATAACTACTTAAGGACTAAATGAGATCAAATGCATTTAGCGCCTAGTAAGTATTGAGCAGATGACAATGATGTTGATGTTAAAAAACGGTTTGTGGTTTGTTTCAGATGCTGGCTCTGTCAAGGCGCCACCTAGCGTCTCCTTTGCTTAGCATCACGTCATTCAGCCGGTTCTACAGAGGTGATAGCCCCACAGATTCCCAGAAAGATATGATTGAAATCCCTTTGCCTCCATGGCAGGAACGAACTGATGAATCCATAGAAACTAAAAGAGCCCGCTTGCTCTATGAGAGCAGGAAGCGGGGGATGCTGGAGAACTGCATTCTGCTCAGGTAGGGGGACATGGGAGTCTTGGGGCCACTTCTCTTTGACTGCGGACAGTCTTTTAATCTCTTTCTCTCCGTCTCTTATTTTTAGCCTCTTTGCTAAAGAATATCTGCACCACATGACAGAGAAACAGCTGAACCTCTATGATCGCCTGATCAATGAGCCCAGTAACGACTGGGATATTTACTACTGGGCCACAGGTACCAGGCATGAGCGCAGCGAGCGGTGAAAAGCGGAGCGACTTGGGCTGATCCGAGCCTGGAGACGCATCCGTGGCGATTTTTTTCCTTTTATTCATACAAATAGGCCCTCAACCCGAATGTTTCAAATTTTTCTAAAGTGTATAAAATTTGTTTGATTAGTTAAGGTTCTTTGTTTGCTAACAGTAGAAACCTATTGTGTGTCATTTAAGCAAAGAGGAATCTAGTGAAATTATATAGGTATGAGAGGGAGGTTGAAGAGAAACGAGGCTGGGAATGGACTGGAACCAGACAGCTCTCTAACCTGCACAGCAAGAGTCCCTCAGTCGTCGTCTCACTGTGGCACTGCCTTTGTGAGGGATGACATCTCGCCGTGTGCAGTCAGGATTAGCTTTGGCTGTGAGTTAAAAAAAAAAAAATCCAAAACAATAATGGCTTAAGCAAAACTGAGCTTTGTTTCTCTTTCTCATAATGGAAGTCCAGGGCGGGCACAGAGAGGGTTTTTACGAAGTCCTCAGGTCGAGTCCTCTTGACTTGCCACCTCTTCATCCCCCATGTGCGCCATTACCTTGTGATCCAAGGTGGCTGCTGAGGCTCTGCCTGTCGTGCTGTGGTTCAGCTGGGAAAACGTGTGTGGAAGAGCACACCCCGTTCCTTATGGTCCTTGGGAAATTATGGACTGTGCTTCCACTTTCCATTGGCCACAATGTAGTCACATGGCTGTACCTTGTCATAAAGAAGAAATGATCTAGTCTATTCCATGAGTCAACCAAATTGGAAGTTCTGTTAAGGAAAATGGAGATAATGGATATTCGGATATCTCATCTGTTTTTCTCACACTCTGGGTCTTCTGTGTTTTTGTTTCCACTCAATATGTGTCACAAAATAGAAGCCATCCTGTAGTTTCAAAGTGTAAAGTGTGGTAATGAATTGTGCTTTTGGTACTGTGTCAAAGGACTTGCCTAATCTAAAGTTACCAAGATTTTCTCTGTTCTAGGAATTTTACAGTTTTAGAATCGGCTGTTCGGTTTCTTGAGAAAAGAAAATTCTGATTTGATTTTGATTGGGGTTGTGTTAAATCAGTAGATGAATTTGGAAAGATTCCAATAGCAATTAAGAATTGTCTGCTCTATAAACACACTATATCTCCATTTACTTAGGTCTTTCATTTCTTTAGTCAGTGTGTTATATATCACTGCGTAACCCATGTTTACCATCTCGTTGTGGTGGGTCTGGAATCCAGGCATGGCTTCACTGGGTCCTGTCCTTCCGTCTGTTGTGAGTTTGCAGTCAAGGTGCCAGCCTAGGGCCTGGGGTCCCATCGGGACGCTTCACTAGAGGAGGATCGGCCTCAGGCTCACTCTCTGGGCTTCATAGGATTTAGTTCCTCACGGGCTCTTCAGTCCTTGCTGGCTGCTGCCTTCTGTTCTTTGTCACATGGGCCTCCCCACATGGCAGCTTGCAAACCAAGAAGTCTGTAGAGAGAGTCTGCCAGCAAGACCTGATCATAGCAGTGACGTGCTGTCATATTGGCCGGATTCTGTTGGTTAGAACCAAGTCATAGGTCCAGCCACGTTCGGGGGCGGCTCACACAAAGGCATGGTACCAGGGGGCAGGCACTGCTGGGGGCCCTCCCGGGGTCTGCCAGCTACAATCAGTTTTGTAGTTTTCAGCATATTTTGCTATGCTTATATGTAGATATTTTATTTATTTTGGTGCTGTTGTAAATGGGACTTTACATTTTTTTCTTCAATTTTCCATTGTTGGTAGAATGTAGAAATGCAGTTGATACTCGTTGACTTTGTGTACTGTGACCTTGCTAAACTCACTCAGAAGTTCCAGAAGCTTTTTGTTAGACTCTTTGGGATTTTTCTATGAAGACAGTTGTGTAATCTGTGAGCAGAGGTGCTTTTTTTTCTCTTCTAACCTGTGTGCCCTTTCCATCTTTCACGCCCCTCACTGCACCGTGTAGGGCCTCCTGCACAACGCTGAGTGGCCGAGTGAGAGCAGACGCTCTCGCCTCTTCCCCACGCTGGGAGGAAACACTCCGCGCTTCACCATTAAATACACTGTTAGCTGCAGGTCAGTTGTAGGTGCCTTTTATCAGGCTGACAAAGTTTCCTTCTGCTTCTAGTATATGTAGTGTTCAATCATAAATAGATGTTAAAGCTTGCCAGGTGTTTTGTAGGCATCTATAGAGATGATAATTTTTTTAGTGATGTGATCTCCCTCCTTTGGTTTATTGATATGATGAAATTTTTTATTGATTTTCAGATATTGAACCGACCTTGCATTCCTAGGATAAATACCACATGGTCATGATATGTGTTGGTGATTTGCTAACATTTTGGAGACTTGGATCTTGTATCTGAAGGTATCGATACGTAGGGTTTTTTTTTTGTTTGTTTGTTTGTTTTTGGCATGTTATCATCTGGTTTCGATCTGGGTAATGCTGGCTTCATAAAGTGAGTTGGGAAGTGCTCTCTCCTGTTCCATTTTCAGGAAAAATTTGTAGCGAATTGGTATTATTTCCTCCTTAAATATCTGATAGAATTGGCCGGTAAAGCCATCTGGATCTAGGGTTTTCTTTGTTAGAAACTTTTAACTGGAAAGTCAAATGTTTTTAATACCTGTGGAACCATTCAAGTTATCTATTTCTTCTTGGATGAGATTTATTAGTTTGTGTCTTTCTGTAGATTTACCCATATCATGTAAGCTGTTGAATGTATGAGCATAAAGTTGGCGGAAGCTTCCCTTTGTATTTTAATGTTTGAAGAGCCGAGGTGAGGTCCTTCCTTTGTTTCTAATATTGGTAGTTTGTGGGCTTTTTCCCCCTTGTCAGTCTGGCTAAAGCTTATCAATATATCTTTTCTTTTTTTAAAGTATAATCTTTATTGTATTCTTTTCCATTACCATTTAGTCCACTTCAATATGTCTTTTCAAAGAACCAGCTTTTGTTTCATTGATTTTTCGTTTTCTGTTTTCAGTTTCCTTTTTTATTTCCTTTCTTCAGCTTGCATTGGGCTTAATTTGCTCTTTTTCTAGTTTCTTAAGTGGAAGCTGAGCTGATTGAGTTGAGACCATTTTTTTAACTAAGAGCATTTAAATTTCCATCTAAGCACTGCTTTAGATGTTACAAATTTGGATGTGTTGTGTTTTAATTTTATTCCATTAAAAATATTTTCTAATTTCCCTTGAGACTTCCTTTTTTACCTGTGAGTTATTTAGAAGTATGTCTAATTTTCAGATATTTCCAGATTTTCCAGATATTTTTGTTATTTATTCCATTGTGAGCACAGAACATATGTTGTACAATTTCAGTTATTTTAAAGGTCTTGAAATTTTTTTAAAGACTATCTGTTTGTTTTCAGAGAGAAGGAGAAGGAAGGGAGAAAGAGAGGGAGAGAAACATAGATGTGCAGGAGATACATCAATGGGTTGCCTCTTGCACACCCCGAACTAGATGCCTGGCCTACAACCCAGGCATGTGCCCTGACTGGGTATCGAACCGGCGACCTTTTAGCTCACAGGCTGGCACTCAGTCCACTGAGTCATACTAGCCAGGGCAATTTCTTGAAATTTTTTAATGGCCAGAAATGTGGGTATCTTGATAACTGTTGCGTGTGCATTTGTTTGAACATAATTTGTGCCCTGCAGTTGTGGATGAAGTGTTCTGTAAATGTCAGTGAGGTCAGGTTGGCTAGTGCTGTTCTTACGTCTTCTGTATTCTGACAGGTTTTCTCTGTACTTGTTCTGTCAGTTAATGAGAGGAGTATTGAGATCTCCACCAGTAACTGTGGATTCATCACTCCTCTCAGTTCTGTTAGTTTTTGCTGCATGTATTTTGAAGCTCTGTTACTGTGTGACGACATGTTAGGATTGTTATATCTTCTTGATGAATTGGCTGCTTTATCATTTCATAATGTCTGTGTTTCCTGCTGATAATATTCCTTGTTCCAAAGAGTCTGATTGTAATTTAGACACTGCAACATTCTCCCGGTTAGTGTGTGCGTGGTGTGTATTTTTCCATCTGTATCAGTTTTCTGTTGCTGTGTAATAAGTTAGCACAGACTTAGTGCCGTCAAGCAGCACGTGTCTGCTGGCTTGTAGTTCTGTAGGTGAGAAGCTCCGCCCAGATCTCAGTCTGAGGTCAGAGTCTGCTGTTTTATGTCCCCACCTGGAAGCGCATTCAGGCTGATGGGACTGAGTTGTGGGACTGAGACCCTGATTGTCTTGTTCGCTGTTGATCTCCTTTGGCTCCTAGAAGCCACTTCCAGACCTTTGCTTAGTGGCCCCTCCACCCTGGAGATCCTCCCTCTCGTGGTGTCCCTCTCCTGCCTCACATCTGTCTGATCACCCTGTCTGACACCTGCTGGAGAACACTCTGCTTTTATAGAGCTCATGTGATGGGGTCAACACCACTTGGGTAATTTCCCTGTCCTAAGGCCAGCTGTGCCGTAATGACATCACCTCATCATGGGGGTGAAACCCCCCAGGTCTCGTTCTCAGTCCTGGGATCACACAAGGCTTGTGCGACAGGGGAGTGGGGAATACTCGGGCCAACTTAGAAGTCTGCCCGCTGCACTGTTCTTTTACTTTTAAATTGAGCATCTCATAGACAGCACATATAGTCTTCACTTTTTTGTCCAGTCTTATGGCCTCTAGCGTCTTTTGGCCATTTGCATGTAATTAATGATCAGTGTGGTTGCATTTAAAATCTACCATTTGTTTGTTTCCTACTTCTTCCATCTGTTCTTTGTTCCTTTTCCCCTCTATTTCCATGGGTTTTTTAACTGAGTATTTTAAATTTCACATTACTCCACTGTTGGTTTATTATTTATACATCTCCTTATAATTTTTTTAATGATTGCCCTAAGATTTGTAGTACACATCTTTAATTAATCACAGTCTGCTTTCAAGTAATATTATAGTGCCTCATCTATAATGTAAGAACTTTAAAAATAAAATACTCCAGTTCTTCCCTCCCATCTTTTGTGCTTTTGTTTTCATACTGGGTATTACTTTCACTTATGCTGTGAGCCTGCACTGCATTCGTATTATTTTTGCTTTAGACAGTTATCTTTAGAGCAGTGGAAAATAAGGGAAAGAATACTTCATATTTATAAATTACAACATACATAGTATTTGTAAATATATGGGTAATGTAATCTATAACACTTATATAAAGTATATTTTACTTTTGCCTTCATTTTAATCGTCTTTGGAGATCTTCATTTATTTATGTAGATCCACATTTCTATCTGGTATGTTCTTGAAGAATTTCTTTTAACATTTGTTGTAGTGTAGGTCTGCTATTATGAATTCTCTCAGCTTTTCTCATTTTTGAAAGGCATTTTCACTGGATAGAGAAACACAGGTTCACAGTTTTTCTTTCATCACTTTGTCGGGCACACTATTTTTTGCCAGGCTGTGGGTGTACAGGATCCAGTCCGGTCAGGAGTCGGTCTGAGTTTGGGTTTGTTTTTGCTTTGCTTCCTTACCTTCATTGTACCACCAAGTTCAGGGTCCTCCAGTGTTACCAGGTGTCATTTTCTGATTTGCCTAGTTTCTGACAAGAGGTCTGTTGCGCCCTTGTTCCTTTATATATAGTGCATCTTTTCTCTCTGAATGTTTTCAGCATTTTATCTTTTGTTTCTGGCAGTTTGAATATGGCATGTCTAGGTGCTTGTTTTCGGTATTCACCCTGCTTGGGGTCCTCTGGGCACGTTGGAGCCAATCACACTTAGGTTAGACTGTTTAACATTATTTTCTAGCTTTTGGAGTCAGTTTGTGTCTCTCACTCTTTTTACGTATCAGTTTGGGTAGTTTGTATCGACATGATCTACTGACCTACCTTCAGTTCACTGATTCTTTCCTTGTCTGTGTCAGATCTCATGATGGACCTGCTGAGGTCAGTCTGCTTATTTGCTTATTTTTATGTTTAACATTTCATTTGACTTTTGCAGTTTCTAACTCTGCTGGAAGTCCTCATCTATTCATATACTTCATCTGCTTTTTCTACTAGATTCTTTTACATACTGGTCACAGTTACTTTAAATCCCTTAACAGTCTAACATCCGGGTCATCTCGTAGCCTGTCTCTGTGCCTGCTTTGTCCCTTCACAGTGTGTGTGTGTCTCACAGCGTTTGACCGAGTGTCAGACATCATGAGTGAGACAGTGGAGGCTGAGGTGGGCGGCATTTATGGTGGGTGACATGGGCACGGTTCCACCAGGCTGTCAGCAGCGATCAGGTCCGTCCAGTTAGGAGTTCAGCTCACTTTGGATTTCTGATTGCTTTGGCTCCCTCCAGTGCACCACTGGCCTCTGTTGTTACTCAGCTTAAGTGGGAGCTAAGTCTCCAGAGGGTATTTCTCAATGTCCCTGTGTTTCTGTGCCTCAAAGGGAATCTCTCTCCCTGCGTTTAGCCTCCCCCCAGTTGTAGATTCTTTTTGCTTCCTACATGGTGCTTGTTTGCTTGGGGAGGGGGAGGTTGGGAGGGCTTCCAACTTCAATCCCAGCTTCAGTCCCTGTGGCCCTGGGCCTTGGAGGTGGGCCGCCTTGATGACCCTGCCCATCCCACTGGGGAGAGGATTTGTTTTCCTTTTACCCTTTCACCAGCCTCCTGTGTGCCCTGCAGGAGACAGGGTTTGCTGACTTGCTCCAGTCACCTGAGGCTTTTGTTCTGCAGAAGGCAAGGACTGGGCTGGGCTGGGCGTGATGTTTTCTTTGCAGTTGTCTGCTCCCCTCGCCCTGGCCTGCTCTGGCTCCTGTTCTGAACTTAGTCTTTGTCAGGAGCATGCTCAGTGCAGGTTTGTTAAGAAGAACTGGTAGGTGGGCGTGAACTCCCCTGGATCTGTGGCTGGTCCCCACTCGGTTTTTAACTGGTCACTGAACATGTAGTTGAATCTTTTTCCTTTTGTGTCGTGCCCAGCATCTCTTCTTCTGGCCTCTGTCCCAGGTGAGCAGTGCTCACATCCGGTTTCTCCCCCCGGGGGCCTCTCTCCCTAGATTTGTTCCACGAGGTTGCTCTGGGACCTCAGCTGTCTAATGACCTCAGGGCTCATAGTGTCTGTCCATAGTGTCTGTCGTTTACCTGGCTTTTTGTTGGTAGGATGGGAGCAATGTTGTTTGCAAATCTCAACGTCCTCTGGGGAACCTAAATATCCCTGATCTTACTTTGAGCATTACAAACAAACAGATGCCTGACCCACTGGAAGCCAGGTTCTGTGCTGACTGAGGGGAGATCGAACTTTGTTTTGAGGAATTTCCCTCCTAGCACTGTATTTAGCCTTGATAGGAGGGTAATTCCAGAACACCTTACCTACTTAAGCTTTGCCAGTGGGAGGCTTTGCTTATAATTTGAATCTTGAGTGTCTCAGAGTGGAAAGAGGGGTTGGAGGTGAGCAGCACCCTGCCAGACTGCCTCCCACCAACCTGTGGTTGGCATTCGCATCGCCATGCTTTCTGTGCCTTTGTGTGTTCAGGTCTGTCCCCTCAGGTTCATGTCACTGTTGTGTGCCTCTAATAGCCTTCCAGTCCATTCCTTTTGGCTTCAGTTTACTTGAGTTACTAGTTTCTGTCACTTACAACCAAGGACCTTTGCCTCAGGAAATGTATAGGCTGGAAAACAACTGAAATACCAAATGCAGAGCAAAGCAGTACAGCCAAGACAGGACAGGCCAGAGGTTGGCAGCCTTGCTCATGAAGGACCAGAGAGCAAATGCCTCGGCCTTGCGGTCATGTGGGCGCTGCCACACCTGCTCTGCCATGGTAGCCCCGCAGCAGCCGCGGACTCCCGTGTGAGCCCGCAGGAGCGGCTGTGCCTGTAAAACGGGTCACGCTGGCAGGCTGCTGTGTGTGCTTGGAGGAAGGATGGGGGCAGTCCAGGTGTCTGCCGAGGCCCTTGGCCAAGGCCAGCGTTTCACGTTTCAGGGTCCTTTTGCCTAAATATTGACTGACTGACATAATTCTTTCTGCCCACTCTTCTCTTGCAGAAGCAAAACCAGCCCCAGAAATATTTGAAAATGAAGTCATGGCGCTGCTGAGAGACTTCGCTAAAAACAAAAACAAGGAGCAGAGGCTGCGCGCCCCGGACCTCGAGTACCTCTTTGAAAAGCCGCGCTGAGCTGCACGCAGTGCCTGACATGGGGGCTCAGCCTGCGGCCCTGAGTGCTCATCCTGGACACTGGCTTCACCTGCCTGCTTCTCCTTAGACGCACAGCCCCCCTGGCCCTGCTGCCCCACGGGCCGGGCCACCTCTCTCTCAGGACAGGCGAACACTCAGCGTCTCCCTGTGACACCTGCGTGTTGGGTTCTGGCCTCCACAGGGGCTTAGACGTGCGAAGGTGTCCTCTGGCAACCCGGGTGTGCGTGAGACTGCCTGTATTTCTTATTCATTTAATTTTTGAAATTGCTTTTAAAATTCAGATCCACCTACAACCAGCAATGCTGAATTTACTTTCACTGGTTTTTCTGAAATGTGGTGTTTTAAAAAGGAGCAGATTTTGTGTTATTTCATAACTGTGTATCCATTTTGCCTATAGAAAACAGTGATTAAAGAAAAACTGCAATATTAATAGTTTTTGTGATGACTCTGCTTAAAAATTTTATATGTCCAATAATTGCTTTGAAAAGTGGCTAGTTAATTAAAAACATTTTAAAAAACTTATTGATTTTAGAGAGAGAGGAAAGGAACAGAGAGAGAGAAAAACACATCGATTTGCTGTTCCACTTATTTATGCAGTTAATGGTCGATGCTTGTACGTGCTCTGACCTTTGATCAAACCCACAACCTTGGACTATTAGGACAACACGCTAACCAACTAAGCTCTCCAGCCAGGGTTAAAAACATTTTTTAAAAGCAAAGGGAAAAACAAGTGGTTTCTCCTGGTTGTGGGTGGTGGGGCCTGCCTGCTCCCTGGCAGGCCTCCACCACAGGAGGGCACTGCAGGGAAGCGGATGTGCCGGCTTGCTGCTTCAGCCAGACGAGCTCACGAGTTCCGCAAAAGAGGCAGCCAACTGCCAGTGCCGAGAGCTTCCCTGCACAGCCCAGGGCCTTGTTCGCGTGCCCTTGTCCCCCTCCCACCCAGGACGGTTCTTTCTGCCAAGGGAAGCTGACCCAAGCCCCCGACCCGCATCTTTCGAAGGCGCAGCAGGCAGAATGGGGGCTGTGAGCAGGAGTGGTGTGGGTGGGCGTGCTGCTTAAAAGTCAGCTTCCTCCCTATCAGATTGTCTCTCAAATGTTCACTTTGTAAACCGAGTGTCAAGTGAATGTTAAAGAATGTTCTAAAAGGAAAGTCACAGTTCCCAGCCCTCACACAATTACTTAATTTCGTTTTGCATAATCCACAGACATGTTTACAGAGTTTTTCAAGACCACAGAGGTTTTATTTCCATGTAACACTACATAAAATTTTTCTATATTTCTGCAGCTTTCACAATTATTTGAATTGACAAAGTGCCATAAATCATATGTTAGAACGAATTCGTTGGAAGCATTTAGCCCTAGGGCCAGGAGACTCCAGTGTTGCTCGGGTGGCTCGCTGGAGGGCTTTTGCCCTCAGAGCTATGATCCTGTGACAACGGTCAGCACCGGGACAGGCCAGCACTGTCTAAAGGTGTGGCCTTAGGAAGGCAGGCAGACCTGATAGCAGAGGGTTGGTGATCACGAGAGCTGTGCCTGGGGAGGAAGTCCATTTTCTGGCATCGGTGAGCTGCAGGGGCTCCCCCTTGGGGCCTCCTTGTGGTCCGGCCTGGTCCTCAGGTCCCTGGCTAAGGAGGAGGGAAGAGAACGAGCTTTTCCTCCCAGCTTCACGGCACTCCCACAGACAAGTGCTGTTATGCCTGTTTTGTAGATGAGAAAGGGACCTCAGAGAGCAGTTTGTTCAAGGTCAAGTAGCTATTCAGTCAAAAAGCCAGAATCTCAGTTTGGTTCCATCTGCCTCTAAATCTCATGAACTTTGTTCTAGAACACGCTGCCTACTGTTGGGAATGGGATAGAAATCTACGCTCTGAAAAATGGTGGCAGAGAAGCTCGTCAGCTTTGAGGCATGACCTGCACGTCACCGAGGGGGCAAGACACTGCCAGATGCTTCCCGTCGTAAGCCCTTAGTCACCCAGGGCCATGCTTGTTGAGGGAGGAAGCAGTGCAGGCGCTGATTACAAGTTCAAATCCTGGCTCTGCGGCTCACTCCGCTGGATAAATGAATTGGCCTGAACCTTGATTTCCTCGCGTATAAAGCGAGGGTGGTGATGCTCCCGGCAGTGACAAAGGGAAAGGGACGAAGCACGCAAAGTTCTTGCGTGACCCCCAGCACACGGTAAGCTCTCAGTAGACATTCAGTGCCAGCGTTTGGTCGTGGCCTCCACCTGAGACTTCAAACCTGTCTCCTAACAAGTTGCTGGGCGTGCAAGGAAGGTCACCAGGGCTACATGCAGGGCCGTCTCATCTGCAGAAAGAAAGCCGAGCCTACTGAAGCACCACGGGGTGTCTCACCAGCCGGCGAAGACTGGAGAGAAAGCGGACTCTGCTAACGAGAGCTTTGATGGAAAAATCTGCAGCACTCACCTCAGCAAGGAATGGGAATGAAACGTAGAAGGCACAACCAGGGCACACGAGGAGATGGATGTCACCCTGGGAGCTTACCGCAGACTCTGGCCATTCTCTCGGGCCTCATTGGATGTCCTGTGGGGAGAAGGCTAAACAAGGCAGAGTTTACATAGAGAGATATATCTGGACGGTAAGAAGTGCACGTGAATTGGGCGGCGACTCGCCCATCTGTCCTGGACCGTTATGCAATGAACCTCAGTAGCCAAGTATGCAGTTGGGGCGCTTTTTTGCCCCTGGGGTTTGATCTCTCCTTATCCTGATTTTGTCTTATTTAACATACTTGCCACTTTCCTCTTGGGATGGCATGCTTCTAAAGGAATTGTTTGCCTCCCAGGCTGCTGGCTTGTGTCATCTCGGAAAGTGAAGGATCTTGCTAACTCCAGCTGCTCAGTATCAGGCCCAGGGGTGCTATGTAAACAGTTTTCCCCTTTATTAGGCATTAAGTGAAACTAGGCCAACCACAGTGCATTTAAAAAAGTTAATAAACATATAGCATGGGCCAGCAGCCCCCCAAGGGTCCGTGGTGAACAGAAGCTAGACTCGTTCCTCTCCATTTGACACATCACTGCTCCCCGACCTCATTCAGAGCCTGTGCCGGGCTGATGAGCATCTGGCCCTGCCCTGACCCGTCTGAAGTGGTCTCGCGGGTCCTATCTCCAGGCTCCTGCTTGACACATTAGACTGGGTCAGTAAAGGCTGTTCTCTTCCCATCATTTTCTCACTGAATCATTTTAAGTCTTCAAAATCCATAAGCCGAACACCTTCTGCCCCAGCTCTGTGCCTTAGATGGAGCGTATCCGTCACGGGTCATGGTGGAGGCATCTCTTGCTGGCTTTGGGCATTAGCTGGGGGTCACCTGGTCTGTCTCTTCAGCTCTAGCCAGGGCGGTACTGGCACAAACCTGGCACTTATTTGAAATATCACCTAGGAAAGAGATTCCTCTGGGAGAGCTGAGAGTCTCACATTTATCCTTCAGTTCATCTGCTGCTATTGTGGCTAGACAGGAAGATTTCGCAATACAGAGGCTCAAGCAGCCTTAAATGGCAAGCAGGTCTGGGAGACTTGGAGCTGACGGCCCCCTTGTTAGCACAGCCTGTCGTGTCTGAGGATGGTGGCCCTGCCACCCTGCAGCTGCCAAGTTGAAGATGCTGATCAGCTTCTAGTGAAGCCAGCTTGTGACACCTCCATTTCCCCAGGAACCCTCTGAGCCTTGTCAGACTCTTCCCCAGACAGGTAAAACGGCCTTGGTAGGACAAGTGGCCTGAGGCAAGCAGTGCTCTTTCAGGCTTTGGCTTTAAGAAACAAAGGTCGTTAGCAGTCAGGCATTTCAGAGGGAAGGTAGAAAAGGTGACGTACCCAAGATAGTATCAGGCTTCAAAGGAGAAGATGTGCGGAGACATCTACCACCTTGTAACCTACAATCTCGAAAGGAGAATTTAAGTCCTGCCTGAATCACACACTCCTGCCAAGAAGAGCGCTCTCTTTAAAAAGGGGAAGCAACAGGAGCACATTTCACAAAACTGCGCATCACAGCGTGCCGTTTGAAAAAGCAAATTATGATGTTAAGATGTATGTGTTATTTCCCAGTGGATTCCAGGTTAGTTAGTATGTAATGAAATGTTCACATTTGGCCCTGGCCGGGTGGCTCCGTTGGTTCGAGTGTCATCCCGTGCACCAAAAGGTTGCAGGTTTGATCCCTGTTCAGGGCACGTATGGGAGGCCACTGATTGGTGTTCTCTTATGTCAATATTCCTCTGTCTTTTTTCGCTTCCTCTGTCTCTAACACCAGCAAGCAGATCCTTGGATGAGGAGTAAAAAAAAAAAGAAAAGACATGTTCACAGTTGGTATCACCCTGGTTCACGTGTTGGGTGGGAAACAGAGCAGAACAGTCAAGGTCACTGCGTGGGAATCAGACTTCAGTTAGAACCCTGGTTCCACCACCTGTCAGCTGGATAACCTTGGGCACGTTACCTAATCTCTCCACACTTCTGTGTCTCTCGTGTAGAAAGGCAGCAGGAAGCACCTCCCCTTGTGTGGGGGCATAAAGACTAAGTGAAGTCTTGCATAGCAGGTGCCTCGCACAGGCCTGACCCCGATTAGCATTTGGTAGTAACGACGGCTGCAGAAACGGGGCACCCAAGACTGCCAGGAGCTCTACGTGGATTGTATCTGTCATTATGTCCATAACAGCAACAGGAGACAGGTACAACGATCCTTCGCCTTTCACAGAGGACGGGAATGAGGCCTGGTGAGATGAAGCTTGCTGGAAGTCACAGATCGAAGCGGTGGGACTGGAATTTGAAGCCCGGCGGTGGGCCTCCAGGGCCCACATGGTCTGGCACCGTATTCTCCTCTGCCTCAAAACCTGCAAGCCTCGTCATTCCTCTGCTGCTACTGACTTCGCATCCTGGATCTTTTCTTGGTCTGTGGTGCACTGCCGTGTGGAGGACTTTGCGGAGACCCCCTCTTGGTTCCCTATAGGACCCCAGGACCCTGGCTGTCACAGATGATGTCACAACCTCAGCAGCTCTTGCGTTAAACACCTGAGCCCACCAAGCAAGACAGATGCTACCTAGCTCTCCAGGTGATGATTTGAGTTTAGAGAGAGTTCCTTCGGATGTGGTAGGGTGGGAGGAGGGGGGAGGGAGCCAAGGGGCAGGACTCAAACTCTGCCTTGTTTCCAGGGTTTTGTCCTTACCCTGAGCCCAGCACTGGCTTAGCACTGGGGCGGAGGTGAACAAAGACACTGACATAGGACCTTCAAAAAGTGGGAGATCTGTGTTATGCAGTAGCCAAATGTTTGGTGACGCTCTTGCCCGCTCTAACCTGGGAGGTCCCCCTCGCGGTTGCCACCTGGCAGCCCACAGGAAGCAGCTGGGAAGCCAGGAACCAGTAGTCTCTGTTGGCTGCTATTGTTTGCATTTGGTGAGGGTTTGCCAGGAAGAGATGGGCTCAGGGAATAATTACCTGGTGGTTGAGTAGAATTGAAAGGAAACAGAATCTTGAGATCCCAGGTCTCCTAGGACTGCAAAACCTTCTGCACCCTAAGTAGAAAAAAATGAGATATAAAATAAGTTTGGGGCAATAAAGGTCCAGGAAAACTCTCCTCATGGGTAAAGTGACTCAGGACAGGATCACATTAAAGGTGTGCCTCCGGTTTCTCCTTCCAAATAGCCTCAAGATAGTCATTGAGGAGAGAGGGAGAGGTATGGAGGTGAACCAGCAAAACAAGTTAGGCTCAGGAATTACATCTTGGAAAAGAATTTGGGTATCGCTGCAGGCACACGAAACTGAGTAGACACAAATAGGTTAGAGGCCAATGGAGTCAGGAACAATTGTATTGATTGTGTTGCAAAGGGAATCGAGAGCTGGGATTCCCCTCCCCCCACCCTACAAACAAAAGCCCTTGACTGTTTTCAGCTATAAAACAACCTGTGAACCTCCAACCACCGATGAGCAGGAGAGAGAGTATATGGCACCCAAGGGCCTCACCCATTTCTTATGCAGCCATGGAGAGTGATCACCAAGGAGGAAGCTCTGGAGAGAAGAGCCAGGGCCAAGGTGAAGAGCATGTGGGAGAGTCTCCCTGGGGCACAAGCAGAGTCAACAAAGAAGGTGCCCTTGCAGTTTTGTCCCTGTTCCGACGCCATATTGGGCAGGGTGAGGGGGCAGTTTCCTTGTCTTTTCATAGGTCCCTGGCCCAACAAGAGCCTCATTGGAGGGTCCAGATGCAGGGAGAGGGTAGGACAGGGCTTTGGATGGTGTCCTTTGAGAAGAGGGTGAGTTGTGCCACGAGCAAGAAG
This sequence comes from Anoura caudifer, assembly GCA_004027475.1. Classification (NCBI taxonomy): domain Eukaryota; kingdom Metazoa; phylum Chordata; class Mammalia; order Chiroptera; family Phyllostomidae; genus Anoura; species Anoura caudifer. Next base: position 338,478 of record PVKU01000119.1, read on the forward strand.
AAAAACTTGCCGGTTTGGGAAACAGAAGGGTGGATTGCGGCAGAGACTAGGGCAAGCGTCCACCGGCCACTTCTTCTCCCTGAGCCTGTAGGTAGGACGGCAGCATCCTCCGAGCCTCCCTCCTAATAAGGCTGGTGCCGCGACTGAGACCAGGCAGTAGGATGTGCAAGCAAGTCCTGAGAGCCACTTTCGGGCCTGGCCCTTAAAACGTCCTGAGTGATCCGCAGCCTGCTGTCACCCTGCTGCAGACAACCAAGCTACATGCCCAGATGGGGTGCCGACACGGAGGAGGAGAGTCACCTAAGCTCTTTCAGATTGTGTGAACAGGGCATAAACCATGACCGCATCAAGTCAGGGGCATGTCGTGCTTTATCCATTTCCTCCTTGGTTCCTGTGCTCCCACCTCTACAATGCTCTTCCACCTCTCACAGGCTCCATGACCCCCTCCTGCCACTGGGCCTTTGCACGTGCGCTTCCCTCTGCCCAGAATACTCTTTCCTCCCTTTCCCTCTTTGCCCCCTCCTCTCTCAGGTCTAAGTTCAGGGACCACTTCCTCAAAGAAGCCTTCCCTCACCACTCGATTTCACATCCATCTGGCGACTCTCTGATTAATGCCTGTCTCCCCGCGGGACCTTCAGTTCCACGAGGCCAAGGACTGGATCCGTTTTTGTTCACCTTTATGTGTCCCTAGTGCCTGGCACACTGCTCGGCATGCTGAAGGTGTTTCTAATTTAAAGGATGAGTAAAAATAAAAATCGATGTGTCAATCTGATTGCAGAGCTTAAAGCAAAGCTTCCCACCAGCAAGAGCTGTGGGCCTGCAGCAGTTAGAGTCCCTTTGGGCCTCCTGCTCTGATGAGATTCACCCCCCCCACCCCACTTCTCGCTAGTTCCGACGGTTCAGTGTGCTCCAAGGATGGGGAGCTGGATGCCTTAGGACGGGGGCAAAGGGTTTTTGTGAATTGCATTGGTCCCTCTCACTGTGGAAAGTGGAGAGTTCTTGCAAGACCTAGGATATTGAAAGAAAAAGTCCCAAACTCAGGTGTCCTTCAGGAAATGGATGCTGCACCTGAAGGCCCTGGAGCACAGGGCACTGGGATGGGATGTACCCACCTCCGCTGAGGGTGGGCATCTCATTTCCCACAAGGATGATGTGCTGGAGAAGCAGAAATAGCTGGGAATCGTGTCTGTGTGGGCGCTCAGCACCAGCTTTCTCTGCTCTCTCCTCCCCATTCAATCTGGTGGGCCCTGTTAGAATCACGCCCCAACACCTGCACGTCCCTCCCTGACCCAGAGCATCCTTCCAACTGTTGCCCCAGATAGCGATGTTCTCTGCCTCGTCCTGCATGGGGAGGAGGGTGGTGTGTGGCCTCCCAAGCTATGCTTCCCTGGTCTGTCCCATTCATACAGCAAGCCACCCTGCAGAGGAGGTCGCATTATCCCATCTCTACAAGAGGAAACTGAAACCCAGAGAGGCTTGCTTGCCCATGCCCACAGCTAGGAAGCAGCAAGACAGGGCATGAGCCCTGGCTGGTGTGGCTCAGTGGATTGAGCACTGGCTTGTGAGCTGAAAGGTTGCCAGTTTGATTCCCACTCAGGGCATGTGCCTGGGGTGGGGACAGTACCCAGTTGGGCATGTGCAAGAGGCAATCAGCCGATGTTTGTCTCTTTCTCCCTCCTCCTCTCTCTAACAATAAATAAAATCTCTAAAAATAAAATAAAATGAAGTCTGCTATAAAAAGAAAGGACACGGCTTGCCATCAGCAGCCCCCTGTCTCAGCCCAATCTGGTTTACTCTGTGCCACCCTGAGGTTTGCCATGTCTGTGCACCGTCCATTCCAGTACTTGCTATCTGTTTTTTCCCTCACCTGAGGACATGCTCTTTGATTTTAGAGAGAGGGGAAGGGAGGGAGAAAGAGGGAGAGAAACATCGATGTGCGTGGGAAACAGAGGTTGGCTGCCTCCTGTACGCACCCCAACCAGGGACTGAACCTGCAACCCAGGCATGTGCCCTGACTGGGAATCGAACTTGCGAACTTTCCATCTTCAGGACAATGCCCAACCCATTGAGCCACATGGGCTGGGGCTTTACTTACTGTCTTACTTAGATGGAGTCCCTTTTTTATTTAAACAAATTAATATAAAAAGGAAACTATTCATCACAACTACAAGAACAAATGCATAAAATGTAACTGAATTTTTCTTAAAAACTTCAAACAAACAACAATGGTGAAAGAGTTTTAGAGTGAACACCCATATACCCAGCTCTTCAGTTCTGCGATTGACTTTTTAACCACTGACTCAATCGCACATCTGTCTGTCTTTCCATTCCTCTCCCCACCCACTGAACCATCTACTTTCTGATGCATTTCAGAGAAAACTACAGCTATTAGGACACCTCCCCTGAATACTTAAGAATGCAAATTATTAACTAGACTTTGATATTTAAAGTTTTTTCATTTGCTGTAAAAGATACATGCAAAGAAATGCACAAATATTATGTGTGCATCTGCTGAGTTTGGGCCCCAAAAATTCACTTTTGACAATGAACCCCCTATCAAAATGCAGAGATACCATCATCCTGCATAGCCGTCCTTTGCCAGACAAATGTTCACAAATACTTTCATCCAGTCTGTGGCTTATATAGTCAATTTTTTCAACAGTGTCTCTGGAAGAGCTGGAGTTTTAAATTTTTATGAAGTTCACTGTATCAGCTTTTCCTCCCCTTATGGTTATTGAGTTTGTGACCTATTTAAGAAGCCTTTGCTTATCCCCAAGTCATGAAAGCATCTTTATATCTTGAATGCATTTTTAGGTATGGTGGGAGGTAAGGTCTGAGGTTCCTTTCTTTTCATATACCCAGTTATTCCATGAACATTTATTAAAAAGACTTCTTTTCCTGTTGGATTGCTTTGGCATTTTTTTTTTTAAATCAAAAGTCACATCTGTACCCATGAAAACAAACAAAACAATGTTATTAATTTTTTTAAATTTTTAAATGAAGTGTTTCAATGAAGATTAAGTTCAAGTGAAAGGAGCCCAGTTGAGTTACAAAAAATATATATATATTTAAAAGAAGTTCCACCTGGAGAACATTAAGCTAAGGGAAATAAGCTGGTCAAAGAGAGACAAATACCATGTGATCTCACTCATATGTGGAATCTAACAACGAGGAAAAGGGGGACAGACCATAGATGGAGATCAGACGACAACTAGTGTGGGGGGTGGGGAGGGTAGGGGGGAGGGGGAGGGGGAAGGATTGAGCAAAAAGGAAAAAGGACTCTTGGACATGGACAACAGTGTGGTGATTGCTGGGGATAAGGGGACTAAATGGTAATAGAAAAAATACAGTAAAGATTTCATTTAAAAAAAGAAAAGAAAAAACTTACGACAAAATTCTCCTGGACAGTCGCCTGGCTGGTACATTGGAAGCCCTCTGCGTAGTCCCTCCTTAACTGCATCTTCCTCTCTCCTGAGAAGAAGTGTCCACTCCTTTGAATTTTGAATTCATGATTCTCTTGCTTTTCTTTAGTTTTTAGCCTGTGTGCATCCCTTACTATATATTATTCAGTTGCTTAATGTTATATATCTGGAATCTTACTATATATTAAAAAAATAAAAGTAAGTTTCTTACTAAAAAAATGGAACTGGTTAGGACTAGTCTGTCATAAAAGGATATTTGGTTTAATGTCATTTGTATCTAAAATGAAAGGGAAACTCTCTATCAAAAAGCAATTCTCTCTCTCTCTCTCTTTTTTCCCCCACTGTGCTATTAACCAGCATTAAGAATGCCAACATCCCTATGCATGTGGGTGGACAGATCAAAAGATTTTTTAACTGCCTTCTCTGAGACAATTGTTTATCAGTTAGTCACATAAAAATGGTTGTCAACATCTAGGAGGAATGTCTTTTGTGGTGTTGGGTGTGTAAGTTCAGGGCTTGACAACACACACCACCTACACTGTCCACAGACTGTGGGGCCGGAGGTTCCCGTGGCCATAGGGCACTGTCCTGGGCAGTGCCCGAAAGCCAGCCAGGCCCTGCCTCATTTTGCTGTATCCTGAGACGTACAGCAGGGAGATGAGCTCATGGTGGGAGGCACTCTTCTGATTTCGCTCATCTATTTCTCATAGAGAAAGAAGGAAGCACTCTGGCCCTTCTCACTGCACTGGGAAACAGGCGCAGACGAGTGGTGCTGCTTGCCTGGGCTGCCACGCCGCAGGTGAGTCGGGGAGGTGGACAGAAAGCCAGCCAGCCAGCCTGCCCCACTGCCTTCTCACGAGAAATGTACTGCTCCTATTACTGAGTAATTGCAGGATGTACATGGTTAAAGGTCTGTTTGTCTACATCCCTCCTAAAACATCCGGGAATGTGCCCCCTTTAGGAGCCCCTCGCGGCACTTTTGGATCTGCTGCCTGTGTCTTCCCTACCACTTCTTTCTCAAGGCCACTGTCAGGCACAGCAGCCACAGCACTCTGATCTGGCTCTCCCGCCCCTCGTCATCCCCACCCTGCCACCCACATTCACACACGACTAGGCTCTGGTGGGAACACACTCAATACCACTTAAGAAAATGGCATTTTTCTATGGAAATGAAACCCTCTGATTTAGCTTGAGAATGAGCTCCTCCAGGCATTTCCTCCAAGAACGATCAGAGAGAGAGATAAGAAGAGAAGTGACTGACAAAGAATGTGTGCTGCTTGCTGGTGTGGCTCAGTGTTTTGAGTGCCCGCCTGCGAACCAAAGGGTCACTGGTTGGATTCCCAGTGAGGGCACATGCCTGGGTTGCTGGCCAGGTCCCCAGTAGGGTGTATTTGAGAGGCAACCACACATTAATGTTTCTCTCCCTTTCTTCCTCTCTCCCTTCCCCTCTCTAAAAATAAATAAATAAAATCAGAGAGAGAGAGAGAGAGAGAGAGAGAGAAAGGAAAGGAAAGAAAGAAAGAAGGAAAGAAAGAAAGAAAGAAAGAAAGAAAGAAAGAAAGAAAAGAAAGAAAGCAAGCATGTGGCAGGGAAAAGGTGTTCCAGGCAGAGGGAACTGCCTGGGCAAAAGCAAGGAGGTGAGACAGTGTGGGGCACGTTTGGAGAGTCTTGAAATGGTTCTACTGTTATTGCTTCTTGGCTTGTTGGCTGAGATCAAGTGAAATGGTTCTACTGGCGAGGCCAAAGCATGGGGGACCTGGTGGGGAAGCGTTAAAGATGAGGCTTGGAAGGGAGGATGGCAGATTTTCTGTCATGCTAAAGCATTTGCACTTAAAAGAATATACCAATGTTTAAAACTGGTAATACCTAAAAGTTAGAATGGGCTAGGTTGTGCTGTGGTAACAACCAGCCCCAGGTCTCAGTGGGTCCAAATAGCACAAGTGCATGTCTCACTCACATTGGGGTTGTAGGCTCAGCCCTCCTGACATCCACTGACAGACACGTAGGCGGTTTCCATGCCTTGCCGATTGCAAGTAATGCTACAGTGGGAGCAAGAGTGCAGAGATCTTGTCAATCTAGCGAGTATCCTCTGGATATACACACAGGAGTGGGGTGGCTGGCTCGAGTGGAAGCTCTGCGTTCAAGTTTAGAGGGACCCCGTACTTTCTCCACATCCTCATCAGCACTTGTCTCTTGTCTTTTCGATGACAGACATGCTGACAGGTGAGACCTCACTGTGGTTTCGCTTTGCACTTCCTTGATGATGGGTGATGTTGAGCACATGTTCACGCACCTGCTGGCCACGTGTATATATTCTTTGGGACAATGTCTACTAATGTCCTTTGCCCATTTTAAACTGGGTTCTTTGCCTTTTTGTTATTGAGTTGTATGAGTTCCATATATATATGTATTTTTCCCTTCTGTATTTTGGATACTAACCCCTTCTTCAACATGTGACTTGCAAATATTTTCTTGCATTCAGGAGGTTGCCTTTTCATCTTGTTGATGGCTTCCTTTGCTGTGCAGAAGCTTTTTGTTTGATGTAGTCCCACGTGTTTATAGTTGCTTTGTTGCTTGTGCTTTTCATGTCATAGTCATAAAATCATTGCCAACATCAAGGTCAGGGAGCTTCTCTACGTCTTCTTCTAAGAATTTTATGGTTCTAGGTCTTACACTTAAGTTTTAAATTCATTTTTAGTTCAGCTACAAGCTATTGAAAGACCATGTCAGTGGGTCTCTCATCTATCTGCTTCCCAGGTGACAGAACACGATGGTTAATTTTATGTGGTCTGCAAGGTGCCCACATACCTGGTTGAACATTATCCTGGCTGTTTCTGTGGGGGTATTTCTGGGTGAGATTAACATTTAAGTCAGTAGACTGAGTAGAGCAGATGGTCCTCCCTAAAGTGGATGGGCTTCATCCAATCAGCTGAGGGCCTGAGAGACCGGTCCTCCTCAGAAAAGAGAGTTCTTCCTGCCTGCTTGCCTTTGAACCGGGACACTGGCTCTTCCTGGGTCTCAAGCCTGTTTATCTTCAGGTGGGAACCACACCATCGGCCCTCCTGGTTCTCAGGCCTTCAGACGCAGACTGGAATTAAACCACCAGCTCGGCTAGGGCTCTGGCTTACTGAGTCACCCTGCGGATCCTGGGACTTGCCTGCCTACATAATTGCATGAGCCAGCTTCTTATCATCTCTCTCTCTCTCTCTCTCTCTCTCTCTCTCTCTGCATCCCGTTGGTTGTCTCTTTGGAAAACCCTGACTAATACACAGAATCACACCCAAACCTCTTTCTCAAAACATCCTTAAATCTTCAGTCCTGTTATTATGCTGCAGTAACAAACAAAATCCCAGACCTCAGGGGTTTGAAGCAGCGAGGGTTCTCTCTCTGCCATGTCCCCTCGGACGAGGGAAAGGTGGCAGCTGTCCAGGGCAGCGACCTCCATGCAGTGACTTGGTGATCCAGGCTGCTTCCAGCCTTTGGTTCTCTCATCCCTACATGGGGTCCCCCACCCTGGAGAGTGGGATACTCACAGCCACTCCTAACCATCTCAGAGTGGGAGTGGCACCCCTCCATTCCTCACACAGCATATTGGCCAGAACTGGCCTCATGGCCCTTATCTAACCGCAAAGGAGGCTGGGAAATGTAAAATAATCATAAACACTTTCTGAGTGCTTTCTCTATGCCAGGCTGTGCGCTAAGCACTGAAATATTGTTTTTCCTGTGTGGTGATTGTGGGGAGGAGGGGCAGGCATAAGAGTGGGGTGCGGTAAATAGTAAAGGGAAAAACACAATAAAAAAAGAACAGCATAAAAAGAAAGAAAAAATATATTTTTTTCTGAACCTTCAACCTCACTGCATGAGTTCTACTGTGACCTCATTGTACAGCTAAGAAACGGAGCTTCAGGAAGTTAAGGAAGTCCAAGAGCACCGACCCCATGAAAGCTGCAGATTCGCACCCAGGTCTCTGTGCCCCCAGACCCCACCCTCTTGACCCCTGCCCGGGGTCTGACGCTCATCACTGCCGCAGCTATCGCCCTCCCATCGGAGGACCGGGATTGGGCTCTCATTTTCTGCGTTATCTCCTTTCATCTTGCCCAGGAGTCATGAATTTTTAAACCTTGTGCAAGATCAACCCGTTTCCCCAGAGGAGACAGTAAAAGAACAGAACGGGCAGGAACAGAACAGCCATCAAAGCCACACAACAGAGTTCTTCCAGGAAGCCTCCGCAGAGCGGGGAAAGGAACTGGAAGAGCTTATGCCAGCGTGGTGGGAGGTGCAGAGAGAGCGCTCAGGCTACGGGGGAGTCATTTCCTTGTAGAAAAGACAAAGGCAGGGAGAGGGGCCTCTGGCCATCAAGACTCAGACTATTTTCGTTCCTGGTGGGACAGCGCAGTGAGCGGAGCCTGCAGAGCACCGTGTGCGGGTGGTGGTCTCGGAGCCCAGCCCCGGGCAGCTCTCCCACCTTGTGAAGGCAGGGGTCCTTCCTGCAGGCCCAAGTCACCCTGCAGAGAAGCTGGAAACGGGCCAGATCCTGGCAGAACCTGAAGGTGTCTGGCCTGTCTGCGGGGTCCTGCCCTGGACCCAGCCTCACACCCAGGCTAGTTGCACCCCTGCCACTCCCCAGTGCTCGCTGTGCAGGCTCCCCTCCCAGCACCTTTCTTATGGTCCTCAGTTCAGTGTCCCCACAGCCCAGGGAGCAGGACTGGGGACACTGCTCTCCAGGGAGCCAGGCTTTGAACACAGGTTGGTGAGGGCCCCACACCAGTTCTCCTAACCCTGTTAAATCTAGTGACCTCAGACCCACTTCCCCCAACTCCACCACCTGGCCATCCCTGGAGCTGCTGGACCCCTGCCACTGCAGGCTCCCCTGAGAACTGGGGACCCAGGCCACCCTGCTCCCTGCACCCCATGGATGAGAGGGCCCCATGGGCTGGACGCTGCCCCAGTCAGCGCTTCCTGCTATGGCCCCCTGTACATCATGTCCCTACTTCAATCTGCTCACCCCAGAGGGTCACTCAGAGCATCGGGCACCCAGGTGGTCATGCAGTGGGGGCCTCACCTGGTCTGGGTGAGATATGTCAGGTGGCCTCAGAAGAATCAGGGCTCAGGGACAAGGTTCCCACTGGCAGAATGAGGGGTTTGGAGAGCTCTGCTTTGTGGGCCCTTGGCCTCTGTGGACGCACCTGAGGGTCTGTCTGGGCTGGAAGAGGCTGCTGGTGCAGGTCCCAAGGCCCCAGAGGGCCTGGCCTCCTTCCCCTGCAACAAGGCAGAGGGGAGGACCTGGAAAGATGGTGGGCTGGAGCCCTGCTGTCTCATAGATGAGACAGGGGTGGGGAGTGGACGGGGATCAACCATCATTTCAATATCTGTTTGAAGGAGGAGCTCCAAGGACTGAGGACAAACAAACGACACAGCTCAAACTAAAAAGACAAATAAGTTGAACCTTCTATTCTGGACCAGCCCCTTCTTTTCACAGGCAGCAGGACCAGAGGGGGTGATTAATAAAGGAAAGTCACACAGCACTATTTGAGCCAGAGCCAGACCTCAAACCCAAGTTTTAGAAGAGGCTCAGAAAGGAGCAGGGATGTGACCCAGGGTCACCCAAGACATTAGCGCCCCTGCCTCTTCTTCTCTAGGCTAAAGGTGCTCAGCCCAGACCTTACCTGGGGGCAACACCCCATCCAATCCGTCTCCCCAGCACCCCTTGTCTCAGAGCCCAGGAAACATTACCCTTTGTGCCTGCCCCGCCTCCAGCACAGGAACTTCAAAAGTGTAATATGATCCAGCAATTTCACTTCTGGGTACACACCCAGGAGAACCAAAAGCAAAGACTCAAAGAGGTACTTGTACAGTCACGTTCATGGTGGTATTATTCACAACAGCCAAGGTGGGAACGACCGAGTGTCCATCTATGGAGGAGTGGGTAAACAGCACGTGACATCTGCACAGAGTGGAATGTGATTCAGCCTTAATAAAGCAGGAAATGCTGACACCTGCTTCAATGTGGATGAATCTCGAAGACATTATGCGAAGTGAAATAAACCAGTCACCAAAGGAGAAATACACAATTCCTCTTACATGAGGTTCCTGCGACAGTGACCTTCGTGGAGACAGAACATCACACCATGGTTGCCAGGGGCTGGGGGGTGGGAGGGGAGTTCGTGTTTTCTGGGCACAGAATTTCACTTTGGGAAGATGAAAACGTCCTGGAGATAGACAGTGAGGATGGCTGGGCAATGCTGCGCATGTACTAATGCTACAGAACTACACCCTGAAAAATGGCTACGATGGTAAATTTAATGATATATATATTTACCACAATTTTTATGAAAGTACAGGTAGAACACACTCCCTTCTCCCCATCACTTCGAGCCTCCTGCTCTGTGAGGACTCAGTTCCCTCAGCTGCATCCCAGCCTCCTGCTTTTCACTTTTTCATGATCTTGGCCAATTTGGCTGATTTTAAATCTTCTTCTGTGGATTTTTGCCGAGCAGCACCTGGCACACACCAAGGAGCTGGGTACAGGAGAGCGTATGTGAGATGAGTTTTTAAACAGGATTTAAAGGAAAAAAAAACCTGTCATTGAAGGCCAGATTTTGAAAACAGCAATATTAAGGTAGTGACCTGTATGACCTTTGGAGCCAGCTTGCCTGGATTCAAATAATAACCCCTCCCCTAGTTTACTGGCTGGACAAGTTAGTTCTACAGCCTCTCTGAGCCTCAGTTTCCTCACCTATAAAATGGAGGTGCTGAGCCACCCACCACACAGGAGCCCACCTTGCAGTGGTGAGGGTTAAATGTGCTAACAGGTGTGAAGTTGAGGACAGTGCCTGGTACCCTGTGAACGCTGGATGAGTTTGCCAGTGTTGTCATCCAGATTCAAGCAGATGTAAAGTTCTGCTCACATGCCTTCTGGATGGAGAGCTCACTCCCCACCGGCTTCCCCTGCTCAGGACAGCCAGTCCCCTTAGAAGGTTGGGTGCGGTCAGGAGCTTTTCCCTCCTTCAACCTGTCTCTTCCCGATAAGGGCCCGGCCCTGGCCTCTGAGGCTGGCCACAAAGACATACATCACCCAAAGCAGCTTGCACCATGCTTGGTGCTGTGCTGTCTCCTTTGCCTGCGCTGAGCCTCCTTTAGGGGCCTGAAGTTCATGTAGCCCAGGACACTAGGTCCCAGTTCAGGACTAAGCAGTCAAAGGGTGCTGTCCACTGGCCTTGGACGCCTGTCAGGGCCAGCCCCCATTGGTCCCGGCTAAGGAGTTCCATGGGCCTGGGCCCCAAAACGTCCTCTTGCTGGTTCCTGAGCCTCCATCTTCCAGGCTTGAGTGGGGAGGGCCAGCCCCTGTTTATCTGTAGCCCTGCCTTCTCAATCTGACTGCTCAGAACTGGGCAACTCTAGAAAGCAGAAAGAGGTCACCCATCCAGCCAGGACAGTCTGTCTGTTGGGAAGCAAGTGTTGTTGAGCCCACTTCTAGAGTCTCACAATACTACAGAGAAATTGCCAGCACATGCCAGCAGGCTTGGCGCAATGCCAGAGTCAAAGCTGGCTCCACCCCAGTCTGTGTCCAGGGCATCTGGTCTCCTGGCTTCCTCCTCTCGCCTCTCGAGTCCCGCAGCCTTACGAAGGCAGCACCTGCTGCATCTCCTGCAGTTCTGAGTTACAGCCGCTGGGTGTCGCCACACAGCAAAAAACCACACAGGCTACTGAGAAGCCCACAGCAGGTGGCCTTAATGGGAGTTCAGGCTGGGAGGGCCTCTGCCTCCGGAATTCCTGCCCAAGTCTTTTGCAGGTTCCAGCCCAGGCGTCCCCCACTGCCCTCACAGCGCTGCTGCCGGATGATTTCAAACCTTTCACTTCCCTGCTAAAAGGAAAACCTGGACACAGCCTTCCTCGTCCCTGGAGCTGCCTCTCCCCTGCTGAGCTCCTCCTGGCCACACAGTGCCCCAGCCTTGGGAACCAGTCACCCCTGCTCCCAGTGGGCCAGGCACCCCCACCTTTGTCCTGCGGGTCTTCAACATGGAATGTCGTCCCTCACCTCCACCTCCGCCTGGTGCAAGCCTGCTGCATGGGGTATTTCAAATCCACCGAAAGCCCTGCCAGGCAGACCCTGTGTTTCTCCCTTATAGGTGCAGAAACAGGTTCAGAGAGTTGAAGGGTGGAGTCACCCAGCTATGGCGGTGTGGCAGAAGTGGCTTTTGAGCTCAGGGCCTCCCAGGCTCTTGAATTGAGCTTTCCTAGGGGGGAGACCCCTGCAGACTGTGGGCTCCCTGAGGGCAGAGGCATGTGGAATTTCTATTTTTAACCCTTGGGCCCAAACCTTTGCCAAGGTCTTTCCCTAACTCTAAGATAGCACTTACCCTTTAAGTGTGTCGGCACTGGACTGAGTGCTTTATATGTACCTACGGGTAGCTACCATTATTACCCCCACATTCCAGAAGGGGAAACTGAGGCACAAGGAGCAGGCACCCAGTCTTACAGTTATTAAGTGGCAGAGCGAGAGCTCATGCCAGCTGGCTTCCAAGTCTGAGCCTTGTCTCTACAGGCACTTTGAAAAGAGCCACTCCTTCCCTTCACCCAGGGGGGCCCCCCACCCATGGTGCTCTCTCTGTATTTCATGGGTGCAGCTCATGTAAGCCTCTGCCATTGGACTGGGAGCTCCTCGCTGGAGGGCGGGGCAGTGTGTATCCACTTCTGTCATGCAGCTTCTGGTCCCTGAACAGAAAACCATGGCTCTGGGGGGTCAGTGCCTGCCACACTCACCTGGCAGGTGATGCCTCTGCGCTCTCCTCAGCCCTATGAGGCAGGACCAGTAGCAGCCCTGGTGAAGGCGGAGCAATGGGGCGCAGAGAGGGTAAGTACCTCGTCAAAGGGTCCGTGCGAACCACAGTCCTGACAGCTGTGTTTTATTGGGCCTGTAATCACAGTTTGCAGGGTGGCGTGGGGATGGTTCCAGGAGGTGATATGTGTAGAGGAACTTGGCACAGGTGTGGCCCCTGCAGAGGACCGCAAACGTTAATTTACTGAGAGGCTGAGTGGGGTCTGGGCCCACTCATGTCAGAATATCGCTCTGTTTTCTGATTGCACTTTGCTGGGCAAACCGTCATTTTCCCTGTGCGACAAGAGGGATGATAATAGCTGCCTGGAAGAGCTACTGAGAGCACTGGAGATAAAGGATGTAAAGTGTCTGGTGAGAAGTGGGCACTCAATAAATGGGAGTGATTGTTTGGGATTATCTTTAATTTTGAGTCACTCAGACAACAGCACTGCCTGGCCCTGGTGGGGGAGGCTGGTGAAGGGGGCCAGTGCCAGGAGGCAGGACCTCGCTTGGGCGGCTCCCGGCGCCCCCTCCTGGCCAAGTCAGCACCTCAGTCAGCCCTGGCCCTAGAAGGGTGGCAGAGGCATAGGACGCTGTTGCTAGGTGCCGGTTGCTAGGCGACACACTGTCTCTCCTGGCCTGGCCACCTCCCAAGGGCCCAGGCTTCCCTGGAGCAGCTAACTTCTGCCTCCTGCAGCCTCTCCCAGACCTCAGAGCCACTGCGGAGGGCAGGTGAGGGTGGGGCCAGCTGTGGTTGGGCCCCCGGGGAGAGCAGAGCCAACTTCTGGTGGGAGGTGGGCAAGGCCCAGGGAGAGGAGGAAGAGACAAGGAGCCTGGGGCTGGGAGTGAGCGTCCAGCTAGAGTAGCCAAGCATTCCGGACTGGCTAGAGGTTGTCTGGCCATCAGACCCCAGAGGACAGTGTTGGGGTTAAGACCAGGGGCCGAGGAGTCAGTTACCCCAGGCCTGAAGCCCAATTCTGCCACTTATTATGGGCCAAACCTTTATTTCTTGGAACCTCAGGTTCCGGGCTATAAAATGGGGCATTCATAATAAGGTGTGGGGAAGGGGACATGAGGCACAGGGTACGTGAGATGAATGACAACAATGGCTAGTCCTTTCCTCATTCTGAGGTGTGGGTGTTGGTGGAGGGGGCAGCCTGGTTACCTGGGGATACTGGACTGCTCCCTCTTTGGGCTTCCTTCCTAGGTCCCCTGGGGCCCTGCCCCACAGCACCATGATGGGGAAACTCCCCCTGGGGGTTGTCTCCCCTTATGTGAAGATGAGTTCCGGGGGTTGCACAGACCCCCTGAAGTTCTACGCCACCAGCTACTGCATAGCCTATGGTGAGGGCAAACTTGGTGCAGGACCCAACCCCAGGACACAGGCGGGACAGGGGAGGCTCTCCCGCTGGGAGAGAAGCAGCTCCTCTGGCCTGTCACACACTCAAGGTGACCCCAGCCTACTGGTCCCCTGAGCCCCACAAGGACCGGGTCCACCCCTAGACGTTCAGCTGGCCCTGCCCTGTAGTCCCTGTCCATGAACCCATCCTGTGATCCTGCCACACTGACCTGGTCCCCATCCTGGAGACTCCGTCCCCTCTGCCAGCGTCCCGAAAGGCTGAGTTTTTTTTTTTTTTTTTTTCCCCTCTCACGTCTATTCCTGCCTCTGGCTTCGTGGCTTCTCCATTGGGGGCCCCTGGGCTTTGAGGAGATGCCAGCCTTGCCTGGAAGCCTGCCCTCTGCTCTCCCACTCTCCTGATCTTGGGTCCTGCCTCGCGGCTTCCTTTCTGGCAGGTCAGGGGGAGTTCAAGCCCCGCATGGGCAGTCACAAAGGCACCGGCTACAAATCAAATTACCGGCCTGTGGTCTCAAGCCAAGCCAGTCTCAATGCCCTGGACAATCCAGCCATGGGGTACGGTCTGTATACCCTGCTCTCACCCCTGGCCTGCTGGGCCTTTGCTCTCACGGACATCCGTGGATAAACGTGGGGACCCTGAGCCTCGCCTGCCCAGGTCTGGGGCCCTGGGGCACTCAGGGCATGGCGCCTCGCCGTGGGCCCAAAGGACTTCTGAGGCATCTGTGGGAGGTTTGAGGGAGGCAGAAAACTTCTGGACATGAGCGTTTCAGGCCCTGGTGATGAGAGGTCCCACTCCACCCTCAGGGAACGAGTCCAGGACAATTTCCAGACAGTAACTAGTCAGAGTTACCGCCCCCTGGTGGTGTCCGATGGCACAAACCCACTGCCCGGCAACTTGTACCAGACCGACTCTGGCTACTCTCTGGGGAAGGCCAGTTTGGTACCCACCACCAAGGAGGTCAGTGCTGGGCTAGGGCCAGGAGAGAGGGGAGCCCTAGGGTGGGGTCGGGGTGGAAGAAGGGCTGGAGGGTGGGAAGAGTGGGGGTTCCTCTGGCAGGATGAGACCACCCTGCCAAAGACTGGTCAAGGCTGAGGTGTCTAGGTGTAAAGGAGCCGCAGTGTAGGCTGGGGTCCACTTACCTTTATCACCTTTTCCCTCCTCCGTGTCCCCACCATCCCCACCCCCTCCACCTCCACCCTGGTGCCGTCTCCAGTCCCATCCCCTCCCACCCCAGCCCTTGCCCCACAGTCTCCACCATCCCATCCACCTCTCCAAGCTCACATCACCATCCCCACCATCCGTGTCACATTCACATTTGTCATCATCATCCCTGTCTTCTTCCCATCTGTCTTTGTTATGACCAGCATTCTCATCATTAACGTGCCCACCGGATACTCATTCATTCACTCACTCATTCGCTCATTCAACTAATGTTCTGAACATCTATATTTGAAGGTGATAAATGCTGGGGAAAACCTACAACAGGGAAGAGGCAAGGGGTGGAGCAGAAGTGAGGGGTTACAACTGCAAATCAGAAGGGTCAAAGAAGGTTGCTATGGAGACATTAGACAGACTTGAGGGAGGTTAGTGTTGGGTTCAACTGCAGCAATATGAGAGAGGAATGCTCCAGGCCATGAGACAGCAAGTGCAAAGGCCCTGAGGCAGGGTGTGGGGTGGAGTGTCTGACATGAGGAGGGACAGCAAGAAGGCAGGTACTGGAGAGGAGTGGGGAGCTGAGGGCCTTGTGGGCTGCTGTCAGGATGTGGGAGTCTACTCTGCGTGTGCTGTGAATACCCAGGGCCCTGAACAGGGGAGGGAGGCATAGAACCCAACCTCATTGTAAAGGGACCCCTTAGGCTGCTGTGCAAATACTCTGTAGGGGTCAAGGGCAGAATCAGAGTCAGAAAGTGACTGCCAACCCCTCAGCAGGTGGGTCATTGGTTGCTCCCTCCTCCCAGGTCAGAAAGGTCCACTTTGACACCCAGGACCATGGGCCCCACTCCATATCGGGGCTGGAGCCCAAGCACGTGCCCCTGCTGTACCAGCAGCAGAGAAAGGGTTCCCTGGAGTGGGAGAACGCCGGCCACGTGAGTGGGTGGACCCCAAGGTGGGCTGTGGGCGGGGCAGAGGAGTGGCCCACCTCCTTCTCCTTCCTCTGCACTGAGGCACTCAGGAAGCTGATTAAATGTAGGCTCAGGGTACCAAGAAACACTGCGGTGAGCAAGGGGTTTGATATTTCCAAGGAGGCCTCAAAGTGGTCCTTATGCGTATCTTAGGGTTTAACACCCTGGTTCCCCACTCCCCTCTCCCCCATCCAGACACCTTGAATCCAGGCATTGAATTTGATGGGAGCAGCCATTTTCTTCCTTCGGTCTCTCTCCTCTCCTTGGCCCCCTCCTGGTCTGGGTCCTGGGGGCTCCAGGCCCCGTTGCTGGTTACTGGGAGTCTGACATGGGCTGAGACTTAGTTTTCATTGCTGTTGGGGGGAACGATGCTCTGATGAGCTTCTGGCCCTGTGGTGCCTGATCAGACAGCAGTTTGTGCCAGGGGTGTGGTCCTGGCCCTCAGGTCTCAGTACATGCCACACAGGTGTGCTCAGAGCACAGACTCAAGAGCTGCCAGTGCCCCCGGGTCACCCTCCAGCCCCAGCCTACCTGTGTCACTGTGTCCCCCATTGCTCTACCCTCTGCATTCCAGGGGCCACGCTTCATGACGTCTGAGTATAATTCCAAGTATCTCGGGGAGCCTTCAAACCAGCCAGGTGGGAACTTGTCTGAGCTCATACCTCCCTCCCACCATACCACCCTACCCCCGGGCCCAGGAGAGACCCCTGGGGGATGGGAGCTGGCACAGCAGTAAAGAGCACCGGGGGAAAAAAAAAAGAACATACAGATAGCATGGGGGAACTGTCTCCCAGGGCTGACCCCAGTTAGTGCCTTAAGTCTGCTAAACCCCACCGGACAGCTCACTCACCATGCAGGGCCCACTGGCCTCCGGCTCTGTGCTTCCTTCTGCTCCCCTCTCCTTCTCTGCCTTGCATTCCAGATTCCTCCAGGTGCCCATGGTCCTGGAGGTTCAGGCCTCCAGATCCTCAGAGCCGGTTCCTTCTCTACCTGCGGGGACTCTGAGCCTCTGGAGGTCATGCAGGCAGGGGCAGGTGGCCAGGGAGCACAGGGGTCTGTCTTTTGCAGATCTCTTGCAGAAGAAGTCAATTGGTGCCAAAGAGGAGTCCAGCTTCTCCAAGGAAGCCACCAAGAACCCCATTGTCTTCCAGCCGCCCTCTCAGGCCCTCCCTGGGGACCCTGTGAGTAAGGCTGGGCTCCACGAGAATCTCAGGGAGATTGAAGCCCTCCGGTCTGGGAATTTCTGGCTTTAAAAACAAACAAACAAACAAACAAATAACAACAAAAACCCACATGAGTTGCAGAACCTTTTGTCCAAACACAAGATGAAAGAACTTGGGCAAAATCATGGTCCAATGCACCCGCTTTATGAATGAGAAGCCTGAGTTCTGAAGTGGAGAAGCCGCATAGCCAAGGTCACTTGGCATTTGAACGAGACCCCTGCCAACCGGTGCCATGGCCTCCTCTCCGATCTCCCCAAACCCCTTCCCTTTCCTCAGTCACCCCTGTGGTGCCCCTGTGTGGGGAGCCCTCCCCTGCACCAAGGGGGCAGTTGCCTCTGTCGGGCTGATGCTCCTCTGCCCACCTCTTTCCAGGTCCTCCTTCCTGGCCGGAGTGTCACCAAGTCAGACTTTCTCCCCATGACCTACCCTCGTGTAAGTACAGCTGAAGCCAGGGGAGGGATGCCTGTCCCACCGTGGGGGCCCCTGGGAGGCAGCGAGGACCGTGTGCTGAAGGGCACAGCAGGGGCACGCTCAGTCCCAGCGGCTGCTTTGCTGTCTCAGGGGGATGAGCTGCTGCCCCAGATGGCCAGAGGCTCCAAGCGGGAAACGAGCTTCAGCCGTGTGAATGAGAGGACTCTCAACTCCAGAGTAAGTGGCTTTAGGGCTGCCTTGGGGAAGGAACACCCAGAGGGGAGGAGACTGGGGCTGGCCCTGCAGCACGGGAAGAATCAGGGTATTTGGACTCCCTGTGGAGGGTGAGGGCCCAGGGGCTAGAAGGGAGGGTATGTTGGACACTGAATTTGGTCTGGTGGGGGGGGGGTCTGGTGGGGTTGAGGGTCTGGGGCAGGCTGTGGCTGCACGTGCCTCTGCCTGACCGCCCTCCTTCCCTGCTCCTCAGCCTGGCCACCCAGCCACCCATCTTGTGGTTTTGTCCCCTGCAGCCATGCCCACCCGGCCCAGAGCCCAGCAGCATGAGCCACTGGCAGTTCCAGCACCCCCAGCGGATACAACAGACAAATGTCGCCCTGCCTGGCCGGGAGATTGTGGGGAACAAGGTGAGGCCTGCGGTATCCACCCCCCACCCCCGTCCCAAGCCCCCTGACCTGACAGGTCCTCTCTGGCTATCCCTGTGTTGCAGGAGCCCACAGGGTACAGCCTCAACAACCCTAGCTATGTCAGGAGCCCCTGCGAGCCCAATGTGGATAACCACTACCTGACCACCTACAACCAAGGGTGAGCCCCTTCCCTGCCCCAGTGTGGGGCTGTGAGGCTGACACTGTGGACAGGGGGACGGAGGCCAGGATAAGCGGTGAGCTCACAGGCTGTGAGGAAGGCCAGCACTGAGGCAGCCTGCGCCCTGCTGGTGCCGAGGAGACACTGCTGAGGTGGGCAGAGGCTGGCTTCCCGCCCACAGCCCCTCCTGTGCTGCAGGTACTTGGAGAACATCCCCAAGAGGCTGGACCGAGAAGGCTGGACTCAAGGTAGCATCCAGCCGCAGAAGCCTGGAGGCTACGCCCTCAACCAGCCAGTCACCAGCCTGGTGGCCAACCCCAACCCCACCGAGAGCCTGAGGCACCTCCACCCCCACGTGGGAAGGTAGCATAGCCTCCTTCCCTCCCTGCCTCCCTCCCTCCTGCTCTGTCCTTGGCTAGTTCCAGGCCTTTCCCCAGCCTCTCCTCCCTCCCTCCGTCTGTCTGTCCTGAGAGGCCCAGGTCCTCTCTCTGGCTTGTTCATGGCTTCCCCTGCCCAAATGGCTCCGCCAGCCCCCTGGCGACCAGAGGCCAGTTCCGCACCTGCTCTCTGCCAGGCTGCTCGTGGTGGCGGAGGGCGGGGGCGGGGGACACAAAACTGAATGGGCTGTGGTTATGCCTTACTCTGACATCTTTTTGCTCAACTCCATTCCTCAAAAATTACGTTCGCACCAACAATGGCCCTGAGCTGGCAGGCAAGGAATGTCTGTGGCTTGGCTGCTGTGGCACAGGGCTGGCCCCTCCAGGCTCGCTGCCCCTCCTCATCATGGCCCCTTTCTCCCTGCAGAACTCTGATCTCAACTGACCCCTTCTACCGTCCCATGCCTTACAGCAGCCGCTTCAACGCACCTCACTGAGCCTAGGTCTGGGTAAGGGCTGGGGGGCCCCACTGCAGCTGCTCCCCCTTTGGGGGTGGCTATTGAGGGCCAGCCCCACCTCCCAATCCCTGAATAGAGGAAGCCCTGCCTGTGGACCCCAGCCCAAGTGCGGGGTGGGTGAGTGCACGGAACCACCCAGGGCCCCTCAGACCTTGTCTTCATCTCCCCACAGGTTTGCCATCCCAACGGGACAGGAGCTGGCTACTGTTCCCATTCCCTGTCCAGTGCCCCAGGGACTCCCCCAGTCACTTCCCTGATGAAATAAAGGGCAGAGGAGCAGCACAGTGTGTCCATGGCTGTCAGGGGTTGCTGGGGAAGGGAAGGGTAAGAGTGGGGCAGGGTGTGGGGCTGCAGGGGCCAGGGCCTTATGTGGAGTCGGGGAGGCCCCGGGTGACTCACTGTGACACTGTGGACAAGGCACTTCACTCTGAGACCCAGTTTTGACTCCTGTCAAGGGGTCTCCTGTGGGCTGTGCTAAGTGCTAGGTCAAGTGTGGAAGGGAGGAGGCCCCAGGGAGGAGGCCGGTGGGCCAGGGAGGAAGAGGAGGCAGAAGTTGGGGGGGGTTGAGAGGCCTCAGATACCTGGTCTGTGAAATGGGTGGGGCGTCAGGGCAGGACTTCCAGGCCCTCTGGGTCCCGTGCTGGATGTTTTAAAGGAGAGAGGAGGACGGGGTGGGCAGGAGGAGTCCCGGAGATCTCCCTGCAGAGACAGATGGAGGCAGGTCCGTGCTAGATGGACACGCGCACACCAGCACAGGGGCAATGGGGCTGCCAGCAAGGGCCAGTGCCTTGGTGCAGGCCCTTTGTGCGAACTGCAAGAAGGCACCCCCGGGCGGCTGCCCGACCCCAGGGGGCCTGTGAGGTGGAGTCTGGGCTGCCACCCAGCTCCTGCCACCCGCCCGGGGGTGTTTGTGCCGTGCACACCTCTACAGCTGTGGGCTGTGGCTCTGCCGGCAGCAGCTCCTTATTTTATAATTGAGGAAGCTGGACCAGAGAGGATACATGAGCTGCTCAAGGTCACACAGGACAGAGGGACAGCGGCAGCATCCCCTGCACCTTACAGGCCAGCCCAGCATGCAGAGGGGTGACTCTGTCTGGCAGCTGCTTCCCATCTCTCCTGCCTGGGAGCGGGTGTCTGGGGCGCAGCTCTGCTGGCCCCACAGCCTGGCTGTACCCAGCAGTCTTGAGTGGCAGGCCCGGGTGCTGTCCGGGGCTTGGCCAGGGCCCCTGGTGGCCTGTGGGTGTCTCTAGCAGGCTCTAGCACTAGAGGACAGGAGGAGGGGACAGAGTTTCTCAGCTACAAACCCTGCCAGACCCAGGACCCAGTGACAGCCCACAGACTGTGGCCCCCAACCTTAGGGGTGAGTCACCAAACCAGAGATTTGCCACCTGGGAAACCCCTCCCACCCACAGTCACACACACGCACCAAAGCACACACACATGCAAGATGCACACAGACTCCGGAAGACATGCACAACAAACACATGTGGATACAAAAATGCCAGCAGACAAGTACATGTAGACTCACTAACAACCACACATGGAAACATATAGAAGCACAAAACAAGCATGCACATAAACAAAGCTCTTCATATGAATGCCCACGGTGCCTCTACATACATGCATGCATGTATACACGGATGCAGGCAAACCTACAGACATATCGATACACGCAGGCCAGACACAGACACACAAACACGGATGGACAGATGCCCCCCAACCCCACTCCACTTCTCCATTTCCTGTCCCCCGTGGTGTCTTCTTACAGCTTGTCTTTCCTGCTCACTCCCCACCCCAGCCCCACCTCCCTCAGTGGGAGATACGGTGTCGGTGTCGGTGTCGCGGACACTGGAGCCTGGTCACAGCCTCTCTTTGTTGCCTCCCCCTCCCCCCTCATCCTGCACCCAGTTTCCAGGCCATGTGAGTTGGGGCTGCATTATGGTTTCCTGAGCTGGAGCTGTGGGCCCTGCCCAAGGGGAGCGTGCTGAGCAGTCCCCTGTGATCCCTTCGCCCCTGCCTTCTGCCTTGCAGCCTATCCCAAGGCAGCTCATCCCAGCCTTGCTGTGAGGACCCTGGGCCCCAGCCTGAGGGTCTGCATGAGGACAGGGAGGCCCAGGGAATGGGTTGTCAGGAAGGGGATCTGGGAGGGGCCAAGGCTAAGCCTGGGTGGTTCTGGAGCCGCCATCTGGTGCAGGGCCTCGATTTCCCATCTCCCAGATGAGACAGATGTGGGGAGGTAGAGGGACTGCCCCCAGGTCACACAGCCAGTGAGGACTGCAGGTGGGGGCCTGGCCTGCTGGGGAGGGGGGAGGGGGGAGCCCAGAGTGGCTGTAGCCTGGTGGGAGCTGGAGTAGACCCCAAGTCACACCTGGCTTTCTGGCCTTTGCCCACCCACCTGGTTACTCCAGGCAGGCCCCTTGTGGTAGACCTTGAATTAAATGGGCAGAGTGGCCAGTTTGGGGCATTGAGCGAGGCAAGATTGTGGGCAAGGACACAGAGGAGGGGCCAGCCCAAGGCTTGGCCAGGGAAGGGGGCACACAGCAAGCGCGGCTGAAAGGAGGGCATCCCTGTGGGAAAGAGGTTTGGCCTTGTCAGACACGCTGAGGAGCCATTCCCTGTCCCCTCCTCGACGATGAAGCTCAGCTGGGCACAGGCCACATTTGTCCTGTTCACAGCGGAAACTCCGAAGCCCAGGACAGTGCCTGGCACACCTGTAGGCGCTCAGTAAATATCAGATAGATGAGGGAGCGAATGAATGAATGAATGAATGAACGCTGACTGCCAGCAGGGGCACCAGATGTGGGCTTCTCCTTGTCACTCACCCTGGCCCCAGGATGTCAGTCACTCAGGCACCCTGCACCTGGCAGGCCCTACTGTGCCTCCCCTCACCTGGAAGCCATGTCTGTGGCCCCTCGGAATGGCTCTGATCTGCCCACCAGGCCACCCCTTCTCTCTCGGTGTGTGGCCCCTTGTTCTCCTTGCACACCGTGCCAGCTTCTGACCAATCCCAACCAAGCTCCCCTGTAGTGGCCCCAGGGCCTCACATTCCAACCTTGACCCCCGGCTGGCCCCAAAGCTGGGGTAAGGTCAGTGCTGAGCAGTCCTTTGTGTCGCCAGGCAGCAGGGGTGGATACTTCCCACCCTGTGGCTGTTCAGGTTACTGAAACTCTGTTGAAGGGACAGGCCTTGGCCATGTCCCTCCCCCTCTGCGCTGTCTGGTGAATGTGTGGGCTGACAATGTGGCCTCATCTGGGGGGCACCTGTCCCCTTGCCCCTTTGAGACTTGAGTCTCTTCTCTGGCTTGGGCCAGCATCAGCCCAGCACCCTTTCCTTACCGGGACCAGGCTGTCAGCAGGGTGGAGCTGTCCAGGCCAGGTTCGAATCTCAGCTCCTCACACTGGAGGCTGCCTCCTGCCACCAGCTGTGGAGGCCGTCCGAGCGTTCTCAGTGGAAGTTAATAGCAGTGCCCACATTGTGGTGCAGAGAGTGCTTAGCGCACAGGTGGTAGCTGCCTTGATGCTGGAGCAGAGGAGACAGAAGCCTAGGCAGGAAGAGGGACTTGAGCAAGGGCATATGTCAGGTAGTCACAGGGTCTGGCCTTTGCCCCCTTCTGCTTGGCCCTGGGCAGGGCCTCTCAGGCCCCTTCTCTGGGAGCAGGCCCCCTCTTGTCTGGGAGAGCATGTCAGGGTGATTCACCTGTATGTCCTCATGTGGAGGCCTAGGCTGCCTCTCTGAGGCCAGCTGCTGCCAGGACCTCTTGGAAGCTGCCTGCCCCTCCCCTCACCTGCAAACCAGGCTTCATGCGTTCAGGTGAGTCACTCCTTCCAGCGGGTGCCAATTGCAGCTGCTGCCAAAAGCTTCCTGCCCCTCCCCAGGGACGTTCTAGAAACTGATCCGAGGTCTACAACGGCGATGATTAACCTTTATTAAGCCCCCACAGCCTGCTGGGTGCTGGAAATTTTCCGTGGGCCTTCATCTTTTCAGCAAGAACACAGAGAGACCTCCCTCCGGGGGAAGTTTGGGGACACAGGTGGGTGCTGCACTGACGCCACGGCTGTGGGGGTGTGGAGCCCCAAGGGCTGATGGGACAACAGGATCAGGACAGACACTGGGTGCCACATGATGGGGCACCCCTCCTGATGCACACGGACACATGTGAGGCTGCTGCTTGTCATCTCGAGGTGGCAGCTGATGTTGGCAGGTGCCATCTGGCTTAGGTCACACGGCAGCATGCAGAGTCGCCAGCTCAAAGGCTCGACAGAGGGCCAGCTGGGAAAAGGCATCTGTCCATGGGAACTGGGGGGCCAGGGGGTGGCGGGAAGCCCTGCGTGGGGAGCTGCAGAAGGGTGGGCATGCCACATGCAGACAGATGGAGGGCCTCAAACTCGGAATCTGATCCCTGGTTTCCTCCCTGACCATCTGGAGGGCCACCCATTCCCGCAGAAATGTTCTCCAAACAGGAGAATGTGCAAGGACACAGGAGGAATCAGACCCAGGAGCTCCCCCCCTGCCACCACCACCACTGCCACCCAGTGCCGATACTTCTCGCTTCTCAAGATGTTGTTACTGCAGACAGGGCTCTGCCAAGAACTTTTTTTGAGTTGTAAAACTTTACCCTGGAAGGAACTTTGGGAGAACCAGCTCAACCTGAGCCGGAGAGATGGAGCAGCCTCCCTGAGTAACCTGGCTTAGTGCGCACACTCGGGCCTCTGCTCTGAGTACAGGCCTTTCCCAGCACATCACTGAGCTGGGGGTCTCAGGGTGGGGTGGGGAGTGGGCAGAAGTGAAGCCTGGAAGCTTCCTAGGAGAGCTAGCTGAAGTCTGGCCATGAAATCTGGCAGAGCTCTTTGCAAGCTACAGAAACCAGCCTTGACTAATTTAAGCAGAAGATGGATTTATTAAAAGGATTTTGGAGATCACAGAACCTTTAGGTGGGCCTGAGAACAAAGCTGAGAGCCTACGTGGCCAAGAACCTGGGTGTCCATTCTCAGAAGGGACCCTGCCTGGTCCCTGCAGCTCTGCATTTCTCATTTGCTATACAAAATCAGGGGTGGGTGCTTCTGATGGGTGGCTTCCAGGTCACATGTCTGTATTCAACTTGCAAAGGGAGCTGGGGAGGTGACTTTCCAGCTTTTTCAGCTTCCACTCTGGGACATGTGGGTTCTGTTTTATATGGCGGTTGGTATTCTCCAGCATAGAATGCTGGGAGGCCCAGAGAATTCAAATGTTCCTCACATGTGGGTGCTATCAAGAAGGGAACGAGTGCTGGTGGAGCACTTCCTCTGCTCCAGCGCCTTGCGCTCCAGGTAGGGATGCGCTGGCTCTTTGCCAGACACTGGGAAGGATGCCCTTCCTCAGCTGCCCTAATGCTATACCAATCTACAAGGCCCCTAATGCAAACAGAGCCCCTTGGACATGGTTCCATCATGCATTGCACCCTCTGCTCAGCTGTGTGCTTGGCAGGTGCAGGTTTCACAGGCTGGCAGGTGCTCAGAAATGCCCCTTGGTCTCTCTGCAACGGAACTGAACAAAGACGTCCATCTAGTTGTTTCCAGTCCCACTCAGTCCCCTTTGAATGTGACTTTGTCCATCCAATCAGGTCAGGAATTCTGCTGCTCCTCCTTTTCATGTTCTTCTCCTGGGAGGGTTCATGGAGCTTACTGTTGGAGGACAGGCAGCCATCCATGCTCGCTCCCCCTGAGTGTGTGATCTCCAAGGGCTTTCATCATCCGTGCCTGTCCTTCCTGCACCTGCACGGAAGCAATGATGACACTCTGACCTCTGCTTGCCAGGGTCACGCATGCAGCCCTTCAGCTGCCTCACCTGGACCACCCATGTAGCTCCTCCAGGTCCACCAGCCTGGTCTCAGCCACACCTCACTCATTGTGGGGGTGCAGAAACTTCCAGAGGTTCCCCCTCAGGACACAGGGCTATGTAGAAAGTTCAGGAGAGGGGCTAGTTCACCTCCCTTTTGGTTCTGCTGAGGCTTCTCCAGAAAGCCAGGGAAGCTTGTGGGAGACATGTTGCATCCTCAGGCCACGGCTGGTAAGAAAGTGCAGGTCCCTTCTGCCCTGGTGCCCCCCAAATGTATCTGCTCTTTTTCATGCCACCCTCAGACTCAGCCCAGAGCAGGTAGGGTCCAGGGCTCCTTTGCCAGTGACATCCATGATTAGGGGTGCTGCTCCGATCCCTTTCTCCCACCTGACAGGTGGGTGTTCAAGTCCTTTTGGGTGGGACTGTGGCTTCTGTGATGACACATGCTTCCCGCACTCCGGAGCTGAGAGCATCGGCTCCCTGCTACCCAAGTTCAAAGCCAAGCTTTTGGACCAACAAAAAAGGTTTCTCTCTCAAAACTCAGCTGTTGCAAGGCTATAGTCTCAGCTATGGGTTTCAAAGCCTCTTTTGTAACTCAAAGCCAATGAGTTGACTCTCTGTTCTGAGTTCTCCTTGGGGAGCTGGAATATAGGAAGAGTGGAGGGGAATGGATACCAGGACATGGTCTGCAGTGGAGCAGCAGCTAATATCTCAAACGACCATACCCAGCCCCCTGTGAGCTCACTGACGCTTCATGCTAATCCTTTGAGGAGAGTGGTTGTGCCCATTCCAGGGCCAGGACTGGGGAGAAGCAAGCAAGGCACTTTCCCAGGCACAAAATTTAAAGGGCCAAACCACTGAGTAATCCAGATGAAAAAAACCCCACTTGAATGCAATTCTTTAAAAAATCAAACATCATGCAAAAAATCCACGAAGAATGACATATAAAACATTTAAATACAGACAGGATTAGTACTGCTGACCTTTCCTTTTGCCACAGGCTCCAATATGGCTCATCACAGCACTGGTACTGATTTGTCTTTATTGCATTAAACTGTTCTCTATTTTGATTGCTGAGTGTTTTGGCGCCCCCTTCAATTTTGTGCCTGGGGCAAGTGCCTTGCTGACCTCACCCTAGTGCCGGTTCAGATTCGTTCTTTAGATGTGAAATCGAGGTCCAGAGAGAGCGAGGAGCTCAAGAGGAGCAGGTGGCCCCAGGGGCCCTGGGGGACAGAGGCTGCCTGTTCACTCATTCCACACATATTGGTTAAGTAGGTGAGTGCTGTGGAACATCCTTGAACAAGGTCCCTACCCTCATGGAGCTCGTGTCTTAGTACAGAGGAGACAGACTTCAAGTACTTTGGAGTTAATTATTTAATTGTAATTGGAATAAGTACTTTGAAGGAGAAAGGTGGGAGTTCAAGAATGTATGACTTGGGGGCTTGACGTGAGCTGGAGGATCCAGAAGGGTTCTCTGACAGAGAGAGGTTTCAGCTGAAAGCTTACAGGATGAGCAACGTGAGCCAAGCAGAGTGGGAAGAAGAGGGACCAGCATGTGCCAAGGTCCTGGGGTGGGAAGAAGCTGATGCGTTTGAGAAACTGTGAGGAAATGTGTTAGGCAGTCCAGGCTGATTCTGTAATCAACACCTCTTACCTCTAAGTGGCTGAACATATTAAAATGTATTTCTTATTTGCTTCCCAGTCTAATGTGGCTCAGGTAGCTCATCTCCATGGGGTGACTCAGGGACCCAGTGCCTCCCCTCCTTTAACACTGCAGAAAATGAAAGAGTGGAAGACTGTGCGTGGATGTGGCATAGATTATGACTTCTGCCCACCTCTGCTGGCCCAGTGCTCATTCCAGGGCTCAGCCCCATCAGCCCACTGGGAGCTCAGGAAGAAAAGGGGGAAATGGAAGTCGTTGACTCTTGTCTGCCCCTGCTGTATTGAGGGGACTAGGTCAGACGCATCCTTGGCAGTCATGGTCAGGACCTGGATCTGCAGGCTTGGAGCAGAAGATCCAACTTGAACTTGGCCACAGATCTAGGAAGGTGTTAACATAAGGGCAGCTGCCAGCTGCGACCACAGTAGTCTCTTCCAGGAGGAAGGAGTGATCATGTCGGAACCCACTTTGGAAGGTGGAGGTCTCCCAGAACCCATTGGGATGGTCAGGTGCCCATCCATGGCATGGAGGTGTGTCCCCAGCACCAAGCCAGCCTCACTACCTGGCCTCTGTCGCACCAGCTCTTGCATCCCTGGGAGGGACGGGAGGGCTCTCAGTTTTCAACAGACCAGCCAGGTTGCTCTCAAGAGCTCTGGTTTCAGAGAATGTGATCCCCAGGGTGTATCCAGGCTCCAGTGTCTAGGGGCCCTGGGGAGCAGGGTGGCAGTGGCTGAGCTAGCTTCATGAGTTTGGCTATCTAGTGAAGGGCTCTGGGCCAGTAGTAGGCCAGACATCGCCTGGAATTTGCTAACAGGCAAACCCTGAGCCTGGATCACAGCCCTCGTTGCCCCTGGACTTGGAGGCCTCTTTGTTCTGCCTTCTTGAGTCTGTTTTGTGGCTCCTAGGTTTGCTTTGTGGGTTCTAGGATACCCCCAGTCGGGTAAACAGACTGAGCCCAGGGCCGTGGAATCAAAATCTCCAAGTTGGGCAGTCCTGGAAATCTTGCTGTTTGCAGGAGAGGGGTGAGCATTTGGGAACTTGGAGTGATTTCTCTCCTGTGCCCTGGCTGAGAGAGGCAGTCCAGGCTTTGTGATAAGATGGCCTGGGTTTGAATCCCAACTTTGCCTTACCAGCTGTGTGACCTTGATCAAGCTACCTTCTTTGAAGCTCTTTTCTCATCTGTAAAGCAGGGGAATGTAGCACCTGCTTGGCAAAGATATGGTGAAAGGTAAATTAGATAAACGGAAGGTGGTCAGAAAATGCTAATCTTCATTATAGTGTGGAAGAGGACTGAAACAAGTGGGAACACGTTGCACAAACACCTTCCTCCAACACACACATACACACACACACACACACACACACACACACACACACACACCCCTTTCTTGCAGCTGCAGCCAAAGGGACCCTATTAAAATGTGTGTAACATCCCATCATTCCTCTGCTCAAAGTCCCCCAGTGACCCCTCACCGAAAGTCAAAGTCAAAGTCTTCCCGAAATCCACACACAGGTCCTCAGTAGTCCCCCCACCCCTCCACACTTCCTCTCCCTGCCACGCTCCCTTGCTGCTGCAGGACACCCAGCAGACCCCTGCCCCAGGGCCTCCGTCCACACTGCCACCCCCTGCCCAGGAACACATTTCCCCCGGCCCCTGTCTGCATGGCTCGCTCCCTCTCCTCCTCCTGTCTTTGCTCAAATGCCATCCTGCCCCTGAGGACTGCCGGCCACTCCACTTTCTCCAGAGCCCGCCATCCTCCTCTGGCTTCCTGCTCCACCTCCTCCATAGCCTGGCCATTGCCTGACACACCGGGAAGTGCTTTTTGTTGATTACCTCCCCTCGCAGGAATGCAAGTCCCAGAAAGGCAGGGTGTTTTTTTTTTTGGGGGGGGGGCATCTATTAATATATTCACATTCATAGTCATCTCCAGCCCCTAAACATCTGAGTAGGGACATGACGCTTGTTGAAGGAATACCTGAGGACGAGTGTTCTGAGGGTACAGGTAAGAGGACTGGGCCATGGCAGGAAGGACATTGTCACTTTCTTTTTTTTTGCCTAATGAGGGAGTCAGACCAGGTCCCCAGGAGACCATGAGCCATGGGGGCTGTGCACCTCGTCAGGTGAGTTCCTGCTTGCCTGCATTTTTCTGGAACAAGGGTCCCTAGCTTCTTGCAGACATTTAACGGAGCCTGTGGTCTCTCTGGGGAGCTAAGCATGATCCCTGCTCTGACATTTCTCTAATAGGCTCAAATCCTTGCTTTCTGAAGACCTGTGTTGCTAAAATGTTCTGTGATCTTATTCAAGTCTCAGCAGCCACCGTGGTCCTGTCCCCAAAGAGGGGAGTGGGAACCAGAGGGGTCCCTGGCAGGGTCAGCATAGTGGGGGGGGTGTCTCTGGGGACATGGGAGGTAGGACAAAGGAGGTTTCTATATTGCATGTGCTGTTTTCTTCCTTTCAGGTAAAAGAAAATGGATGTAAAGCAAGCATGACCAAATGCATGCAATTGTCAATGCTGGATACCGGGTACAGGGGTGTTTATCACAGAGAGCTTTGTACATTTCTGTATGTCAAAGAAAAGGCCTTTCAGAATACAGATTCGGAGGTGGGCAGGGCAGTTATAACTTATGATCAGGAAGGGAGAGGCCATTTCTGGGGACTGGAGGGACCTGGACTTCAGCCATTTTTCCTGTGTGTGTTTGGGCAGAGGGGATGTCTGGAGTCCGGCCCATTCCTAGAGCTGTCAGAGCCTGCTCTCCCCCTCTACGCCCCCTTCCCAGGTCTCAGTGTCCTGATTCCCCGAGGGGTGCAGAAAGGCTGAGAGGCCCCGAGCCGAGGACAAAGCTAATTCATCAGTGACGCCTCAGCCAGGACTGGGTACCCACAGTGCCAGTGTGATTCATCCAATGACTGCCCGCTGCCAGCCTGCGTGGGCCCAAAATGCTGGCACATTTTACCTGTACCCACTGAGAAGGACCTGGAGGGAGGTGAAGGTACAGTATCTACCGAGAGCAAGAAAAGGACTTGGAGAAAGAAGAGGGCTGGTCCCCTGTGCCCTTGACCCCAGGAAGCTCTGCCAGGCTGATGCCGGAGTTGCAGGGGTGCCTGTGGCTCCTGCCGGTGCTGGAGTGCCAGCTCCGGAGCATGTGGTGAGGGGGGCTGGCTGGGCTTCCTCCTCCACAGCGAATGTTCCCTCGGGGAAACTGCCTGAGGGGCAGCGGGGGGTGTGGGGGGAGGTGCTCATCCTATCCATCATTCTGGCTGGGTTTTCCTCAGCTTTCTGCTCTCTGTGGTTTCACTTCTTCCAAGAAGTTCTCCCAAATGAGTAGAGGGGAGAGCATTGGATTGGGGCTCAGGTGAGGTCTGGGAGGAGACAGAAGCCCCTCTGGCAAGGACTCAGATCCTTCCATACCCCACCCAGGTCTGGTATCTGGGCTTCCCTTACTCTCTGCTTGAGTCTCCCACCTCCTACTGAAGTCCTGTGTGCATCTCATCAGTCTCCAACCCAGGATGGGCCTGTGGCTGGTTTCCAGCTCAGGACAATACCTGCCTCTGTGTGCCCTGTTACCCCATGGCACCCCTCACCTGGTTACAACTGCTATTGCTCCGTTATCCCATGCATATATATGGTGTATCTGAGCAAAAGCTAGGAGCAAGGGGGAAAAAAAGTACACATGGAATAATTTCATTTACATGAAATTCAAGAACAGGCAAAACTGATCTACAGTGACAGAGGTCGGCCAGGATCATGGCTGCCCCAGGGAACTCACCGAAAGAAGCACGAAGGAATCTGAGTGATGGAAATACTACATCAGAATTGTCAGAATTTTGCCAGAATTTTGACAATCGTGGGTGTCCACGATTGTCAAAATTCAAACCATGCACCTATGAACCTATGCATTTCACTGCATGTAAAGGTTGCCTCCATTTTTTAAACGATTAAAACATTTCATTGAACATCTACAATGTGCCAGCAGGGGAGACGAACCTGCCTGCCCTGTGGGGCTTCTATGACAGGGAATGACAGGGAGTGTGGTTCTTTTTTTTTTTTTTTTTTAAGATTTTGTTTATTTTTAGAGACAGGGGAAGGGAGGGAAAAAGAGAGGGAGAGAAATATTGATTGATTGCTTCTTGTGCACCCCCCACTGGGGACCTGGCCCACAACCCAGGCATGTGCCCTGACTGGGAATCAAACTGGTGACCCCTTGGTTCTCAGGCCAGAGCTCAATCCACTGAGCCACACCAGCCAAGGAAGGGAGTGTGGTTCTTATCCTGACTTTGCATTGGCCACTGGTCTCTGCCCTTGGGCTCACCTCCCTCTCTGCCTGCAGAGGGGGTGGGTCAAAGGACAGGGTGCTGCCCAGAGGTCTGTCATGGGTAGGACAGAGGAGGCAAGTGCCTGATCCCTCTGGAGGAACTTCCCTCGTCTTCATACAGGGTGAATAACGCCTTACTTGTAGTTTTGGCAAGAGGCTCCATTGGGAGAAAATTCATTGCCAGAAGTGCGGTTATGATTGTTTCCACTTATTGGTGCGGGACCTGGTTGTGAGCACAGGCTGGAGAGTCACACCACCTGGTTTCACA
Organism: Anoura caudifer; assembly: GCA_004027475.1. NCBI lineage: Eukaryota > Metazoa > Chordata > Mammalia > Chiroptera > Phyllostomidae > Anoura > Anoura caudifer. The sequence goes on from PVKU01000119.1 coordinate 369,606, forward strand.
TCACAGTCACTCCCCAGCCAGCGAGCAGGGCGGCCTGGAGCAAGTCACTGAGTTCAAGTCAAACCTCTCAAGCCTCATTTCTTCATCTTTAAAATTGGAGTAATGAGGGTACTCCCCATTACTCCAATGCAGATTTGGATTAGGTACTCCAATATATAAGTTACAACTGTCTGCCCACCCCACAGGCACATCAGAAGGATTCGGCGACACTCTCTCCTTCTAGTGCTGGGCATACGGCAGGCTCGTGATAGATGGGAGCAAGTTTTTCTGCCAAGAGTTTTGGCACGATGGCTCTGAATGGGAGGGGGGAAGGCAGGGGCCCACAGTGGGGCGGTTGGTGGGAGCATGCACAACAGGAAGAGTCACAGAATTAATGTGGTCGATGGTGGCACTCAAAGCCACTTGTGTGTCCCAGTCCTCTGTCCACCGCAGCCACACACAGATTTTAAGCATAGCTGGAGGGACTTGGCCGGTGATAAGTGTGTGAGCGAATCACCGAGGAACCTGTTGTACAGTGAGGGTGTCCGGGGCGCGGAAGTGGGCGGACCCAGGCTCTGGGTCTCCGAAAGTCCTCCGATGTGATCCACCCTGTAAAACAGTTCCGAGTTACTATCCTTAAGTGACTCTAGCGGGGAGACCAGTTGCATGCCGATGGCATACGTGGCCGGCAGTAACCGAAACCCTCAGTCCCCCCTCGAGAACCACGTGTCCAAAGTCCTGAGTCGCGCGCCGGCGTTTCCTCGTTCCTCTGTCGTTTCTTCTCGGACTTGCCAATCTAGGCGCACACGACCGCACACCAAACGTCTCGCTCTGACAGGTGTGGTGGACAGCGTCGGATGTCGGTCTATGTTGGTACAACTCCAGGCTTGCGAGGCGCAGACCTTGGGTTTCCTTAGCAGGCACTGACTGCCGGGTAGGTAGGAGAGGCGGGCGGGGGCCGGGCCGGGGCGCCGGTACCTCTGAGCTGAAAGTACCTTGGCTCCGCCCGGCTCCGCCCTCCCTCCGCCTCATTGGCAGCCGCGTCGGGGGTTGCCAGGGCGACGGGTCGCTTAGCTGCGATTCAGCTCGAACTCCAGCCAGTCGGCAGGCGTAGGGAGCCGGGAAAGCCAGAGGGTGAAACGCTGAACGCCTCACCCGGCGGCGGGGCCCAAGGCGGGCGCCTGCTCTCGGCCCCGCACGGCCCCCCTCCCGGCGCAGGGGCAGGCCGGGGCGGGGGGCCCCGGAGCCGAGGAGGCTTCGGCCCCGTCGGGGAGACAGGGGGAGGCCAGGACGGAGCGATGCTGGGCGGCGGCGGAAGCGGCCCCGGTCGGGGCCCGTGACCATGGGCATCGCCGAGTCCACGCTGGACGAGCTGCCGTCGGACGCCGAGGAGCAGCTGCGCTACGGTGAGCAGCAGCTAGAGCTGAGCGGGAAGCGGCTGCGTCGGCTTCCTAGCGCTGTGTGCGCGCTGAGCCGCCTGGAGAAGCTGTACGTGAGCGGCACGGGTTTGCGCGAGCTGCCGGAGGAGATCGAGGAGCTGCGCGAGCTGCGCATCCTAGCGCTTGACTTCAACAAACTCGAGTGCCTGCCCGACGGTCTGTGTCGCCTCCCGCGCCTCACGCGCCTCTACCTGGGTGGCAACCGGCTGCTGGAGCTGCCCAACGACTTCGCGCAGCTGCAGAGCCTGCGCTGCCTCTGGATCGAGGGCAACTTCCTGCGGCGCTTCCCGCGGCCGCTGCTGCGCCTGGTGGCGCTGCAGTCGCTGCAGATGGGCGACAACCGGTTGCGCTCGCTGCCCGCGGAACTGCCGAGTATGACTGGCCTGCGCGGCCTCTGGCTCTACGGCAACCGCTTCGAGGTATTCCCACCCGCGCTGCTGCGCATGGGCCGCCTGCACATCCTCGACATGGACCGCAACCGCCTGGGTGGTTTCCCTGACCTGCACCCGCTGCGCGCCCTGCGAGTCTTCTCCTACGACCACAACCCTGTTACTGGGCCTCCGCGCGTCGCCGACACCGTCTTCCTTGTAGGCGAGGGCGCCGTCGAACGCATGGCAGAGCGCGATGAACCCATACCCCGGCGGCCACCCCGACGCCCAGCTCGGGCCTTTGAGGATGAGGAGGAAGAAGACCTGCTCATAGGAGGCGGTGGCTGCCGGGCTCTGGGGGCCCCGGAGGGCAGCCCTGGTGCTCTGGAAGCCTCTCCAGGACAGGACACCTGAGCCTGTGCTCTGGATGATGAAATTCGGCCATTCTAGGAAGGTCTGCGGGAGTGGTGGGCAGACGAGGGGTCGCTTTGGGGGAGTTGCCGCGACCAGGCAGGCCTGGGGCCGTCTTCAGACATTCCTGGGTAGTGAGAAGACTGCCCCTTGACCTGTCTCTGGGCAGTCGTCAGACCAAGAAGTACTGGCCCCAGGGCTCCCTCCAGTCCCGCCCCCCCTCCCCGCCCCGTAGCTCTGCCTGCACCTGACAGCATCACAGACAACACAATAGAGGTCCAGCTTCCTCCTGGAACCAGGGTAACCGCTGCCTGCATAATCATCACCTTGGCTGAATCTGGATGCCCAGGGTGCCCACCAACCTCCCTCTTCCTAGAGTCTGAATCTCCTGGAGCCACCTCTCTGGTGCAGGAGCCCTACCTCTGCAAGGCCCACATGCCTGTGCGAGGCAGGACTTCTCCTGGAGGAGGGCCTGGCCCAGGGGCGGAGGCTTGGAGGGGCCAGTGCCCAGGACAGAAGTGAGAAACCTGGATTGGGGCCCTAACACTGTAGCTACCCTTGCCTCTCCTCCGGGCCTCATTGTACATGCCTCCCTCCCCAGCTGCCCTCCCCCTAAATTTGTATGGGGAAGGAGGGGGCGCTCAGGAGGCAGGGTCTCCACCTCTGCCTTCTATTCACTTCTCTCCCAGCCTGTGCCTGGAATCTTGCTGGGAAAAAGCTCTGCCTCCCTCCCCCCAGCCTGACCCTTCCAGCTGTCAGTTTTGAAAAGAAGCCACTGTGCCTCCAGGCCTCCTGCGCTGAGGAGAGTGGCTCTGCTCTGGGAAGCTGCCTAGCGCCTCTCCCACTGCCTGCACTCTCCATTCCCTTAAATGGGCACAGTCAGGGTGGCTGGCACGGCGTGGGGCATGGGACGAGCACTGTGTGCCTCCACTCCAGTCACCAGGGACAGCCTCAAGTGGGTGAGGAGGGGTGCCTCACTGTGCAGTTCCCAGGGCCAGATCTTTCCCATCCAAGCAATAATGGGAGGAGGGAGCCAGGGCCAGGGACACTCAGGGACACTGTCAGGGGCAGGGGCCCACCATGGTAGTGTTTTCTTTAGGAAGAAAGAAAAAACTGGTTGTAAACATAAATCACATTTCTTGGAGAAAGAATGTGTGTTCTCCCCATGCCTGTTTATTTATAAGCCCTGGGAGCACTGAGTCCCATTGCTGTGGGGACCCTGGGTGCTCTCTGGCACTACCCTCTGTCCCTGTGCCCCGCTCTGCATTAGACTGGTCCAGCCAACTGTTGCTGAGCAGGCTTTGGCTGCTCAAGGCTGGTCTCCATCTGCCTCCCAGTCCCCCACAACACCCCTCTTCCCTGGTCTTCTTCCAGCTTCTCAGGTCCCTGACTCTTAATGTGTTTCGGAATCCCCCTCAAGCTGGGCTGACCTTTCCCCCTTCACTGGTACTGATCCCCCCTCCCCGCTCTGTGACTTTGTTCTTCCCTCCTTTCATCTCCCTTCCTCTGTTTTCCTCTGCCTCTCCCTCTTAGTCTCTTTCTATTCAGTTATGGTATTATTTTCTCCCGTCATTGTTCAGAAAAAAAAAAATATTAAAGATTTAAAGAAAGGAAAGAATTGTAAAGCCTCAAGCTTAGAGCCCCATCTCCCATGAGATGCTGCTAGGCTGCTGTCACCATGGCAACAGGGCTGATGTCATACAAGGCCTAAAGGTCAGGACTGGCCCAGCTGTTCTGCTGACCACGGGGCTGGGCCTAGATTAGGGGAAGGCTGGGGATGGTCCAGAACAGTCAGCCTGCAAGCGAGAGTGAAGGCTTTGAATGGGCAGCGAGAGCTAGTGGGTGGGGAGGAGTGGGGGGCTGCCTCCTCCTCAGGGCGGAGGAGGGTCTGGGGCTGCTGCAGACTCTGTCCCTTCCAGAGCTCCTCAGGTGCCCGCGCTCACCCTGTTGTGGCTCCATCAAGGCCAGTGGGCCTTTTAGGGGTCTGGGAACTTAGAGGAAGGAACCAGGATCTCAGATCACACAGGCTGGGTAGGAGTGGCGGCCGACAAGAACGTCCTCTGACCCCGCGCCTCAGTCAGGGGGGAGATACCCTAGTCCTGGAGTCAGAAGGCCTGGGTTTCCATTTTAGTTCTATTGACTGAGTGACCTTGAGCAATGGCCAGCCTCCCCTGCCCTGCCCCCCACCCTGGGGCTCAGTTTCTCCATCTGAACACAAAGAGTTGGGTTTATTTAGATCTGATGCTGCAGCTCAGGACCACAGGCACCCTGGTGTTTGCCAACCTTCCCTTCATGCAAACCTTAGACGTCTGCAAGAGGGATGCAGTGGGGTGGGGAGAGGTACAGTCACCCTGGAGTAACTGTTGGCACTGTGAGCCAAGCTGCCCTTCATCTCTGGTCGGTTTCCCTGGAACTCTTCCCCCCACTGCATTCACTCGAGAGCTCCAGGTTGGGGGCAAAGGCCCTGTGATATGCCTCCCTGGGGCATCCTGAGGCCTGGCCCCCAGCATCGCTACTCAATTGCTCTCCACCATCAGGAGCCAGTTCCTCTTGGGAAGTTATTTTGCTTAGAGCGGCTGTTGATGCCAGGCTAGGGAGTCCTGCGGAGGGTCTCTGTCTCCATGCGGAAGTGGGGGAGAGCAGGGCAAGAAGGGGGCTGTTGCCAAAGACAGCTGGGCATCACAGCTCCCCTCAGGGATGAAAGGAGCACTGAGGTAGGAGTCTTAGTTCCCTCTCCCCCACACCTAACTGGCTGTGACTCACTCAGGCGAGCAGGGAGGAGGAAGACAATTTGGAAGGGACACTTGTAACAAGGCCATGTCTGCAGTTTCTGAGAGCTGTGTGGGAGCATGTGTGGGGGGCAGTCAGGTGCATGGGTCGTGGGGGAGTTGGGCAGGAGAGCCTTGGAGGAGCTGCGTTTGTGCCAGGCATGCAGGGCAGAGGCCAAGGGAGTCAGCATCAGAGCAGGAACACAGGCCATGGGGACTGGGAAGGCCAGAGCAGAGGCTGCAGCAGAGCAAGAAGCAGACCCAGGGAGGGAGTGACTTGCCCATAAATGGGTGTTAGGTTTCCTAACCCAGTCCTCGGTCCTCTGTCCTTGGCTGGCGGTCAGGTCTGGGTGTGGAATGAGTGGTAGCTGTTAGTAACCTGTTCTTCTTCCCTCCTGGAGCCTCCTGACAGCCAGACGTCCTGGCGGGTGGAGCAGCAGAGATGGGACAGGGTGGGTTCCTTTCCTAGCTTTATCACCACATCTCCCTCTTCCTGCCCACCCTCAGGGGCTTTGGAAAGCAGGCCAGGGTGCTTGGGCACTGGGGCCCCTGCCCAGAAGTCCTTCCCTGTCTCCAGCACCTGGGCTTGCTCAGCCATCTGTCCCAAAGCTTCCTTAAGACACCTGGGCACTCTTGTTCAGAGGATGGACGTTTATTAGCACAACCAGCTGTGCCGCACAGAACGTGTATTCAGACAGGGATCCCTGCCCGGGGGGCTCACAATCTAAACGAGACACAACACGTACACACAGGACACAAACACAGGGAGTGGGGCATCTTCAAGGGGCACAGACGGTCGGGGAGCCACGGCTGGGGCGTACAGTGTGCGCAGCGATGTCCTGCCGGGGGTGGTTGTGGGGGAGAAGAGAGCGCAGCGTGGCCCAGGGTGGCCTTCCGGAAAGCAGCGGCATCCAGGAGGGGCTTCCGGAGGAAGAGAACACCAGAGGGCAGTGGTCCCAGGCCCAGGAAGGGAGGGGTGAGTCTCAGTGTAGTCACGGGTGGAGCGGCCTACCAAGTAAAGGCAGGAAGGAGAACAAGGCGAAAAGTCCAGGAGAAGGCTCTGGGCCCCTGGCTATAGGCCGTGACCTCTGCTGGGCCGAGCTGTCCCTGTTTTCCGGCCCAGTTTTCCGGAGCTGTTTTCTCAGACAAAGTTGGAACAGAGGTTCTGAAAAGGGACACTCGTGAGACTACTTACCTGACCCTCAGGCTCCCTCCGATCTCTGGGAAAGAGATCAGAGGACAAAAGAAATGACCACCTTTGGACTGGACGTTTACACTAGGTTCTCAGACATTGGTGGGACAGGAAGGGGCGGGTGGGCAGCTTCAGGTGGGGGTACTTAGTGCTGCGGGAGGAGGCAGCTGCCGGCCAGGTGCTGGGGAGCACCTGTCACCCTCTCACTTGGGAGTGGGGCAGGAGCCAGCAGATGGACACACGACATCGGAGGGCACTTGTTCCCTCCATGCCTGTAACCGAGGTAGCACCTTCCTTCTGAAGTACCCTGAGAGCTGCCAGGCCTCGCTTCCCCTGGCGATGTGGTGGTGGTGGGGGCTGGGATGGTCGTTATTTCTCTGTGGTCTGAGATTAGAGGAAGGAAATGGCTTATCTGGGACCACAGTGGCTGGAGAAGGACACTGAGCCCAGTGCCCACAGGCTGGGTCTGGCAATCAGCTCTTTTGAGTAGAAGAGACTTTTTTGATCCTAAAGGATTAAACCCAGAAAGGGTGCAGAGAAGCCACAGGTGCAGCCAATAGAGCTGGAGCTCCTCAGGGACCAGGAAGGAACTGATGCTGATCTGAAACCACAGTGGCCCAGTCAGAGTTCAGGCGGTGATGCGGAAGGTGGAGGGTACCCCGCTTGGTTTGTCCGACCTTTCTTGGAAGTTGGTGAGGGTCTCCTGGGGACTGGGGGAGGGGGTGTAGGGCTGGGTGAGCTACAGGGGTACCCCTCAGACCTCACCAAGACTCCACTCCCAATAAGCCTTGCTTCAGGCCTGATTCAGGAGGTGTGGCTGCTCCCTGCTTTCGGGCCAGCTGGTGGGTTTATATTCTAGATCTGAAGACAGGCCTGGAAGGGCCTCACCACCAGTGAAGACAAATCTCCAAGTTGAGGGGAGACTCGGCCCCAGGCTCCCCATCCCCCTCACCCCATTGCCTCTTCCCCTGGGAGGTGAGGGAGGGCTGGGACCCACGGAGGAAACAGCCAAGGCCCTACTTTTCCACGATCCTTTATTAATCAGAACAGGCCTTGCACACACAGCAGGGCCCATTCCCACAAAAATATGATTTTGCAAAGAGGAAATCTTGCTGGCTTAGAGGGTGGTTGTAGTGGAAAATTTTTGTATGGTTCTTGTTTCCTTTTTTCCCTTCAGTTTTTCATTTCTCTTTGCTGCCTTTTTTTTTTTGTGACAGTGGGTTTTTGTTTTGTTTTGTTTGTTTTTTTTTATAAAACACTTGCGCTCAAGGACTCAAACACAACACAAACGACGGCCGCCAACCCCCACCCCTGGGGCCCCAGCTGGGTTGGGGGCTCTGGGGGACCCCTTGGCTTTTTTTTTTTTTTTTTTGTGGCTGTTTTCCTGGTGTCTGGCACCGGTGGGCAGGTGCGGGGTCCTGGGGCGGTGGAATTTGTACAGCAGTTCCCTGGGGAAATGGTCACAAGAAAGGGTACCTGAACAAGATGACAACTCAGTCTAGGGCGCCCTCAAAGACGAGAGGTGGCGCTCACGAAGGGGCCTGGGACACAGTGAAGGGACAGATGGGCCCAGGCCGGCCTTGGCTGTCCCTGGAGGCTCGGTGCGGGTGGGGCAGGTGGGCCTTGCTTTCAGACTGCAGTAATAATACTTTGCTCACGGGTAGCACCTTCAGAGTTCTCCTGCCTTGACCCCCAGGTCAGGTGACAGCGGCCTCACAACCTCCCCTATGAGGTAGGTGAAGTATTATTACCATCATTTTACAGATAGAGAAACTGAGGCCCCAGGAGTGTGGGTGATTTGCCCAAGGTCCTGGGATCGCGGCAGGACTCCCGTGCTCTCCCTCATCCTCCAGTTTCCCCATTCCCTGTTCTCCTATAGGCCTAGACCACCCCTGCCCTCACCCCATACCACCCACCTCCTCCCGTGCCAACACACCCAGCCCTTGGCCCACCACCTGGCGCCTCTTGCCCAAGTCCCAGCTATGCATCTGGGGCCTGGGGACCCCAGGCCACTTTCACCAAGGTGCCTGGGTGGGGTCAGACAGGGAACAGACTTGGCGCGGAGATGCTCTCTGCATACGATTGGCTAGGAGTCCTGTGGTGGGGCTCGGAAAAAGGGCTGCAATGGTCCTGCCCACTCTTTGCAAAGTGGTTCAATCCCCCAGCTCTGCAGCAGTAGAGGGGGCCTGGGACGGGCTCACTCACTAGCTTGCCTCCCACAGGGTGGAGGGGCACAAGATCCCCTCCACCTCTCGAGACAGCACCCTCTCTTCGCTTCCCCAGACTTGAATTGCTATCCTCCTGTTTCCGTTGCAGGGGGCTGGCTGCTACCCAGCCCACTGGATAAGGGATGGTGCATTTGGGACAGACCCTCATTTTAAGCAAAGCTACAATAGAGAAAAGTGTGGATTTACAAGGAATGTGGGTGACTATCTGCTGTACATTAGCACTTTTCACTCTACAAAAGGATTCACCTACTTTGTATGATATTCCTCCAGATCCAAGGGGAAGGGATGAGGGCAGGAGTGTGAGATTCAATGTCAGAAAATTTCGATATGGGCAAAAATGTGACCCATCTGCTGCAGAATGCTCAGCTCAAGGGGAAGCTTACTGAAGGAGAATGGTTCTCAAATGCCCATGCTTTTGCCATGCTCTCCCTTCCTGGGGGGTCAGCCCATCTGGGGTAGAACTGTGGTCAGAGGCTGCGGTCACCGACTGCGGTGTCCGGGCGCCACCTGGCGGTGTATGCTGGGAATGTCAGGTCCGGGCTCGCGGACCTCTGGATTCGAAGCTGTCCCCAAGCTGTCGTGTATCAATACCAGGACCCGCATGGGGATGAACGGGTTTAAGCAGGGATCATCATGAAATCTACTGTCTCCAGGGGGAAGCCAGCTCTAGTCTCTGCAGCAGCTGAGGCAGAGAAGCCACGGCTTCTGTGTTTGGGGCAACCTCAGAACTCACAAAATCCTGGAATTCTCCCTGCTTCCTTGACCTGAACGGAGAGGGGCAGAAGGAGCTGCTGTCTGAAGGACAGGGAGCAGTGGGGAAGGTGAGGAGATACTCCTGCAGAAGGCTGGGTGGTGCAGGGCCAGAGACAGTGACAGGGGATGAAAGGGAGGGTCTGTGAGGTGGAGGATGGAGGGGTGGAGGAATGTGTGTGGGTGGGTGGGGGCGGGGCTCTGCAGACAGAAAGAGTGAGAAGGGGAAGGAAGCTGGGAATCATGTAGAATACAGCCAGCGGGGCTGGAATGTGAGATCTGGGATGAAGAAGGGTGTCTCTGGATAAGGGTGTTAGGGAAGAACTAGTGGGGGCTTGGGACCCCAAGGAAGAAGGGAGCAGGTGGGTTCTGGTGGAACATGATACACACAGTAGGTGCCTAAAAGGTGTGAAACCATGTTCACTAGATGAAATCACTGGGGAAGGAACTCTGAGCAGAGAGAGGCCCTGTGGGGTGCGGGAGACAGGAGGGGAAACAGCAGGAGGCGGTCCCAGTCTCAGCCCAGCTCAAGTCTGCCCCTCTTCCCCACCCCAGCCTCCCCTACCCCCGCCACTCACCCCTCACCTGCCCCCTGTCCTCTGCCTCCTCTCCTGTCCCCTGGCTCAGTGCACTGTCCTCTCTGGGCCTCATTTTGTGAAACCCTGCCCTCTCCTCAGTCTTCAGCACTGCTGGCCCCAGGGGGACAGGGAGCGAGCCCCCTACCCCACACAAACATGCACACGCATACACACGCACACACAGTGGACACGACACAAGTACACAGGGCTACGGCTCCGGGACCCCAGAGGGGGTATACTATCCTTGGCATTCAGGGCCCAGCCGGCACCTGAACTGCCCTGGGTCAGGCCTCTCCTGGCCAGGCCAGGGCCAAACGCCTCAGCCTCCCCTCTCCTGGGCCCAGGCCGAGGGCTGGGGAGGGAGCAGCCTCTCTCCACTCCAGGCACTGCCTTAAAGAAAACGGGGGACCGTGCCCACCTGGCGGGCCTCTGGAGGGATCTGCCTGTTTGCCTGTCTGGCTCTCACGACCTCCCCCACTTCTTTAGTATCAGCAAGTCAGGAAGGAAAGGGGCAAAGCAGGAAAATGGCTCCCAGAGCCCCTCCCCCAGAGCTGGACTGGCGGAGGATGGGGCTGGTACTTCCTAGAAATGGGGCCCAAATGCTTTCTGGGACCCCTCCCTGGCAAAGCTGCAGGGTCCTCCCCTCACCCACGGCAGGGGGACCAGGCCCGGCGTTGTGCATAAAGTGGTGAGGGCATGATGGGGACCTGGTCCCTCGGCCCCCTGGGCCTCCTCTGGCCCACTCAAGCCTTCAGCTGGTGCCACTGGGCCACAGGCTGCCGGGGACGGGCAATCATGTCCTTCCAGTGTTTCACCTCCCCAGGCCCGCTCTTCCAGGACAGGTAGATCTGGGGAGAGAGGGACAAGGGCAGCATTAGTGGCTCACTCTGAGGCATTGTCCCCTGCCCCCATGCGGGGCGGACACTCCATCTCCACAGCTTCACAATGACCCCCTCAGCGGTGATCAGGGTGACCAAGGGGCTTCCTCAGGCAGTGACACCTGTGTCACAGAGCAGCCCATCCCACCCCTGCCTTCCCCTGCTAGCCTGACCTACTTTCTTTTTTGAGCCTGGGCAGGCACAGCCCTTCCCAGTTAAACTTCCGACCTGTTTTGCAGTGGGCAGGGCGGGGGAGGGGGAGTAGGGGCGTTGAAGGTGAGGGTGGGGGCGGTTGGCCTCCATGCTCTTCCCTCCCCCCAAGTGTTGGACACTATCTTTCCTTAGTACCATCACTCCCACCCCCTGGGCCCTTACTACACACCAGGAACTGAGCCAGGGGCTTTCTACACAGAGGTCATCAAGTCCTGACCTGTGAGGCAGGTGTATTATCTCCATTTTACAGATGGAGAAACTGAGGTGCAGAGAGTTAAGAGACTTACTATAGTCACAGAATTTATAAGTCGTGCCAAGGGATTTAAACCCAGGTCTGGGGCTCGACACTACCAGCCCGATCCCGCCAGCCTCTGCGTTAGGGAGTTCGCAGCCTAGGGGTCTGCATGCATGATCCCCAGCTTGTGTGGGTGGCTGGCTACGGGGCTCCCTAAGCTACCTGGGCCAGAGCCAGAACAAACTCACCTCCGCCTTACTTCAGCCCACAGACAGCAGGGCTGCTTCAATGGGAGCTATAACTGGTATCTACGGAACTCCCTACTCCAAAAGGCTAAGCTGCAGAAAAGCTTAGACATAGGTAGTAGTTACTTGGCCCATGGCCCTCAGCCTGAGCTGGACAAGGAGGGGCCGAACAGGCCCCAGCCCCGCTCAGAACACAGAGACCCGCTGGGATTTGGGTGAACCTCTCCTGGGGAACTGTCTCACCTAGAACTGTCTCACCTGGGCCTTGCTAGATGGCAGACAGGGCCAGCCCCCCTCTGTGAGGCAGCTGCTTCCCCCCTCACCTCCAGTATCTGCGTTCTCCATTCCCATCTGGGGGAGGGATGCTTCTGCCTTGGCCCCCTTCCCGGTGGGGGTTCCTCCTGTTTCCCCCACATTGGGGCCAGGCCTCGCTTACCCACTGTCTGCTCTTGCCTGCTCCTGGAATCTCTCCTTCCTCTCTGCCTGCCCCGGTCACTCACTGGCTTCCTGCACTGTTCCTGGTCAGACCTCCACGTCTGAATGAACACACGTGCCCTTCATGGGGAGGTTTCAGAAGTAACTTTTATTATAATAGTAGCTGACATGCATGTTCCTAGTGCTGTGCTATGCATCTCACCTGTGTTCCTGAGCCGCCCAGCACTCTTCGAGGCTGGGGCTGTCTTGTTCATTTTAAGGGGGAAATGAGGCTCAGGAAGGTTATGGCTGTCAATAGTTAGAGCTGGGACCTGGGCCCCGGCAGTCTCACTCCCAAACCCCTACTCTTAACACCAAACCATGAAGAAGCACAGGAATGAATGTTTCAGAGTAGAAACACGGAAGGCTGTATGTCACAGAAGCACACCCCGGAAAGACTCAAGGCCAGGTGTGGATGTTTTGGCTAATATATGAGTAGGAGAGGTCACTTTTTACACGGAGAATATCTACATATCTCAGCCACTCTTACACCACCCTGTGAAGTGCTGTAGGGTCGGTATCAGCAGCTCCATTTCACAGATAATGGTGCTGAAGCTCAGAGAGGCGAGTGGCTTGCCCAAGGTCACACAGCCACTTAGCAGCAGAAGAGGTAGGATGTGAAGCCAGGTGTTTGGAGTCTGACTGCAGCTCCCCACACGGCCCCACACAGCTTGCCCTCTGCAGATGGGACCCTGGGCGACACTGCTCTGAGGTCCTTACCCTGAAGGTCCTTTTGGGATCCCGGGCAATTCCTCCTCCCATTTCCTCTCCCCGCTGCGTTTCCAGCAGCCTGTCTCAGCTGGTGGACCCACAGTACGACACAGGGAGAATCCTGTCCACTCCCCTCATTTTCAGAGGTCCAGAGAGGGGAAGGGACTGACCCTATCTCTCCCACTCTCCAGCCCTGGGCTCACCTGCTACCCCTCCTGTTCCTTGTAAGCACAGACCCTTGCTGGGCGCCAGCTGGCGTGCCACCCCACCTGCCTCGCCCCTACCTTGCCGATGACATCGTTGCGACTGAGCTTGTCCTTGTCCATGACAGTGATGATGATGGTCGTCTCCCTCAGCTTCTCCGTGGGGATATCAAAGGCAAAGGACTCGTTGAAGATGGGGTTCAGGTTCCTCTTCATCGTCACCGTCTTCTTCTTCTCCACCCGCTTGTCCTTGTACATCAGCCACACCTTCACGTAGGGGTCTGGGAACAAGGAGGGGAAGGGTCAGCGGAGCAGTGGGCAGCTTCCCAGGATACCCTTCTCCCTCCAGGGGTGGAAGCTGGGGCCAGAGGGGCTGAGTGCTTTCTGCAGAGGGCCAGGAAAGTTCCAAGTGAGAAGGGACTCAGGGGATCAGCAGATGGAGGAGTGGAAGGGACTTTAGCCGTCACTACTTCCTCCTGTGAACACGAACGAGGAAAGGGAGCCCCAGAGAGCCCAGGTCTCACCCAAAGTCACAGACAAGTAGTGTCGGAGCTGGGGCTAGAAGCCAGGTCTCCCCACCGCAGTGTCCTCTTCTTCATGACTGTGGCACGGACAGAGCCTAAGAGGATGCCGACCCAGAGGCGGCTCCAAAGGGGGCCACCCAGGGCCCTAGGGGAGAGGAGCTGAGGCTGGAGGGGTGGAGGCGTGGGAGTCGGGGCTAATGGGAGCAGTGTGGACCTTGCTATTCCCAGCCAGTGTGACACCGGTGTCCCCGTCCCCAGAACCACCCCAGCCCATCTGCCCTCTGCCTCAAGAAGCCCCAGAACCTGATGTGCCCCCGATGTCCATGGCTTTGAGGTTCCGTGCTTTGATGATGTTCACGATGATGGAGTTGGCAGAGGGGTTGTAGCAGAGAGACAAGAGCAGCTCCCCTCGGCTCCCCTGGGGGGCAGAGGGGATGGGTGAAGCTGAGCCATGCCCCCAGCTGGGCTATGCCCCCAGATCCCCACAAAGGGAGGGCCAGAGGGCCGTGGGGACCAGGAAGCAGGAAAGGTTTTCAAGCCCTCTGGCCTGCCCCACAGCCCCAGGCCCCCTCCACCCTGACCTGGGTGCTTGTGCCCCCTCTGTCTATCACCTCAGTCCTGCTTGATTATCCCTCCTCTGGCAGGTCTGTGCTCGGCCCCCTAACCCCCTCCCTGAACAGAGCCCTGGGTTCTTCACCACAGCTCAAGTGGGTCCCCCGAGTGCCAGGCCCCAGTGCTGAGAGTGCTGGCGGGAACTCAGCCCCATCAAAGCCACCCACCTGCACCCCTCTGCACAGCACTCCTGACCTTCCCGAGACTGAGGGGCGACTAGGCCTGGGTCTGTTGGCCCTGTCCACCAGCCCCCCACCAGGGGCCCGCAGCTGGGGCCTTACACTCCCATCGCTGCATGGCTTCAGATCCTTCCAGAAGGTCTGCATCTGGGTCAGGTCCACCTTGTTGAGGGGGATGGACACCTCCCCAATGGGGTCATTGCGGCTGAAGCGGTCATAGTCCAGGACCTGGAGGTAGAGGACCCTCTGCACCACCTTCTCGTAGGGGAAACCTGAGGGACAGACAGTGCAGGTGACCAGTGGGACAGGGGGCCCCCTGGGGCCTGGGCAGGGTGGGGCTCCTGCGCAGGAAGGCCGGTGAGGAGTGGGACTGGCTCTGTCCCTTCAGGCTGCCACCCACCCAGCACAGTGGGCCACACCTGCATTCAGGCCTTCCTGAAGCCTTAGCAAGAACTGTCACTGTCTCCTCTGTTTCTTGTGACAAGTCTCTGTGGTGGATGGTCTCCTGTCCTCTTTACAGGTAAGGAGACTGAGGCTCGGATGGCTTGTATCACCTGCCTAAAGTCCCACAGATACCACAGAGCAGAACTGGGACCATCCATTCACTCGCTCATTCATCGCGCATCCGCCTCTGGGACCGGACTGCGGTCCCCTTGCTCTCTGGGCAGCCCTGCCACTGCCAATTGTCCTGAGGCAAGTCTGGGCAAGCAGCCCTGCCTGAGGTGAGCAGGGCTGCCAGACAGGAAACCCCGGAGGACCCAGCAGAGGGAAAAGGCAAAGGCACGAAAGTCCGGTGGACGTATGACCTGGGGCTGTGCACTTACCTTCTCATCCTCCCAACGCATCAGCCTGTCCTTCCGACCTTCCTCACCGGATCCCACAGCCGTCCCCTTCTCCACTGTCCCCTCCCTCCTCCAAGCCACCGGCACCGCTGGCCTAGACAGTCACAGGGTCTCCAAACCGCCCTCCCCACTTGCTCCCTTTCTCCTCCTGCCCATTCTCAACACAGCAGCCAGAGTGAGCTTTTAAAAATAGAAATCACATCATAACACTCCTGCTTAAAGCTTTTCAGTGGCTATCAGTGCACTTAGAGTAAAAGCCGTGCACTGGCCCACTTGTCTTGCGACCACTCTCCAACAGTGACCGGGCTCCGGCCACCCGGCCCCCTTCACTGCCTTTCCTGCGAGGCAGCCCAGCTGGCCCCCGCCACGCCCCATCTCCTCTTTCTTTCCTGGCATCCTAGATGGGGTCAGGCTCCCTGTCCTGCACTCTGGCACTTTCCTTTTGCCGCTGATATCACAGGCCATAATGGAGATTTATCTGTTTCCTTGAGCCTGACTCTCTCACTGGGCTAGGATTTCCAGGAAGGTGTTTCGGTCCTCAACCACTGGATCCCAGCATCTAACACTGTTCCTGGCACGTAGTAGTCACTCGATAAATATTTGTTAAGTGAATCGATAACTGAACAAGTAAGTGCTGGTGAAATGGCCCGATGGAGCCATGGGAGTGTGCCGGGTGGAGCGGGAGCTGTGGTTGGAGGGAGAGCCAGGGAAGGAGCTTGGATGGGATGGACCAGGTCCTTGGAAACCAAGGGATGGTCTGAAGCTGGAGCTGTTGGATCCTGGGGGGCGGGGCCAGCCTGGGAGGTGCAGGGTGCACAGACCAGCCTGGAGGCCTGAGGGGATCAGATCCTGAACCAGGGTATGAGCAGGAAGGAGAGAGGACACCACACCTCAGCCCAACTGATGGAGGGGATGAGCTCTGGAAGATTCTAGTGCCTTCAACCAGAGACGCTAGAAGTGCAGAGAAGCCTCTGACAGGAGCAGGTGCACTAGAAGATGAAATCCTATGTTCCTTGGACTTTTGGCCTCATGTTGAGGGGGTCTATATCATCTTGGAGTACTCAGCTTAGAGTACTCCAGGGACCTTGCCCAGGTGACCTTTGGCAACTATTCAGGTGACATGCATGACAAATGTTCCGGCAATGTTGGAGGTTTCAAGAGGCCCTTGCACCTGAGTTAGCTCTCTTCAATGCCAGATCCTATTTGGCAAAATCCTATTCATCCATCACAACCCATTCTGAATGGCCCTTCTTCTGGGAAATGTTCTTCAGCACTGCCAAGGGGAGCTCATACTGGGTTCCTGCAGCACCTATCATGCAGGGCATGGCCTAATTATTTACACATCTCCACATCTCTGTCCTCCATTCCACCAGCAATGCCTTGAGGGCCACAATTCTGTTCTGCTCCCCCAGTACCTAGGAAAGTACCTGGCCCAGAGATAATGCTAGATGAAGGTTTATGGAAGGGAAGAGTGGATTGGGACTGTGCCCATAAGCCTGGCCCCACTAACTGGCTCCATACACCTCTGGACGGCTGAGCCTCTTGCTGGTTGTACCATCTCTAAACTGACCCCCATGCTCCCCTGGGGAGGAGGAGGGTCAGAAACAGGGGCACCCACTAGTTCACCCTCAATGGTTTATTTAGTGGGAGAGCTGGCTGCCGCCTTGCAGAAGGGGTAGGATGCCAGATCACTGGGACACCAGGTGGAAGACAGTCCCGGGGCACATACTGAAGGTTCCAGAGAGCCAGGGCACTGGGATTTGTTCTCACTGGTGGAACAGGGCTGTTGGGCATTGTTCCCATGCATCCGGAGGGCACTGCTGTGAGCACAGAGAGGCTTGGGAACTTGCTCCACATCACACAGCTAGTAAGTGGCAGAGCTGGGATTCAAACTCAGGAAGCCTGGGCCATACCCTGTGCTCTTAACCACTACACTGTGGTCGCTCCAGATGCTCCCCCTGCAGACCTGTGTGTGCCCCCTTCCTTCCTGCCCTTCTGAGATGAGCCCTGTGTTTGAGCTGAAGGCCGGGGGGCAGCCCAGCTTTCCTCCTGAGCCTCTGGCTGTGAGGCCAGCTCCACCCAGCGTTCTGGCCTAGTCCCAGGTCCACACAGCATGCAGCAGGTTAACTGGGCAGGACACGTGCTGCGAGGGCTTTGTTTGTGTGTCTGCACACGTGCTTTTGTGCCTGTGGTCATGTGTGTACAGGTACATGGTTGGGTTGGGCAGTCGTGGGGGCAGGGAGACAGGCCCTGGGTGGGCAGGGGCAGCATCAGCCTCACCTTCAAAGAGGAAGGTCTCGTTCCAGTGGGGGTTCAAGTTCTTCCTCTTCACCTTGGTCTCCAGCTTGTGCTTCTTGTCTGGCAGCAGGTAGATCTTGACAAAGGGGTCGCTGGTGCCGCTGAAGTCCTTGGCCGGCAGCTCCTGGGCCTTCATGATCTTCACGGTGAGCGTGGACTCCTGGAAGTTGTAGCCGACGCTGAACTGGATCCGGCCCAGGTTCTCTCGGCTGCAGCCCTCATGGGCCTCGTCCTCCTCGGAGCCTGGGGAGAGCTGGGGGTAGGGCAGAGGCCGGCAGCGTTGGGGGCGTTCTGTTCCCCGAAAGCCCTCTGCTGCAGCCCAGCACAGCCAGGAGGCCTCTCTGTGCCCAGGCCAGCCCAGCTTCTGAGAGGTGCACTCTCCCGTCACCATGGGGGGCTGGTGGGGCTGTTGCACATTCACACCCAGCTGAGGATGCTCAGACAGAGGGCAAGTGCCTTGGAAAGGGTCACACAGGGAGGGAGGGCAGTACATACCTCACTCCCCAGCCTCCCTGGATGCCCCGGGTCTGCTGCCCTCTTTGCCCCAACACAGGCTGCCCTCGCCTCCCCTGGTCACCACTGAGCTGGCTGGTCCTGGGCTCCCTCCTCCAGCTTCCCACTCTCCCACAGCTCTGCGGGGCATTTGT
This sequence comes from Anoura caudifer, assembly GCA_004027475.1. Classification (NCBI taxonomy): domain Eukaryota; kingdom Metazoa; phylum Chordata; class Mammalia; order Chiroptera; family Phyllostomidae; genus Anoura; species Anoura caudifer. Next base: position 387,380 of record PVKU01000119.1, read on the forward strand.
GTGTGTTTTGTGAAATACACCAACACAGAAAGCTGGGCTACCAAACAGATGAGGGCGATTGTTCACATCTCAAAAGAATGGACCGTGCTATTTCTTTGGAAAGTGACTTTGGAGTTCTGAGGAAAATGTGATTTACAAAATGAGAGAGGCGAGTTTTCAGAAGTGATGCCTGCTTGTGTAAGGTAGGGGCATTACAAACACAGATTCCCAGGCCTGAGGCTCTGGAGGCTTGATGTGGTGGAGTTTGGGGACCTGGGGGATGGGCAACAGAGTTGTTTAAAAGAGGCCTCTGAGTGCTGCACAGCATCCTGAGGACCACACCTGATCCGGACCACACCTGATCCAGCCCCCGCCCCTCAGTGGTGCCACTTGGGCTGACCCAGCCACTGACAGATGCGCAGAAGGGGGTGGGGGTGCACGGGTATCTCATTCCCAGGCTGACACTGAGACAGGAAGCAGATGGAGCGGGTGTCCTATCCAAGTCTTCTCAGCTGTGGCTGCTCATTGGGAATATCTGGGTAGGCTTTAGAATACTGCCCACTCCTGGCCACCTGGGTCCCACCCTGTCCCCCACCCCCAAACCAGAAGGTCCATATGGCCCTTCTTTCCTCTGGGAGAGGCGGCCCCAAGTTCTGAAATACTAAATAATACAGGTGATAAGAATAGTATAGTGTGCACCTGCCATGGCAAAAGACTCTTACATCACCTTACCGATCCCTGACAATAGCAGCAAAGTGGTTATCACCGCTCTTGCTGAGGAGACTGGCTCAGAGAGGTTGAGTCACACGCCCAAGACTGCGCAGCAATGTGAACCTTCTCTGGCTTGAAAGCCCACTCTTTCTACCAAAGCAGGTCCACATCCCAGGGTAATGTTGGGTCTTCCCCCCAAGCCAGTGAGGATGCACCTGCCCCAGGTGAGAAGCAACCAAGTCATACAAATAATAGGATCTGCCACACCTGTGGCCCTGCCCTGTGCCAGGCACCTGGCCCTCATGCTCCCTGCAACGTCTGAGGACGCAGGTGAGGCCGTATTCCGTTTGGTTCAGGACAGAGTTGCCTGGGATTAAGTGGTTCGAGGAAGCTCAGACCCAGGTCAGTGCTGGCCACCACAAGCGCCCTTCCAGCTCTCCTCACTGTCACTCTCATTTCCTGCCTGAAGTTGGGAAGGGGCTGAGCTGCTCCCCACCCTCCTCTTCTTCACAGTGGAAGAGGGTCCCTCCCCACTGCACCCCACCCCCCGCCCCCGGCCTATCCAGGCATCCCGGCAAGCTGCACCCCAGGGGCCCTGAGAGAGTGGCTTCCCTACCCAGACCCAGTCCCCCTACCCACTCCTTCCCTCTCCAGGCCCCTGTGAACTCGGTTTCTGCATCCGCAGAATGGGACTGTGAGTCCTAGGGGTTCCTGGGAGGGTTAAATGGGTTCTGGCCCCTCCCATGGTGCTGCTCTGAAGTCTGGGCCCAGCCACTGCTGCCCTGGGGCCTGCAAAGGCCTCTTGTCCCTTCTCGTTCCTCCCAAAGTTGGGGTGGAGTCCCTGGTGACCGGGGTCCAGGTGGCCCCAGACCCACCTGAGGGCTCTCTGGTCACTTGGCTCCCAAACAAGATGGTCTGACAGTGGGGGTGGGTTGGGCCAAGTGGGCTTCAGCATCGAAGCAGGCAGTGAGTTTGTGCTGGCTTCCAGCTCTGGAGCCCTAATTAACCAGCTGGGGCAGCTCCAAGAGCTGTTTCCAAGGCAACTGGGCTGGCCACCCCCACCACGCCCCAGGGGAGGTGCTGTCTGAGCCCCTGCTCAAGTAGAAGCATCCAAAAGCCTTTGGGTAGTGCTGAGGTGGGGTGACTCGGGTTGAGATGGGGGTGTGGCCCAGCCTCCCCTCTGATCCTTCCTCTGACCAGCTGGGTGCCCCACTCCTTTTCCTGACCCCCAGCTTCTGACAGCCTGGGGCTGGGAGAGCAGATGGAGGTTTACTTCTGACCTGCTTGGCTGCTGCTAATGACCTGCCTGTGGCTGGGCAATAGTGCCTATCTGGCCTTGTCCGAGGGTCCTGTGAGGGGGCATGAGGCCTATACTTCCTCCCTCTGTCTGGGCTGGCTGCCCCTCCCTGGGAGCCACAAGGGGCAGGCAAGCTGGCTGGGAAAGGGCTGTCCCTTCTGGGAACCTGGCTACTGGGAAGCTGTGCAGACAATTCAGAGAATGTGCAGAAAGACAGGACGGCCTGTGGCGATGGCCTGTGCAGAGGGGGCAATGGCTGAGCCATCTACATGGGCAAGGGACAGATAAGACGGTTGGGGAGAGCCAGGCACGTGAGGACATGCAGGGTGGGGCAAAGGGGAAAGGTGAGGAGGCCCAAGGGAGACCCAACCTGGAACAGGGAAAACCTGATGCTACAACCTGCACCCAAGGGAAACACAGACCCTGAGACCCACCTCAGGCCTGGGGCCAGGGGGTCTGCATTTTAACAAGATCCCTGGGCTGGGCTAGAAAGCATGGGCGGGGTGGGGGGTGGGTGGATGGTTAGGCCAGCTGGAACCCTAAATGGCAAAGGGTGGGGCCTAGGGGTTCTGGGGGCCTCAGGGAGGGTAGGGGCTGTGGTACCAAGGCAGTGGGCAGGGGAACTCTGAATTGAACAGTGTCTGCACTGGTGAGGGCCTGAGAGCCACCCACCCCTTCCTTCTCTCTATGGGAGGGAGGCAGGAGGGGAGCCCAGTCCAGGGAGGGGAAATGATTTGTCCCAGGTTATGTCCAGTAGGAACACAGCTGGCACTGGGTTCCCACCCTCACACCTTCCCCAAGCCTCCCTGGGGCTTCTGAGCTGCCAAGGGTGGACTGACTCCTGCCAGGCCTTTGGAAAACAGATGAGGCAAATGGCCATGACTTGTTGATGCTGCCACCAGAGGGCGCAATGTGAAAGCCCCCACCACCTGCCTCGGTGAAAAATGCCCCAGAACCACAGGGCTGGGATCCTGGTGGGGTGACGTGTGGACAGGAAAACTGCAGGACCCACAGTTCCTGCTCTCCTGATCTTGCTGGCCTGCAGCTGGACCCCAGCAGTGGGGGATGGGAAGGTCTCGGGGATGGGAAGGTCTCTGGGATGCGGGTGCGAGGTCTACTCCACAGGGAGCGCTGCCTCAGACCTCTGCCCAACGGGATGCCCCTCCGAGAAAGGAGGCACCTTCTGTCCCCAGTCTTCTGCCCACTAGCCCTTCCTTCTAGGACCATAAAACCATCTCCCATGAGAAGGTTTTCTTAGGCCCCTGCTCAACCCAGAAAGACACTGGAGGAGGGCAGTGTTCCTATCTTCACTTGACAAGTGAGGAAACCGAGGCAGGAGAGCCTGTTCTGATGAAAGAGCTGGTCACCATGCTGGTGCCCCTACCTGAGTGAGCGGCCCCCATGCTGTCCCCAGTTTCCGTACATGCGCCCCCCCCAGGCCCCCTCACCCAGCTCCTGTGTGGGCCCCTGTCCTCCAGCCCTCCTCACCATGAGCATCTCGCTGGTGAGGGAGTTGACGAGGTCCGAAACGGAGGAGCGGGGCTCGGTCCGACGGTCAGACTCATCGTGAGGCGTCTGGCTGGGCACGGGGGCTGTGTTCACCGCCTTCCCTCCTGCAGGCAACCTAGGGGCGGGGTGGGGTCCCGGGTGAGCGAGACTGGAGGTGGGCGGGGCTGGCTGGGCACCACGGCCTGGGTGGTGGCAGGACCTTCTCTGAGATCTGAGCAGCTGCCACCTCCTGCAGGTCAGTAGGAACTGTGCTCTTGTCCACAGGGAGGCCTGGCTCCCAATCTCCCCACCTGTCCCAGTGTGATCTGCCTTGGCCGCCCCTGTGGATGCTAGTTTGGGGGGGTCCTCCCACTCCACCTGTTCCCCAGAAAAACCCCACCCTTCACTCACAGTTTGCCTGGTGGTGTCCGGGCATGCCTCCCTCCCCAGAGGCCCCCTGTATCCCTGCTCGCCCCAGCCTGGGAGGAGAGGCTGCAGGGTGGCATGTCCAGGTGGCCTCTCCGCATCATTACCCTCCGCAGACACACCCAGAGTACCTATCTCCCGGATGCCCCACCTGTGTTTGTTCGGGCTCAGCCAGCACACAGGTGCCCTTCAGGCACGAGACTGACCAGGCGAGGTAAGGACCAGTGTCCACACAGCTCTGTCCAGCAGAATGTTCTATGATGACAGCAGTGGTTTATTACCTGTGCTGTCCATGGGTGGCTACTGAGTATTTGCAATGTGGCCACTGCAACTGAGAACTGAATTTTTAATTTTGTTTGACTGAAACTCACTTAGATTTAAATAGTCACCTGTTGGGTAGGGGAAGCCGTCACCCTTGGCTCTCCAGTCCCCACCCTTACCCCACTCTGAGGCCTGCACATTTGAGAAGGCTCTCCCCCAGGGTCGGAGAAAGTTGGGGTACCACCCAGAAACCCCAGATCTGACCATTCCATGAGAGGCCCTGTTGGCACCCCAACTCCACACTGTTTCCAGGGAGCCAGACTCTCTGGCCCAGCAGCTGGGCAGTGAGCCCAGGCTCCATCTCGCTGGGCTCAGGAAGGGGGACTAAAAGCCTGTCCAGGGACCAGCTTGGAACATCCCATGAGGAGGAGAATGGGGCAGGCAGCATGGAGGAGACCGGGACACTGGCAGCGTGGGGCTCAGGACAGGCTACAACAGAACAGCTTCAAAAGTACCAGAGCCAAACATGGAGACCACACAGGCTGGACACAAGCCACGGCCCTTGGTATGGACCAGCCACCAGCACACAATTGGCCAAGACAGACACAGACAGACATGCATGGAATATGCCAGGTCCTGGAAGGAAGACACCAGGATGCACAGAATATGCCAGGTCCTGGAGGGGAGACACTGGGACCCAACAGCAGGGTGCATGTGCGTACAAACACACTCACAAGTGCACATAAGCCCAACATACACCCAGGGGACAGGGTGGGAATGGCACAGGCGACAGGCAGGTTGACCAGAGCAGCGAGGTGACACACACCCAGGGGTGCACACACATTGAGCCCAAGAGGAAAACCATGGTGGCAGGGGAGGCCAAGCATGCCAAGGTGTGCTGGTGAGTGGGGACAGACTGAAACAGAAGAGCAGGGAGCCGTCTCAGGGACACGCACCCTCACAACCAGGCGCCGTGAAACTGGGCCTTGCCTGGACAACACGGAAATACCCCTGCCCAACGCGGGGACACGCGGGTGCCCCTCCCAGAGGCATGGCCACAACAGAGTACGCACACACACGGACACACCTGGGCAGACACACACACACGGGCACACACATGGACGCACTCACGGGCACGTGCTCACGCAGGCAGGCACGGGGAGGAAGAGGAGACTGAAATAGCTGGAGAGGTAAAGTCAGGTTAAAAATAGAGGGGTAGAGGAGGAGAGAGCGGAGACTGACTGCTGAAGGTATGAGAAAGTCAGAGTTATTTTGACCACACCACTGCATCAGCGCAGCTGCAAAGCAGCCTGGGAAAAGATGGTCAGCGCCACGGAAGCTATTGGAGGTTACAGGACAGAGGAAGACAGAGAGACAAGTGCACAGAGAGGCAGAGGGAGAGGCAGAGGGGCCCGTCACTGGCCCAGGGACATCCCTGTGAGGAGCAGATGGGAGGAAGGATGGGGGGGAGAGAGAGGCCAAGAAAGGTTAGTTGGAGACGAGCGAAGAAGGCTGCAGGGTGCACAGGGGGACAAAGAGGAGCGAGGCGGCCGAGAGGACAGGCAGAGAGGAGGCGGGGGATACACACCGCAACAGGAGGAACATGGTGACTTTGGGGCAAGGAGAGCGATGGGGGTGGTCAGGTCCTGGCCCGGGCCCTGGCCCACTCTGGTGGGGGCGGGGCCATGTTGGAAACCATTTGGATCCCAAGCAGCAGTGGTGAAAGGGATGGCTGAGAGCATGAGGCGGGGATGGTGCGGGGCAGATGGGTGAAGGTGCAGCACAGGGTGTGAGTGCCAGGGGCCACCTTGGCCTCCCCCCCACTCCCTCCCAGGCCCAAGAACATTCTGAAGTCCTTGGGACCCAGTGCACTAAGGCCCAGGGGCTGGGAGATCCTGCATGGGAGGCTTCCCAGCCACCAAGAATCCTGGGAGTGTAAGGATGGTGACCCACTCTTCCATCTTTAAGTTTCTTGCTAGATGCACCCCCATTTCTCATGGGATCTGGAGGGGCCGCTCTTTCCCCCCAGGGTCCTCCTATCTCCCTGAAGCCTTGTGCTAACACACCCTGGGGGCAGAAAGTCCTGCCCAACCACAGCCAAGGGCCTCCCACCCCTTATCCCAGAGATGGGGTGGAAAATTGGGCAATGGGTCTGGAGGCAGAAGCTGAACAGGAAGGGACAGCTGACCTAAGCCTAACACTCCAAGGTCCAAGGAGCAAGGAGCCCAGAGGGCTGAAGCCCTAAGGTGCTTGGTGCCCAGGGGGTGGGGCTGGTGCCGACCCTGGGGTGGAGAGAGTGCTAGAAAGGAAGCACCCCAGAGGCCATGAGAAATGAGCGCCAGGATGGATGGGTGTGACCGGCTGGGAATAGCATGGGTCCACTCGGAAAGTCAGGCTGGGTCTGGTGAGGGCCCGTGGCCTGCACCTCCCCACCCCCTTTCCCAGGAAGGCAGGGGAGAGCTGAGGCGATGATCCAAGGGATGGCAGTGTTAAAATGTGGAGGGAGGCCTAGGTGGCAAAGAGGTAAAAATAGGCTGGGGGTGAAAATGGAGCCAGTTAATTAACACATGGGTGATGTGAAATCTCGTTTCCAGCCTGCATCTGCTCCCTCACGCTTCACACCTTTCCAGGCAAGGGCTTGGGCACTGGGCAGGCTTTCTGAGCCTAACCCCACTCCTGCAGCCTCCCGCCCGCCACCGCTGGGCTTGCCAGTGGCCCAGCCCTGTGGCCCCAGCCCAGGAATCCGGGACTCCTGTAGTGCCAGGTGAGTTAGGGTGGCGGGCTCCGCTCCTCCTGTACCCCAGGGCTTGGGCTTAGGGTGTGATGCCACCTGTGTCACGGAGTGACAGAACTGGTTCCACCTCCCCTCCCGCTCTGTGGGGAACTTTGGCTTTGCCCACCACAGACATGCAACTGTGGCCTTGGATGGGAAGACATGAGAGGGCTGGTCCCCAGAAGCCACCGGAGGGGTAGGCAGGTCAGCTGTCTAACTTGGCCCATCCTTCCCTAACCCACAGGCCCCTGGCAGCAGCTTGGGGCTGTCTTTCCTGTACCTAAGGGCCTCTCAAGGAACAAGCACCAGGGTCCCTGCCTGGCTGACGGGACCTGACAAGTGCCAGGCCTGAGGGCCTGTTCCCTCACAAGAAACTTAGCGTGTCTGAGCTGCAAGGGGTCAACCCCATCCAATCCTCCAACTGACAGACAAAGAAACAGTGGCCCAGGAGGGGCTGGAACACGGCTGAACCAGGACTAGAAGGCGGGAGTCCTGGCCGCCAGGCCACATGCTGTCCTGTAGCACAGGGCTTCAGTCTGACGAGAGGCAGACCTGGCCAGAGCGATGAGCCCTCCTCCCATGAACACAGGCATGTGGCTGGGCAGGCTGTGGCCGGGTGAGCAGTGGCTGCCAGACCAGACGCAGGATCACCCCGCCTTTGTGGTGCTGCTGGAGCCTGGGACCTCCAGCCCTCCCCCGTCCCCTTCGCCACAAGAATGCTCCACGCCCTCCCTGAGACGGGGGCATCCGGAGATGCTTCTCTGAGACCCTGGTGGCTGAGGCTGTGGCCGGTTGAAGGCCCAGCCCTCTGCACAGCCTGTGCTGTGGCCACAGGGGCTATTACTGGTCCCCACAGGGCCCTGAGGGCCAGCAGCCAGGCTCCCAGTGACAGGTTGCTCTTAGCCCCTCACCCCGTCCCTTCCTCTTGGTACCTCAGGTTCAGGGTCTGCCTTTCTGGTTCTTTCTGGTCACCAGGCCTCTCCCTTGCCCCAGACCCTCCCCACCAGGGACTCTTCTTCCATCAGAGGAGTAGCTGGTCACACCTCTGTAGCGGGGGTGTGACCATCGCCCCAGCAGGGTCTCCAGGCAAGAGGGAGGTTGGGGTGGCGGGGATGAGGGAGAACAGTCTGGCGCCCCTTCCCTAACATCCCCCCCCGCCCACCAACCACCAGAGAAACTGGGATTTCTGGGTCAGGGCAGAGATGAAAGATGAGGGGGCAGCGGGAGGGAGCCAAGCGGGAGAATGGGGCACAAAGGCTGGCTTGCTCCGGGTGAGGGCAAGCATGCCCAAGGAGCAGGCTTGATCCACAATGGTCCCAGGACGGCCGCACTGGCCTCAGACCCAAGGGGCACCACCAGGGTGGCTGCGTGTGAGGGCACCAGCTGGGGAGGGGGCAGTCCTGCCGCTCCAGCATCCATTGAAGGCACCGCCACCTCTTCCAGCAGCCGGGCCGGTTGAGGCAGGCAGCCTCTCCGCGCATCCTTCTCTGCCGCCGCGGCAGGCCCTCGCCTGAGCTCGTACCTCTTGTCCCCCTGAGCGTTCTGGTTCTGCTGGGTTCCTGGGTTTTGCAGGTCAGGGATATTGGCAAAGTCATCCTGTTCCGAAAGCCCTAAGACCAAGGATAGCACCACCATCCGGCCTTCCCTGCCCGGGGTGGGCAGCCCGCCAGCCGGGGAAAAGGAGGAAGCCCCATGGGTGGGGCGGGGAGGGGAAGGAGAGAGAGACAGAGACAAAAAGAGAGAAGAAAAAAGCGTAAGAAACTGGCCCTGCAGGAGAGAAACCAAACTTCAGCACTGTCAACAGCTGCAGAGCAGAGTGGGGTGGAGGCAGGGGGTGGGGAGGGAGGTGGGCAATGGAGGGGAGGTGTCCACAGTCTGAGACCCAATGAGCTTGGGTGGGGGTTAGGGGGCGGCGGGGCAGAGCAAGATTCTCCGAAGAGAAAAGGGGAAGGGGTCAGGCAGAGGCCTGCTGAGAACGGCCTGAGACTGGGACTCCTGAGGGGACCTTGGGGGAAGGCTGAGGGGAGGGGAGCCCAGGCCCTGAGACAAGGCAGACTTCCAAAGGCTAATTCATCTCCAGCTGAACCAAGGCCAGGGGCTATTGGCTTTGACCATCTGGGCCCCTGGGAGGAGAAGGAGGGGCTCCGTCGCTGTCCTGCTGCGGGACTGTGCAGGCAGGTGTGGCTCCCAGCTGGGAGGTTCTTAGAAAGTTTGGAAGTCCAATGGGCACTGCGCCCCGTGCTTTTGGAAGCCCCTCGTAAAGACATCTCTTGGTCACGACCAGCGAGGCGTGCTTGATGCCAGGAGGGGTCTTAGGAGCTTCCTCCCCTGGGTCTCTGGACACACAGCCCATCAGAGGGAAATGGAGGTCCCTTTTGGCATCTGGTGTTCTGGCCATCCTGGGCCTTCTGTGTCCCTTTCCTGGAGATCCAGGGAATAACCGCCAAGGCCATCCCTTGGGGAAGCAGTCCAGAAGGCACCAAAAAGCAAAGACAGAGTTTGAGAAAGTGCAAGAACTTGGCAAGTCTGGAGATGTCCAAGCAGGACTCGAGGGAGCCAGCATCTGAGCCAACACAGCCCGGAGAAGGCTGGGCAGTCCCGGCAGAGCTGCGTGAGCAGATAAGGAAAAGGCAAGGCTGTCTTGGAGTTGATACGCAGGCAGCAGCCTGGGGCCAGAGGTCAAGATGTGACATCCTTAGTATGGAGCATTCTCAGAAAACTGCTGGGCAACTGCCAGCTCGCCTGCCACCCTTCCACACCACCTGAGTTCACAGGCATTTTCTGGGAGCTCACCCAGCCTCGGGTCTCTCCTCCAACAAAGGGGAGGGATTCTCAGATGGCATAGGCATGAAAGCATCGCAAGAGGGTCCAAGGGAAAGATGCTAAGTTGGTGGAATATTCTGGAGAGGGGTGAGATCCCAGGTCAGGAAGTCCACTTCCACCTCCATCCAGAAGGGCAAGGCAATGATAAGCAGCTGGCTAAGGCTTTGTCCCCAAGAGGCTGTCAACTAGGGAACTCTAGCAGGAGGGAAATGACCTCTGGGGAGAGGGCAGGGCACAGAGGTCTTGGAAAATGGGAGCTGGCAGTGGGGTGACGGGAGGAGAGGAAGCTGAGTGGTTGCAGGGTCTTCTCTGTCGTTGTGTCTTTGTCCTGGGCGTGGTCCCTCCAGGCTGACACTTGCACTGGCGTCTAAGTTTAGGGACGGATCCTCACTTCCTTTGTTCTCTGCCCACCGGTACTGTTTTGGAGTTGGTAAAATTCCATTTGGCTGCTTGGGAGCTGGTTGAGCTGGGGGAAGGCAAACCCAGTGAAAACAACATGTTTTTCCCCGGTTAATGCCTTTTTTCAGACACTCCTTTTGCTCTTCTTAAAAACAAAACGGCTCCTCTGCAGAAATTCCCGATTTGTCATTCTCTCCAATTGCAGGCCAGGGAAGGGCAAGAATGGGGGGCAGGATGGGAAGAGTTGAGGGAAGCTGGTGATGTTGGGTGGTCACATCCATTAAATAGGAGAAAAGCCCCCCTCCCTGAGAGAGGGCATGGGATCTTGATGGGCTGGCCTTGGCTAGCCTTCTCACCCTGACCCTCTACCTGGGCCTCAGAAAGGCTTCAGAAACTAAACTGTAAGGCAGGGGTCCAGGGGTCAAGGGTCAGCAAATGACAGTTGGTGGCCTATGTTTGTACAGCCCACATGCCAAGAATGGTTGGAACATTTTAAAATGTGACCAAGGCCACAATGCCTAAAATATTTACGATCTGCCCTTCACACAACTGACCAGCTCCTGCTGCGAGAGATAAGTGGGGTTGCAGGGGAAGCAGAGGGTGCAGGGGCCTGGCTGGCTTTCAGCTCTGTTCAGGGCACAGCAGGACCAATTCCCTTCACTCTCCTAATCCACGCCAGTGCCACCGCCCCTGCCTCAAAACACACTGCAACCTGGACGCCAGGAGGCTGTGCTGGGCACCTGGTCTCATGCCCAAGGGCCCCTGGGTGGGAAGGAGCCCCAGCAGGTGTGCTGCCCGGAGTTGTCAGATAGAGTCGCAGGCAGCATGTCCCGCCAGGCTGCGGCCACAGGTCACTTGCATGAGTGTGGGAAGTTGGCGTGGTGCAGCCTCTTCTGTTGGATGCCTCTGCCAGAGGCCATGCTCCTGGCTGCCCTGGAAATTTGGGCTGGGGTCCAGCCAGAGAAGCAGAAAGCCCTGAGGGACCTGCTTGCCTTCAGAATCCCCACATCTTGCCAGTGAGCTGAGGCCTTGAGCGTGGCCTTCTCCTTTCTCCTCCCTTTCTCTTCTCCCAGGCTTGGTGTGCTGGTCTCCTGCTCAGAAAAACCGCTCCCAGTAAAGACCTGGGCGAGGGGAATGATCCCCAGAGCCTGGAAGGAAGGTCGTGTTAGGCCCAAGAAGGTGGTGATGGGAGGGGTGGAAGACCAGACCTGCCCTGGGCTCTGAGAGTGAGCACAGGTGCCCGGAGGGGTGCTGGGGAGCAGAGTGGGTGCTCTGGGTGGGAGGGCTGTAGGTGGGGCAGGGGGCACGTGGCTGGGGGAATGGCTAAGGTCAGGTACTGATGGCACGTTGTTACTTCTCAGACCTGTACACTTGAAAAAAGACTCTGATTTAGAAATAACATTCTGTAAAGTGTTGGGAGGAACATCCATGATTTGTCCTCAGGGGATGGGTCAGTATGGGAGCCAGGGCCTGGTGGAGGATGGGTGGCTGGCTACAGAAGGTCTGAGAGGCAGAGGACAGGGCCTACGGTGGGGATGGGGAAGTGGGAGGCAGGGAGGAAGTGTGGGGAAGGGAGGGAAGAAGTGAACTGGAGGGGAGGAGGCAGGGCCTGGAAGGCGAGTGGAAGGAGACCAGGTTTGGGAGGAGGGGAGGAGAGAGGCCGCAGGAGGAGACAGTGAGGCTGGCAGGGAGGCCATGAGCAGCCTGGGTCTAGTCCAGAAGAAGAGACAGACCTGGGATCTCAGCAGCTTCTCGAATGCCTCCACTGACTATTAGGAGGGAGCTTCTCTGAGCCCTGAGACACCAGGGTCGTCAGAGGGGTGGCTCAGATATGAATCATTCCATGGGGGGCTTCTGGCTTGGACTACAAGCCACAAGAGACTGGAGAGGGGGTGGCCGAGTCTGCCTGGCACCCTGCCCCGGAAATGGAGGGCCAGCAGTTCCCAAGGAGATGTGGGGGAAAGAGGCTGGGTCAGGGAGTGGGGGGCCGGCTGGCTCAAGGGGGGGACTTACAGGAAGGATTTCATGTCCAAGCCTCGGTTTCGAATCTGCCCCACCACGTGGTCCCAGCTGCCCGGGTTGGAGCGGCTGCGGCCAGCAGCCGCCCGGTACTTGGAGCCGGCCGAGGCGCCCTGCCGAGCCTGGCCCCTGCCATAGGCCCGGGGGTTGGGGCCGGGTGCTGAGGCCGTGTGGGCCTGCAGCTGGCCCAGGCTCTGGCTGGTGGTGGGCTGGCTGGGCTGCCGGCCCCGCTGGTGCTGGCTCAGCGGCTGCTGCAGGCTCTGCTGCCGCATCAGAGTGCGGGGTCGCTGGCATTTCGGCTCTCCCGTGGAGCTGGGGATAGACTCAAGGGTAGTGGCCGTGGACAGGGTGGAGTCCTCGAAACTTGGGGTGGGTGGAGGAGAGGAGAGAAAGGAGAAGCAGATGAAGGGATCACAGTGGAGAAGAAAGAAGCCTAGAGCCAGGACTAGGAGGCCTGAGTGCAGGGCGCGTTCTGCTGGACCTCGCCAGGCCTCCATCACAGTTGTCGCTGCTGCTGTTGCTGCCGCCACCTCACCCAGGAGGCCAGAAAGCCCCAAGCCCACCCTGAGGCCCCCAGGTTGGCCCCACCCAGCCCTCCCTCTGGCTTTGGCTCAGCTTAATGCCCAGGCACCTCCTGTCTGAGCAAACCTCTCGGCTGGTCTGATGGGCCCCGGAAGCTTCAGAGGCTGCTGCATGGCGAAGGCAGGTCCCCAAGGCCCTGTGGCTGCCTGTCATGTTGGAATGAGAGCGGGTGGGGGGAGCTGCTGCTGACCCCTCCTGCTGTCTCACTGGGGGACCACAGGAAAGTCTGCCTCTGTGTTCTAAGTGCTCCTGGCCTTTGGGGACATGAGGAAATCCAGGCCAGGGCAGAGCTGGCCTAGTAATGTGCGGTGAATCGAGGGGAGGTGGCAGTTCATATGCTTTGTCCACAGAGGCTGGGAGTGTCCTTGGGCTCCCAGACCTCTGCTCTGTGGCCAGGGTACCTCAGGGTTCAAGCTCTGGTGCAGATCTTCATCCTCCTTGCAGGGTTACTGTTTCCCAGGGGAAATGTCCCCTCTTGGTGTCTTTGAGACTGACCGCTAGTTGGAGAAGGGAACCCAGGGAAGGGGCAGATGGGGTGGGAGCCCCGGAACCACCTGTCGGGCCACTTTGCACACTTCTGATGGAAAACAGGGTGACTGTCCTGTCCTCTGTGCATTTGATAGAGGGCGTTTCATGGGCCCACCGGCCTCTCAGAAAAATGCTGGGATGAGGTGGCAGGCCCAGACAGGAGATAGGACATGGCTGATCAGAGGCAGTATGAGGTCAGAGACCTGGGTTCAAACCCCATCTCTGCCACTTCCTAATTTGGGGACTTTGGAAAAGTGAGTCCTCCTCTCAGTTTCTTCATCTGTAAGATGGGAGTGAAAAATAATCTGAGCTGCCTCTGTCACCTGGTGGCCATGAGGCTCTAATGAGGCCAAAGCCAGGGATGCTTGGTGCAGCCAACACTCCCGTGCCAGGAATGGCTGCAGTGTCTCAGGAGACGGAGGCAGACGGAGTCCGAGGCCCCGGGCCTCCCCTGGGTGACCGCCTGCTTCACGCCCTGGCTAGAGATTTTAGCACATCCAATGGGCAGGGCCAGGGCCTCAGGGGTCCCAACCTCTTCCTCTGTCCCTTCCCTCTGTCTCCCGATCCAGTGGTCTAGGGCAGGGCTTGGCAAGATCTGGGTCCTGGGCCAATTGCTTTTTTAAAAAAAAATAAAGTTTTATTGGAACACAGCCACTGTCATTAATTTATAGGCATACCTCATTTTGTTGAGTTTGCTTTACTGTGCTTTGCAGATATTGTGGGTTTGGTTTTCTTTGTTTGTTTGTTTTTGTTTTTAACACAAATCACAGGTTTGTGGACAACCCTGGGTTGAACAAGTCTGCAAGTGCCATTTTTTTAGCAACCAAGTATTTTTAACCAAGGTATGTACATTCTTTTGAGACATAACAGACTATGGTACAGTGCAAATGTCACTGTTATATGCACTGGGAAACCAAAACAAGTGCGTGTGACTTGCTTCATGGTGACATTCAATTTATTGCGTGGTCTAGAATGGAACTGGAAAGATCTCCAGGGTTTGCCTACACATCTGTCTCTGGCTGCTTTGGGCTACAATGGTGGGGCTCAGTTATTGGAAGAGAGACTATATGACTTGCAAGGCCTCTTTCCTATCTGGCGCTTGACAGAGAAAGCTTGCCAGTTTGTGGTCTAGGGCCATGGGGTGGCCATGTACCTCTGAGCTGCCCAAAGGAGGGGGCCCCAGGGCCCTTGGAGCCGCTTTCACCACTGCAGTCAGACCTCAGCTTTGCTCACTCCCTGAGCCTACCCTGGGAACCAAAGGACAACAGTTAGGCTGCCCCTGTGGGCTGAGAGAGAGAGAGAATAAGAGGGAGAGAAGTCAAAGTCAGAGAATAGCAGAGAGAGAGAGAGAGAGAGAGAGAGAGAGACTGAGTGAGAGAGAGAGAGAGAGAGAAAGACATGGCTTTAGTCAGGGTCTTGGGTGGGGAGCAGCCTTCCCTGGCTCAGGCCTGGGGTCAGAGTTACTCCCAGGGAGAGGCCTGGCTGGCCAGATAGGCCCACGGCTCTCTGGGGCGGGTAGAGGCAGCGGGAGAATGGCACCTGGGTGGCCTCCTCCTCCTCCCTGCTGACCTCATTTTGGTTTCCTATCATATCCAAAATTAGTCTGGTTTACAACCTCTCCGTCACAGGGAACTAAAATTGGTTCCCCTAGGCCTTGAGCCAGGGGATGGCACGGAGACCTTGGCCAGCCTGGAGTCTGTGGTCGGAGCAGCCTGGCGCGGGCGAGCGCTGGGTCTGCCTTTCAGGGGGAGCATGGCCCTTCCCTCCAGCCTCTCCTGAGGACTGATGTCGGGGGCAAAAAATCAGCCTGTGTTCCCTCAGGCCAAAACAGCGAATGAGACCGCAGCACAGTGGGCCTCAGTGGTCCCAATGGTAGAAATTACAGGCCTTGGGAAGAAAACGGGGAGGGCCCAGAATTGAGAAAACAAGATAGCACAGCAGCTAAGAAGGTGTCAGGGCTGCTGGCCTTCTCGGTGAGAGGCTGGTCCATTAGCTGGGAACAAGGCGGTTTCTAACAGCTGGAATTGGGACCGGTGTCCCAACAGGTGAGAGTGGTCGTGGTTCAAAGGGTTGAGAGCCCAGGGGGAAGTAGAAGCTTCTGAAAGCCAAGATGAGACTGAGGCTTCCCACGGTGGGGGAGAGGGCAGCATAACATCTGCTGAGAGCAGGGGCCAGCCCTACACCCATCGCCCAAGAGAGCGGCTGCCTGTGCCTGACAAGCTCAGGCAGCTATTAAAAAGAAACGGCGATTCTGCCTGACACCCAGAACACGCCTGTCAGAAAAAGGAAGCTAGCTGGGCCTCAACAACCCAACCTCCAAGAACATATAATCCCAATAACTGACAGCCTGCTGACCAAGACTGGGACAGCCAGTGGGGGTGGCTGAGATGAGGAGGAACCAATAATGGGGACAGCCCGGCTGCTCATGGCAGGCCTGTGTCACAGATGGTGTTATGGTGTGAGCAAGACTGAGACAAGCCAATGGAGTCACCTGATGGTCAGAAATGGCATGGCTCAACCTCTGGGTCTAGAGCCACCTGCTGGCTGTAAGAGGGAAGGCCTGGTGGCAGATGAGTGGCATAAAACAGGCTGAAGAATGGGCCAGCTGCCCAAGGATGGGATGGTCCAGGGGCTGAACGACCTGCTGCCCGTGGAGGGGTGAGTGACGGCTGAGATGCGGCAGCCAGTCAAAGAGGATGGGATGACCCAGGGACTGAAATGAAGCTGCCTGGGAGCAGAAAATGGCATGACCTGGTCGCTCAGCAAAGGAAGAGACTGATGGGGGCAGCAGCCAGAGGCTGAGATGTGACACTGTATGGCTGTTAGTTGTGCTGGATGGCAAGGACGATGGGGGTCTCATGAAGGGATGGAATGAGCCAGGGGCCGAGGACGGCACCTCTGGGGGCAGCAGCGGGCATGCCGGGGGTCCCGCTGTCCACCCTGGCGGGGGCAGGCCTGAGCCCATGGCTCTAGCGGCCATAAGGCCATCACTCACTTGGACAAGTTGAGCTTCCCTGCGGCCAGGTGGCTCTGCACCGTCCGCCAGCGGCCTCTCCCCGCCTTGCCACCGCTGCCTGGCTCGCTGGGGGCAGTGCCGCCGCTTCTCAAGGCGTCCTCTCCAGGTGGTGGCACCGGTGCCGGCTTCTCCCCCAGCCGGCCTTCCCGCTCCACCGCCAGCCCCGCTGCGGCGGCCACTTTGGCGCCGGACAGGAGGGTGCCACTGGAGGCATGCACGAGGCAGCCAGGCCAGAGGAGCACCGGGGGTGGCGGTGGGGGAGAGAGGGCAGGACACACGTGGGGGTGAGGGGGTGGAAGAGGAGAAAAAACAATAACAGATAAAAGGAAGAAAGAGACAGTGAGAGAGGAGGAGGAGAGAGACAGACAGACAAGAGACAGACAGAGAGAGAGAGAGAGACATCAGCACTGCAAATGGGTTAACAGCAGAGCCTGCAGAGAGGAGAGAGGGGGACCGGCGGGCTGGGGTTGGAGAACAACGCACCACGACAACGGAGGGGGGCCCCTCCCCACCGCCTGGGGAAGGGGCGGCGGGGGTGAGGGGTGGGCAGCCACCTCCAACTCTATCCCACAGGACAACGAAGGGTTAACGACGGAGGAAGAGCGGGCTGTCCAGGCCAGGAGGCCCCCAGGCAGGGAAAGAGAGAAAGCCGAGTTAGTCAGAGTTCATCACCACCACCACCATCACCACCACCACCTCCACAACCGACCGAAGACCACCACCACCACTAAGCAGCAGGGCAGCAGCACACAGCAGGGAGGAAAGCTGAGCCACACCGAGAGGGAGGGACCAAAACGGGCAACCCCATCCTGACTGCACAGAGGGGTGGGGCTGCGGGGATCAGCTGAGGGCTGGTGGTGTGGCTGCGAGGGGGCTCTCCTGCGTGGCTGGCCCTGGGGCGGGGACAGGAGAGGGGCAGGCAGGCGAGGGCACAGGAGGGGTTGCTCGTCTCCATGGTCAGCCTGCCCATGGGGTGCAGGGTAAGGGAAGTAAGGTAGGGGAGCAGGAGGAGAAGAACTGAGGGGCTGGGAAGGGGAGGAGGGCGTGCGCGGAAACTCAATACTGGGTACGTATGATCAAACCGGTAAAGTCACTCACTTGAGGGACAGTCGTGGGTCGCCATAAGGGGCGTAGGGTGAAATGTTTAGAATAAACTCCTTGGGAGGGTAGGAGCTCCATTTCTGCTGCACTGTGCTCTCATTGTTATTCCAAAAGTCTCTGTCTAGATCGCTGGAGGGGCAGAGAGAGAGGGGAGAAAACAGGGAGATACAAGGAGAAACAAGAACTGCCAGTCCTGGGGGGCAGAGGGGCCGGTCTGGGCACACAGAGGGCAGAATGGGCCAGGATCGGCTCCTGCGGGAGGAAGAGAGGCAGGCGGGCTCCCAGCCGGCACCCCTTGCACAGGCACACGCACACACGTGCGCGCGCGCGCGCACACACACACACACACACACTCGAGGGCAGGAGAAGCCCATGCAGAGAGTATGCAAGCTGCAGGAGGGTGCCTGGAGTCTCGCACCCTGGGAAGCTGGTGGGAGAGAGAAAGATGTGAGAGGGGAGGGGAGGGAGAGGGCCTGGGGAGCAGGCCCGTGGGATGCAGGGGAGCATGGGAGGAGGAGAGGGCGCTGGTTTCTGGCTAAAAAGAGCTGAAACGCAGATCAGACCCTGCTGCCAACTTCCTGGGCCCCACTTCCTGTGGCCTCAGTCTCCCTGCCTGTCACACCAGGAGGCTGGTTGTAACTGCTAAGTCATCATCTGTCCCATGGCGGGCCAGGGGCCGCAGTTCTGGACCCCAAGGTTCTCCCCTCTTCTATCCACCTCCACTGAGCAGCCCCTTCTTTCTCTCCCTCCCATTGGCTGGAGGTCCCCCAGCCTCCTCTGCTCTCTCCCTCCATGCCAAAGGCTGGGATGCAGCCTCCACGGGAGGTGGGTGGGATCTCAGCCAAGCTGGAGACCCTCCGCTCATTGCTAATATGATGGTTGGGTTACTGCCTCCCCAGAAAAGGGGAGCATCTCCAGGCCTCTGACCTTGCTGGGGGTGTGACAGGGGCCCTTCAGGTCCTCTGCACTGGGGCCTGTGTGAAGGGAGCCTGCCCCTCTTTGAGGGACAATGGGCAGACCCAGCCTTGGACCCTCGGTATGTCCCTGGCTGGGCAACCTGGCCTGGAAGGGCGCCTCTGCCCCAGTCTCACTATCCCCTCTACTCCTCAATATGTCCTGTGGAAGTAGACATGCTGGAAGCACAGAGAAGGTGGTTATTTCCATGGGAGGCAGGCAGCAGAAGCCTCAGCTGCCAGAAGCCATGGCTTGGAAACCCCAGGAGCCAAAACCAAATTTGATCTTGACCTCAGTTCTCAATCTCAGCAGATAACCAAGTACAGAAAGACAGAGAAAAGCTTAGCTGCCACCACGGGTCCTCTTGGACCTCCCTGGTATGGACAGAGTCTCTGCCCATAGGACACCTTGGAAATGTCTCACAGGGACCCTGTGACCAGGTTCAAAGCCAAAGCCCTGAGCCAACTCACAGGCAATGGGGACCAGAAGTGGGAGAGGCGGGACAGGCCCTCAGCAGCAAAAGGCCTCTCCCTGGGGAGGTTCCCTGGATGGAAGACCCTATTGTCACCAGAGATGTCCCTTAGTCCCCCCTCTTGAGGGCAACAGAGAGATGGAGCAGTTGGAAGGCCTCCTTCCCCTTGCCCCCTTCCGATGTCCAAAATCAAGGGCCATCCAACCCTAGGTCCTGGAGAGAAAGATCCACCCCAGGGTCACCACCGCCAGGCTGTCCTCCCATCCTGTGTTCCAAGGAGCTCCAAGGTCCCTCAGGTTGTCGGCTGCAGTGCTGGGAAGGAGGAACTGTAAGTAGGTTTGTGAAACACTGGTCGCTTCAATGCAGGGCTTCTCGGGGCCTTTAAGGCGTCAATGAATATGGTGGGCAGTGTTTTCCAAACTCGGTTGGCCATGAAACCCTTGACTTGCAGAATATCTATGAATCATTACCAGGGCACAAGGGCTCTGAGGAACACAGTTTGAGAAGCGCTGCTGAAGAATGCGTCTTCCTAGGACTTTTGACAAGCCAATCGCTTTAACAGAGGTCATAAGCCCTGGGGAGATTGTGCACTGGGTAAGGCCTGCTTCCTGCTACTGCCCTGGCTTTGGGCCCTGGCAAGAGGCAAAGGCCTAGGAACCCAGGGACATGTAGAAACAGTGGCTTCCTCCTCCTGGGGCAGAGGGTCTGCGAGCTCAGTGGGGGGGTGGGGGGGCTGGGCATGGGCTGCAGAGAGTCGGGGGACAGCCCTCTTCTGCCCTCACTTTGTCTTAGCCCTCATAGGTGCAGGCCCTGCTGCCCACCGAACCCCTTGTGGGAAATCCCATCTCCGCTTGTGGGCCCTTTCTAGGACTTCTGGTCCTGCCACACACTCCCCTGTCCAGGAAGGTTCTGTTCCCCCAGGCAGAGCCAGGCCCACCTCCTACCCCCCACCCCTGCCCCGTCCTGTCTAGACCACGGCTGCAAACTTGGGGGCCTGCCCTGAAGGTGGCACAGGTGCTGGGCTGGTCCCGGGCTCCTCTCACAGCTCGCCTCTGTCTTCAAAAAGCCTGGAGCCCAGGCTCTGCAACAGCCCCCGGAGACCTGCCAGCTCTGGCTTTGAAGACTGGAGGGTGTGCAACAAAACCCAGCTTCAAAGGCTTCCCATGGCCTCCTCCAGTGCCTCCTCCCCGCCCCCAGACTTGGCCTGGCCCACCCCTCCACTAACCCGCCCCCCACAGACATATACTGGCAGCTTCTGCGAAAGCCCCAAATAGGGTCAGAGCAAGAGATGAAAAGAGGGGAGGGGGTAAGGAGGGGCAGAGAGGGACTCTCTCAGGAGCAGGGGAGAGGAAGAAGAGGAGAAGGAAGAGAGACAAGGAGAAAGATGGACAAGGGAAGGGAAGGGTGGACTAGGCAGTGGGAAGGGGGTGGAAGGGGACCCGGGGCAGGCTGGGGGCACTTGCTCCCTAGCTGGCAGGCTCAGACGGAGGGGCCCTTGGCCCTACCTTGGCCTGACAGCCACCCAGCAAAGGCCTGGGCGCAGCAGTGGAAGGGGCCGGGGCCATTGGCCGGAGGGCACAGAGCCCTCTAGAGAGAGCCCACCATTCCCAGTGTGGGGTAGCGGGACTTCTACTGGTGTCTCCCCAGCAACCCCCAGCAGTGGGCTGGCCCAGGTGGTCCACAGTGGAAGGCAGACATGCTTACTTGAAAGGCCTCTTTGAGCAACACAGGAAAACCCGGGCGACTCAGAGGCAGGGAGATATTCAGTGGAGATGGGGGATGGGGAAGTTTCCCCCTTACCAGCTTCCCAGAGCAGCCCAGCCCTGGGCTGCTCCCCCTCAGGTCACCCTGAGAACACTGATGGGGTCTGAGGGAAGAGCAGGGGAGCTGGGTGAGGGGTGGGCATGGTGTGTGTGATGTGAGGGTGGGATGGAGGAAACAGCAACCAGGGTTGAGAGGAGGGGCAAACAGTGCTGGTAGAGCAGCCAGAAAATGGGGTTGCGGGCCCTGGAACATTGTGAGGGTCTAGGGGGCACCGGCAGAGAAGGTGGAGCCCTGGAGCCACCCTGAGGTGCAGGGAGTGTGCAGGGTCAGGAGAGAGCAGGGCACGAGGTCTGTGTGTGGCCAGATCTGGGGAGGGGAAGGGGCTCCTCCCACCTGGGCTGCCTGCGCACCCCACCCCAAACTCCAAGGCTGGCACCTACTTGATGGCCTTCTTCTCACTGCGCCCGCGCCCTGAGTCTGGCGTGCCCACCGTCTCCAAGGAGCTCTTGTAGCGTGTACCCTATGGAGAGAGCACCACGTCACTCTTGGCACAAGGCTGTGCCCTCCCTGCCTCCCCAGAAAGGGCTCCCCCTGGGGAAGGGGAACAGACTGGGGCCCCGCCTTGGCAACAAGGTCAGGAATCACGGTGTGAAGCTATCACCACTGAGGGGTGTCAGGTCCACTCATACAGGCTCTTTGGTTGGCAGCTTCTGGGCTTCATCAGGCCAAAGACCTGCCCACCCCCCTGACCTGCACTCCATCCCTGACCCCAGGAATGGGGCCTCTCCTGTCCTTCTGTCTCCTGGGGCCCTGGCCAGACTCCCAGAAACATATCTCCCTCTGCCACAGACAGATGGCTCTCAGGCGCCTGGCCACGTCACACTGGCCACGTCACACTGGCCATGTCACTGCCCCCAGATGGTGGGGGTGGCATCCTGCAGGGCAAGGTTGGCAGCATCCAGTGGCCGCCAGTGACGTGAGCCACGGGGGTGGGTAGAGGGCCTGTGCTCACTCCTACCCAGGCTGTGACCCCACTGTCTGGGCCTCCCCGGGGTCCTCACGCCCTAGGGCTGGGAGGCAGGGCAGAGCCTGAGCACTCTCCCTTGTGAGAGGCAGCCTTAGGAAGACAGGCTGCCCAATGGCTCTGAGGCTGGGGACAGCCCCCTAGGGTTCCTCACACCAGCATGAGTTGGGGCGGGGGGCAGAGGGAAGGGCAGGGTGGAATGGGGTGGGCATACTAGGGCCCTGGCAAGAAGAAGGGCCTCAGCTGCAGCGATGACTGGGCCTGCTGCGTGGAAGGTGAGCACCATTCACCTTCTTGGTTTGGGTTTCTAAATTTAGCTCATGCAGAGCCTGGCACCATTAACATTCCTGGCTGCCACCAAGCATCCTCAGTGCCCCCATGGGCCACAGGCCTGGGCCTGGCCTGGGGCTGGTGTGGGTGGCAGGGGAATGCGGTTTGTGCAGGGATTGGGGCTACCCCTGCTGACCGTTCTCCCGCTGGGCGCTGGGTGGTCCAGGCTCAGCGGGCACACACACATTTCCCCACACCCAGTTGTGGGCACTGACACCACAGCCACAACAATCAATTATTCCATTCTCCCCAAAGCAAAATAAAGGCCACACAGCCGTGCTCCCTGGGCTGCTGCCAGCCGCAGCCCCTTCCCGGGCACAGGGCCACCTGTTTGTGGCAGTGGCAGTGGAGCACCCCTGGAGGAGGTATGTGTGGAGCCGGGGGTGAGTCCTCATTCCACCTTCAGCACCCCTAAACCTCAGAGGCACCAGGATCCTGGCCGGAGCAGAGCCCCACATTCCCCGTGTCACCCTGGCCAAGTCCCTGGCCCTTTCTGGGAGCTTTGCCTCCTCTCTGAAATGGTGTGGTGTCACGGGATGAGCCCCAGGGTCCTCATGCTTCAAGCCTCTCATCACAGATATTATTCTCTCACTCCTTATTTACTTCACCTCCCACACCTGGGGGGACATCACCCCCAGGGACGGGGACTGCACAGCCTCTAGTACTTGGTGTGGAAGCTGGTGCCCAGCAGTTCTCAAAGCCACCAAATGGAAGCGCCCCTCTAGCGTGCCACCCACCCTGAGGTCCAAGCTCTGAGGCTGTTGCCTCTCAGCCGGAGCTTTAAGAGTTAAAAAACAAGCTGCTGGATCCTCTGGGTCCACAAAAGCGGCCCTTTCTCAGCTCCATCTCTGATCCTTCCCACTATTACCCAGAAGTTTAAACCCCAAACAATTCTTTGTTCCAACTGGGATGATCAGAGCCTAGAGCCCCTCCATGGTAGTCAAAGGCCTTCTTGGGGTGGCCCTCAGGTAGGAGCCCCACCTCCACTCTTCTCTAGCATTTCAGGCAGTGTGGGACCCCTGTTGAAGGCCTCCAACCCCACCCCTTGCCTACTTTCCTCTTTCTTCCTAGTCTTTGCAGGGAACTTGTCCCAAGCACCCCCTTCTAAGACTGATCGACTGTCCTCCCTGAGGCCAAGCATGGCTGGGGTGGGCTGGCCCCCAGTTCACCCACAGCCGCTCCTCCTTCTCCTGTGGGTCAGAGAGCCTTCCCCTCAGGCTACAACTATCACTGCAGCAGGAACTGGGGTGCTATGGGGGGCAGGAATCGGAACAGGACTTGATTTGGGGGGCTGGGGGAAGTTAATGGGGCAAGGACAGGAACCCCAGGTGGGGTCCAGCAGATGTCAGGTGGCTCCAGAGGAGCCTATGCCACCAGCCTGCTGGGCAGGGAGGGGGTTGGAGGCTGATCTGGAAAAAGCCAGCTGGAGATTAAGGAAGTTATTAATGTTTGGAAATGGGATCTGGCCTGTCAGGGTATCACGTCACTGCTGCTGAGGGGATAGGCAGTCAAGGAGAGCCCAGCGACCGTGCAGGGGCATTTTAAAGTCCCTTCCACGGAACATGGAGACAGTCTGGGCAAAAGGCTCCCTGGCTTCTGCAATGGCGGGGGGGGGGGGGGGGGGGGGGGGGGGGGGGGGGGGGGGGGGGGGGGGGGGGGGGGGGGGGGGGGGGGGGGGGGGGGGGGGGGGGGGGGGGGGGGGGGGGGGGAGGGGTGGTAGCAGGGTTGAGGGCTTGGGCAGCTCTGAGGAGCAAGGCCAAAAGGACAGACTGTGGTCTGGACCCCTGGGGAAGTTCCTTAGGCTGGGAGGAGGGGCTGAGGCCAGGGACGGTGATGGTTCCACATCTCTCAGCTGCCCACCTGCTACCAAAGCTGTTATCTTTGCACTCCTGTCCCCAGGTGAGTGGGGGTGGGGTGAGGCTCTCGCTATGGATACACACATGCACACGCACGCTGCAGCACTTACCAGGGACACTGGGACAATGGGATGATCGGGCGCATCAGCTCACTCTAGGATCTGATGAGACCATCCACACCTTACCGTGCCAGAGGAACACACACACACTCCTGCACCAGTACCCTCAAAGGCGACACACTCAGCGCAAAGACCCCCCACTCAAGGTCACCAGCAGCACCTGCTCACACACCTTCCCCTGCCCCCCAATACACACAGGCAGCCTGACGGGCCCAAGTAGATACACAGGGCTGCAGTGTGTGCTCAGCCACTCCCACAGCCTCGGAGGATACTTGCATCCACAGGCACGTGGCCAAGTCCCCCCTCCCCCTCCCCTGAAATTCTGAGACAGACGCAGCCACAGGAGATCCAGGAACAATGCAGGGCAGCTGGCCGGGCTCCACCTGCAGGAAGGGAGCAGCCGGTCCTGCAAACACTCACGCACACCCCTCTGTGGGGCGGAGCTGGCATCTCCAAGGCTGCTCCCAGTAGGCAGGAGTCGCCTGAAGCTGTGTCTCCGGACAGAGAGTTACGTGCCACTTCCTGAGTTTGCCCTTCCTGAAGGAAGCATGCTGGGTCCTCCCTGGGGGCATCTGCCCCTTCTCTTTCATAGGAGTGGGGCATGACTCCCCCCCACACACAGTGTCCACAGCCACAGCTCTCCCCCCTTGTCCTTAAGGCCCCTCTGTGGCTGGGCTGGGAGAGAATGGGATTCCCACAGACCCTTCTACACTTAACCCTGGGAAGGTCCCACACTTGGGACGCCTCCCGGCCCACCTTCAGTGGTGTCCCCATGCATCTCCCCAAAGTCCCCACCACACTTCTGGGCTCGGCGGCAGGGTAGGGAATGAATCAGGGTCTCTTGGGGCAGCCGCCCTCCAGGAGCTGCGGGCTGCAGGAGGGCGGCTCAGCCCAGCTCCCCCTCCCAGCGCCCCCGGTGATGAATGTCCCTCCTGATGGTCTCATTACTTATTGAGGGCCTAATCCTGCTCGTTAATTCCTCAGCTCTCGTTAAAAATGAAAAGAAGCCGTTTGTGCTTGTACAAACCGGGAGAACCAGGATGAATGTTCAGGCGCTAGGGGCGGGGCGGGGCGGGGTGGGCGCAGTCGCTTCATTGGCCAGGTTACCGGGCTTGGCCACGCCCTGCCCTGGGGGAGGGCAGCGAGTGGAGGGGCGTTTGGATTCTCAGTCTGCGCGGGTGTGTGCCTGCGGCACTTGCGGCTGGAGGTGGGGCATGTGTGCGTGGAGTTGCGTTCGTGAGAATGCTCCGGAGACCCACGTCTATCCACGAATGTTCCTAGGTGTGTAGCTCTAGGTGTACACACAGATATACAGGGCCAATACGCAGGCAAACGTAGTGAGCACGTGCGGTGTGAATTTCTGCTAGGGTGTGGGTGGGTCACCTGCAGGCACCCTTGAGAGCATTTACGAGCCTGTAATGGGGGGCGGGGTGAGGTGAGATGCAGGGCCCTCAGGAGCCTCACCAGTTTGCGCTGACACCAGTGGCAGAGGCCGCAGAGGATGACAGTGACGCTAAGGCTGACGGTGATGATGGCGGAAACCAGCAGGACATCGCGGGTAGGTGCCCCTGGAGAGGACATGCACAAGTCAGACCCTCACTGGCCAGGGTCAGCCACCCTCTCTTAGCCCAGGGCCCCTAGAACAACCACCCTACCCGTCCATCTGGTCCCCGCATTGGGAGCTCTGCGCCCTAAGTTCTACTTGTAGCTCTGCCTGACCGGCTGACCCTGGGAAGGCACTTCCCCTCTCTGTGCCTCAGTTTCCTCATCTGTAAAATGGGGGAATGGGGCATTTGAGCCAGTTGACATCTCTCCTGCTCTCTCCCTGCATGGGCACCCACAGGATTCCTTCGATCCCCTAAACTTGACATCTCAAATGGAGAAGCCAGTGTGCTCCTAGCTCAGCAAGGTTTCGCAGGCCCCTCAAATCCCCCTAAAAGCCACTGCTTCTACCAGGCCTTCCTGCTCAGCACTCTTTCCACACCCCACCCCACCCCATACTCTGAGCCACAACTCCAGCTGAATTTGCCCAAAGGGTTATTATTAGCTCCTGCAATTCCTCTGAGGACATCTGTCCTATGGGCACTAACAGACCCTCTTAAGTATCTGGACAAGACTCAACAGCCACATGTAGAGTCAAAAAGGAAATCTCGGGCACCCTCTGATCAGCCCTTTCCCCCTTTTAGCCCAGCTTTCTTTGGCACTCAGCTGGCCTCTGCACACCCTGCCCTCCCCACCCCCAGTCCCTGGGCGCATTATGCGATCTCCTAAATGCTCACAGGGGCTGCCCTGTGAGCAGCTTCCATTCCAAGAGCTCAGGGGTCCTTTACTCCAGGAATGGAAATCTTCATGGATCTGCCCTGGGAGGAAAAGTCCGTGCTTCTGTGCAGACCCTGCCTCTTGCTCGCTGCGTGGCTTTGGACGTGTCTCATAACCAGTTTTCTCCCCTGCAATGCGAAGTAAACCTCCTCCCTGCCTTCTCACAGGTGGTTGTAAACATGAGCCCGAACCAAACATAAGGAAGGCACAACCTGACCAGAAACGATTGTGTGGGGGAGTCTAGCAAGCACAACACAGATCACACGTGCTCTTTGTAAACATGTGTGCAGCGGGGTGCATCCTAGAGTCAAGGAGCTGCTGTTTATTTACAGAGGATCCTGCGTGGGCTTTTCAGTGCCAGTGATGATGGTAATTAAGAGTTGACAATAGCTGTCTGGTCCTGGTTCCTGTGGTTTTAGCTTCCCAGCTCCAGTCTCTCTTGCATGGCTGTGGGGCCCCAGGGTCACCCCCAGCTCTCAGGGCCCTCAGGGCTCCCTCCCATCACCACTCCAGTGCCCTGGGCACCTGGTTCACTGTGCACTTTCCCTAGAATCCTGCTTGGGCATCCCCTCCCTTCCCAATTTCCTGAGCCTCCCAGCAGTGGGAAAAGGCCATCCTTATCTGTCCCCCATCTATCTACCTGTCAGGCTACTGGAATCTCCTCTTGTCCTGAGTCTACAGCCTCAGCCCCCAGGAAGCTCCTGCACCTGGGAGCTCTGACCTGGACAACCTGCAGATACCGAAGAACTGGTCCTGCCCTTCCCTTACCCGAGCAGAGGAACGAATTTGCCAAACTTCTCAGGCTAAAGGGGAGGCCTCCATCTTCAAACTCCAGGCTTGGGGGGGGGGGGGGGGGCCGAGTGGGGAGAGTGATGGCCAGAATTCCACAGGGTATGTCACCAGGGCCCTGAGACTCAAGGCTGTGGTAAGAAGATGGGCAAGTGTGTCTTTTGGGAAAGGGCCAGAACTTCTTCCAGCTCTGTCCACAGGAACTGCCCCTGCCCCTCCGGAAGGGTCTGCAGGAGGGGGAGGTTTGGGTCAGCAGCTGACCCCACACCTCTCTCGGTTGAACTCCCTTTTCAATAAAGTAAATTCCATTCTTGAGTTGAGCTTTCTGCAACCACTATCGAGAATCTCCCATGAAGCCCTGGAGACAGGCAAGAATCCAGCTAATTACTCCTCAGCATGTCGGGCGCCCCAGAACCAGTGAGCGGCAGGACACCAGCCTGGGGCTCCAGGCTCCAAGTACAGGGTCTGGCACAGATAACACCCCCCTTTTTTGTTTTTGTTTCTGTTTTTTTTTAATAAAACCTGTTATTACAAAATTATAAGCATGTAATTCTGTAACATAGGAATCTCACACTCAAGCACACCATGTGACATTTTAGGTAAAGTGTTCAAATTAAAACGATAAATTATCATGCCCACATTGCCACTCCACCAACCACACCCTGGCAGGCCTCACTGTACAGTGAGGCGTGCAGCCAGACGCTGTACAGGAGAAAAGGCCCAAGTGTGAGGATAGCCTCTGCCTCTTTTTTAAAAATTACTTTTTAACATTTATATTCTTTTAAATTTATTTTTCAATCACAGTTGACAAGCCTCTGCCTCTCAATAGCTGTGTGGCCTTGGACAATTGTCTTAACCACTGCCTCTCCATTTTCTCCTCCCAGAAGTGAAGGTAAAACAGCATCCAATCTATGGGACTCACGGGGCAGGGATGACTACAGGGCCGTTGGTGTTGGTTTTGTCTCAGCTGCAAACAGAGGGCTCTGGGAGCACAAACGAAGATGTGGTTGCTGGACTAGGGAGCTGTCTGGGAATGCTTCCTGGGGGAGGCAGTATTGGGTGTGGTCTGGGGGGTGGGGTGAGATGAGATAGGACATTCTGGGTAGAGGGAGCAGCGAGAACAAAGGCAAGGAGGCAGGGAGGAAGGTGAGGCACGTTGTTTGAGCAGCTGGACCAGGTCATAGGGGATGAGGTGTGGAGACCGGGATGGTGATGAAACTAGGGCCTGATGGGAAGGGGCTTGTTGTGTTCGCCTGGCACAGGTGCCGTGGAAGGTGTGTGGGCTGGGGAGGGACAAGTTCAGAGGGGGTGTTAGTGAGCTCATGACCTGGTAGCTGTGTTGGGGTGATAGGAGGCTGCACTCTGGGTGGGTTTCTACACACACACACACACACACACACACACACACACACACACTCCTCTTAATCACAGGGCAATTCTCTAAGGGGTCACCCACCTCCCAGGAGTTCCCTACTCCCTTTGCCAAACAAGATCCTTTTCAAAAGCTGCTCCTCAACCTCTGCTATGGGCTGGAGAGACCCTGAGGACAGAGCCTGTCACTTCCAGAAGCTGGGGGCACCCTCTGACTGGTCCTCAGAGACCCAGGGACTTCCATTTAAGCAATTAGCATTCCATGGCATGTAGAACGAGCACCATGCCTGATGTCTCGGAGAACTGGGCTGAGGCCCCATACTGGCCTCTGCCAGCCGTGTGGCCACAGGCAAGGCCCTCATCTTCTCAGAGGCCAGTGCCTTCATCTGTGTCCGAGCTGACCCTTCCTATTCTGATGGCCACCAAGCAGGTGTTCTAGGTGCTTCACGTGAGATAACAGCTTACCTCACAACAACTGAAGTAAGCACTACAATCTTCCCCATTTTACAGATGGGGAAGCTGAGGCTCAGAGGGGCCAAGTTACCTTGTCCAAGGTCATTCAAATAGCAGATGGCAGAGACAGAGTTCCAACCCAGGCAGTCTGGCTCAGAGCTACATGCTTTGCTTTGTGTGCTTTTGAGAACGCGTAGGGTTTCCAGCAATTTCTCAATCGATATGGAGGTAGATGCTGAGCAGATGAGGCTGTGGTCCCACCAGTCCTCTTCAACCGAAGCACCATCATTTCCCTGTTTCACATCCGGGACTTTTGCAGACAATTGGAAAAAGGGCTGTGTTGTTCAGAACGCTGAGCCCTCCTGCTGGGGTCAGTGGCCCTGAGGTCCCCTGCAGCAGTGGTGGATGCCATCGTCTCTCAGGCAGCTGACCCCTCCCGCAGATGCCCTAGCATCCCAGGGACAGCGCATGAAGCCCGGGTGAAACACACGCTTGCCATTGCAAACTGCGCTGATGCTGTGAGTACAAGTGACATGACGTGCTCGGCCAACACGCAATGTTGCCATCAAGGGGAATGAGCGTGATCTCACCTGCCAGCCAGAGTGAAACCATTCCCAGAGCATGAAGCCACTGTCTCGGGCTGGAAGGAACCTTGGAAGACATGGGTCAGGCCCCATCAGTGCAGGAACCCCCAGGTGGCCCTATTGGTGACAGGAAGCTGCTTTTGCCGGAGTCAGGCCCTCCATGGATGGGCACTGTTAGGGATGGGCTGCTCTGCCCTGCGCTGTGCTGAATTCATCTCTCTAGAACTTTCCCTCAAGGCCCTAAGCTTGCCCTCCGGAGCTGCTGGGAACAAGTAGGCTTCCTCTGCCACTCGACAGGCCTCCAAATCCTTGCCGACAGCTCTCATGTCCCCTTCCAGTTTTCTCCAGGCAAAGCCGCCCCAGCCCTTCTAAACCCTTTCTCCAATGACATACATGGTTTCAAGTCCTCTTAGCGTCAGCATATTAACATTTGGGGAAAGAAAATATTGCAGCCCTCGTCAGCCTTTGGACAGAGCTGAGCTTCACGACCTATCCTTGGGCAGAGACATCCTGGGTCCCAGGGGGTAAGATGCAGACAAGGGCAGACAGATGACATGGGGAGACCTGGGAGGCAAGGTGAGCTGGGAGCAAGGAGAACCAGGCCTCCTGGGTCCCAGCCCAGGGCTGTCCTGGGAGTGACATGTGAGCTCGGGCACATGGCCACCCCTGCGCCCAGGTCTGTGGGGGACATGCCAGCTGATCAATGGTCATCTAACAGAGTCCTGTAGGCTTTGCCAGGCCCTGTGGGCAAAGCCTGATCATGCCATTCTCCAAGGGGCTGTCAGGGTAAAGCTCCAGGAGGTGGCCTGCCTCTGAGGGTGGAGAAGATGCTCACACAGTCTCCCTCTAGTGCGCCAGCTCTCCTGGCCACCAATGTCTTCCCAGCACCCAGGACAGGTGCTCAATAGAACGTGCTCAATAAATGCTTGTTGAAAGAATGAATGAAGAGGCCTCTATGAGTAATACTAATATTAGAGGCTACTATTTATTAAGCATCTACTGTGTACCAGACTACAAAGTCCAGGAAGGCAGCGGCTATATCTGCTTTGCTTATTCCAGGATCCTCCATGACAGGCAGTCATACAGGAGACACTCAGTAAATATTTGTTGAATGTTCAATGCTTGTATGTGTTATCTCACTTGTCACCCAAACAAGACTGGAGAGAAGAGACAGGAGAAGCTGCAGTGGCAGAGTTTGAGAGCCTCTCTTTTATACACACACTGGGACTCCTTCCATTTTTCCCTCATGCCCATCTTTGCCTGACAATTCCTGATTTTTCTAGACCCAGGTGGAAAGCACCTCCTCCAGGAAGCCTTCCATAATCTCCCCAGTAAAAATTAACTTCTCCTGCCTCTGAGCTCCCCTCACACCATGCCTGCCCTTCTTTGAGGGTACAGTGCCAGGGCTCTGGAGCCAGACTGGCTCAAATTCTGGCTCTTCTTCTGTGAAGCCATGTGACCAAATCTCCGCATGCCTTGGTTTCCCCACCTGTAAATGGGGACTAATAATAGTGCAGGCCTCCGAGAACTATGGTGAGATTTAAAGGAATTAGCACATATAATGTGCTTAGCATGGTGCCTGACACAGAATAAGTAGGCAATAAATGCCAGCTACTATCATAGCATCACCGCATCTTGCTCGGTGTGAGACGTTGGGGACGTGGAGCTGGCAGTCAATGATTGTTGAGTGAAATACTGAACTGGATACATATCTATTTCCCCTGCAGGACAGCAGAGGCCAGGGGTCATGTCTTCCTCAATTCTATGCCCTGCCCCAGCCCAGTCCCTGACTCAGGACCTGGGCCAGGGCTTGACCAAGAACAGGAATCCATTAACGGTGATGGCAAGGAGTGGGAAGGGCCGAGGCACAGGGGGTGGGGGTGGGGGTGACATCTGGAAGCCAGGCTGGGTTTCAGGTGTGAACTGAAGACCTGACCCTGTCCCTTGGCAGGGATCTGCCCCCACTCCCAATCTTTTCTCATCTCCTCAGCAAGCCATGATTTATGGATGAACAGAATCAAACAGGCCTGCTGGCTGCTGGGATGCCCCGGGGAGCTGCTGGAGAGGGAAAGGACTTCTGTGGGCAAGCTCAGCAGCCACCCAGGGGAATGTGAGGGGATACAGAGGGGGAGCAGTTGCACACACACAGGCCATAGACACGGACACCCATGGCTCTCTCCCTCACACACTCACACACACACGCACATGTCATGGAGACACCCTTGGCACAGACACCCATGCTCACACACATACACATGCACAGACACCTATGCATACACACGTACCCACCTGAGCCATGGAGACTCACTCCTTGCACAAACATCCATGCTCACACGTGCATACACACATGCATGGTCGTGCATGGCCATGGCCATGAGCAGATGCCCAGCCTACTCTGCCATCCATGGGGGCTTTGGGTACTCACGCCCTTCCTCTAACCTGAAATTTTCTCCCTACCTCATTATTGGTCTACTCAAATTCTGTCTGTCCTTCTGAGGCAGAGCAATGGGACAAAAAGCAGACTTGGAGGCAGATGACCAGGGTTCCAGTCCCATCTCTGGCCCTGGCCAGTGACCCTGGAATGGCTCGTTCTGGGTTCAAGTGTTTTACTTTTAAATGATGACAATAAGCTCTGACCTCCACTGCTGGGGTCCTATCAGGATCAAAGGGCAGTTCCCATTAATTCAGCACATGCTTTTTGTACCAGGGGGTTTATATGCACCGTCTGGTGTCATCTGCACAGCCTTGCACCGTTCTTGCTCCTGTTTCACAGAGGAAGAAACAGGCATGGAGAATTAAGGTCACTTGAGCCTGTCCTTCACCTCAGCTTCAGTGGCTTTCTCTGAGCTGAAGGATGTGACGACACGTTCTGAAATATGCTACACTGCACCACCTGGCCACACCCAACTGTTCTCCTTCCTTCACACCTGAGGCTTTGCATATGCTCCTCCCTTGGCCTGGAATGCCCTTCCTTCTATTCTCTATCCTCAAGGTCCCTAGATGGAGGCAGCCTTCATGCCCTCTCATATTTTCTTATGCTTCCTCTGTCACTATGGTGATTCTTCCTTGGGTTAATAAATAGTTCCCCCACTGGGAGCACCTGGAGGGGTGACCCCAGATCCCTCATCTCTGTAGCCCAAGTTCTGGGACACAGGAGAGGCAGGATAAATAAGGGCTGAACAAATGCATGAAGTTATTCGAGGCCCCAAGTAAGCCCACCTTTTCCAGGAAGCTCTCCTGGATGACGTGCACTCACAGCAATCTCTTCCCACTCCAAACTTGAATTACCTGCCCACCACCCCCTTTTCTTAGGGGTAGTCCTGTTCCCGATGCAGGGCCAATGGGATAAGATCCTGTCTCCCCGTTGCTTGGGGTCTGTCATTGTCCACAGCCCAGGACACAATACAGGGAAGCTGTAGGACGTGCTGGAAGTCTGTGCACATAGGCTCTTTCCCCCAGAATTAGTTTGTTCTTCTACTCTTAGATTGTGACATGCATGCTCCCCATAACAGCCCTTCCAAAGTTGTCCCATCACCCCACAAATCTCCCAACCTAGACTGCTCCCCTCTTTGGGGCATCCCCAGATCCCAGGCCTCAGTCTCCTTCCCAAGTGCCTTTAATCATAGTAACCAATGTACACTCAACACTGAATCATCTTCACAGTCCTTAGCATCCCTCTGAAGGTAAATACTCCTATGCTCATTTTACAAAGATGCAAACTGAGGCTCAGAAGGGTTAACTATCTGCCCAAGAGCACACAGCAGAAGAGAGATTGAGTCTGTCAGGCCCCAAAACCTGCAGCTCTCACTCTGGTCCACTCTCTGGAGCTGCACCTTGAAACACAGCGCTCCAAGGACAGCATGAAGAGAAGACACAGAGCAAACACAAAATAAAGAGTGGTGGGGGACAGGGCTTCCCCTTCCCTGAGAATTTTACCAGAGAGCTATGCCCAAGTTACCCCAAGCATTTCAGAGGTCCCTCTCCCCACTGCACAGCTTTCCCAAGACTCCTTCCTCCCTCACCAGCCCAGGAGCAGGTTGGAGGTAGAGTGCCTGAGGCTGGACAGAGAGCAGAAGGGAGGGTGGGGTGCCCGAGGGCTTGCCCAGGGCCCTGTCTCTGCTGTGTTGACAGGTGCAAGTACTGTTTCAGAGATAATGCAGAGTGATGTGGGGGGGGGTGGTAGGGACCACATCTGCCAGCACAGTCCTATCCTGATGCCACCTCCTCCCACCTGATTCTGCACCAGGACGGATCCTGCCCCAGCACCCCCCCCCCACCCATCCCTTGGTAGCTGCAGGATGACGTTCCACCAGGAACGTTTCCTGCACCAGGTGGAAAGCAGTGAAAGCCGGAGTCACAGGTTTCTCTAGGAGGTGGAAGCCCTTTCCTCTGCCGCTCTTTATTTTGTGTTCACTTGGAGTCCTTCTTCTCTCCCTGCTCTCCTTGGAGCGACCTGTTTCAAAAGGGCTCAGCCCCAGGGGCATGGAATGGAGTGAGGGCTGCAGCCCTGGCCTTACTTCCTTTCTGCTGAGCAGTTGGAAATGGAGAGGCAGGATGGCATTTGCAGGTGCAGAGCGTACCAGCCCCAGGGCTATTTGGGCATGGGAAGGGGGGGTACAGATGTGGCGCCCACCTACCTCCCTTCCTCCCACCAACCCAGCGCGTGCGTGTGCACACACACACAGAGCTAGAAAAAGGCACAGTCGGGAGAGAGCAACAGAAAACCAATGAGCTAAATAAACTCTGAACCCCAGACAGCCAGGCACAATGCCAGGCCTCCTGTCACGATGAATTCTCTGCCCTCTCTCCACACCAAAACTCCCTGCTCCCGGCCACCCACCTTGGGAATGGGGGCAGCTCATTTCTTGCTACAGGAGAAAAGAAAATGAGATGGGCGGGTAGAAGAAAAAAAGAAAAAGAAGGGAAATAGAGCCAGCTACTCATTTCCCAGGAAAGCTGGGCCTCAGCCCTACCCCCACGCGCTCCCATCTCTCTGAGTGTCCTTCAGAAAGCAGCGGAGGCGTCCACAACCCCTCCGGCCTCACCCAGGTGGGAACAAGGCTGGGGAAAGAGGAAGGCTTGAGGGCAATTGTTTCGGAAAGTTACAAGCAGCTGAAAATAGGGGCTTAGCACGAGCAAGCCTCCTCAACCTTGACTGTAATAAAAACAGATAATGCGTGAGTGAGCTAGGGAGAGCATGCTGGCAGGGGCCGCAGAGGCCGGCTGGATGCAGACAGTTTAGGATTCAGAGAAGATGCCAAGTGAGTAAACAGCAAATGAAGGATTATCTGGATGGGCCAGGAGCTGTTCCAGCAAGAAATTGGTTGGGGACATGTCAGGATCCACAAGCACTCTGACTCCTCATCAGGGATCGAGGCCTGGCGAGCTACAAGGGCCCCATCCACCCCTTCTCTACCTCTGCTCTCTCTTCCAGCAGGGAGCCTGGCCTTGGTAATAATAGTTCACATTTGCTCAGTGCAGCACAGTTTACAAAGTGCTCCAGAGTTTACTGAGGGTTTCGTATCCATTGTTGTGGTTAATGGAGGTGATAGAGGTATCTTCTCCCGGGAGACCCCTTCCCCTCATCACAGCCACCCCCATCTCCCACAATCCCTGGCTTAGGAAAGCCTGTGCATCGGGCTTCAGGCTTTAACCTCAAAAGAGGGGGAGAGGGAGACAGACCCTCTGCAGACTCTGGAAATCTACTGAGTCCAGAAGACATTGGGGTCAAAGCTATTCAGGATGAACAGGGCCAGGTGCCAGCTCTGAGCAGGGAGCTGGAGCAGAAGAGTGTCCAGCCAGAAGTTAGCCTGGAACCTGCCAACCTCCCACCTACCCCATCCCAAGGCTGATGAGCTGCCTGGGCCGTCATGAAAATAATCACATCCATCAGAGCAGCAGGAGCTCAGAGAAGGAGGAGCTCAGATAGAGGGCCTCTCTATCAGGAGCGCGGAGCGGGGGCAGGATCAGGGATGTGTGATGATTAAGTGCAGGCCTTGACCACTAGTTACTCCTATGAATAATGCATTGTTGTGCCTTGGCCTAAATCAGCATCTTATTGGTGTTAATAATACATGGCTGCATAGAAGCTGGGGTGGGAACAGTGAGCAGTATTTTATTTGAGGGTCTCGGAGCACTTAAGTGTTCCTCATGTTGGTGACTCGATTTTATCTCCCCAAGTCATAGGCTTCTCTACAGGCCTGGTCATCTGTCCCACTCCACCACCCTCCCACCTGAGGAAAGCCACAGGGGCTAGGAGTCTTGCGTCCTCATATTCAGATTATTGTCCTGGGGTTTTGGTGGCGCAGAGATACATTTAATCTCTGTCCTCTTGAGAACTCTTAGGGATGCAACATTATGGGAAGCTGCTCCCAGAGGTGTTTAGGAAGGAGGGGGCTAATGAGTGGGAATTTGGTCTGTGGGAGTCATGGGTGGAAAGAGACCACTAGGGATCTGAGTCCAGTTCTGCCACCTGCTGTGTCACTATGACTGTGTAACCTTAGGCAACTAAAGCAATTCTCTGGTCCTAAGTCGCCTTGTTAGAATATAGGCTGGCTGAGATTCCCTATCAGAGGTGCCGTTGTACCAGATGCAGATTTTATTTGCATCACAAGTAGGACGGCGCTACTGAGCTCTCACCCTGAGCTCTGTCCATGGTGCTGAACCAGCAGCCTGCCCCTGTCCGCGGTGCTGAAACAAGACTCAATTCTGGGACAGGGCCCTGCTCCAGGCTACCCTTTGCATTGCCCCTGGCAACCAGGATCCAACCAACTGGAACCCTTTCCGGGACTGCAACATAGTGGTCCCACCTTCCGCTGCCAATTCCTCCCCATCAGCCTTAAGCTGAAACCTGCTGGCGGGGTTTCAGCGACCAACCGACCTTAAGAGCTCCCTCCCTCCCCCGCCCCTCCTCTGCCCTGGGGTGAGGTCCCCAGTCGGCAGTACAACTTGAGATTAAAAGAGCCTTCCTGCCATTGTAAATGCCACGTCCCATTCCCTCAAGGGGAGCTTGCCATACCACCTCTTGGAGGTTGGCGTGTGTATTGCGCTCAGAGCAGAAGCACACAAGGTCCCCATTGGTGGCACTAGGTGAATGAGGAAGAAGTGGCAGACTGTCCCGGCCCCACCACCCCCTCACCCCTCCCTGGGCAATCTGGAGCTTTGAGCTTGCAGTGCTGCCCAACACCCATGCTCCACACTGTCCAGCTGTGTTTGGCAGCCCTGGGGCACCATGCTACCCAGTTCACATCGAAGGCTCAACCCAGGTGGCCAACCTGGGCCAGGTGAAACTCCTTGCTCCCTCCTCCCTTCTTGCAGTTTCCTCCCACTGCGGGGCCAGTCCTACCAAGATGGACACAAAGGCCTGTAATGTCCCTTTCCCAGGGCAGAGACTCCCTACCTCACATCCACCCAAATAAGAAATTTGCCCACAGACCCTCCCTAGAAAAAAGTGGGAGTCAGAGGGGAAGGTGACATCTGCAACCCACTCCTGTCCCCCAGCCCCACAAGTGGGTGCTCTTTGAGAAGCAGATCTGCTGGTGTTTCTAGGGGATGGTTGATATTAGCCTCACTGGGTATAAAAATTACCCTCTTAAAAAAAAAGCAAAACAAATAAAACCACCTGAAGACAACACTCAAAATTACAGCTTCTCTGGATCCAGGCAGCAAGTGAAGATAATAGCCTTTAATTACAGTAGACACTATAGACAATGTCATTTATTGAGCACTTACTACAGGCAAGACTATGGTAAGAGCTCTGCCAACATTATCTCATTTAGCCTTACAACGCCCTTGGGGAAACATCATGATCAGCATCCTGCAAATGACAAAAGTAGGGCTCAGAGAGGTGAGGTGACCACCCAGGGTGGTGCAGCTGGTGACTGTTGAGGCTGGCGTGGGAAACCACATCTGTCTGCCTTTAATGCTGCAGCTCATCTGGACCCACCTGTGCTGGAAGCCTCGCTGCCCCTTAGTTGGTTCCACGACCACCTCCCCACCATCCTCACATCTTAGTGGAGAGCCGCATGGAGGAAGACGGTAATGCACACACTCCTGCAGCACTTTACAGTCTGCAAAGAGCTCTTACAGCCACTGTCCAAATCGACCCTCCTGATACTGAGGATCTCATTTGATTTTACAGGAGGGAAAACTAAGGCTCAAAGGAATAAGTGGCTCGCCCTGCCACACAGAAGTGAAGCCAGAACTTGGATGAAGATGGTGGAACTCCCAGTCCAGTGCTCTGTCCTCCTCGCCAAGGCTGGGGTTCTGGGAGCAAGCCAGGGAGGGGGTTCTATGGGGCTTCATCTCCTGAGGGGTTTCCTGAAGCCCTGACCTGGGCTACTTCCCTCCTCCTGCTCCCTAGGGGCCATCAGTGGGTTCAGCTCTCACTTGGAGTCTTGATTTGTCATTCTAAATGAAAAATTTTTTTCCAGGCAATTACTTCCTGCTAATTAGGAGGCAAGACTGCCAGTCCCTGGGCCCTGGGCTGACCCCTTTTCTCAACTCACAGGGGTGGTGGGTTGTTGAGGTACAAGGTGGCAGCACCAGCCACAGAAACTGCCTGGATTGTCCCCATCAGCTGAAGGAGGCCAAGAAAAACTTTTGAGGGTAGCAGGGGTGGGGGCTGATGGAGGAAGAAGCACCAAAGAACTGGAAGAAGGGAGGCAGGATGCTAGGGAAGGAGGGACTCTGAAGTGGGAGAGCCAGGGGACAAGTGGCTAGAAGGAGACTAGACATGCCATGCAGAGTAACTGGGAGACCTGGGCTCAGGAGGGGTAGGGGAAGCCAGGAAGAGCCAGAGAAATGGGGACATGTGTAGCATCACAGAAAGGAAAAAGGAGGAACCTCAGGAAGCAGAGAGACAGATGAAGAAGGGAAATCTCCCCTCTGCAGAGGGAGGGGAAGGAAGGAAGCACCCTGGAAAATGGTTAAGATGACAGAAGTGGAAGAGGCAGAGAGGGGGAGATGCTGGGAGACTCCACGAAGGGGAAGGAGAGAGGAAGGACGAGGGGAAGGAGGAACTGCTGGAGGAAAGCCCTGAGGAGAAGGGGAGGAGAGCAGGGGAGGACGGCTGAAGTGGTAGCTCCCAGGGCCCCAAGAAGGGCTCTCTCTACGTCATTGTCCTTGAGCCTCCCCCAATGTCAGTGCCCAGCCAGTCGGGCCTGCATGCCCTCCTACGCACCCACAGGTACGGGCAGGCATAATGGCAGGCCACCAGCCAGCTCAGGCCCCAGATCCTCCACCTACTCAGGGCAGCTGGCCCACCTCTCCTCTTGCCAACCTGCCACCCCCTCTAGTGGGCTGAGTCAGGGACCCCCCTGGGCCATGGGGCAGCATGGGCAGGATGCTCTGGGACTGTGTGGTCCTGCCTCCCCAATTTATAAAGGAAGGATCAAGGCCCAGAGAGTTAATAGCGCTTGTCCAAGGTCATGTAGCAAGTGGGTGACGAGGCCAGATCCAGAGGGCTTAGGGACTAAGTCCCAGTGCTGGGTCCCATTCCCTCCTGGGCAAAACCAATAACAGAAGGCAAAGACAGATCTTGGTTGCCAGCAAGTCCATCCCTGATCAGTGTAAGCCTTGTGGAGTACAGGGTGGCAGGTGGAAGGGAACCAGGGTATCCAGGGGCTGGAAGGGAAGCACAGAAAGTCACCATTTATGGAGCACTGGGTGGGAGGGTTCTGCATGGGTTATAATTGCAGCCGGCATTACTGAGCACTTACTAGGTGCCGTGTTCAAGCCGATTACAATGTTACCTGCAGGATCTCATGTAATTCCCACAATAACCCTGCAAAGTATGCATTACTATTATTCCATTAGAGGGAAGAAACTGAGACTCAGGGGTGACTGGCCAAGTCTGCAGGCTAGCCAGTGCCCTGGTTCTAACTCAGGTGGCTGGCCATGGCCCTGAGGACCCCTCTATCCTGGCTTCGTTGAATAATGCTCAGATCCTGGAGTTCCCAAGATCTCAGCCCAGCCCTGGTGGAATCAAGGCCCCAGATGCCAATGCAGTTACAATCCTGCGTTGCAGGGGTTTCTTGTGGCTTAAAAGGGGCAGCGCTGTGAGGTCCTAGACTTGAACAAGCCCTGTCTTAAGGTTCTGGGGTCTGGGTTCTAGTCTTGGGTCTGCCACTAACTTACTGTGAGACTTTGGGCAGCTCGTTCACCCTCTTTGAACTTGATGCTCCCACCTGCATCATCAGAGGGGAGGACCAGCTAGTAAGAGCTAGTATGCATGTGGTGCTAACTCTGTGACAGGCTCCGTTTTAGGCGGTTTACATACATTAACTCATCAAACCCTCTCGGCCACCCTCTGAAGTAGGTGCTATTATTGTCTCCATTTTACAGTGGGGAAACACATCAGTGAAAGGTGAATTAACTTGGCCAGCGTCACAAAACCAATGGATACCTGGCAGATCTGGGGTTTGAACCCCATTATTTTCAACCCAGAGCCCCTGCCCTGGCTGTCACTCCCCATTATTTCCCTAATGACTCTCTCAGCCCCTACTTGGTGCCCTAGAGAGGTCTGCCTATGTCCCCCTACACAGGCACACATGTCATCATACTTCCACATGAGATGTACACACACCATTGTGTGTGTGTAGCATGGCATATGTTTGCTTCCACACCTGCTCCCGTGCTCTCATGCAATTGCTGTCTGGAACAGCCACACTTGGTCATACATTCCCACAAGCGTCCAGCACCAAGAACAGGTCAACTCCAGCAGGTCCACACACACGCACACATACACGCATGCATGCACATCCCCCTTTCTGGGGCGCTGGCTGACATGCAGGGGCTACGCCATGCCTCAGCACACAGCCGCATGGCAGTGACGTGGGTCACCACACCCCTTCTCGTCTGCCCCCCACTAGTGCCTGGGTGACTCACACGTCACATCTCCCACCTGCTGGCACCCCCTTTCCCTGCATTGCCTTCCTCACACCTCTCCCCTGACAGAAGGGGGCACCTTCTCCAGGAAGGAAGCAGGCACACGCCCAGCACCCACGGCCCGAAGATGCCAGCCAACTGGGTGGTGTACAGGGAGACAGAGGCATTGGCCAGAGGCTCTGGGGGCCCTGGGTCCCCTGTACCTGTCAGAGACTGAGCCCTCCCTTAGGTCTGAATGCCAGAGTTGAGTTCTCAGTAGAGAAAACCCCCCTTTATCATTGCCACATATGTGGCCAGATGGGGGAACTGGGGACCTCTGCCCATCCTTCTCAAGCAGGACTAGGCAGGCCACGAGGGCTTCTCTGGCCAAGTTATCACTGCACCCCCACCACCCCATCCCTGGTCCCTGCTCTCTCCTCCCCCTGCCCAAGCATCTCAGAGTTCTGGGTATTTTTAGGCCTCAGCTGACAGGCTGTGAAATCGCTCCCTTCGCACCTCCCCAACCAGGCGGGGGCTGGAGAGGGAGGGATAGGGCTGGGGGGGGGGGCGCACAGCCAATTCATCAGGCTCCTCCAGGGCTGGCAGGTGCCAAGCAGGGGGTGAGGGATGCCTCCCCTGAGTGAGAGGGTCCTTCCACGGTGCGTGTAGAGAGGAGACAGGGTGGGAAGGAGGCTCCACCCCACTCCAGGGACCTGGGAACAAAGGGTGCAGGGGACATCTTGAGCACTGAGGGAGGCACTGGGGACACACTCTGAGTCCAGGTCTGCCACCAGTACCAATTTCCGGCGCTCCCTTCCAAGTGATGGGCTGAGAGACAGGCTGGCCTGGATCCTAGTGGGATAAGCGGGGCACCAGGCAGTGTGGACCAGTGGTTAAAACCTGGGCTTTGGAGTGAGGTGGACCTGAATCCCATCCTTGTTGTACTGAGTGACGTGGTGAGACACTCCACCTCTCTGGGCCTCAGTTTCCTCACTTGCACCACAGTGATAATGATATCTCACCAACAGGACAGCTGTGATGATCCAATTGAGTGATGTACGCGAGGAACACTACAGCCCGAAGACCCACCAGGCACCGCCAGGAGATTCTCCTTGGCTACTTCCTGTGACCTCCACGTCCTCTGGACCTCCCCTTCCCTGGCTCCTTCCTTTATGGTGAGGTGGCCTATAGTTCATCCTGACATCAGGCTCTCTGGTGCTCCCCTGACCCTC
Source organism: Anoura caudifer (assembly GCA_004027475.1). Taxonomy (NCBI): domain Eukaryota; kingdom Metazoa; phylum Chordata; class Mammalia; order Chiroptera; family Phyllostomidae; genus Anoura; species Anoura caudifer. The sequence continues at coordinate 428,916 of PVKU01000119.1, forward strand.
CCCCTGAGGGGAACACATCCCCAGCTAAGGCGGGTGGGCAATGTCGCCTCCCCCATCCCCGCTTCCCTGCTTCCTGCTGCAGGGGACACAAGAGCATCATTGGTGCACACCAACCCAAACACCAACACCTGAGTGTGCCATCAGCACTGAGGTGTGAGGTGTTTACCCAGGGCAACCCCCTGGGGCAGTGAGAAGACAAACCCAGCCCTAATGTGAATGGGCCACTGTGTCAGGGGCCACGGGCACAGAGGGGTGGGGGGAGCCCCCCACCTAGTTGCCCTGGAAACAGGTTGGCTCTGGAGCTAGGGTCTGGCAGCTGGAGTGAGCCATGTGGCTCTTCCAGGGCCTGGCCCTGATGCCCATGGTGAGGGCTGGGGTAACAGTGTCCACTGGACCATGGGCCTGCCTTCCTTAGCTCTGTATCCCTCCCTAGAAGGCTTTCTCTGATACCCCAGCTCTCCAGAGGAGCCCCCTAGGGTTGCTCATCCACACCTATCTGTACCAGGCTGCCCCCTGACTGCCCATTACCCACCACAAGCTTTCGAAGGACAGGGCCTCCATCCGGCAGGACGCTGCAGACCTCCTGGTGTGGGAGCTGTGGGCTCAGCCCTGCGCAGGTGAGAAGCCCTCCACCCTGCCACAGCACTCACGGTCTCCTGAGAGAGCAGCTGGAAAGCTGTTCACGGCTCTCCATTGCTCCGTTTTTGAAATCCAGCTTTTCTATTTCAGAATGCCAGGACCTTCATCATCGGGCCTGTCCTCCCTCTCCCAAGCCCTCACTCCCACAGCCACCCCCACGGGCCTCCCTTGCAGCCACGCTCAAACACTCACTGCTGCCGCCCCGGCCAAGACTTGTCACACCTGCAGGCCATTGCCCATGCTGCTCCCACCACACCGAACGCCTCGCCCCTGCTTGCTCACAGGCAAGCTTGTATTCTTCCTTCAAGACCCAAGGCCCTGGACCCAAAGCTCATTCTCAGGTCTGGCAGTGTGGCTGGAATCTCAAACCGCTTTTAACTGCGGGGGCAAGGCCCCCTCCAGCTGTTCTGACGGTAACAGACAGACCCTGCCTAGGTGAAGCCCTCCCCGCTCCTCCTCCGCTGGGGCCGAAGCCAGGCTCATCCTCCTCAGAGCTTCCGGAACCTGCATCCCACATATCAATCATTCGGTTCAGGATAATGCCGATAACAGCTGCCGTTGGCTGAGTGTTTACTATGTGCTGGGCCCTCTGCTAAAGATGTTTCCTGCCTTATCTTGCCTCATCTTCCAGCCCTGTGGGAGGTAACAACCATGATGATACCCACTTCACAGAGGAGGAAACTGAGGCAAGAGTGGTAGAGTCACTTGCTTCAAAGACACATCAGCAAAAGCCCCTGCCAGGGTTCGAGCGGACCACTGTTTGACCCCAGAGACCTGGCTGAAGCGAGCCGACTTCTGCTGTGCAGGCGTACGTGCTAAGCACATACTGAGCGCCCCACAAGGAAGAATCCCCTATTACCGCACTCTGAGATTATTGGTGGGGGGAAGGGGGGAACAGGGCATGTGGAGCGGCCCGAGAGGGCTTCCTTATGTGGTACCCCTCATAAAGCATGAAACCCTCACTCCTGGAGAAAGGAAGTGAGGGCTCAGAGGAGTCCTGAGTGGCCATGGGGGTCAGGATGGCAAACAGGTGTGCAGGGAGCCCCAATATCCAGACCCAGTGGACCTGGGGAGCCAGGGGGTGAAATGCTTGAAAGGGCCACTGGGGCCCAGTTGGGCAGAGTGGGAGCGGGCCCTCCATGTGCTGAGTGAGCTGGCCACCACTCTCTGGCCCCGCTGACACCACCCTGTGGTAATGAGACGGATCCAATTTGTACCCACGGCCCCACCGGGAGCAGCTGCCGCAGCAGGGTTTGAAGTAATTTAATTGGACATATTAGCCACACAGCTCTCTCCTCCACTCCCCTCATGCAGGGCCTCACGCAGGCACTCTCGTGGCACTCCCATGCCCCATGCCAGCCTCCCCTGTCTGGGGGCAGGGTGCGGGCTGCACCAGCCAGCACCCTGAGACTCTCCCCTGCTAGGACCGACCCCTTGGCAACCCCTTCTGTTTCATTCCCGGGGCTTCTGGGAATCCAGAACCAGAGGGCAGGCTGGGCTCTGTAGGCCCCAAGTTCCTTCCTTTCTCTGGTGCAGGCGGCCACCATGGGAGCATCCCTCCAGTCTCCTTTGACGGGCTAAACAGAACAGGACACTCCCTCTTCTCCCCCAGCCAGCCTAAGAGCCCCCAGCTCCCTGTACTCCGCAAAGGGCACTGATGGAGCAGGGCCACCAAGATGGGTGGGGGGACAGGGGGAGGTGGGAGGTGGAGGGTGGGGGGGTGGGGACAGGGAAGGCAGTCTTCCTCTCAGAGCTCTGATGGAGGGGTGTGTACACGCACACACAGAATCAGACCCAGACGCAAGCACACACACACACATGCTGACTGACCCACAGGCTGTTGTGGAGACGCCTGTATCCGTGCACACCAAAGTGCCAACACTGCAGCCGTACTCCTGCATGCCACGCAGCCGGGGAGGCCGTGCTCCCCTCAGAGGCAGCCAAGCTGGCAGGTGGGAGAGGGGAGCAGAGGGCAGGCAGGGCCCTGCCTAGCTGGGGAGAGGGGCCCAGGGCTGGGGAAGCACCCCCTCACCTGTGCTTCCCGTCACAGCTCCACACACCTCACTACGAACATGCTCATTAGCTGCTGTTTACAACGGACACAGCACTCAGATGCGTATGGCTGTTAAGGTGGCCTGTCCAGCTGCCACCTGCACCTCGCCCCATGCAGGTACGCACACAGCACAGTGCTTCTCCCCACCGGCCCCGCTATACCAGTGGGCTCCCAGTTCAGCCCCACAGGCAACACACCTTCCCAAGTGGCCCTACCAGGTGGAGGCTGCAGAGCCCCTTGGAGAAGGCCTGACAGGCCAGCCTGCGTTCCAGCCCACTGGGTCCAGAATTCCAGGTGCCAGCTCTGGGCACCATCCAGCCCCTTCCACAAGTTCCATGCTGTCTGCCAACGCTGTTCCAAGCCTGGGGGAACTGTGCTGGGCGAGACCAATGCCCTGCCCTCCAGACACGCGCTGGACAGGGCCCAGCAAGGCTGCTGCCCCTGTGGCCTGGAAGGTCAGTGACTTCCATGTCCATGGAACTGGCACAGTCCACCTGGCACCCTTGGCTGGGGTTCCCTGGCAAGGAAGGCGGGTACTGGGCTGGGCCTGGCATAGGCTAGCCCTGGCACCTGGCCAGACCAGGGACCGCCCCTGGAGAGAGTGCTGACCTTACCAGCTGCATGTGCCACCTGTGGGTCCCTGCCCGAGGGTGAGGGGGCTCATCCACTCAGGGCTGCCTGTGCCCATGTGGGAGGCCCTGGTGCCCCGGAGGAGGCTGTGCAATCGACTCCTTTTCTGGCCAAGAACCCTGCTCAGGGATCCTGGGGACCTCCCACCCTCCACAAGGCCCCTCACCACTCCTCTCCCTGCTGTTCCAGCTTCACTCCCCTGGGGGAAGCAGTTATTGAAAACGGTCCATCAGACTCAATAAGGATTCAAAGTCCCTGAGAGAATAGGGGTGGGTAGGGAGTGTGAGTGGGGGAAAGGGAGGGGGAGCCACCCACTCCTCTCTGCCTTTCCCTAAAGATCTACAACAGCAGGGCTAGAAGGGGAGAGGGGGACAGCCCGCCACTGACACTCTGTGTTGCCTTCCATGCCCCTTGGGCCTGAGCTTGGGGTCAGCAAGGGACAGGTCCTGGCTGTCCAGGGCCTGCCTTGGCTCACCTGACACACACACGTTCCTGTGCGCTCCAGCTGTCCCTCACCTGTCACCTGCTGGCCTGTGTGCTCCCACCCCAATTCAGCCTAGTCTAGCCCCTCTTCCCCAACTAGGAGTGGCTTTGAGGCTACCTTCCTCCCCACCATCCCACAGTCCTTGAGCACCCAGCCCATGGGTCAAGCTGTCCCCACAAGGCCACAGAACAGCATGAACCAAGGCCAAGGGGGTCTTGTCTCCATGGAAAACACTATAGCTTGGGAGTGCTGGCTACCCTGACCCAGGTCCCACAGAAGCCGTCCCTGCTGCCCTGCATTTCAAACCTGCTCTGCCTCAGGTGCCCCTCTAGGCCATGGCCTGTTGGGAGATCATGTGATCTTCATTCATAGGCTCTGACCGGGCTCAGAGGGAGGCCAGGGAGGCCTGGGACAGTGCAGAAGGGGCAGGTGAGGGGTGGGTAGATGAAGGTAGGTGAGAGCCTGTCAGTGAAATGATTCAACAGAGGCAGGCAGGCCTGCTTGGACCACCCCACACCCCAGCCTAGGCCCCAACCCTGACGGCCCTCAGAGCACACCCCAATCTGCTCTGTCAGCCACACCCCTAGTTCCTGCCCCACACATCATCCAACAGCCAGTGCCCCTAACCTGTGCCCAGAGGATGCCCAGTGGCCTGGGTGATCTCGTGGATCCTTCTGCCTGAGAGAGGAGACCCATCGTGCCCAGGCCCTTGGCCCAGACGGCATGCCCCCATACTCCCTAGGAATGACCTGCCTGGCAGAGCTGCCCTGGGGAGCAGAGCCCGCTAACAGGTGGAGCAGACAAGACCTCAAGCACTGCTACCCCAGGGACAAGCTCACAGAGGGCTGGGGCAGGGCAGACCACCCTCAGGACCTGACCTCTCTCCCCACACTGCTATACAGGCTCAGACATCCCCTCCCTGGCCCCAATCGCCTGCTCACTGCAAGGTCACCTCTCTCTCCCTCCCTCCCTGATGCCATCCTGCCTGCCCACTGCAACGCTGACCCCTGCAGGCCTGCTGAGGTCCTGCCTGGCCTGGGGACAGGCATCTGAGGGACACAGGGAGGCCTGGCAGGCCAGCCTGTGAATGAACAGAAGAAAGCTGAGCACAGGGAGAAGGCCACATGTCTAGGGAAGGTGGCAGAGGTGAGTTTGCAGGTGCAGCCGGGGAAGGCTGGACAGAGTACGGAGCAGAAGCTAATGGGAGTCTTTGTTCTTCACTGGGCTCTGGCTTTTTCCCACAGTCCCTTGCTTTAGCCTTGACAGATCTGGGAGAGAGCTGCCTGGGTGCCAGGGACCCAAGTGGGAAGGGAACTGAGCCTCTCCTGTTGAGTAAGGATCTTTGCAGTAGGCTAAGCCCTATGGAGACGTGCTGAGTGAGTGGGCTGTGAAGGTGGAGGGTGGGGGTACTACAGGGACCATCTGGAACCAGCTTGGGACATGGGGGAACAAGAGAGGACAGGGGATTAATAAAAAATGTTAAAGGCTTGGGCCGCAGGTGTTCCCGGGAGTGGAATGGAGGGATGAGGATGTAAAAGGTACTGGCCCCTGGGGGACCAGAGAGACTGAATCACCCAGGAATTAATCTGCGCATCTCACTCCCACCTGGTGCCAGCCAAAGGAAAGATGGGGGAATAGAAATGGGGGACACATAGCCCTGGCTGGGGGAGCAGAATCTGGGGGGCCTGGGGTGAGCTGGGGGGTGAGGGGAAGTCTAGCCTGGAACTGTAGGGGTTACAGGAGGTAGGTAGGGATGCTGGGGGCACAGAGGCCAGAGTGAGGTCTCTGGCCCCATAGAGATCCCTGGGGCTAAGAGAAAAAGCATACTCTGCCATCTGCAGGCTATGACTGACCCCACCTAGCCCAGTGCCCACACCAGAGAGAAGTAGACCTCAGGCCAGCCTGTTTCCCAGAGCTGCCCCTGCCATGGTGCTGGTGGGCCCTGCAGCTGCAGCGGCCCACCCCAGACACAGAGGCCCATTTGCAGAAGGGGGAGAAGGAAAGGTCCAGGCCCTTTGCCTAGCAGATGCCAAAAAGGTAAAGTTGGCCTCCGTGCAGAGGGCAGGGGTGCTCGAAGGAGGGCTGATGTCATGGTGCCCAGGCCTGTGATGGAAGAGGAGGGTTGGAGAGGGGACGAGGGCACAGCCCCAGGCCACTGACCTAACAGGAGAGGGGAGGCTGCCACACTGGCCTGCCAGGGGGAGGGGAGTGTCTTTCCTCCATCTCCCCCTCCATCCTCATACCCCACAGCTGGTCTCTGAACTAAGCTATTGGCTTCTGACAGGGTGACCCAAGCAGGAGAATGCCTCTGCCCTTGGTCCAAGTGCTGGCAGCTGGCAGCCGCTTGGGGGAAGATACCACGGCAGGCAACCTGGGTCCAGACAGGTGAAGGGAGGAATCTCCAAAGGCATTGGCCCTTTAGCCATCACCTACAGGATGTGCATAGATGGGAATAAGGTTCCAAAGAGGGAGACTGAGTCTCTTTCACTGTTAGACCGGCGTACTGAGTGAATGCAATGCCTGGCACCAGTAGGTGTCCCTCATTGGATTCAGCTGCAATGACTTGATGGGGGTGAGAGCTGACTCTTCAGGAGGCAAAGACAGGCTGAGACTGCCCCCCAGGGAAAGAGCAAAGCGGGGCTGGAGCCAGAGCAGGCAAAGCAGGCGCTCACTGAACTGCCCTCAAAATCTTTGGGGTTCCAGGTTCCTTCTGCTGAGGGTCTTAGAGCTGTTCCCTTCCCATCCCCCAAAGACCCCCATCCCCAGGACATTGGCATCAGTAACCCCAGAGACTCTCATCCCGGAGCAAGTCCTCAGGCTGGGTGTCGTGCTTTCAGCATCAGAGAGAAACCCAGAGGCTGAGACCCTGCTGCCAGAACTGGCAGACTGGGAGTGCTGGGCCTGGGGTGGGGCACCCCAGGAGGGACATGAGACTAGCCTGGGCAGGAGCTGCAGGGGACCTGCCTACAGGTGGGCACTGCGTGAGGAGGCGTCAGGATCCGAAGAGGAGATGGCAGAGCAATTGCCCAAGGCAGGAAGAAAGGTTCCTGGCTTGGCTTCCAGGATGCCAGGATGCCTAGCAGACGTGGGCTCCAGGCCACTCCCTGGGCTCCAGCTCCGGAGAAATGCAAAGAAGCCCGGCCCCTCCCCCTCCCTCCCCCGGCAGGACTCGAGTGAGTTTGGGGTTCTTGGCTTCCCCCCTCCCCAAGCCAAGGAGATCATTCCCCTGGCACCACCATACTCATCAATCTCATCAATCTGGGCTCTCTTTCCCTTCAGGTACTCCTGCCTCCCTCCGCAACGCTCCAGCGGTCCCTCCCCCCAACCCCCTCCCCTGCTGCTGCACCAGATTCCCGCTTGCCCCCTGGCATCCTCTCAATTCACAGTTGGCACCGCCGATGTCACTCCTCTCCCCACTGCCCGCAACCTTAGTCAAGAGCTTCCCGGGATCCTTGTCCTGGGGTCTCCCAGCGCTGGCACCTCCCCTTTCAGGGCACTGGTGCTGGGGACCCGGGGATGCCTGAGGGCACTGCCCGGCTCCCGCGGGGGCAGTGGCTCCTCGCTCCGCCACACACGTTGTCCTTGGGCTGCTGGGGTCGGCGGGCGGGGGGGGAGGTCCTTGTAGGGACACTGCGAAGCTGGCGCCGGGCATCCAACCTGGCAGTGCTCAGACTACCAGATCCGGGGTCCGAGCCGCTGTCGCTCAAGCCCGCGCCCCGGGGCTGCGATGACCCTGCAGGGAAGTCTGCGCTGCTCCAGCGGCCCTAGGCTGGGGCTCCGAGACGGCGCCCCGCTCTGCCGCCGTCCTGCCCGCGGGTGCGGGGCGCCCCAGCCCGCGCGGGGCCGCGCTTACCTGGGCTGGCTGCCTCCGGGTCCCGGTACATGGTCCCCTCGTTGCCGGCTTCCCCCGGGCTCCTCAGAGCCGCCCGTGGCCGCGCGCTGCTCCGCCGCCGCTGCAGGGCATGGGGCCGGGCGACCCCCGGGGGCGGGTCCGAGGGCGGGGGCCGCGCGGGCTGCACCGAGCCACGGAGCTGGGGAGCGGGGGCTGCCCGCCAGCCCTCCCGCCCGCCCGCCGAGCACGCTGCCGCCGCCGCCGCCGCCGAGCCGCGCTGAGCCTCCTCCCTCCGTCCTGCGCGCTGCGTGTGCGCGCCGGAGCGTGTGTGAGTGTGTGTGTGTACGAGGCCGTGTGTATGTGTGTGTGAGCGCGTGTGTGAGCGCGCCCGGGGCACCGCCGGCGCCGCCCGCCTGCTGCCGAAAGCCGCGGCCAGCGCCGCCTGCGCCCGCTGCTGCCCGCTGCCGGCCGCCCGCCGCACTGCAGCCCGCGCCCTCCGCTGCTCGGAGACGCCCCGAGGGCACTGCCGCTGCCCCGCGCCCCACCCTCCCGCAGCCCTGCGGTGGGGACCCGGGGCCCTCCCGCTGGGTTCTTTGAGCCTGCGAGTCCCGCTGCAGTGCGCGACCCACACGCCCATTGCGCTCCTGCTGGCAGCGGCTCCGAACCTGCCAGGACCGCGGAGCCGGCCACCTCCGCCGAAGTGCCCTTTGACTCCGCTCCAAGAGGCGTGTAAATCCCATCCAGGTTTTCCACTTGGTGGCGGCTCGAGGGCGTCAGCTCGGGACTCCGCCACGCAACGGTCGGAAGAGAGGGGTTGGTGTATACAAAATCCAGGAGTGGAATTTTTTGCCAGGCTGAGCCTGAATCCGCTACTCTGGCCATTCCCCAAGCTTGCACACAGATGGAACCGAAAAGTCTAGGATCGTCACCCTTGGTGGGGGACTAGGCCAAGTGACCCTCCCCATTTAACCCAGTCCCACAACTTTTGTTTAACCCAGGCCCACAACAGGCCTTACAGCCTGTGCTCATCCCTCTCCCGCACAACCCCTCCACTACCCGCCCCTCCTTTTCCTTGACCTTGCTTCAGTGGGTAGGAAGGAAACCACTCCTTGTCCTTCCAACCCTGGGGCTCTCTTGACCCTCTCTGCCCCTCTGTCAGCTCAGCTCAGTCCAAATCTGGTGAACCTTAGTTCTTCTTTCTGCAGAATCGGAATGGTATGATTATGAGGCAGAGAAGGGTCCTTCTCCCCAAGCATTTGAAGGGCCTGGAACCAAACCATTGGTGGTTTCAGGTACAGAGACCTCCCTGAACACACCTATGCACCTAGTCAACACCACCACCACCATCATCACCCCTACCCCCCAACACACAGGCACACGAGCACATTCCCACACAAGGAGACGCCAACACTGAAGCGTCACACAGCACAGAGCCTGCTCCCACCCTGAATTGAAGGGGGTTGGGCAGGAAGGCATAATCCCAGGCCTGCTACAGCATCCTGCCCCTGCCCTCCACTGAGAGTGTAGTTCATAGGTGACCCAGGCTTTCCAGAATCCAGGTTTCCTACTTCTACCCTGAGAAATTCACCTAACTAATTTTATACTGCACAGCTCATACCCAGCCACACCTCTACCTTCCCACAGTGCAGCGGGTAGGGGCAGCCAGCACCCACAGGGACAGACCTTCGTCTCAAGTCTCTCCCAACACACACGTCCACACACCCCATCCCCTTGAACTCACATGGAGCCTATCACATGCATACCTCCACCCACAGGTTTCCGGTGGAGAAACAGATAAAGAAATCCCCCCCCTCCCCCCCGCCAAGCAAACCTTCCTGAAGACTGTTCCGATGGAGAACAGATTTCCTTAGATTGAATGTTCTAATTAAAAATGGAAGGATAAAAGGCATTTGTAGGTTTTAGCCCACAATTCTTCAGTGGCCATCCATCTCAGCCTTCATCCCCTGGTCAAGGGTCATTATCTTTCATATACCCACATGCAGCCAAGTGTCCATACACCTGCTTTTGACAAACCCCAGAAAACCAAACCAACAGATTGGGACCTCAGGGTCTCTAGGTTGGCTTGTTCCCACTTCCTCCCTCAGCTGCCTCTTATTGCCTTAGCAAAGAGCAAAAGGTGCATCTCACCCCACCCCATCTATGGGCACTACACAGAACTGTTCCCAGTTCAGGAATCTCCCCACCCATCAGCCTGAGAGTCCAGAGGGGGAGAGCGGAATTCACCACTGCAACTGAACAGATCTTCATACGCATCTAGAATCATGGAGTTTTTCAGAGGTGGTGGGGGAGTTCATGTCTGAGAGATGACCTGCGCCTCCCCCCTCCCCACCCCACTCAGGTGACTGATGGCAAAGACAAGGCCTCCAGAGGGGGAGGGAATTGATCTGGGGAGTAAAAGTCCCCAGAGCTAACAGCCCAGGGAACTGATGAGAGAGCCAGGAGTGGAACCCTGGGTCCTGACGCCCAGACTTCGGTCACTGTGAGATTCCCAAGAAGGTCCATGGTTGCTCGCATCTGAGAGCTTACAGCCTGTCCCGGACAAAATAAAAACCCCAGTCCTGTTCACTCTCAGCAGTTATTAGACAACACTTGTACCAGAATATCAGAACTGGAGCATCCGCCAGACATACCAGCTAAACCCCGGGAGACTCTGTTATGGAAACTGAGGCTCTGGAGCACTGGGAATCTTTTTATATCTTGCCTGTGTCTCTGACACAGTGAAGCTTTGAACACACCCTTTCCCTGGGCCTCGGTCACTTTGTCTAGAGGATGCAGACTCATGGGAAGAGGAAAGAATACAGATTTGTGTAGTTCTGTCATTCATAGCTTCGTGACCCTCGGCAGACTACGTGACATCTCCAGGCCTCTGTTTCCTCATCCATCCAGTGGAGATGATAGTAGCATCTATTTCCTTCTACTATTATAAAGATTAAATGAGATGATACAATTAAAGCACTTAAAATGCTACAAGGAACATAGAACTTATTGACAGATATTGAATGCCATTATTGTTATTTGTTTATCCTTAAGAGAGACACCATATATACCCCATTTCCATGTTTTGCTTATCAAGGAAGTTCTTCCAGATGTCTAACCTCAAATCGTTCTGCTGCATTTAAAAGCTACTCTCTTCTGCTGGAGCATCAATTAGAGCCAAGCAAATTGTGAGTTCTTGTCTTCGGAGCACTCATGGAGGACTGGGCACTGGCAGGAAATGAAGTCCAGGAGTGAGTGGGTCCTCTGAGAAAGGAGATCGGAGGGTGTGAATCACCCCTGTTCTGCCTCTGGTCCTGTCCCTTGCAAGTGAGGGCCTGGGTCTTCGGTGTTCTGCCTCCCTCCTCCGGCCTCCCAGAGAGGCCCTCTCATCCTATGATACTGGTGGCCCCTGTGTCCTAGGTTCCATGATGTGCCAGGAAATGCCTGCAGCACCTGGTTCACCACGGACTCTCACTGTGTCCTATGGACCCTCAGGCCTGTTCCCAATCTGGTACTGTCATCAGGGCCCAGGTGACCTGGGTCGGCTTCAGGAGAAATTCAAAGCCGGAAGGGACATTCTGTCCCTCACGAGAGACGCCAGGCCTGCGCTCCTGTAAACAGGGCCCCTGAGGACTCCTGGCGCTGTTGCTAGGCCACAGCTGGGAGGCAGGGCTCCTGGGTTCCCCTCTGGCCTCTACCTGGCACAGTCTCCAGTGCTGCCATCCCATGTGGCTCCTGCCCCTAGCCCATCCCTTTGGCTGCGGCTGACTTATTAATATAATTGCTGAGGAAGCTGTTTGTGCAGCTCTCATGACAGAACAAACATACCTCTCTCCTTGCCACCGTCCATGTGGCAAGAGACGCAGGCTGAGCATTTGCCTGATCCAGGACGAACAAGCTCAGACACTAGCCAGCAAACAGCTGCGAAGGGCAGCAGAGCCCGCTGATGGGCCAGACCAGGGGCCAGGACCTGCTGTGACACCTTGTCCCTGCAGCCACTCCCGTCCCTCGTCTTCCCAGTCCTCCTCAGCAGAGGATGAGGTCTGGAGAAGGTGAAAGCATAAAATCCACAGAAGTCACCTCCCCAAAAAAGACACGACAGCAAGCTCCTAGAAGCAGCTGCCGCCCTCTCTAGGCCCTCTTCATCTCGAAGGACGCTGAATCAATGCTTGCGGATTACTCTTCTCTCCAGACCCAGTAACCCTGAATCTCAGGGACCACCCAGGGTCTACAGACGTCATACTTCTGCCTGGCCCTGCTTTGGAGACCTGATGCTGAAGACGCAGGTTTGGCCCATAGCATCCAGAGAAGAATCCTGGACTTGAACTCTTGTCCTGCCTCTGCCACTAAATAGCTGTTTGGCCTTCACTGGTGACTTGATGTCTCTGGGCCTCAGTTTTCTCATCCATGAAATAGGGCTAAATAGTCGCACCACATTGGTACATGAGAATACACTGGGGAGATTGCTAAGCAAGACTGAGTGTCTTTCCTGACTCCCTTGGAGTGACCCTTGGTACCAAGGAACCTGCCTCAAACTGACATTCCATAGGTCTGGGTCCCCATTCCTCATCCTCAATTTATGTTGCAGGGCCAGAAACCTTCTCTTGCTAGAAACTCATACCTTAACCCTGGCTACACCCCCAACTTCCTCCATGTAACCTCCTCCCCATCCAGATTCTGGCCCCCCATCTTTCTCCACAGTCATCCTCTCACCCACTGTGTGCTCTGGCTCAGCCCCTCAAACCTTTACCACCCTGAAAGATGAAGAGCTGGTCCCCTTTTTCCTGGCCAGCCCCTGCTTGGGACAGCCCAAACCTCAATGGGATTCGTGGGCTTAGGCCTCTGTTTTGAGACACCCTACCTTTCTGAGTCCTGGGCAACTCTGAGCCCTGAGGTTTACTGAGAGCCATGAGACTGGTGGGTGGCCCTTATCAGGAGGCCCAGTAGAAGCACCTAGGCTTGTCAGTCACAAGCTGAGTGACCTGGGATAAATTGCTCAACCCTTCTGAGCCTCAGTTTACCAGTCTGTACCATAAAGATATTGGCGTTTAATCTTGATTTGGCCTTTGACTCCTTTGGGAATCCAATGAACCCTGTGGACCCGTCCTCCCTAGAAAAATGCACGTCCAAATACAGACACACATTTCCCCCCTAATTGGGTGGGGGAGTCTTACAGGCTGCAGATGAGAATCCCTGTCCTACAGGGCTGCACGGTCACCCCCAGCTCCAACAGTCTGAGCCCCACTCTCTGCCCTCCTCACCCTCCATGCAGTGACTCTGGGGTCGTGGTGGAGGTGGGCTTGTGGTCTCTCCCCAACGTTTCTCCCTCCTACCTGCAGAGTCCCTTCCCCCAGCACTCCCTGAGTTTGGAGCCAGCTCGCCTGCGGCTCAGACCAGCATTTCAATCCCTCTCGGAGCCCATTGAACAGGCTCCACCTGCCTTTCAAGGTATTTAAAGGTCCTTTGACCAAATGCCTTTTGATCCTCTGCTGATGAGAACCAAGCAGAACCTCTTTCACCAATAGCCCCTCTCCCCCACACATATTAGTGACTAAGCTCTTTTGATGTGGCAGAAACTTTCTGTGGATTGTTCAAAGCCCTGGCCCTTGTGGTCACATTTCCTGGAGACTCACACCGGTCAGCTCCAGCTGCCACTGCCCATTCCAGCAGTGGCCTAGTTAATGGCCTCCTAGTGCCAGGGGGGTCTGGGGACGACTGCAGGACCCGGGACCTGAGCCCAGCCAGTAGAGGGCTGCTTCTGTCAAGCCCCACTCCTGCCAGAGAGCTCTGCCTAGTTCGGTGGGCCTGAGGTCTGAGTATGTCCCCCAGACTCTGGTAGACACCCCTCTTCTTCCCACCCAACAGAGGCTGCATAGGCAAGCATGCGGCCCATGGGATCCCTTAACCTGCTCCCAGTGTCCAGTAAATGACATCCCTTAGCCTGAGGCTGAGAAGGGGAAACTGAGGCTTTGAGTAGTCCCAGGTCCAGGCCTCCGTGACTGAGGGACAGGAACTGGTACCTGTCAACTTAGGACCTTCCCCAGCTCTGCCAGGCCCCATCACAGCAGGTGCCCTCCTCCAGAGCCTCCAAGAAGTCCCTGGGGTGGGCCTCTTGTGTGTGTGTGGCTCGGGAGGGGGGTGCAGGGGGGATTCGGGCTCAGGGCCACCACCACCCCTTGACGGCACCCCCATTGCCACCTTCTTCTTGCCAACTTGGACCAACCCACCCAGAGCTCACATAAGTCTCCGTGCAGTCTGGCAGGCTGGTGGCGATGTGTGAGCGTGGTGGGGGGCGCCTGGGAGCTGAGCCAGCACAGCAAGAAGAAAGGGATCTACCTGTGCCTCCAGCTGGGGGTATGACACACCCTGAAGGAGCCCCAACCCCAGTCCTGAGCCAGAGGCTCCATCCTTGCGCCCCAGCTGGAGTTTAAGACCCCGGTGGGAGTGAGGGTCCCATTTCCCGGCAGGTGTAGGATTATTGGCCTTGAGAGAGCTGTGACTGCCCCAATTCCGTGATGCCTGGCTCTGCACTTGGAAGAATAACAGGAGGGACCCTGGTACTTGAGGAGATGGGTGAGTTTAGGTCACTAGGCCCCCTCCCTTGCTAAGGGCTTTGGGGGCTGCTGGATTCCTTGACCTAGCCAGACAGAGAGCCAGAATCCAGTCCCGGCCCTGTAATAATCATAATAGCAACAGCCACCATTTATTGAGCTCTGAGGGCTTGCCAGGCCCAAGTGCCAAGTGCATAACACACATTATCCCACTTAATAGTCACAGCAACCTGATGAAGAAGTCCAGTTGTAATCTCCTGGGGAAGGTGAGGAGGCTGAGATCAGAGGGGGTGTGGCTTACCTGAGGTCGCACAGTCAGAAGCGATGAGGGAGGCAGGCAGCTGGGAGTCCCACCTGGCTCTAGAGCCCTAGCACTCCACCATGGGGTTTTGCTGCCTTTCAACTTGGAACTTTCCTGTAGCTGGGCAGGCACCAGGGCTGGCTCTTAAGCTCATGAAAGGTGAGGGGGTAGCAGAGGCAGAGCAACACTGGAAAAGAGGGAGGAGATAGGGGACCATCCCCTTTCCTCCTGGATTCCCCCTCTTCCTGCTCCTACCCCTCCCCAAATGTGGGCATTCCCCAGGGCTCTGTCCTTAGCTGTTATCTTCTCTCTCACCCCACGCTCTCTCCCGCATGAGCTCATCCACTCCCACTGCCTTAGCTCTTGCTTCAGCCCAACTCCTAACTCTGTCTCTGGGGCCCTGACCTCCCTCCCAAGCTGGTATCTGCCTTGCTAATCAAGCGTCCCCACCCAGATGGAGGGAACTCATTACCTTCCTTGGGAAGCAGCCTCTCTCTGGGAAAGGCCCCATTACTCTCCCAAGCTCCAGATCAGCTCCCCAAAGCCTCCCACCGACCTCCCCCCACATCAAATCGGTTTCCAGATCCCTCAGACCATCCTCGATGGGGCTTCACACACCCTCATCATAGACTTGGCAGCTGCCTCCCTAAGTCAGACACCCACAGCCTTCTCACCCTCTGTCTCAGCAGCTGGTCCTGACCAGTTGCCTGCTTTCTCCATTCCAGTCCAGTGCCCTCGTTCACTGTGATTTTCCAGTATTCTGATCATGCTGCTCCCAGCAATGTGCCCCTCGGCCTTCAGTTGTTCCCCCACTGCCTGTGGAGTCCAATGTAGGAAACTGCCTGCCACGGAGTCCTCCCCAGTGTAGTGTCTCTGCCCTCCTTGTCTTGCCCAATATGCCACCTTCAGCTAAAAACTGTTCCTGACTTTCTTCCACGTCTTTCCACCCTCCATCTCAAATACCACTTCCTGCAGGCAGCTGTCCCTGATTCTCCTAGGTGAGTCTGAGCTGTCCTCCTCTGTCGCCCCACGGTGCTCCTTTAGCACTGCTTGGATGGAATTGTCTACTTCAGGAGCATTTGTATGCCTCTCCAGTCCTGCTCCCTGTCCACCGCCCCCACCCATGCAATGGGTCAGGAGCTCTTTAAAGTCAAGGGTCGCCTGTGACTATACATTCTCATCTTCCTTCCTTCACTTTTTTAAAAATATTTTTTAAATTTATTTTCAGAGAGAGAGGAAGGGAAGGAGAAGGAGAGAAATATCAGCGTGTGGTTGCCTCTCATGCACCCCCCATTGGGGACCTGGCATGTACCCTGATTGGGAATTAAACCGACAACCCTTTGGTTTGCAGGCTGGTGCTCGATTCGCTGAGCCACACTAGCCAGGGCTACTCTTTAATTGATTCGTTCAGCAGTCATACTACTGTGTGCTAGCTACTGCATATACAGAATCCCAACTCTGGGCTCCTCCTCTCGGTGACTGGCATACAGTGGGACAAGTGCACTAATGGGGGGTGCCCAGGGCACATTTAGGGGGCATGTCCGCCCTGGACCAGCCTTTCTCCAGGTTTCTGAATACCAGGCCCTGGCCTAGGCACTGTGGGGGAATAAAGCTTGAGTGAGACCAAGCCCTGCCCTCCGGGACAGTGGACATATAGAAATAGTACATGTACAAATGCAGGTATGAACACAGTGCTCTGAAACCACAGAAGGCAGAAGAGTGACTTTGGCCCTGGAAAAATCTAGAAATTTCCCATGCCTGGGCTTTGCACCAAGTGGGAGCCTCTTTAATGCTTGCTGAGATGAATTGGATGGGAGAAGAAAGGGCACATGATAGAGACTGAAGGAGAAAATGAGTGTTATGCAGGGGAGGACAAGGGCAGAGCATCATCACAACATTTGCACACAGTGGCACTGCTACCCATCCTAGAGTGGGGGGCTTGTGGAGGAAGGAGCTCACGGATGTGCAGGCCCCTGAACTACCCGGAAGAAAGGATACATGTGTATGTATGGGGGACCCCTCAAAACTGGAATTAACTTCTGGAGGGTGGGCCCCTTGTAGTACAGGCTTCCCCTGCTAGGTGAGTGTTCTAGGAACCCATCTGCATCAGTGTACTAGCTGGTGTTGTTGTGAGAGGCTGCGTTTGGCTTCAGTGAATTTTTCTGAAGACTCTTTCAACACGTTTGCCCATTTCATGACAGGTGATTTATGAGTGCACCTGCCCACATTGTGCTGAGTGTTCAACAGTTTTTGACCCAAACTGGCACGACCCTCATGCCCCATTCTCCCTATTCACAGGCTCTCACCCCTAGCAAGACTTTTTTTGTTGTTTCCCTGGGTGAAAAAAGTCCTCAAAGGGAAACATCTTGACCATGTGGAGGAGGTGAAACAAAAAAACCAGCAGAAGCTCCAAAAGGCATCAAAATTGAGGAGTTCAAAAACCGTTTTGAGCAGTGGGGAAAATGCCTCAATAGGTGTGTGGCATCAAATGGAGATCACTGAGAAGGTGACTAATGTTTAAACATGTCAGAATAAATACACGAGTTTTTATAAATAAATTCCGCCGTTTGGGGTCCTCCTTTGTGTATATACATACGAATGTCTATGGACGACGTTATTAGTCTGTCCCATTGCACCAGGAAGTCCTTTTTGGAAGCCTCAATTTCTCCCTGGGAAAGTCAGGCATGCCCTATGACAACTCAATTCTCTCTCTGGGCCTCAGTTTCCCCAACTGCAACATGAGGCTGTGGGACAAGATGATCCTGAGTGTCTTCCTGGGAGACGCTCCATGGGACGCTCTGTCCTCTGCTGCCCGCCACACCCTGGGCTGAGCGCAGAAGTCCCCGTGATGTCACAAAGGCTATCCCAGTCCTGTTTGTCCTTCTTCTGGTCAAACAAGGCCGTGCAGAAAGTGAGGCGTGTGTGTACTTTTCAGCCAGAAGTTTCCCTGTAAATTCTGGGTCTCAGACTTGAGGTCTGTATTCTGAAAAAGCCCCCCGTGTGGGCCCCTCCCTTCCATCCCAGATCCAATGTCTGAGTTCCCCCAGGGAAGCCTCACCCTTCTCCAAATCACCATGGGCTTCTCCCATTATGGTCAGAGAAGTGTTGGGCCACAAGATGCTCCCCGTGAGAGGGGATGGAGGCTGTAGTAAGGGAGAGAGAAGCTTCTGTCATAAACCTCCTTCCTTCCCCGGATGTGTGTTCCCCGCTGTGCCCTGGGCCTGGCTAGTAGTGTGCTACCCTCGACCCTGGGAATCAGACTCATCTTGGCCATGTCCCCACCTACCTCTTTTCCCTACCTGCACATTGAATTGGTGACAAGGCCTGGACTTCCCCACCGTCCCGGTTCTCTCTCCAATCCTTCTCACCCTCTGCCTGCATCCATTGTCCTGGCCTGGGTCCTCTCATGTCTCACCGGCTTTCTCCCTGTGTCCCCTCCTCTGCTCCAGGAGGCTCCCCTTCCCTCCACTGTCCTATGGGCATCAGAGCGCAAGTGTGACCATGTTGCTTTTCAGCTCAAAGCCCTTTCATGGGCCTCCATTGCTTTGGGGGAGAAGCTTACTTCCTGTCTGACAGGCAGGGTCCTTCCTGGCCTAATCAGGGAGGCAAAGCCATCTTTGAAAGGGTTCTCAGGGTGAAAAGGACTGGCTAAAGAACGGTATAGGGGCATGTTTCAGAGAGGGAACAGTGAGTAAGACACCAGGGAGATCGCCAGGAGCCTGGGATGGTGCCCAGGGGGTGTCAGACACACCTACCATGTGCCAGACACTCTTCTCATACTGGGTGTACAGCAGTGACCAAAACAAAGATGCTGCCCTCTGGGAGCTGGCATCTAGAAGCGGGGATAGACAATCAGCAAAAAGCCAAATAAGTAAATGTCATGGAGTGTCAGAAGGTGGCGAATGTTGTGGGAAACTAAAGGGTAGGGAGAAGCAAGGGCTTTCTGGGATGCTGGGGGTGGACTGCCACATTAGGACAGGGTGGTCAAAGTTGGCCTTCCTGACAGGTGACACTCGAGCAGAGACTTGAGGGAGGGACCTAGCCCTGTGGCTATCTGGGTTACTGCACCGGGGACAGGGAAAGCCAGAGCCTCAGCGCTGAGATGGGGCTGAGCCTGGAAGGCAGGGAGAACAGCAAGGAGGCTTGTGGGGCTGGAGCAAAGTGAGTGAGGGGGAGAGGAATAGTAGAGGAAGTCGGGAGAGCAAGGGGGAGGGGAGGAGAGGTCACAGTAAGAAGTCTGGGACGGGGGAAGCCTCTAGAGTGTTTGTGAAGAAGAGGGACAGGAGCTGACTCCGTGGACCACTCTGGCTGTGTGAGGGAGCAGGGACAGTTAGGAGGCTGTTGCCCTAATCCAGGCAAGAAAGGAGGTGGCTTAGACTGGGGTGGGTACGGTGGGGGTGGTGGGGAGTGCTTGGAGTTTGCATCTGTTTTGAAGGCAGAACCAAGAGGGTTTCCTGATGGATTGGAAGTGGGCCGTGAGAAAAAGGGAGGAGGCGACGTCACCTCTGAGCGGCCTGAGTGATGGAAGGATAGGGTCGCCATGGACCGGATGGGAAATTTGTGCTGGGGCAACATTTCTCAATCTTTTTTCATTCTCGCTCACCCCCAAGTGCACTTTCTATCTTTTTTGTCTTCAATCACCTGCCCCCAAGAAATTTTAATACTGCAGTTACAATGTGTATATATTTACATACTTTGGCTTTTTGGAAAATTACAAACCATTGCAATATCTAAGAATTTTTGCCACCCCCCAAGAACCAATTTTCACCCCCTTGGGAGAGACGGTGCGCCCATGGAGAATGTTAGTGTGAGTGGTACATGGAAGGGCAGGAGCTCAGGTTCACACAAGACAGAGGCTTGCAGTCTGCTCCGGGGGAAGGTGAGGAGGAGACAGTTAGGCATCTGAGCTCCAGGCTGGAGGAATGGGTCTGGTGCTTAGAGGGGTGAGACCAGGTGAGAAGGCCAGGGCAGTGAGCGAAGACAGAGGCCAAGATGGGCGACTGGGTTTTGGGGGCCACCCCACAGTGAGAGGCCAGGGAGGAGAGCAGGGACCGGCAGAGGAGACCCAGAAGGAATGGCCAGAGAGGTTGGAGAACTCCAACTGAGCACAACGGAGGGGCCGGGAAGCCAAGTGGAAAGAGTGTTTCAGGGGAAGGGAGTGCCAGGCTGTGCCAAAGGCTGCAGGGAGGGTGCATGGCAGCAAGACTGAGAAGTGACCACTGGGGTTAGCTACGCAGAGCCCATTGGAAAGGCTGCCTAGAGCACTTTTGATGGAGGGGTGGGGATGAAAGCCAGATTAGGGGTGGGCTTGAGAGAAACAGGAAAAGAGGAGTGGATGGAGTGGTGGACAAATCCAGGAGCACCCCTGCCGAGGGGAACAGGGAGATAGGGGCCAGCTGGCAGGGAGTGTGGGGGCCAGCAGGCCGGGGTTAGATGGGAGGAAGGACTGGGAGTCTGTTCACCGGTGGGACGATCTGGTGGAGAGGGTGAGGCAGATGACGCGGGAGGGAGAGAGTGTGGAGACTTGCTGGATCCACATCCTTGAGCGCAGCAGAGGGCTCTGATGCCGACTGGGGGTGGGAGTGTGGGTGACATGTCTCGAAGTCTCACAGGACTAGGGAGGAAGAGCTTGCCGGCGCAGATGCCGGAGGGGCCTGCTGTGCCTATGCGGACCTGAGAGACTGGACTGTCTCAGAGAGTGGGCAACAAGGTCAACAGCGGAGAGGGAGGGTGGGAGGCCCAGACCAGGTGTGGGGCAGCCTGGGGAGAAACAGTCCTGGGAGCCTCTGCAGCAGGGAGCCTCTGCCCCCTGCGCTGGCCCAGGTCGGCTGCCCACCTCTGGGCCCCCAGGATCTACCCCCCCGACCCCTACCCCCCCTCCGCTCCTTGAGGAGAGGGTGTCCTCCCTTCCTTGGCATTCTAGTCACCAACAAGGGCTGTGCAGCCAGGCAGCCAACATTTGAATTATTTCCCACGCCTGCCTTGCTGTGCAACCTTGGGCAGGTCTCCTTTTTAATGTCCCCGTGCCTCAGCTTTCTTAGTTTTGAAATGGGAGCAAGGGTAGGAGAAAAGCACTCTGCGTTGTGCTATTTTGCACCTGTGGCCTGGCCTGGAGGAGAAGGGCTTCATAAATGAAGAGAGATGGCGTGAGTGAGGGGAGGCCCTTGGACCTTGGCCCCTTAGGCCAAGGAGTGGGGAGAAGAGGGCTGGCGTCAGGACTGTGCGCTCCACCACTGCTGAGGGAGGACTCTGTGCCCCCGCCCACAGTGCTCTGTCCCCACCATGTGAGCTGGGGCCCTGACATGGCTCTCCCAGAGGTGGGCCACGGTGAGCTCGGGACAGACCCTCCAGGGCAGCCCAGGGTGGTCCCTAACTCAGCCCACAGCCAGGGCCCCTGGTCACCCCCTCGGCAGAGCCCACCAGGGCAGGCAAGGACAGAAGGGTTGGAGTTGGCGCCTCCTCCCCAGGCTCCACCCTTGAAACTTCCTCCCCTGCCTGGGCTTCCTGTTTTCCCCCCTGGCCCCTGGAGGCCATTTCCTCCAATGGTCGGGGCAGGATGTTGCTTTCTCTCTCCAGAGCCCAGAGCTTTCTGGACTTGGCAGACTTCTAGATCTGGGCTTTTGGTACCTCCTAGAAAATAGCCCATTGGCTAGCCCCTGTCGGGAGGCTGTAGTGCAGGAGGCTGTGCCGAGGGGGTGTCCTGCGTGTGTCTCTGTGTGCAGGGGGGGGATAGGAGAGTTCGTGGGGGCAAATGTGGCCTTGCCCCGCTCCAGCAGGCTGGCAACACACCGTGGAAAGACTGTAGGGTGGGAGCTGGCACCCAGGGAGGGGGTCACAGCCTGGCAGGGGGACCTGCTTGTCCATGGCTGGCTGGGGATCTTGCTCCAAGAACTTCACTTGTCCCCCCATCCCCCTGTAGCCTGGAGGTAGCAATAAAGCCTCCTTCACAAGGGGCCTGCAAGGAGCCAGAGCTAATGGCCAGAATGGGCTTCATGGTCTGTTATGAGATCCACAATGTTCCTTACCATTCCCAGATGCCTGCTGGGAGGGGTGGGGAGGCAGCTGCTAAATGCCAGGTAGTGGTAAAACCAGAGTGCAGGTGGGGGCCAATGAAGTGCTCAGTAAGCTCACCCCCTTAATGACCCAACCATCAGCTTTGTTCTCAGGTCTGGCGGAGGCTGGCACTGACGCCAGGCTGCCCTGATTACTCATGTGTCCTGCAAGCAGGCAGCCTAACAGAGCCCAGACTCCCGGGAGCTTTGCAGAGGCCAGCTGCTGCCCATTCCCACCCCTCAAGTCCAGCCCTGCCCCTGACTCCCCACTCTGGGTACCCCCGAGAGAAAGGGTCAGTGCCCTTAGGCAGAGCCTTGGCACAGGGTCCAGGAGCAGTTCCTGGAGCTGGGGGACTTTAGTCATCACTTAGCAATGCCCTCCCCGTACTGTGGGAAGGGCCTAAATGGAGCGGATGTGGAATTTGCCTGATGATGCACAGCCATTCTTTCCAGGATAGTGGCTGCCTCCCTCTGCAACAGCCAGATTCCTCCACTTCCCTTCAGAGGACCATGGACTCAAAGAAGTTACCCCTTTCTTTGTCCTCTAGTGTTGTCAAGCCAGGAGCATCATGGCAAAGTGGTGATGGTAACTGCCCCCTTTACTGAGTGCGTGCGGTGAGGCAGGCAGCATTCTGGGAGTAAGGCCTCCGGCGGTGAATGAGGCCAAGTCTACCGTCTAGCCCTGTGGGGTTCATGTTGCTGCGCTAAATCCTTATAAGGATTTATAAGACCCTTTGTTATCAGTATTGCTATCCCCACTTTACAGATGGAGAAACTGAGGCTCAGAGAGACTAAGGAGTGCAGTGAGGCCCCATAGCCAGTGACCAGCAGAGCTGGAACTCAAGCCCCAGGTGTGTTGGACCCCATGCACAGCCCGGCCCCTTAACCACCAGTGTCCCAGGAAGAGACTGGCCTGGCCGTCGGAAGACACGCATTGTCCATGCACTGAGCTCTGGGCTTTGGGACAGGCTTCCCCTCTCTGGGCCTCTGTTCTGTCACCCAGAGATGTTCCGAAAGGTTCCTGCCAGCATTTCTGCGATCCTGGATTTCAAAAGTCCTGCAAGTCTGGCTTCCTGGAAGATCCAGGCAGGAATTCCTCTTCTCCTACCACTGAGCCCCCCATGGGTGGGACAGGAACCCAGTCTGCCCAGGGACAAACCTTTGCAGCATGTGGGAGGAGTAGCAGCCGTGGTGAGGCTCGGACTGTGTGACCCTGCTGGGGCCTGGCCTGGCTTTGCCACAGTCCTCACGGCTGTCCTGCCTTCCAGCCCCACTGCTGGCCCCAGCCCTGGGACTGGACTGGGAGGGCCCAGAGGTAGTCCTCACTCTGCCTCCTTTAACTTGGTGTGTTGACTTAGGGAAGCCCAGGCCTCCCTCCGGGCCTCAGTTTTCATGCTTGTTGGGTGAGACCATTTCTGATGTCCCGCCTGACTGCCAATCTGCTTCCATAAGCTTGTGTCCTTCCTGGGGCCCTGCACTTTCTGAGAATTAAGCCAGGCTCAGCAGTCTGCTGGGCTTGGATTCCATGTCCCCTGCCCCACCCTCTTTGGCCCCCACCCACCTGAACCCTCTCCCTGAAAACCAGGAAGGGAAAAATGACTGGTCTCAAGCTGGTCCTAGGGCTCCCCTTTGCCCCTCCGTTCCCCCTTGCTCCCACACCTAGGCTCCGAGTCCCCAGCCCCAGCTTGAGAGGTGTCTTTGCCACCCCCTCCCCCACGAGTCCAGGGGTAAGGAAGACAGGGGGTGGGAAGACGGGGCGGGCAGCCAGAAGATCATGACAGGTAGGGAGCGGGAACTCCACGGAGACGACGCTCAGCAGAAAGCGTCTCATCGTGGGCATGCCTGCCAGATTGTGGGAGGATCATTTCTTTCTTTCTTTTTTTATCTCCATCCAAAATGGCTGGGAGGGAAGGGGGCTCAGGAACAACAGAATTCCTGAGTTGGGAGACAGCAGCCTGGGCTTAGACTGGTGGGCACTGGCATCTGGGGTCCCCCCCAACCCACCCCTACAGACCCAAGCCCCAATCAAGGCTGTACCCCCTGGCTGGGCAGGGGAAGGCCTGCGCCTGCTTTCGTCTCCTCCAGGTCTCTCATAATATTAACCATGTGGGCTGGAGTGCCCCATCCCATTTACCAGATGAGGCAACTGAGGCTCAGTGGAGAAGTGACTGGCAGATCAGGGGGCATGGGACAAGTGGCCAGTCTCCAGTGAGTTCTCTGGCCTTTTCAGGCAGAGAGAAGGGTTTGGGAAGCTGACTCAACAGGAGGGAATAATCTCTTCTTTTATTCAAGGGGTGGGAAGAGCCAGGCAGTAGGGAAGAGCAAAGAGACCAACCCACCTACTGAGAGTTCCAGAATACACCGTGCCTCTGCTACACTCCAGACCTCTATCTGGGCTGTTCCCTCTTCATGAAACACTCTCCTCCACCTGGATAACTCCTACTGATCAAGTCGTAGTTTAGACACCGCCTCTTCTATGAGGACTTCCCTGGTTTTCCCAGAGTCAGGTAGCCCTGATGTGTGCTCCCACTGCTCCCCAGGCTTCCCCCTACCCCATCGGGATACGATCACCTGCTTTCTACTGGTGTTTCTCCCCATCAGACCGGGAGCTCTTTGAGGGTAAGGTGGTGCCTTATTAGCCTCTAATATTTGTATCCCACTACCCAGCGTGGAGTCAGGTACAGTGTGCCTCAAGAGTTGTTTGTTGAATGACTGAATGACTGAATGGATATCTATAGAGATCAACTATGTCCCAGGCCTGTGCAGGGGGTCCAGCAGTTAGAAAGC
Source organism: Anoura caudifer (assembly GCA_004027475.1). NCBI lineage: Eukaryota > Metazoa > Chordata > Mammalia > Chiroptera > Phyllostomidae > Anoura > Anoura caudifer. Next base: position 453,242 of record PVKU01000119.1, read on the forward strand.
CTCAGCCCTGTCCCGTGGAGCACCCACATGCACAGCGGACCACAGCACGGTCCTGAGTGATCCTGGACAGGGTGCAATGGGAGCTCAGAGAAGGAAGGAGTAGCATTGGAGAAAGGATCCTAAGAAGCTCCAGCAAGAAGTGTGAAGGCCGGGAATGACTAATAGTTTAGGCTAGGTGCTTGGGCGGTGGGGGGAACCGCACTGGCTTAGCAACCCAAGAGTCGGTTGCTCTGTCCCTAGTCTGAGACCAAACCTGTGAGTGGACTTGAGAAGGGGCTGGTGGACAGGGAAATCGGATCACATTATTGCCATTTCCAGGTGAGACCAGAAAGGGTAGGCATCATGCTCCAGGTAACACAGCTGGGCAGGGGCTCCCAGCCAGGGCCATCCACTGCCCTGCCCCATGCCCCCCAACCTGGCAGCCTCCTGGTTCTGGGTAAGCAAGCTGCCCTAGGGCTTGGGGATGCAGCACAAGAGAGAGGACAATAAAAGCTTATCAGGCAGCATGTAGGAGGCAGCCACAGATTTCAGCGGCTAAGTAATCTTCATCTAATGTTCACTTAGCAGAGCAGGAGCCTCTGAAACGCCAGTGCCCACGGTCTGACCCTGCAGCGGTCACTCAGCGTTCCTAGAGCTCCACGCCTAGGCTGCGGTGCGGGTGGGAGAGTTTTCAGACGCCAACCACCCTGGTGGCTGGCTGCTCCTGGGGAGTAAAGAAGCATCTTTTATGATCCTGAAGAGGCCATTCCGCATGGAGATAGAGCTGCCCACTTAGAGAGGGGGAGACAGAGGAAACTGGTCACGGAAACCCGCCGTGGAGGAATTTCAGAGCCTGGTTTTACTCATTGGCCTCCTCTGATGCTGTGTGCCCTGCGCCCCCTCCCCCAAGGGGCAGAGGAGAGGGATCCCGCCCTCATCCAGTCCCCCACTGGGGCAATGAGGTCCCGCGTGGGCCTCACTGGGGTCAACCTCACCTCTGAGCCTGCATACAAGGCCTTGGGATTTGCCTCTGCCCTGTCTCCCTATGTGATCTCAGGCCAGTCCTCAGCCCTCCTGGGCTCAGTTTCCCCATCTGTCAGGACCCCATCCTTCTATACTAGCTCACACGTGACGAATGAGGCAATGCCTCACACCTTCCCTCATCCTGCTCTGCCTTTCCTGTTCTCCGCAGTAGTGTGGGGCCTTCATTTTGCTTGCCATGACATCTCGGCCCCACAGCAGTACCTATCACATAGTAGGTGCTCAATAAATTTTGGTGGCTTCTGAACTCCCAGCAGGTACTCCCCTGCTCTCTGCAGGTCCCTTACTGATGAACACAGCCCCCCAGTCCCCCAGGTCCTATGTGGGCCCCTCCTGGAAGGGGCTGCACTGCAGACCCCTATGCACGTGTCGATATGCAAATCTGGAGCCCTGTTTTGGGTCCACCTTCTCCTTTCCATAGTGGGTGCGTGGGAGCCATCCATGTCTTCTTTTAGATCCCCCGGCACGGCTAGGATGAGAGCCAGGCCCCGGTGGTACAGCCAGTGCTCCAGGAGTTGTTTACAGTCTGCCCCTGACTCACCCACTGCAGCGGGAGAAGGCTGGGCCCAGGCTGGGCCCAGGCATAGAGAAGCAAGGCAGGCCATGGTCCGAAAAGCCCCTGGGATCCTGGAACAAATGGATGTGGGGGGAGGCCCCTCAGAATAGCCCTGGACTAGGGGAGCTGGCACAGGGATTTGAGGGGCCCAGGCTGGGCCATGCTGGGCCAAGATTGAGATCTGCTCTGGCAGACTCTTTATCAGGGCTGGGAGCTGGAGCCCTGAGATGAATCAGCCCATGTCTTGACCTTCAGGAGCTCGCAGGGTGGTGAAGAAGGTGGTGAGTATTACAGGCTCTGAAGGAGATAGCCCCGGGGGATGTGGGGATACAGGTGACGTCATTGTCGCTCCCCCAGCAGGCTGAGGCTTCACTGAGGAGGGGCTTTCCTGGCAAAAGGAGCAGCACCTGCAAAGACATGGAGGATGCGCTTGAACACCAGCGTGTGATGGGACACAGGCCCCGCCCTCCTGCGCTGTGCCAGTGGCCACTTCCTGTCCTCTCAGGGACATTTCGTCTGTGAAAGTGAAGGTGGCATTGCTTGGGCAGGTGGTTAGGGGTGGTCCTACAAGTTTCCCATGGGCCTCTCTGGCTGACAGAGGTTCTGTGGGAGCAAGAGGGGGGTGAGCTGTCCACAGGGCAGGGATCTGGGTGGCAGTGAGGTCATGGTGGCTGGCAGACAGGACAAGCAAGACTGTCTGTTTAGGCAAGGAGGGGAGCCAGGAGCAGGCACTGCCAGCCAATTAGACTGTCTCTCCAGGCCCAGTGTTTGCTGATGGAATAAGGGAGTCAGGTGTGTCAACAGTGGGGAGTGAGGTGGCCCTGAACTCCACACACGTGGGCTGTCCCTGCAGGGAGTCATCCAGAGCACCGCGTAGGGCAGGGCTGGCAGGAGCCGTGGAGCCTGACCCAGGGCATACCCACCGATAGAGGTGTGCGGAGAGTGGGGCCCAGCCTGGGTCTCCAGTCCTCTTTCTCTGCCTCTGGCTCAGCCTGAGGAGGGGGCCAGCAGGGTGTGGCTATCCCCCTCTCGGAGCGGGGAGGGCCTCTAGTCCCGCTCCTGACATCTCCTCATCTCTCCCCTGGGGAAGTCCTGCCACATGGATTCTAGTCTTGACTCTGCCACCAGCTTGCTGGGTGACCCCTATTGGTCCCTTCCCTCTCTCAACTTCAGTTTTATTCTCTGAAAATGAGAGGCAGGGAGGCAGGGAGAGAAGCATATTAGCTGTTCCCCAAAGGGACCTCCCTCTTCAGCCAGAGCAGTCTGCTTTAAGCGTTTTGCCTAGTGATCCCTTCATGTGCCAAGCAGTTGCTGAGCGCTCACTCCACTCCAGGTGGTTATAAAGTCCAATAAGTCAGCCAGGTCTTCCATTGCCCAAAAGTTCCCTGTTTAGAAAGGGAGCCCCCAATCCCAGAGCCTGCTCTGGGGCCACGTGGGGCTCTGCGGCTCTGCAAGATGGCTCCAGAGTGGTGTGGCCCCAGTGCTACCACTTGCTATCCAGGCGACTTTATGTAACCCCTTGTACCTTGGGTCCCTCATCTTTGGACTGAGTATAAGGAGAACCACGCGCCTGGGAGACCGTCTGGCATAAAGCTTTCAAAGGGTGCTTGGCGCGTGCCCTATACCTCTAAGTTGCTGCTGTTATTGCCAAGGATCCTGAGGGCTCCTCCCAGTTTTAGGAAGGAGTGGCCATGGAGAAAAAGTCCCCTGATCCAACAGGGGTAGGAGAGAGGGGATGATGCTCCCCATATTTGTGGGCAGCCTGGGGTTGGGTGCAGCTAAAAGGTGCTGGGAAGCAGTGCCTCTGTCCTTCATGCCTCTGTATTGCACCCCATTCACACCCCAAAGAAGTCAGCAGTTCAGTTGTCCTCAAATGGGCCCTGACACACACAGGAGCCCCTGGGTCGTGCTGGAAAAACACCTTTCTGCACCAGGGCTGGCTGGCCAGAGAAGCAGGGAGGGGGCCAGACAGCCACTCCATCACGCAGATGGAGACACCGAGGCTCAAATGTCAGGAAAACAAATCGTTTAATGTTCATCAGGGGCCAGGCAGAGGCCCCAGGCATCCTGAGTCCCCACCTGGACCCTTACCACACTTGTAGGGAGTAGAGCAAAGCTCGAAGCACCCTAACACCAGCTAGATGTACCTTAGCTCCCCTCTGCCCTTCCGGGGGCCCAACCCCTCAGGGTGCACCCTCCCCAGGGGAAGCAGATGGTGCTGAGCCTGCCAAGAACTGGCTGTCCCGGAGCCCAGCTGTTGCACAGATGTGAGTGAAGTGGGGGGAGGGTGGAACCCTTGGCACCTCCGGCCTGAGTCACCCGTCAGCCTGAGAGTGGTAATGAGCAGATTAGAGTTATTACAGCCGAATGACTTGGAGCCTACTTGCTCACCCAAGCAACCGCCAGCAAAGGGCTGATTGCACGCGGCTGCCATGGCTGCTCTCCCAAAGACTGAGACTCCAAGGCAGCCTCTGTGGCCTTTACACGCCTCATTAGAGCCTCCTGGGTGTGCCCTGCCAGCCCACTGCCCGGACATCACCCGGTGCCCGGGCTTGGCAGGTGGGGCCCTGGAGCTTGACTTGGAACCTTGATTTGTGGGTGCAGGGAAACTGGGGTGAAGTCCCCCTGTCCATCTGGAGCTGAGGCAAGGACAGGGTGTGGCCGGGACCCAGCCACTAGGGCCAGTCCTTGCCTGTCTGGTCATCTCCCAGGGCTCTGGAAACAGTAGGGGCCACCCATCTGGGTCAGGGACGCCTGGGTCTGTGTGAGGGTGGCTCCTCCTTTCTCCCTGCGCTTCCTGCCTTCCTATCTGCTTCCCCTCCAAGAACAGGAACGCAGAACCAGCATGTCACATAGCTTAGGGCTGGGTCCCAGGGTGATGGGACTGGCAACAACAGATAGCTGAGACTTAGTGCTTAGCATGTTCTCACAAGCATTGCTCTAAGCACCAGACACATCTTAATTCCCTCCGTCTCACAAGGACCCTGTGAGGTGCGTCTTCCCCGTTTAGAGATGATGTAAGCCCAGAGGGGCCAAGTAACTGGCCCAAGATCGGACAGCTGGTAAGCAGACAGCTGAGCTTCAGGCTAATCATCCTTATTCCTGTTCTGTTTGCCCCCAGCCCCTGCCCCAGGGCCTCTCTGCCTTAGTCAGTGGCCCAGTGCTCATCTCCTCTGGGGGTCACCTTCTGGGAAGACACTTCTCATCATACTTGTCCCCTAGTCAGAAACCTCCTGCAGTGCCCCAGTACTCCTTGGACAGGCTTCTGTCCTGACATTCTGACCCCATCCCTCCTGACCAGTCTTCCTGCCCCTCCACTCCCCATGCCCATCCCCCACATCCCAAGACTCGAATCTCACATGTCTTGTCCCCTTGCGGAGTGGCCTCAGCTCTACACTCTTGCATGGGCTGTGCCACTTTTCTGGAGTGCTCGTTCCTGTAGGTTCTGCCCGGTGCCAATGCCACCTGGCCTGTGAGCTCAGTCAGGATGGCACAAAGAGCCAAGCACCTATGGCACAAAGAGGTGGGGGTGGGAAACAGAAAAGAAGCCAGGGACTTTGGGGGCAGGTATGTGACTTCAGGGCAAGTTGCCAGCTGTCTGAAACTGTTTCTGCAAAATGGGAATATTCATTCGAGCTTCTTATGAGGTTCAGAGATGGTATATGTGAAGGTCCTGGCACACAGTAGGCTTGTCACACTTTTTGTGACAGGTGTGGGGAGACCCCTTCTCCACTCGTGAGTCCAGCAAAGACCCTCTGGTGTTGGCAACACAGGAAGAGCCATCACCTCTCTCCCCAGGGACCCACCTACCCTTACTGCCTCTCCGCTCTGGCCCCACCATGAACAACAGGGTAGGGAAGGGGTTTCTGTACACCAGGCAGCCCCAGTGACCAGTCCCGGCCAAGGGCCCTGCCCCTGTCTCTGGGAACCCAGCACCAAGCAACCCCCTCTCTGGCAGGGGGTGGGTGGCACCCTCCCTAATCTACATCTCTGCTGCCTCAAAGAGAATCCAGGGAGACGGTCTCCTGGCAGCAGAGCTCTTGCTGCCCGCCCCGCATGGGTGTCTGTGACGCTGCCATGCCCAGGGGCCCCACTGCTCTGGCATCAGGGCTGACTAGACCCTGGAAGTGGGCGTGGGGTCTGGTCAGGGAGGCTGGAGACAGGTCCCACCCCAGGGGGAAGGTGCCAGTATGGCTCACCCCTAGGGAGTGTGGGCAGGTGAGACAGAGGTCCTGGCTACTCCGGCCTGTTCTATCACAAGGGAAAGCAGCACCTGGCACAGGGATAGAGCAGGTACTTAGTGAGTGGGGAGAACCTTCCCCAGTGGCACTGTGAATGCTGTGGGTGCCAGGGGGCCAGAATTCCCAGGGGAGGGAGTGGCACTTAGCAATCCTCATCAGGAGGGTGTAGAACGTTTAATCCTTCTTCACACAAGGGGCAGTGGTGACCTCAAGCCTGGGTCCCTGTGCACCCATCCATAACCCCAACTCCCACCACCCGCTCCCTGTCAGTTTGCTGGCTCTGAGCCAGAATCAGCTGCACATGGGTAGAATGTGACAAGGACAGACCTGCCTCAAGGACTTCACATCGGCTTGGGGACCATCGTTGGGCAGGTGTCTGTGCAGCCTCAGTCCCAGCTATTTCCCACCTATGGGGTAGGCTCAGGATCCCAGGCCTGACCCATCCAGCTCCTGGGGGTCCCACCTCACTGCCCAGCTTCTGAGCTTCCCTAGTTGCCATTCTCGCCCCTGGGAACATGGAGCCAAAGCACTTCTGAAGTTCAATGTCAGCCAGGAGGATCTAATAAGCAAACAAAAAAATGGCCCTGCCTGGTGTGGCTCAGTTGGTTGGGTATTGTTCTGCAAAGCGAAAGGTCATTGGTTCAAGTCCTGGTCAGGGCACAGGCCTGGGTTGTAGGTTCAGGGCACATACAGGGCATGTACGAGAGGCAACTTGACTGCTGTTTCCCTCTCTTTCTCCCTCCCTTCCCCCTCTCTAAAAAGAAATAATAAACTCTTTTAAAAAATTGATATTTAAAAAATAATTTGCAAAAATAAATTTAAAAATAATTCACATCTGTATTTTGAATTGGCAATGCATTCATATGATTCAAAATTCAACATTCAGAAAGGACATTCAGTGACAGTGACCCCTCCGCGCTGCCCGGGCCTCCCAGTCCCCTCTCCAGGGGCGGGGCTTGGCTGGCCACCCTCACATGCTCTTCCAGAGACACTCCATGCACAAACTGCCACCTTCACACACGTTCTCATTTATTATCCTTTGAAAATGCATTGCATCCTGCTCTACACCTGGCTTCCTTCCTTAAAAATATATCTTGGTTATTGTTCTATGTCAGTTGAAAAGCAGTTCCTCATTCTTACTTTGTGGCTTCATATTACTTTGTTGCATGAGGAAACCACAAATTCTTTTTTTTTTTTTTACTTTTTTTTATTGCTGTTCAAGTACAGTTGTTACAAATTCTCTTTTTCAAAGATTTTTATTTCTTTATTTTTAGAGTAGGGGGAGGGAGAGAAACATCATTGTGTGGTGGCCCCTCACGTGCCCCCTACTGGGCACCTGCCCTGCCACCCAGGCATGTGCCCTGACTGGGAATCGAACCGGCTACCCTTGGCTTCGCAGTCCGGCGCTCAGTCCACTGAGTCGCACCAGCCAGGGCACAAATTCATTAACTGATCCTGTACTGAAGAACATTTAGCTTATTTCTAGTCCTTGATAATTAAATGTTGCAATAGCCTTGCACGCAGGTGGCTCAAATGCGCGCTGGCCGACCTGCAGACTCCCACAGGTGGAATGGCTGGGTGGGCGCATTCACGTGCACCGGGGAAGGGATGGAGAGGGCCGGGCCGCGGTCCCCTACTGGTGCTGCGCCGCTCTCCCACCAGCCATGTCTGCACTGGCCTGCTCTGCCATGGTTTCGCCAGCACGGTGCTTTACCAAGCTCTGCACTCTGCCAATTTGCTGTTTGAATGATGGTGTGTCAGTTCGGTTAGAAATCTCAAAACAGCAATTACATTGGTGACTGTCGACTGCGCGAGAAGGCGCCCTGCCAAGCTCAGGTTACACCTGACATTGTGCTCGTTTCTCACAAGGAGCCATTGGAAGCAGAGAGCAGTTGTCCCACTTTGTACGGAAGAAAACTGAGGCCTAGAGGGGTGAGGTGCTTTCCTAAGGTCTCACAGCCTTGAAGGGACAGAGCGGAGATTTGAACCCGGATTGTCCGCCTGCTGCCTGTACTCCGTCTTCATTCTAGGCTGTTTTGCAGCAAAGGGCTACAGAAGATCTTGCAGGCCTGGGACCATCTCCTCCCTGCCCTCCCCAACCCCATTGGAGCTCTGAGCCCATCCCAGAATATTGCTTCCCAGGAGTGGACAGCGCTTCCTGGGGGTGGGGCCTCCCTGAGAAGGATCCCAGAGCCCTGGCTCTGCCCTTCCAGGGCAGAGGCTCAGGGGGAGGTGGGCTCCGCTGGTCCTATGCTCCTTGGATCAGCATCCCTGGAGGATGGAGCCCATGCCAGCTCCCTCAGCACACGCTGGGGTTTGTTTCTTGGCAGCAAATTCTGCAGGCCGCTCCGCCAGGCCTCTGCCTTTCCAGGGCCCCTCCCCTGACCTTCCCAGGCAACCCATAGTCCTGGTGGCCTGTCCACACTTAGTGCTGGGTCCCTCAGGCCTGGTTCTCTGCCCCCCAAGCCCATGCTCCCGGAGCTCTCTGTCACAACCAACGACCAACTGGGGAGTAGGTCCTGATTCCCCCTCAGCGTCCACCACATTGCGGGGGCCCTGGGCCTATCCATCTGCCTCCCCCAGGGCCTCACTATGCCCACTGCCTCCTGCAAACTGTGAAGTGCCTCCCACATCTGCCAGCTCTTCCAGGGTCTGTATCCCAAGGGAGGATGAGGACCCTCCAGGTGCAGGAGGGGCTGTTCCCCCTTATTCCATCCACCTGGAGACTGAGAGGCCTTTTCTATAAAGGTCCTCTTTTTCCCCTTGCTCCCCTCCCCCACAGGCCCTAAATGGCCTGACAGCAGCTCTGAACTCTGATCCTGGCCTGTCCAGCACGGGCGGGGCCAGAAGTTCTGTCAACAGCAGCAGAAACTAGTTAACTGAATGTCAACAGGATTAAAGGTGCTGATGGCCCAGCACAGCAGCCCAGTGAGAAAGAACAGTAAGTTTGCAAATGAAGACTGAGCTTGCAGAAGTGTGCTGCCCTGGAAGCCTCTGAGGAGGCAATGGACGGAGTCCCCTGGGACTCGGAACGGCAGGTTTGTCACTCAGGCAAGGATGAGCTGTTTCAAGCACCCACGGGGTGTCAAGTTCTCCACTGGTTGCCAGGGGCAGATGGGAGCTGGGACAGCAAACAGAGAAGGAAGTCAACTCAGCCACAGGGTTTCCAGACTCCCGGAGGAGGGGGCAGAAGGCCAACTTAGAGAGATCCCTGACTGGTGTCCTGGTGGTCACTGGCAAGTCTGAGGCCCCAAGAGGCTCAGTGAAGGTCTCAAGGTCACTCAGCAAGCCAGGTGAAGGCCTGGTCCTGAGCCTGGGATTCCTGGCCCAGTCCTCACCGCATAATACCTGGTACTGCCCAGCAGAGTGGGACACGCACGCATGTACACGCACACACACACAGACTCTTGGTGCCTGGTGCAAGGGGAAGAGGACATCTGTCCAGGCCTGCTGAGCTAAGCGATTTGAAGGAAGGTGGCCAGGAAAGGTGGGGGATGAAGATCAGAGTGCTGCTTCCCTCGACGTAGGTGATGATGGAGACACAGTTTGAGTCCCAACTTCGTTGTTCTACGGCCGTGCGATCTTGTCGGGGGACTTTCCTCTCTGAACCTCAGTTTCCTCTCCTGGGACAGCAGGATGGTTTCATCAGGGTTGTCAGGGGGTTTAAAGCAAAGCCCTTGGCTCATTGCAGGACTCCGGGTTTCTGCGTGGGATGATCAATGAAGTCTCATTGATGGAATTGGCCCTGGAAAGCATCTGGGCAAAGCCAGAGAAATAGAAAAGAGGATTGGTTGGCGTCCAGTTGTTCTTCCCATGCCTGGCCCCTGGGGTGTCTCAGCCAAGAGCCAGGAAAGCTGATGTTGGAAATCCCAGGCTGGCAGCCGGGTTCCAGCAGGACAGGCCCCAGCCAAAGCTGAGGCCCCTCCCCCCACGCACACCCAGGGCCCTTCTTGGGGAAGTGCCTGCAGAGAGGGAAGCCCCAGAGCAACCCGGTTCCAGACAGGGCCCAGGACATCTGCTGCACCCACGCTGCCCAGGCTGCTGCTTGGCATACAGACAGGCGGGCAGGCTGGCCAGCGGGCACTGGGAGTGTAAATTCCACATTTGCATCATGGCTGTTCCTGGTCCCAAGGGCTGCTGACCTTTACAGTTGCTGTCTCAGTCCTTCTTCCCTTTCCAGGGCTCCGAGCTCAGCCGGACTGGGGCTGGCCATCAGATACTGGAGCCTCACAGAACAATGGGAGGGGCGGGGGCCAGGGCCACAGGCAGGGGGCTTGGGAGGGGGCTCCCTGCAGACCAGCTTGCCTGTCCCTCTTCACTCAGGCAGGGGGAGCCCACTCTCCCATGACTCAGCATCAGGCCCCCCAGCCAGGATCTCCTCCCCCTCCCACTGCGAGTCACTGCCTGACGCACAGGCCCCCAGATTAGCAGTGACACTGAAAATCAGTCGCCCCCAGCTGCCTGTGACGTCTCCCTGGGGATTGCCCCATCTGTGCTGAGTGGCAGCGATGCTGAGCACGCTGTCAGCTCCTCTGGGCTCAGCAGTCAGGCCTGCCCCACTGAGCCCCATCCCATCTGTGCCCCCTCCAGCCCCAGAGGACTCTTGTCATGGGTGGCATGGCCAGCCAACCAGCTGGGCAAATTCCCCGAGATGCATCTAGATTAAAATCCACCTACAGGCCCTCCAGGAGAGCAAGTCCCTGGATCCCCAAAACACAGAGATAGGGAAGCTGAGTCCTGCCCTTGGGGCTCGCAATCAGAAAACCCCATTTATTCATTGTTCTTGTCCATTTAACAGATTTCTCTTGGGCCTGCTGCTGGTGATGCTTTGAGGAACATTTTGGATTGAACTTGTCCATGCAGGGGTATACTGAAGTCTAACCCCCAGGACCTCAGCATATGACCTTACTTGGAAAAGGGTCATTGCAGATGCAATCAAGTCAAGGGGAGGTCACACTGAAGGAGGGTGGCCCTTAATCCACTATGACGGGTGTTGTAAGAAGAAAGAAGGCAGCCATGCGATGACACCAACATGAGCGGAGAGTACCACGTGACAGTGGAGGCAGGGATGGAGATGCGGCTGTGAGTCCAGCCACCCCCAGGATTGCCAGTCACCCCCAGAAGCTCGGAAGGGCAAGCGGGGGATCTTCCCCAACAAGTTTCAGAAGGAGCAGGGCCGGGCTGACGCCCTGGTCTCAGACTCCTGGCCTCCAGAACAGTGGGGTTAGACAATACAGGTCTGTGGTTGTGTGGCGCCCAGCCTGTGGTACTCAGGGCCAGCAACCCTCGGAGGTGAACGCAGTGAGTGAGAGGTTCTGGGAGCAAGTTAATCACAAGACACGGTACTCAGGTGACAGTGGCTGACCTTTGCTGACCGTCCACTCCCTGCGTGGCAGGATCTCTTAGATACCCCCACCCACACTGTGAAGTGGATGTTCTTAGGACAGCCATCAGGAAACCGAGGGACAGAAAGGGTGAGTGACCTCCCCAAGGTCACACAGCTGGTATGTGGCAGGAGGAGGATTTGAACCCTGGCAGTGTGGCTCTGGGTCTCACTTAACCACTTAAACACTAACCACTCCTCCACGACCCTACAGAAGAAGTAAGTAAGAAACTAAGGGAGATGTATAGGAGGTGAGGGACCGTTTAGAAGGAGGACTGAGGAGCCTTTTAAACACAGGCGGGACCACGTTGCCCTCCTCTTGCTCAGACCTTCAAGGGCTTGCTGCTTTCCATGGCCGGGCTGCTCCCCACCCTTCTAGCTGCAGGGAGCCAGCCATGTGGGGGTGGCGAGCACATCTTGGAGCTTGAATCCCGGTTCTGCCAGCTGCTCGCTGTGTGACTGCTGAGCTTCAGTCCCTCCCCCTGTGAAATGACCTGGGAAGAGGACCCCACAGTCGCTAGAGGGTTTCATGAAACAGAGAGTGAAAAGCACCCACTCACAGCGTCAGCGGCTCTCACCCTGTGCCTCTCGCTGCCCCGCACCGGAAGTCACAGCAGAACTGACCGACCCTGGCATGCTGACAGGTCCTCAGCCTTTGCTCATGCTGTCCCCTTGCCTGGGGTGCCTTTCCCTCTCTTCTTTGCTTTCAAGATCCCTGGCCCTCCTTCAAGATCCAGTTTGAAACCTCTTCCCTGCCTTCTACCTCCTACCTGGGGTTAGGTGTCCCCCACCAGGACCTCCCAGGGACATTTCCCAGGGAGTCTGGAGACCTGTCAACAAGAGAATTACTGCTCTTTAGCTCACCCTCTCCATGGGCAGGGGTCAAGCCTCAGTCTTGCCTTAGTTTACCCATCCTGACAGGGCTGTGGCCCCTGGCATCCTTGCTCTGCCTCAGTCCCACTGTCTTCCCTCACTTGTCCATCTGCCTGCCAGCTGGCCCCCAGACATGCCCTCCCTCACTGGCTGCCCTGCCACCCTGTCAGTCCAGTGCAGCCTCAGCAGGGGGTGGAGGAGAGAGTCTGCCCCTCTCTCCAGCTGACAAGCAGATTATGTACCCATCTCCTCCAGAAGGCAGTGGGTGACAAGGCTAATTAGCTGCCTGCCACTAGCCACCCCGAGGAGGTGGCTGTGCCCCTGAGGGTTGGTGACAGTAGGGAAGGCCTTCCTCACTTCCCACTATGGCCAATGTCTCTCCTCCTCCTGAAGGATTCTGGATGCTGGCACCTTGGAGGTCCCCAGCTCCTGAGTCCTTTAAAGGGGTCTTTTCAATCAAGAACTCATATGTTGGGGGGCAGTAGAAAAAATTTTGCCTATGGCTTTAGAAAGCTTGGGTTTCAGTCCACCCCTGCTTTGCTGTGTGACCTTGATCAAGTAGCTTCTCCGCTCTGAACCCCAATGCCCCAACATACAAATGGAGAGGATAAACTCTGTGTCCCCTCCATGGTGTGACTGGCAGACACTGATGTTTGCCTGCCTAATACCCATCCCCCTCTGCCAACCGCCTCCTATCCTATATGTTTTGTATGGGGTTGCCTTGTCCCTCTTCCCGTGGATGGATCAGGGCTAGTCTGAGCTAATCATGTTCTCCAATTTACCAGCTCCTCCCTGCCCGAGTCTGTGGCTATGAACAGAAGTTGACCGTGTGAGGTTTCAGGAGATTTTTAAATAATGTTTTAAAAATAAGGGGCAGACAGAACTGGTAGGGTTCTTTTGGACTCCAACTTCCCTTTTTCTTGCCAAGAACCTAGACATGATGTCTGGAGATGTGGCAGCCATTGTGGCATCCTGAGGTTGAGAGCCAACACCTAAAGATGGTGGAAGATGTCACGAGGCCAGTGCACCAGCCCTGGGCCACTGACTTCTGGATTCCTTTTCATGTGAGAAGAGGAGGCCGTGAGATGTTTAAGCCACAGTACTCAGGTTTTCTTCGGTGAGCAAATGTACCCCTCACTGATGCAGATGAGAGTCTATCTGCGGCTGTCTCCACCATTCCAGGGCACTTCAGGGGATATGGCGTCACCTGTGCTCAGTGGCACTACTGCGTGCTTGTTGACTGAGTGACTGGCTGAGTGAGTAGTACGGATCAAGCTCATATAAGCTCATGATAACAATAATCGTCATATTATTATTATTACTCCATGTGTTGAGGACTTGCTACATCTGCTATATGACGCAGAGCTCGCTTCATCGTCCCAGCGACACTACAAAGTAGAACCCTCGTGGTCCCCACTTTGCAGATGAGGCTTAGGCCACACAGCTGGTAGGTGGACCCAGGTTTGTGGGCCCCATGGGCACCTTCTGTTCCCCTCACCTCATCCCTCAGGTCAAGGGAACAAGCTTGACCATTTTCTCTTTGGCCAGAGGACAGTATAGGGAGGGAGAGTGGCCTTGCTGGACAAGGTGGCCCCAGGGCTTTCTGAATCTCAGCTGTCATGTGCAGCCGCAGTGCGTGTGGGAGCGGAAGGCTGGAAGCCAGGGGAACCCAAAAGAGGGGGCCTGGGAGGGAGGGGGTCAGAGGCTTACTGTGAACCAGGCAACCAGGCATCTGTCCTCATGGCCTCTGGCCTCAGCTCTCAGGTCACAGGGAAGGGAGACTGTGAAGTGCCAACCACCTGGCCCCAGCTGCTTCCCAGACTCCTCTGGGAGGGCCCCACTTGTCACTCAGAGACATCACCAGAGAGGAAAAGGCCCCTTTTGGGCCTTTACATGGTAGCCCACCCTCCTGCTCAGTCAGCTTAGCCAAGGTCCTGGGATGAGCCATCAGCAAGGCCCCAGGTCCCTGTCCTCCCTGAACTCCTTCTCAAGGGGAGTCCAGAGAGACCAAGGAGACTACAGGAGGAGGAGAGCCAGGGAAAAGAGTGTTCCAGAAAGTGGGACTTTCTCGGCCAGAGGCCTGGCTGGCTCAGCAAGGAGAATGAGAGGCAAAGGAGAGAGGGGAGGCTGTAGTCACCGGAGGCCCATCCCTGGGGCCTGAGGAGTCACGTGGTGTTCCCTGGAGGTGTGCAGGTGTGGAGGGGTGGGCAGCGGCCACTGGTCACTGGACGCTCAGGCCAGGAGGGAACAGGCACCAGGCTAGATTTGGAGCATCACTCACATCTCTCTTGGCTTAAACATCTGAGGCTGACCCCATGGCTTTAAAAAAGCTGTGCAGAATGAGCGCCAAACTCACGGGCACATTCACGAGAGGCAACCCAGGGAAGGTCTGCAGTGGCCCTCAGTCCCACTCCGAGGCTCGGGGTCCAGGGCCCGTTTGCTGTTCTTCACATACTACCTCTTCCTTCCAGCGGTTCTCGGGAATTAACGCTAGACCCACAGAAACGCCTGTGCTGGCTGCCAGGTACTCACTCATCTTGCCATATTTAAACAGTTTGCGTCACTCTTGAGTTTGTCCATACAAATTTAGGCGTTACCTGCAGGGGTGTGATGCACATGCTTTGCATTGCCGACTAGATGGGCTCTAAACCCTGGAATTGCTAATAGTGTCATTTTGTCAAAAACATTTAATAACATTTCATTAAAATTTCAAAAAATTAATAAAAATTCAGATTTGATTTAAATGTTTTATTCATTATAATGTAACTTGTATTCTGCCTCTTGATTTCAGTAAATAATTTTTAACATTTTAGAAAAACACTTTTTTGAAATACATTTTAAAAATTCTAAATTTACTGCCATTTATCTTTTTGATGAGAACAATATTTCTTTAGTTATTTTAGATGACTCCTGTTACTAGAACACAAATTAGCAACTTCGGTGAAATGGAAAGTGTGAATATTTCTATGGAATACAACTATAATAATTTGAGTTACGTATGTCTTTATTTCCTCGCTTGTCCAAACACAGCCGGTTCATCAGCGCAATACCCAAACACGCCAGCTTTCATGCCTATAAAAACCATAGCTTTATACGTACTTTTCAATTTTGCCACTATGGAGGGGTATTTGTCAAGGTAAGAGAAGGGAACATATTTTATTCAACAGCTTGTTCGCTTGGTTTTTAAATATTTAAGCATATGGTATGTGGGTCTCCATTTGTGCTCCTGCAAATATTAGAGGCAGATCTGCTTTTTTAAATAACAGCTTTATTGATACTTTATAGCAGAATTCACATACCATGAAGTTCACCCTTTTAAAGCAAAAAGTTTGGTGGCATTTAGTAGTGTACTTACACAGTTGCCTATCCGTTACCGATAGTGTTCCGATTCCGGAACACTGACATCACCCCCCAGAGGAATCCTGCTGTCGCTTCCTGTCCTCCCCCAGCTCCCAGCACCTGGAAATCACCAAGCTCCTTCCTGTTTCTATGACTTTGCCTATTTTGGGTACAGTACTTTATAGAGTGGAATCCCACAATAAGTAGCCTGTAGTGTCTGGCTCTTTTACTTAGCACAGTGTCTTCAAGACTCATGCTGTTGGTAGCATGTGGGATGCTACTCCATCCTTTCATCCCTTTTTAGGGCCGAATAATATTCCATTGAAAGGACAGATCACATCTTGTTTATCCATTCGTCAACCGACCGGTGTTCGGATCATTTTCACTTTGGTGCTGTTATGAGTAGAGCTGCTGTGAACATTCGTGCACAATTTTGTTGTTGTTGTTCACATATGTTTTCAGTTCTCTTGGATCTATACCTACGAGTGGAATTGCTGGGCCGCATGGTAACTCTATCGTTTAACTTCTTGAGGAGCTGCCAGACTGTTTTCCAAAGCGGCCACGCCATCGTGCATTCCCACCAGCAATGCACACGGGCTCCCATTTCTTCACCTCCTTGTCAGGACTTGTGATTGTCTGTCTCTGTGATTCCAGCCACCCTACCAGGTGTGAAAGGGCATCTCACGGTAGTTTTGATTGGCTTTGGCCTGATGATGAATGATGTTGAGCATCTTCCCTGGACTTATTTGGTTGTTTGCGTGTCTTCTTTGGAGAAGTATCTATGCAAATCCTTTGCCCGCTTTTTAACTGGGAAACTCAGGTCTGGCTTTAATGCTTATAGAGATACAGCAACAATCATTACAACCCCAAGACAGGAGACTCACACTTGCCTCGACATTAGTCTGTGCATTTCGAGGTGGCTGCACTCACCTCGTAGTCTTTGTAGAGGTTCTTACCACGTCAAATGCTGCTTCTCCTCTTGGCAAAGCCTTCCTGGTGGCTTTCCTCTGGTCACAGAGCGATAACTGTGTACACCGCTGTGGGCCAGTCAGCTGTGGCCATGGCTGAGAACACGGCCCTCAGGCTAGCCGGCCAACTTCATCCCCGGGTCCCCCCAGGCCCCAGCTATGCGAACCAGAACAGCCAACTTTTCCACTCCCCACTCTGTGAGATGGGATCCATGATGCCTTTCCTGCAGAGCTGCCAGAGGCCTTGCTGAGAGCCCAGGTATCAGTCCTATTGCACACTATGCCTGATCAATACTTGGTGGCTTTCCCCCTGGGCATAGCACTTCCAATGACGAGGGCAGCAGACTTCAGGCCCGGACCTTCCGTTTATGGGTGATGGTCACTGGAGGGTGCCCTTGGGCATTTGGCTGAAAATCACCTTCCTGTGATCCCTACACTTGGGGTCCCAGGGCAGCAGGGGCAGTATCCAGGCTCAGGCAGCCCTGCGCCTCAAGCCCTCCAGTCTGGGGTGAAGGCTGAGGGTTCCCCCACCTCCTATGGTCCCAACTGTCCGTCTACTCCTCCCTCTCCTCCCCTCTGTGTCCCACACATCTCCTCCCTCCTGCCCGAGTGGCATGGCGTGTGACTGCTCAGGGGATGTGAGAGGCAGCTGGAAAGTGACACAACACCCCTTAATTTCCCTTGTTTCTCCAGATCCCAGCACCTAAATTTAGCTGGCAGAGCCTGGGCACGGGTTGGGAGGGCGGGGGAGACCCAGCTCCTCCCACCTGGAAGACCCCCCTGCCACACACCACCACGCAGGGGCAGAAAAATGAGGCCCCAGACAAGGGTTCTCACCCCAGCCCCTGCTTCTCGATGCCCTGGGGTGGATCTGGGACTCTCTGAGACTTCAGGCAGCAGCACTAGGATCAGCAGGGAGCCTTCCTGCTGTAGCTGGGCTGCAAGTTGAGATGGAGCTGAATGCCGCTTGCCCACCCCTGCCCTTCAGCGATGGGGAAGCCTGAGAGGGAGGGCGGGACAAAGTGGCCAGAGCACTAGAGACTCAGGCTCTGAAAATCAGACAGCCCTGGATTCCAGCTTCCGCTCTGCTACCTGCCAACCGTGTGACACTGGGCAAGTCGGCAAACCTCTCTGGGTGTGTTTCCTCATCTGAAAAATGGGGACAATCGTAGGATCTCACGAGTAAGGTCATTCGTGAAATCAAAGTGAGATGATACGTGTAAGGTATGCTGCACCACGCAGGTGTCCAGTGGGCTCTACGTGATTTATATCGAAGTTGCTTGACATGTGCAGGAAAGACCCAGGCCTCTGGGCTCACACTCTTCCTTCATCAGGGACTCTGTATGCCTCTGCTTCAGGTGAGGATACTGAGGCAGGGGGAGGTTAATGACCAGGCCCAAGGTCGCCAGGCTAGCTGACTGTAAGACTGGGATTGGAGCCTGGGCCTGCAGGCACCAGAGCTCTTGGCAGCTGTGCTGTTCCTTGCATTGCTTTGCAGAGGGGCCTCACCTCTTCCAAGTCTGTCTCAAGGCCCACCCCCTCCAGGGAGCCTTCCTGGCTGACTCCAGGGCAGGTCCATTCTTGTTCCACCATGACCTCCTCCCAGGCTCCAAGACAAGTTCTAGAAGGAAACTTATGCCTGCTCAGTGTGTTGCCTTTGACATTACAGGACAGAGTCAGTGTGAAGTCTCTGGTCTTTGGGATAAACAGACAGAGAGGGAGCCAGCAGGTGGGACTAGAAAAGTGAGTCGGTGTAGAGGTTGGACCTGGAGGGAGAGAGCTGAAGGAAAGTGCTCCTGGCCCCCTCTGCACCCTAGAGGTGGGTGGAGGCGGCTTCACCTCGGAGCTGGGAGGCCGATATCCTGGTCAGGAATGGGGGTCCCAGGGTATGTCAAGCCTGGGATAGATACCCCATTTCTGCATCCCTGAGCCTCAGTGCCTCATGGGCAGAATGGGGCAGTAAAGGCCAAGCCCCTAGTGTTGGGGAGAGGATGAGAGACAACCAGCTGCCTGCCAGCCCTGTGCAGTGTGCCCTGCCCTGGGCCCCTCAAGGTGGGTTGTGACCTTCAGCTCAGTGGGAAAGCTGAGCAGAGGCTGAATCTCCCATTTCACCTGAGGCAGCCACTCAGATGTGGCGCCTCTGTGTGGGGTGCTTCCCATGTTCAGCCCATGTGCGCGCGTACACACACACACACACACACACACACTCTCTCACCCTGCTTCTTGGCCCCACTGGAGTCTCTAGGAATGACCCCACAGGGTGCCTGTGGGAAGTGCCTGGGGCAGCACCCTCTCTACAGCGCTGATCCTGGTCTTCCCACACCACCTGTGCCAGGCTGTCATCAGGACACCCGGCACTTATTGTCTTACTGAAAACTCCCAGGGAGTCATTGTCATCAGCCCATGTCACAGTGAGGAAACCAGGACACAGAGGGGTTAAGGAATGTCCCAGAAGGACAGAACTTGGATTCAGACCCGAGCAGCTTGGCCCAAGAGTCTGTGCTGGAAACCACTACAGTCTTCTGCCTCCCTGAAGAGATGAGCCCTTCCTGCTGGTCTGGAGTAATTAGACAGCTTTACAACATGTAATCAAGTCCAGGCAGTTGGGCTCTGTCACCCACACCCTCTACCTCAGCCTGGTGCAAATCCTGCCCCCACCTGCCAGGAGAGGCCTCCCTTTGGCAGCCAGGGGAACGGGGCTGGCTGAGGCACCCAGCGCAGCACCAGCACAAGGAAGACAGGTGGGCTTG
Source organism: Anoura caudifer (assembly GCA_004027475.1). Taxonomy (NCBI): domain Eukaryota; kingdom Metazoa; phylum Chordata; class Mammalia; order Chiroptera; family Phyllostomidae; genus Anoura; species Anoura caudifer. The sequence goes on from PVKU01000119.1 coordinate 472,372, forward strand.
GCCCTGGTGGCAGCCCTGCATAGTTCTGGCAGAGCCCCCTCCCCGGCCCACCCCAGGAGTTTGCTCTGCAGGTGTGGCCTGACCAGCAAGCTCTGGGAGCCGCACAAGCCGCTACTGAAGGCAAATGAAAGACTCAGAGACAGAACAATGTGAGGAGGGAACTCTTTTCCCAGCTGCCTCCCTCTCTGGACACCACTCCCACCCTGGATCCAGTAAGTGGTGTGACCATGGGGAGCAGCGCCCAGGCCTTTAACGACCATTTTCTCAGTTACGCAGGGAGCTTGTCCCGGAAAGGGCTCCATTAAATCCTTGGCCAAGGGCTGCATTCTCCTCCCTTTCCACTTCAGCCAAGGGAAGGGGGCATTTGTCCAGTTCTCTCACAGAAAGTTGAACACTAGAGGGTCTTCATGAAATGGCAATTATAAAACTGTTTTGCTGTGGGAGAGAGAAGACCACACAACCCTGTGCACTGAGAAAGGGCTTCACAGGACCCGCCTGGGATGCCGAGGCAGCTAGCTCAAGTTCTCTCTGTATGCACTCCTCCAACAGTGAGTGGCTCAGCGGGCATGTGGGCCTCGGGTGGGGAGACGAGGCCCCAAATCATAGCATTCGGTCTCATCTGGATGGGGGGCCTGGCTCAGGGAACGAAGCTGTCTCAGGAGGTTGCACATTATCTCCAACAAAAGCTCATTTCTAAGCATTCTACTGAAACTGCAGGGAAGGAAGATTCTGGAATGAGTCCAGTGAGTGAGGGATGATACCTGGAAGGTAATTATAATGTGTCTGTTGTTACCCGGTAAGAGGTATGAATACCCCTGGGGTTTTCCTTTTTAAATTTTGTTTGTGGATTTATTTCCGTAGCAGAACAATTGAATGCTAAGGGCTCTTGAGGTTCCCCTCTGACATGTGTGTTGTTTAGGATTATGTTCAGCTGAAGAAGATTAAAAAAAAAACAACAACAAAGAAATAGTGTGTTAAGCAATATAAGAGCTTATTTTTCTTCCAGGCAAGCAACACTTGGAGGTATCTAGTCCAGGGCTGATGTGGCAGCTTCATAAACATCAGAACCCAGGTCACTTCCTTCCTTCCTGTTGCTCGGTTACCTTCAACATGTGGCATCTGCCTCGTGATGCAAGATGGCTGCTCCAGCTCCAGCAATCACAGGCATGCTCCAGCCAACCTTTGAATGACATTTCTCCTTACATCCCAGTGGTAGCCTTGTTCGTATGGCCAAAGTTAGCTGTAATGGAGGCTGGGAAATGTAGTCTTCATTTCAAGTGGTTTTGTGCTCAGCTAAAAATTGGGGTTTCTATGGCAAAGAAGACAGGGAGAACAGATATTGGGGAACAGTTAGCAGTCACTGGAGCACCATAATGTTCTTCCATTCCACTGGGGAAGGATGGCCATGCGCTTTCTGAGACAGTGCTCCAGGCCACCTGGAGTTGCCCTTGACTTGTTCTTGTGTGTTGCTCTTAACTCCCCTTCACAAAACCAGAACCACCCTGGGAGCAAGGGGGAGAAACAGTCTAGGGTGCCTCCTAGTGAGAGCAAGATGTGGACCCCAGAACAAAGCCCTTGCCCTGGCATTCAAGGTCTCTGATCATCAGGTTTCTCACCTCTCATCGCCCCATGTAGCCTTTGCCCAGCCACTGAGTCATTTGCCTGCTCCATTTCTTGCATCACCAGAGTGTCCCCTCTGCCTGATAGCCCCTCCCAGACCTCCTCTGCCAGGGAGACCCCTGTTCAACCTCAAAGACTTACCACGGAACTGTTGCCTTGTCAGAGCAGCCTTGCTGGGCCCCTCTGGGGAGAATCAGAATCCCTCTCTCCTGCCCTCCCTTGGGCTTCCGGAGCCTTCCGTCATCCCTCTATTTATAGCCTGTTCAAGTCAGGTGCCCCTGGACACGTTGCTGGGAGGGAGGGAAGGGCCCCAGGCTGGGAGAACAGGTTCTGTAACCTGCCTGGGGAAGGGCTGGGATTTTCCAGGATGACTTCTCTGGCCCATAACCCCCTTATTCCTCTGTCTCCTGGGGCAACGGAGCCCCCACACCTGCAGCAGCCCTCCTCAGTACATTTCTCCTTGGGTTTCCTGGAGCCCGGGCTGTGCTCACCTCCACCTGAACCCAGAGCCCAGCCCGGGGCCTGACCCTGCCTCCATCATTACAGGCTGACCCGAGTGATGGTCTCCGTGCTGGGGAGAGGACTGAGTAGACTCAGGCCTGCTCTGGGGGAGGCTCCTGCCGGGAAGAGCCTGACCGGGTGGAGGGCAGGCGCTGGCTGTCCCTCTGGGGAACCAAGGAGGCTCTCTTCCCGGACACCCAGCTTCCCTCCTGCTTCCCTGGCAAGTCCAGAACACCCTCCAGAGAGCTGGGAAGAGAGAGAAGGACCCACACTCAGGGTCACTGTCACCTCCTTCCCTCCCCCAGCTCAGCTCCTCTTGGGGACCAAAGCACCTCCAGGTCATCTCCACACCAGCTCATGCTGGATCCTCCCACCTCTCTGAGCCTTTGCTCACCCCCTCCTCAAATCACAGCCTCCCCACTCTGCCCCCCAACCCAGGGCCTCCCTGCCCCCAGCTCTCCTATTCCTCCTACGCTCTGCCAATCAGAATTGAGAGCCAGAGGGACCTGGAGGTCCTGAGCCCCATCCACAGCCCCTCTACCCTCCACCCTCATTTAAACACCCACTTGCTGGTAGAGATGGTAACACCAATGCCAACAACATCCACCGGCTGTCGGCCGAGTGCTTCCCCGGCCTGGCCCTGACTGCCTGGACCAAGCCCTTGACCCTTGAGCCATGGGATGGACACTCTGGGGAAGGCTCAGACATTTTGTCACTACCGAGGCTCACAGGCCCAGCTGGCCAGGACCTTCCTGCCTGTTGTGGGGCCACATGATAGGCTGAGCCTAGTGCCCCCACCCTGAGCCTCTCCTGACCCTCTCCTGACCTAGGACTGGGCTCTGACATTTAGAATCAGATAGACCTGGCTGTGTGACCTTGAGCAAGTTTCTAACCCTCTCTGAGCCTCTGATATTTGTAGCTGACTCCAATCTGGCACAGGGGACTCACAAGGGACCTGAGGAAGGGATCTGTGGGTTTGAGACCCTTCTCTTACCTCCCTCATCCTTGGAAAGTGAAGGCAGGAGGCTCTTCCAAGGGATAGGTTAGCAGGGGGAGAGAGGACCAGTGTAACTTCCAACCTTGCCCCAGGAGCTGGCCCCCAGCCCAACCCAGCTCAGAGACCACTCAGGGGAGACCAGACAGGCTGGGGATGCAGGTGCTAGTGCCAACCAGAAGAAACAGCCTAGAGCGCCTCTTAGTGGACGCCAAGGGAATGTCTGCCCCCGCAGTGGACAAATACAGCCCCTTCATGAACGGCATTCAGCTTGGAGTAGGGGTCCGGTACTGACCCATCACTGCCAGCTGTAGCAAAAGTCATCTCCCCTCGGGTAACCTCAATTTCCTCACCCCCCAAATAGAGATAATGATTGCAATACCACTGCACAGGACCACAGCGAGGCACCACCCTGTCTTCTTTCGGTTATGTTTGCCAAGTTCTAGAGAGGCAGGGCCACAGCGAGCCGGTGTGACCAGCCAGCGTGGACTCCTGGTTCAGTGCTCTTTCCACTCCCGTGTGCTTTCAGTGTAACCTTGGCCTCTCCAGGCCTACTAATTCCTCCATGTGGCTCTGGGCATTTTCAGACGCTTTAGTGCTATGAACACACCTGTCCAAGGAACAAGTTTGCGACTGCATCTGACCAACCTTCTTGCCAACAATTAGGGGGTGTGATTTCTTTTGCAGCACTCGCAGGGGTATCTTTATCCCCATCTTCTTCCCAAAAGACAGAAGCCTGTGTGAGCCCCGAGGTGGCTGTGATGTCCTTCCAGCTGGGGCGATGTGACGCTGGCCCTGAGCATGCAGCCCTTGAGTCCTCTTTTCTGTTTCAGTTAGAGAACTCTGCGTGCGCGCGCACGCGCGTGCGTGCGTGCGTGTGTGTGTGTGTGTGTGTGGGGGGGGGGGTAGAGAAAGTAGCCTCCTCAATAGGGAAGGAGGAGCCCCCAGCCCTGGAAGACCCGCTTATCTGATCTCTAACGTGGTGAAAGGGGACTTTCCTGAAATGTATGCTGGGTAAGGGCCGCTCCTGAATTCCTGTACCTGGTGATGGGAGCTACCCCAGGGCCCAGAGCAGACTGGAGGGGGCTTGGGCCCAGCCCCATGCTGTGGTTGCCTCCTTCCTACTGGGGTTGTGGGCTCATCTGGGTGTGGGGTGGGGGGAAGGGGGAGGGAGGGGGTGGGATGGGACTGGAGCTCTCCTGCTCCTTTGTGCTAGGTCTGTATCGATAAGGGCCCCCAGAACTCCTTTTACATCCTAGGACCGTTCCAGGGCTTCCTGAGAATCTGAAGGGCCACACTCATCAACCTGTATGTGCTGTGGCACCCCAGCTTTTAGGAGACACCCACAAACACAGACACACAGCCAGGCAAATACAGGAACTGTGTGGCCCCAAAGAGACATTCTCTCTCTCTCTCTCTCTCTCTCTCTCTCTCTCTCTCTCTCTCTCTCTCTCTCACACACACACACACACACACACACAGGCAACAGAAAGGGAGCAGGGTCCGCAGGACACAGTCAGCCCTAGGGAGTGGGTGGAGAGCCAGGGACGTGCTCGGATAGGTGGGAAACCCTGGATTCTGTGCAAGCGGAGCTATGCCCCCTCACCTTGCCCAGGCCCCGGCTCCAGGCGTCCAGGTCAGGGTGGAGCCAGCCCTGGAGGCCCTCACTGTCCCCCACCACCTGCCCACAGCCCACCCCAGCCGAAAGGGGTTTTTATCTTCTCTCTGGGTGCTCCTCCCCAACCTCTTCATATTCTCACCTTTCACTGCTCTCTCAGCTCACCCCTCCCCTCCCCTCCCCTCTACTGCCTGGGGTGGGGGGGGGCAGTGCCATCAGCCTGGAGCCCTTCCCACGGTGCCCCCGCCCTTGCCTTCACCCCAGTCCTTGACAAACACCAGCTCAGCATCCAGGGCCCAGTGTACCGATTCTTTTCTGAGACACCTTCCTGCCCCCCACCCCACCCCAGGCAGAATTGCTCTCTGCCTCCCGGGGCCCAGGGGCCCTGCCCAGGCCTGTGCCGCAGCTCTGCAGCCTCCCTGTCGTCTTGCTCCACAGATGCACCTGACTCCCTGACTTGGTGCCTTTTCTCTATTTTGTTCCAAGGGCAATGGGAGGCCATGCAGTGGCTTTAATGGAGCTGTGTGAGGATCGGGTTTGTGATTTAGAAAGGTCACTGGGGCAGCTGCGCAGTGGAGGGAGGCCAGGAGGGGGGGATGTGGGCTTGGGGCTCCAAAGGTAGAGGCCAAGTTGGGGGCAGTGGACAGGTTCAGGAGATATTCAGGGTCTATCTTCTCCCCAGCCGGGGGTCCCCAAGCGGCCGTTCACCAGATTCCCAGGGGAGATTTTTAAAAATAGATTCCCAGGCTCCGTTCCAGACAAAACCTAAATAGGATCTCAGGGGTCAGAGCAGAATCTGTATTTTTTTTTTAAATGGTAAAAAAAAAAACCATATAACACGAAATATATAATCTAGACCATTCACACAGTTGTGCAGCAGAGTTCCAGAATGCTTTTCATCTTGCAGATCAGGAGCTCAACAGCCATGAAACATCACCCCGCCCTGAGCACCTGGGGACCACCATTCCACTTGCTGTCTCCGTGAACTTGACCACTTCAGATGCCTCAGGTCAGTGGAATCACGCAGTGGCCATCTTTCTGTGACTCGGAATCTGCATTGGTCAGATTCCCCAGGTAGTTCTGATGCAGCTGGTGTGCGGCCCGGAGTTTGGAAGCCCCTGTCCACATCACTGATGCTGAAAGGACCCCCCTCTGTCTCTGTCTCTGTGCTCTTAGGAGCAAAACTAGATCCTCTGGCCTTGAGGGGTGTTTCTTTGGACCTCCAGGGAGGATGGGCTCCCACAGGCCCTTGTAATCTACTGAGGTCAGATCAAGTAACAGCCCGAATAATTATTAATTTTCATGACCTACGTTTTACAGAGTTTGGGATCCTGGCTATTCAGAATCTGGTCCTGAACCAGCAGCGTCAGACCCCTGGGAGCTGGTGGGAAATGCAGACTCTCAGGATCTCTGGGCTGTGGAGTCAGAAGCAGCATTTTAACAAGCTCCTTGGGGATCTGTGCACACAGCAAAGTTTGGGAAGCACCGCGTTAGGGCTTACAGAGAAGGTCTGCTGGGAGCTGGGCGAGGCGGCCCAGGCTGAAGTGGGTTGGCTTCATTTCTCCCATTCTACTGCCATATGGTCACCGTTGAATAAAGCTGTCCCCACACACCTGCCAAAGGCCGTTTGCCCCAGGGCAGCCCTTGCGGGGTTAGCCCCTGGACCTCGGTCACCCCCCTCACGGTTTGCTCTCCAGGCCTCAGCCGCACATGCCCAGGGCATGGAGCCTTGCGTGGGGAACCAGCCAGCTCCTTCACAGCCTGGCTCTGGGAGGACAGCTCTGCGCTTGTCCTCCCCGCTCCACGGCCTGGCCTGACACAGCCGCTTCCAGCAGGGCCCCGGTTCTTGTGACATCCCAGCCATCCCATCTGGTCCTCACAGCGACTCAGACAGGTCACAGTTGTCATGATGTCTTACTGATTACTTACTAAGCACCAGGCACCAGGAAAGGGGCCCAGTCCTCCCAGAACCCCACGAGGTTGCCACAGAGGCTATCCCCATTTGGAAGACAGGGAAACTGGGGCTCAGAAAGGTGAAGTGACTGGCGGAGGTCCTGTGAGTATTGGGTGCTAGCCTGGAATTCAAACTTGAGTCTGTCTGTTGGGGCTGACTTCTTGCCTGGATACCTCCATTCTTGCTGTCTTTTCACAGATGAGGACACTGAAGTTTAGTTTTGTGACCTGCCCAAGGTCCCATGGCTGCCAAGTGCTGGACCTGGGACTTGAACTCAGGACTGTGTACCCACAGACTGAATTCTTAGCTGCAGGGCCTGCTTTCTTCACCCCATTTTACAGATGTGAGAGCTGAGGTTCAGAAGCTGAGCCAGTCAACCTGAGCAGGTGAGAATCTCTGAGTGCTGGTTGGTCCGCCCTATTTCCAACCACGTGTGCTCCCCTTGGTGTCATGGCCCCCTCCGCCTGGGCTGTCATCTCCATGATAACTTGCACAGAGGGACCAGGGCCCCTGGAGCCACTGCTGCAGCCTAGAATGTGCAGGGAGCTCTGCACCATGGGGGGTGGGGGGATGGAAAGTGATGATTCTCCGTCCATGGCTCTGTGTCCAAGCAAGGGAGCAGGGCGGGCACATGGGCACAGGAGGTGGCCAAGCTCAGCTACTGTCAGCAGATCACAAGGCAGTGGGAGTGGAAACTGACAGCTCACCCACCTGGGCTGCTAGGCACTGAGCTGGGACAGAGGCTGGGGCAGGAAGGGGCTGCAGAGCTCCCGGGACCACCCCTGGTGAGCCAGGCAGGAAGGGGTGGGCCTTTCGGCAGACTCCCTGTCCAATGGCAGGATGAATGGAGGCAACAGGCAAGGACTCAAACAGCCTGACCCATCCCTAGCTCCGCAGCTGCAGGCAAGTCATTTACCCTCCCTGGGCCTCGGTTCCTCCAAAATGTGGATGGTCACAGGACCTCTGGCACTGCTGTGAGCAGGTAGGAGTGTTAGCGTATGTAACATGCCTAGCACCTGGGAAATATCACCATCTGGGTTGACGAAGTCCAGGAGAGACAATTTGCACCTGGCTGCTGAGAGGACCAGATGAATGATGCATAGCCAAAGCATGAAGTGCCCTGCATGCAACGAGCTCTATATCAATAATAGGAATTATTATTTGGGACAGGGCTGATACACCATTTGCAGGGCCCAGTGCAAAATGAAAACATGGGGCTCTTGTGCAAAACTTACTTAGAATTCCAGGATGGTGATAACAGGACACTGAACCAAGCCTGTGACCCTGTGCGACCACCCAGGTCAACACCTGTGAAATTGGTCCTGACTGGGACACAAGACACTCCAATGTCCATCATCCTGAAGGTTGGCTGTCTGCTCAAAGCTGGAGCTGGGTGGGAGCTTTCCTACCCCACCTCCTCTGGTCTCCAGATTACCCCCTGGTTACTGGGTGCTCCGGAGAGACCCCTCTCATTAGCCTAGTTGCAGATTCATTTGTCCTGTACGAGACAAGCCCTTGGGTCTGTCCTGCCTTTTGCACCCTTCCCGATGAGCCCAGGATCCCTGAACGTTAGGGCAAAGGGCCCTTCAAGATCATCCCCACGCCCACGCCCAGATAGGCAGGTCCTGCCATGGATGCACAGGGCCCACGCAGGGCAGGACGAAGCTCTGGCTCCCAGGCTGGGAGCTCTGTCTCATGGCAGCAGCTCCGACTCCCGGGGGATCTGGGGCTCTGAGGTGGGAGAAGGGTGTGCTGAGGAGGAACATTCACCCACAGCTCAGCCTGGGACCTCCCCGGAGGGGATGACAGGAGAATTTCTGTCTTGTCTTCTCTGTTTATTGCAGTGGGACAGATTGCTTTTGTAATAACAGGAAAAAAACTCAGCATTTAAAGAAAAACACAGCATCCTCATAGGAACCAAGAAGATGAGCCCTTAGGGTAAACTATATCCAGAGGGAAGGCAAAAATGCAGAGATGGTTAGATTAGAGCAATTGGTCTATCTGTCGTCATTATTATTGTCATTACTCCTCGATGTTCACTTCTTCAATGAGAGCCCTGGTTTGAGAGGGTAAGAGGGTCCAATCCCAGCTGGGCTCTCAGATTCTGGGGGAGGAGCTGCTTGTGTGTGTGTGTGTGTGTGTGTGTGTGTGTGTGCACGCGCGCAAGAGAGAATATCTAAGGGGGAACTGAAACAAACAAAGAAACGAACCGGAATTATCTTCTGGAGGACAGGCCCCTTGTAGTACAGGCTTCCCCAGCTACGCAAGTGTTCTAGGAACCCATCTGTATCAGTGTGCTGCTAGCTGGCGTTGTTGTGAGAGGCTATGTTTGGCTTCAGAGAATTTCTTTTGAAGACTTTTTCAAGGATTTACAAGTGAACCTGCCTACACCACGCTGAGTGGTTCAGCAGTTTTTGACCCAAAATGGCATGACTTCTGTGCTCCACCCTTGCTATTCACCCAATCTCACCCCGGGTGACTTTATTTTTGTTTCCTCTGATGAAAAAAGTCCTCAAAGGTAAACGTTTTGCCAATGTGGAGGAGGTGAAAAGGAAAAAAAAAAAAAAAAAACAAACCCGCAGAAGCACTAAAAGGCATCAAAATCGATGCATTCAAGAACTGTTTTGAGCAGGGAAAAAACATCTCCATAGGTGTGTTGTATCAAATGGAGAGTACTTCGAAAGTGACTGAAGTTTAAACATGTAAGAATAAATACACAATTTTTTTAATAAAGAAATTCTGTTTTTTTGGGGGTGCCCCCTCACACAGTGTGATTTTGTGAATAACTGTGTGTGGGCAGGGGTGGGCATGGGGGTACAGTGGATCCAACCAGAAGCCAGGCCCAGGTGCCTGGGGTGGTGTGGGGGAGGTGAGGTGATGAGAACACAGACCTTGGAACCAGGCAGAGTCAGGCTGCAATCCCAGCCCCAGCAAGACTCATTGCTTCACCTCTGTGAGCTGCACTTTCTCATGTATAAAATGGAGAAAACAACATCTGCTTCACGGGGTCGTAGCTGTGGGGATTAAAGAAAAATTTTGAACCAGCTAGCACAGAGTAGGTCTTCGGACACTGTGAAACCCCTTTCCACCTAACAATCACCCCTCCCCCTTACACTGACGTTGTGCTGGACCGGTTCAGGAGCGGGTTCTTACGGGGGACCTGTAACCTAACCCCAGGGGCAAGCAGAGGGGACCCGTGGCATCCTGGAGGCCAGGGCATGACATCCCACTCCAGTTGCCATCTAACAGGGGCTTTGGGCCAGGGACCCTCTTCCAAGCTAGCTGGCCATTGCCCGAGGAGCCTTCTTAGGAACCCTGTAGCCATTTGGTGGAACATGGAGACCTCTAGTGGTTCCATGGGGGGCTGCACCTTTCCTAGTGAAACCTCATACCTGGAGAGGGGGTGCTCTCGGGCTGTGGGACGCCCCCTCTCTGGCTCAGCGAACATTTCTTGAGCAGATATTCAGAGCCAGGCTTGTGGGTGGTGCTGGGGAAGCGGGAGGGGCTGACGTCCACCCCAGAGAAGCCCACCGCCAGAAGAGTTGCAGAGGCTAGGTTGTCCCACCCCTACCCACATACACCCCCTCAGAAAAGCACCTGGGGGTCAGTCAGAGGACCTAGGGAAAGGCACCCCCTCTCCCAGGTCTCTCTGCATCTGCCTCGTGGAAACAATGTCCCAAAGAGCCCCTGGAATGAGCAAGAGTTTTAAAATAATTACAATTATTAAAGGTATAAAAGGACGGGTGCCTTGGGTCGGGGTCACACTCCCTTGCTCCTCTCCAAGTGCACTGGAAACCACTAGATACTTGCTTAAAACAAGTGCTGGCAACGTGCCAGGTGCTGGGAGCAACCCTTTGCACAGGGCACCTCACCTGATCTCTGAGGAACAGATACTGCTGGCCCGTGGCTGAGGGAGCCAATGCTCAAGGGGGTTCAGGTGAGCACGTGGGGTCGGGACATGGCCCCAGGTCCACCTGCCTCAGAGCCCACACTCCTGTGCATGAGGTAATGTGTCTGCCTCATGGGGAAGTCAGTGACTTATCTAGTGGACTGACTCACCTCTCTGGGCCTCAGAGCCCTTCTCAGTCAGCCCTCACATTTTGCTTTGTTTTGTTTATTTGCTGCTGTTTTTTAAGACCATGTTCCCAGCCTGGATGCACCAGGTTCACTGGGTTCACTCGGGCACATCCTGGGCAGTGGGATCTTGAAAGCTTCCCAAGAGAGTCCAGTGTGCACTGAGGTCTGGGGAGGGCCATTCGGGCCATGGTGTAGAGATTAAACTCTATTCTGCTAGGTAGCAAGCCTCAGAGGCTCCCTCCCTCCCCCTGTGCCCAGGTCTTCTCCATTGTTTTATTATGTATTTGTTAGCTAAAAATTCTTCCCTTTAAAATGTACAGTTCGGTAGGTTCTGGTATATTCACACATTTATTCATCCATCCCCACTAGCATATTGCACAACATTTTAATCATCCCCAAAGGAAACCTTGCACTGCGCTGGCTGGTGTGGATCAGTGGGTTGAGCACCTGCCTCTGAACCAAAGGGTCACCAGTTCAATTCCCAGTCGGGGCACATGCTTGGGTTGTGGACCAGGTCCCCAGTAGGGGGTGCATGAGGGATAGCCAGACATTGATGTTTCTCTCCCTCTCTTTCTCCTTCCCTTCCCCTCCCTCTAAAAATAAATAAATAAAATTTTAGGGGGAAAAAAAGAAGAAATCTTGCACCTGCTGGCAGTCGCTCCCCCTTGCATCTCCCTCTGGCCATCGCTAATCAACTCTCCATCTCCATGATTTACCTATTCTGGACATTTCATGTAAATGAGATTATACCAAATGTGGCTTTTTGTGTCCAGCTTTTTAAATTTACCATAACAGTTCTTAAGGTTCGTCCATGTTGTAACATATACCAGTATTTCATTCCTTTTTATTGCTGAATACTATTCCATGGTACAGATGTACCACATTTTAAAAATCTGTTCAATAGTTAACAGATGGTTTAAGGCTCTTACATTATTTGGCCAAGAGAAGTGACACAATTCACCCAGGTGACAGGGCCAGCCACTGCCTCTCAAGCCTGCATGAAGGAAAATCTAGAGGAGAAGGGAAGTGAGAGCCCACCCTGAAGCGCTCCGAGGGGATAGTGTGGGGTCAAACCTGAACAGCAGTGAGGGGTGGGCCTCCCCTGTGTGTCCACCTCCTTCAGTGAAGAAAATCAGGGAGTGGATGCAGCTGCACCCACAGAGCTGCAGCATCAGGGCACAGCTGAACGGTGCCCAGCAGAAAGAACCTGAGAGTCTATCAATGAAGAATTTGTGCAATGAGTCACGCCACGTCCATCCAAGGGCACAGCACGCAGTCGACAAAGACGCAGTAACAACTGACTTCTATCACAGTGCCGGGCCCGGCTCGCGTGTTTCCCAGTGCTGACCCTCTCAGCAATTCAGGCAGCCCTGTGAGGAGGGTGCCCTTGTGGTCACTGTTTTAAATGAGGAGATGGAAGCCGAGAACAGTTAGGTAACTTGCCCAACGTGGTGCAGCTAGAAAGCGGTGGGGCTGAAGTTTGAGCCAGGGTCCCGTTGCTCAGTGTCTCCACTCTGTCACCCTGTGAGGGTAGAGAAAACACCGACATGAGAAATCGCTCACAAAATGCTGGTTCAGGGAGTACATCAGATTATGGAACAGGAGGCAGAGCGAGAATTCCAAAAATAGGCCAGACAGATGAAAGGGGAGATCTCTGCACAGTTACATGAACAGTAATTTCTACATTCTGCCCCGGCTGGCGTGGCTCAGTGGATTGAGCGCCGGCCTGAGAATCGAAGGGTGGCCGGTTGGATTCCCAGTCAGGGCACATGCCTGGGTTGTGGGCCAGGTCTCCAGCAGGGGGCGTGCGAGAGGCAATTGGTGGATGTGTCTCTAGTGCATCCATGTTTCCCTCTCTTTCTCCCTCCCTTCCCCTCTCTAAAAATAAATAAATAAAATCTTTTAATTAAAAAAAGAGTAATTTCTACGTTCTGCCTTGTGGTTGTGATTCCCCCATTTTCTGTGAGGAGCATGATTTCATTTTCAGGAGGGAGTTCAGCCCAGCGTATTCCCTGTGGGGGACAGTTCTGTGATATTCACCAAATTTACCAAAGCGTTTGCTGTTTGCCTCTGTACTTGGTCCTGAGTCCACGTTTTGCCCTATGGTCGGAGTTGAGCGTGGACGCTGTATTAGATAGGTGTTGTATCATTGCTTATTACACACAGCGAAAGATGGGGAACAACTTACATGTGCATTTTATAGGGGACTTGTTAAATAAACTTTCGGAAGGAATACTCTATAGCTGTAAAACGTAGTAAGAAAGCACTCTATATCGCTAGGGAAAGAGCACTGAGATATTTTTAATGAAAAGACCAAGATTCATGGTCTTGTGTATTAATGTAGTTACCTCTGTATATGAAAGAGAGGAAGGGAGGAAATATATTTTGGGTCTGCTTGTATTTTTTTCATAACAGTGATGGAAGGCAGGGTGACAAAATATTGAACAGCCAGTACAGAGCAGAGGACAACTGGCCCTCTAACCCCTGCACAAGGGACACCCAGAAAATTAAAGAAGGGGCCTCCTGTGGAGACGGAAAAAGGGGGTGACCAGGACAGGGATGAGGAAGAGACTGACTTCTCAGCCTCTGCCTTTTTGTACTGTTTTAGTTTTTGAACCATGGGACTGCATTTTCTGGTAAAAAAAAAACCAACCCCCAAAAACAAAAAAACAAAACATAAAAACAAAAACATTCAAAGCACCACGCCCAAAATAGTTGCTTCCCTTCCTGCTCCTCTACCCCTGGGCCCGGGGGAGCGGCTTGGAGAGGGGAGGGCTTGGTGGGCTGCAGGGAGCTCTGGGTGTTGGGGCAACCCCCTGGAGGCTGCACCCCTCAGTCCCCATCTGTCTGGTGCTCTGGCTCAGAGGTGAAGCCTCAGACTATCTCTGGGGCATCGGCTCCCACATGGTGTGTAGAAGAGGACAGAAGTAACAGGCAGGGCTGTTGCTCCCCTTCTCAAAGACCCTTCAAGCTTCCTATTGGGGGCAAAGACCCCGGGGATTCCTCGGCTTGGCACAGTGCCTGGCACATAGTAGGCTCTTTAGTAAGCTTCCTTTTAAAAAAAATTAATTGCCACCCTCTTGCTGGCCTGATTATTTCACCCTTGGGATGGTAAGCCTCTTACCCACGCAGATCTACAGACCTGTCCTGGTGGCTTAAGCTGTGGATTTGCTGGTACAAGGATCGTATTACCTTCATCAGATAATCAGATTATTCCTTCCTTTGCATCTGGAGGAGACCAGGGCATTACAGAGGGAAAGGAGAACATGAAACAGCTGCCCCTCTGGGCAGACATTTATCAAGTACCTGGCTTAGCCTCTGCAAGGCAGCATGCCCTCGGACTTCTCTCCTAGGGCAGCTCTCATGCCCCCACCTCCTCTCAAGGGTGACTTGTCATGGCTAAGGTTTGCTGAGAACTCACACGAAGCCTCTCCCTTGGTCCTCCCCAGAGCCTGGTACAGGAAGTGCTGTCATTATTTGATGCCTGCAGGTGCAAGTGACATGAAACAGACTTACAGTTGCTTAAGCAGAAGGAGATTATATGGACTTGTACAACTGAAGGTTAGTGGGCTTCAGGCATGGTGAGATCAAGGCTCTGCTGTTTCTCTGCCTCCCTCTGTATCCTCTTGGTTCTCAGGGTATCCTCCCTCATGGCCACAAGATGGCCAGCAGGAGCAGCCTGGACAGTACATTTCCTCATTCATGTCCAGCAGAGGCTAAGTTTCCAGGGCTCTCTCTCAATAATAAGGAAGGTTCTTCCCCAAAAGCTACCGGTAAGCCTCAGCTCATATCTCATTAGCATAAATTGTCTTAGGCCTGCACAACCCATCATTCAGTAGTTCTCAGCCCTGGGACTGCTCCTCAGAATCACACTGGAAGTGTCTGGAAAAAAGTGTGTGGCACTCAAGCACTTCCCAAGTCCTAATAAATCAGAAACTCAGTGGGTGGGACCCCGGCATTAGCATTTTACAGAAACTTCCCAGTTATTTTCGAGGGCCTCAGGGTGAGGCTTTGGGGGTTATGTCCCAAAGAAGTCATCTGCCCAGTGACAGAGAGCCTGGCTGGACTGAATAAAGACACCGCCAGCAAATCTCACACCAGCGGCCCATTGCTGGACCCCGAGGCCCGTAGCACACCAGCAATTAGTAATTTTAATAAATCCTGTAATTTTCTTGTGAATGGCCTAATTATGTTGCTCAGCAATTTGTGTATGTGCTAAAAGCATTAATTTGTCAAATGTAAACATCTAAAATATGCCACAATTTTTGTAAGCCATGTTAGCAAGTCTTGGGGTTTTTTTTCCGTAAGCCGGGAGTTTCCCAAACTGAAAGTAACCCAGGCCTCCTGGCTCCTGAGAGATTCTCAGCCTGAATTCCAGCCACATGCTGAGTCTCCAGCCTGGGGCCCTTCCCTTCTGCAGAAGTTGGAATTTTTCATCCCAATTCTTCATTGCTTTATAGTGACGTTACCCCTCTCCCGTGGCTTCATGGTGGGTGAAGTATACTCACTCTCAGCTCTTGACTTTAAACTTGGTCATGTGCATTGCCTTGGCCAGTGGGTATCAGATGAACAGAGGCTTGAAAGGGCTTCCATGGCTGAGCCTGCCCCCTTGCACATCTGCCATAGCCACTGGAAGAACACAGGTGGCTGCTGTCCTTTCGGTCGGAGGCCCCAGGGTGAGACGCACACCTGAGCTGAGCCGGACCTCTACCTGGAGCAGAGCCTCATTGCCAAGCCCAGCCAAGCTGCATACCCACCAGTGTGTGAATAGCCAATTGGCGATTTAAGCCACCAAGATCTGGGGTGCTTTGTTTCCCAGCATTAATGCAGAGTTCGTTGCCTACATTGCCTCACACCCCTTCTCAGACTGTGCTGTGCACACACATACCAGCCCCAGGCTCTTCCAGCCCTGCAGAACCCTGGGGCCCTGGCACAATGGTGAGGAGTTTTGAACAGAGGGCATTTTCCTTCTGGGACCCAATGACAGCATTTAGTGTTCATGAGGGCTGTGGCCAGGCCTTCGTCTAAGCATAGTGATCACAAGAACTGGTTATTTTGTAACCTGCTGGATTTAAAAGTCAGCTCTACCACTTACATGCTGTGTGACCTTGAACAGGTCACCTAACTTCTCTGGGCCTCAGGTACCTCAGCGGTAAAATGAGAACAATAATAACAGTACCTACCTCTGTCATGCAGGGGAAATGTATTAATTTCTGTAAAATGCCTACGGCAATGACTGGCATATAGTAAACGTTATAGAAGTGTGGGGGCCTATTGCTAAGTATTCTCCATGCATTTCTTTTTTCTCAATGAAGCAAGCGCAGAGCTTTGTCACTGTATTGTGGGTAAGGGAATTGAGGTGAAGAGAAGTCAAATGACTTGTCCAAGGTTACACAACATATGAGTCACTGAGCCAAGATATGGAAACACTTTGGCCTAATGATTTCAAACCATGTTTTTACCTCTATCTCTCCCACATTAGTGCAGGCCTGGTGCACATCTGTCAGCAACGGGTGTTGATGAAGGAGTACAGGATTGGCTGGCCGGAGAGCAGGCTGGCTGGCCACTGGAACTCCTTATCGCGTGCTCTCCTCACTTCACCTGGCTTGTAATTGGACTGGGGACTGTTAGATGTGTGGGGACCCCCTCCAGAGTGGTTTGGGGAGATAGGGTGCATTGGGAGCGGCCCTGGGTTGGGGACTGGTCCTGTATTCAAGTCCTGGCTCTGCCACATCCCACTGGGTGTCCCAAAGCCAGCTGCTTTCCAAGCTCTCCAAGACTCAGTTTACTTCCAACTCTAAGTAGGTCTCTGCAAAGGAGAGCCAGGGAGCCTTCAGGCAGCCAAAGCCAGGGCCACCTTCTGAGGCTCAGAGCCTCCACTCTGTCCTTTGCTACCTTGCAGACAGACTTCCTCCTTCCCAGAGGGAAACCTGAGCCCTGCTGAGCTGGCACATGCTGGGGCCCTGACAACTGTGTCCTCCCACCCCCCACAGCCAAGGCATGCCCTAGGCTTGACCCACAGGCTGGACCCAGGGAACTCTAGGGCCAGATACACCCAGGTCTGTCTTGAGGGAGAAGGTCAGACAGAGTCCAGGAGCCCGGAGGAGGGGAAAGAGAAAGGACCTGAAGACAGAGTCCAGGGATCACGTTGGAGCTGTAGTCACTTTGCCACACGAAGTCTCACTTTCCTTGAGATGGGAACCCCAGCTCCTGAAATTTGAGGCTGTGCAGCAGCTCCAAAGGGGGTCCTGGAAGGGTCTGTGCTCCAGAAGCCTGCTGTCCGGACCTCAGGCCCATGTCTGGAAGTGAAAGCAAGGAGCTCAAGTAATCCTTCTAGCTTGGAAGACCCTCCAGCCCAGCCCTGGCAGAAATCATTGCCCTCCCTCAGCGTCACCCACGGGATGTTAGGTGGCGTCTGGTGTGAGGCACCGTGAGGTATCACCGTTGCCCACAGTGCATGCTCACACAAAACAGCTAATAACTTGACTTTCCTGGGAACACGGGAGACAAAGGAATGAGTCTAAAGAGAGGGAAAGAAGGAGACAAGTTCTGAAGGTGGAGCATTTTGTAAGGCAACCTATTCAGTCTTCGCAAGTCACTGTCTAAGAAAAGGCCCTGCTAGATCAAAACAGACCTAAGGGCATGCAAGCAGAGGGGTCCTGACAGCACCCTAGTTTGCACAAATCAGCAGGAAGGACATTTGGGGGACAATGAGGACATGTAAATGTAGGCTATACGCTAGACTTTAAAAAATGCATTGACATTGAGAGGTCAAGATTGTTAACTAAAAAAAAATTGCACAGCAACAAGGACACTATGATCTTGCTTGGATTAAAAAAAAAAATCCATATGCACAAAAAAGAGTTCTGGGAGGAGGGGCAATAAGGTTTTTTCAATGATCCTCCCAGAGGGTAGGAATACAGTGTTTGGTGTTAGTTTCACTTATCTGTGTGCTCCAACTTTTTGCCAGGTGATAATCAAAGGTTATTTTAAATTAGAGAAGTTCCCTGCATGGTCCCTAGCTCTGACAGTCTCCTCTGAACTCTGCCTTCTCTCCCAGCCTCTGCTCTGTCTGGTACCCACCATCAACACGACCAGGGATGTGGTGTTTCTGGTCACAGCTTCCCCCACCCACTGCCCCTTGCTCCTTCCCTCCCATCGTGTCCCTGTGTGTAGGAGTGTCCACAGAATTACAGTAGCACTCCAGCTCTCCCTTGGTGCTCACTCCCTCCTCCTCCCTGCAGAGGAGGGACTTACCTGATGGCACACTTGGGAAGGAGCTCTTGGGCAAGCCTGGCCCAGTCCCTTCTGTGCTGGAAGCTCCTACTGGTCTGCTCCTGCCAGGCAGTCAGGAGCCTCCCACATCCCCACTTGGGCCAGGGACTAGCTGATTTCAGTGGGTGGATGTCAGGTTCAAGGATGGGAGAGTAGGAAACCCATTTGGCAACTGATCTGAAGTGGCAGCCACAGAGAACTATTTTGATCTCTCTCTGTCTGGCTGTTGTGTGTTTCTCCTCTCAGTTGGTTCCAAACTTGGATGGGGAAGAGGCGTGTTCTTTACTGGATCTTCTAAAACCTAACATCTTGCTCTCTCTCCCCCAATGGCCACTGTCTCCCGGCGGAAGCCAATCTTCTGAAGGTGGAACTTTGGGACTGAGTTTCTACTGAAGAAGAGAAAAACAGGAAGTCCTTGGGTCCAGCCAGAAGTGGAGGCAAGGGCGGTGGTGGGGACTGGGCATCTGGGCAGAGGAGACAGCGTGTGGGAGGGGAGCAGGGGGGCACGTGAGCCTGTGCCCTGAGCATACCTCCAGGGGGCCCTGCGGCCAGGCCAAGGGACCCCGACTGGAACCAAGGCAGACGTGGGACCACAGAAGTGTTCCAAGTCGAATGGGGCACAGTCACCTTCGTCTATTGTGGACATCTCTTGGGGTCACTCTGTGAAGACAGAGCAAGGAGGAAGTGGCCTGGGAACAGAGAGAACAGCAGTGGGACTGTCAGCCCAGAACACTGACGGTGGAGAGAATGAACAACGGCAGCAGCCTCTAAGTTCGCGCGGGCTGAGAACTTCATTTCAGAAACAAATTGCTCCTGGTCGGCAGGAGCTCAGAAATGGGTTTCTCCAATAATGCAAAGACAGGCCCTTGAGCAGTGGTTCTGAAACCCGCCCCCTTCACCAAGCTGAAATGAAATTCATAAATAATCACATACACGTTTTTAAAAAGTCACTCTAATATCCTAACCGTAATATGAAGGAGAACTAAAAGGAAGGAAATCTATGATAAAATAACAAAGGATGGACATATATGGGCAAGCCGACTGCAGTGGGAGATGGGATGACGTGGCCTGATACTTGCTCGCAGAGGTGGGGCCGCCGGGAACACGATGCCGCAGAGGCAGACGGATGCAGGTGGTCCCGACGGTGACTCAGACACCGGCAGAGCGGAGTTGCTGCTGGTGACGTGAAATGGGCAACGCGTCTTGGCAAATTTCCAAGCAAAACAAAGGACAATATTCTCTTTTGGTGAACGTAATAGTCACATTCCTGGAAAATTCTGCGTGTGCTAAAGGCATGCAAAAATACTTTGTGTTTACATGTAAACAGGTTACACATATACACACACACCATTGTGACAAAGCCAATTGCCCTTGCAGGTCCCTCAGACTCCTTCTGGGGGGCTGTCTTGGCCTCATGGAGCATCGCTGTCTTAGAGCCTCTGGCACAATGACAGCAACTGAAGCCAAAAGGTAGATGCCCTGACCAACCTTTCATCTTCTCCTAGTGGCTGAGACAGGAGTGGGAGGCTGTGGAATTGCGGGGAGAGTCCAAGCCCCAAGAAATGGTATCAGGCCCAGGCCAGAGGCGACAGCTGGCTGGTGAGACATTTCCGGTGATGGGGATGGACAAGAGATGCCAGACATGGTAAGGTCCACGGTCCAATTGTAAATTGTTGTGAGGTGGGGCTATAATCTCCTTCTCTGTCCCCAAACCTTCTGTAAAACCAGTTGCACACAATAGCACTCGGTAGGGGGGTAAATCAGAATGATGGTTCATGCCCCCTGCCTGCCAGCACTGGGTGCTTCAAACACCTGAACTCACGTAACCTGTAGCCAGCTCAAAGAGGAGGAAGGGCCGCACTTGCCTCATTTTATAATGAGAAAACCAAAGCCCAGAGAGAAAGTACCTTGCCCAAGGTCAGTCAGCTGGTCTGTCGTTGGCAGAACTGGGCTTTGAACCCTGGCAGACTGGCTTATCCTCTCAGCCAGGGCCAGGCACCGTGAGGGCTGTGGAGAGGAGCTGCAGCAGCAGGTGGGAACCTGGGCGGGGGTGCAGAGGACTGGACACGAGGTCACAGGAGAGGATGAACCTCCATTGGAGAGTCCCAGAGACATCAAGAGGATGCTGGACTTTCTTGGTACAAAGAAGAGGGACTCAAGCCATTCCAACCCGATCTTTCAGGGAAGGGTGATGCCAGGCAGGTGGGAGACTTGAAGCATCCCGTTCCCCCTCTTTGGGGAGCCCCCACATGGCCATATTGGCTTACATCCAGGACTCGTCTGAACTCTTGTTTCCTGAACTCACATTTCAACAGTTTGACCTATTCCCACCCTGTTTAATAGCTGTATTTTTTATGCATTCATTGGCTTACAAGATAAAACATGAAAGGCTGCTGTGAATTCATTCAGTGAATTTGAAAGTTATTAATCACAATGACATCCACATATGTGTGAACAACATTACCTATGTGGAAACCAAAGGCTACAATGCTTGGGGAACCCGCCAATAGTGCTGGGTTAAGGGCACTGGTGGGAACTGGGAAAAGGCACAGAGGGGCAGCTGATGCATCAGCCACACAACCCCCCCCCACCCCACCCCGGCCCCAGGTCGCCCCACTAGGGAGGCACAGGGACATGATCTGCGTCCCCTGCTCCCTGTCGGTACATCTCCTGAAGAAAGGCTTTGACTTGGTGGTCCTAATGCCGCATGTTTTGGGTCCCTGCACCTAATTCTTGTGTGTGTGTGTGTGTGTGTGTATGTTTGTGTTGAGCCCCCATTCTACAGGTTGGTGGCCCAGTCCTGCCAGAGTGCCCCCACTTCAGATGCCAATGGCAAGTCCAGGCTGTTGCCTGTGCTTCTGACCAACGGTCTGTAAATCAGAAGTTCCCACGACCCTCCCCTGGATTTAATTAATTTGCTGGACTGGCTCACAGAACTCAGGAAACAAGTTTATCCTCTAGATTACTGGTTTATTACAAAGGATATTAGAGGACACAAGTAAACACTAGATGAAGAGATACTGAGATTGCGGTGCCAAACAAAGGGGACTTTGTCCTTGTGGAGCTTGGGACCGGGCACCATGGCATGTAGCAGTGCTCTGGTTCCCCAAAACATGTAAGCTCGCTGAACCCTGCCCTTTCAGATTTTCATGGAGGCTTCATTACGTAGATGTGATTGATTACATTGTTGGCCAGTGGTGACTGGTTCCAACTCCAGCCCCTCACTCCCTGGAAATCAAGGAGTGAGACTGCAAATTCCAACCCTCTATTCACAGTTGGTTCCCCTGGCAACCAGCCCCTATCTTTCAGTGCTTTCCAAAGGTCACCTCATTAACATAAACCCAGTAGTGGTGGAAAGGGACTTGTATGAATAACAAGACACGTATTTCACCTTCTTGGATCTGAAGCAATTTCAGGAACTGCAGACAAAAGACCAAATATTGTAACAAAAGAGGCTCGCATTGCTCTTAGGGCAAAGACAATTCCATCTGAATGACCAAAAATGTATTTTTTGTGAATCACAACACTGTACACCCATTAAGGAGTGACTCCATGTTGGAGAACTTGGAGCAGCCCTCCCAGGCTGTTCACTGACCTTCTGTCCAGCCCACACAGAGGTGCCTGCAGACTGGGGGCCAGCCCAGCGCAATCCGCTCTGACCAGCTGGGCCACTGCAGCGGATGGGGATGGGAACAAGTTGGGGATACATTCCTGAAAAGGTGACTGGAGAAGTGGCTAAAACAGAAAGAAATGACCATACCAAGGGTTGGCAAGGATGTGGAGCAACTGGAACTCTCATGCATGGTTGATGGTAGTGTAAATTGGTAAAACTATTCTGCAAAACTGGAAGAACTGACCAAACCTAATATATATATATATATATATATATATATATATATATATCCTGAGACCCAGCAAATATGCTCCTAAGAATATACCCAACAGAAATGGCAGCAGGGGTGCATGTGCATGCTCCCCAAGAAATGCACCCAAATGTATGTAGCAGCAGATACCACCATCTATAGAACGGATAAATATTAGGTTGAATTTTAGGAAATGGTCTTTTCTGGAGCTAAAAAGGTTGTAATTAGCAATTTCGTGTGAGGGATCCTGATAGGCTGTGGTATACTCATGAGATGGAATAGTATGAAGCCATGAAAAGAATGCCACATGCAATACTGTGGATGAATCTCACAGATAAAACAGTGAGTCAGAGAAGCCAGTCACCAAAATAAACTCGCTTGACGACTCCACTTATTTGCTGTTCTAGAACAGGTAGCATTATCCATGAAGGTCCAAGTCAGAACAGTGGCTCCTTTGGGTGGCACGGACTGGGGAGGGGGCACCAAAGTTCTTCTGGGATGCTGGAATGTTCTAAATATTGGTCTGGATAATGGTAACCTGGCTGATTAGTAAATTAATCAAGTTGTGCACACTTAGAATTAGTATGTAAGTTTTACCTCAGTAAAAAAAAATTTGAACTTACTTAAAAATGGTCAGTAAACACATGAAAAGGTACTCCACATCACTAACCATCCGGGAAATCCAAATCAAACCCACGGTGAGATATAATGAGTCACCCATTCGGTGACTATTTAAAAAGAATGTTGGTGTGTGTGGAAAAATCGGAACAGTTGTGCATTTCCTCTGGTGGGAAGCAGTATGGAGACTTCTCAAAGAATTAAACATAAAATTACCAGATGACCCAGCAGTTCTACATCTGGGTATTCTAAGCAAGACAGCAGGCCCAGCTAAGCCCTACATAACCAGACTAAGATTTCACTTCATCATAGTCTTGGCTCCTCCAGAAATGGAATCGTAAACCAGTCAGTCGGGAATCCAATGATCAGCACTACTTAGCTCATCTGCCTCATACGACCCCACCATCCTTCAAGGGACAGTAACTTTGTGATAGCCAGCCTGCTTCTTTGCTTAGTATTGTATAGCTTCCCTGTGCTTGCTTCCTTCTGCCTACACACGTCTTTCATTCTGTAAAACTCCTTACAGCTCCTTTCTGTCTACTAGATGGGATGCTGCCTGATACAAATCAATTTTTTTGCTTAAAACTTTAAAAATTTTTAATATACCTAAGTTTATCTTTTAACATGGGTATATACTCAAAATAATTGAAAGCAGGGGCTTGATCAGATATTTGTACACTCATGTTTGTGGCATTATTATTATGATTATGATTATTATTTTTATCATGATCACCAAAGATCTAAACAACCCACATGCCCACTGATGGATGAAATGTTGTACATACATGGGATGGAATATTATGCAGCCTTCAAAAGGAATGAAGTTTTGATACATGTTACAACATGGGTGAACCTTGAAGACATTATGCTAAGTGAAACAAGCCAGGCACAAAAGGACAAATATTGTAGGATTCCACTGTGGGTAAGGAAGAAAACTTCCTCCACCCTTGTAGGTTCTTCTGCTATTAATTAAGTCTGCACAAGACAGTTTAACAAGAGAAAATAACCCAGCTGAATTACATACGTATATATGGGACCCCTACATACATGAGAGAGTCAGAGATACCAGATACAGGAGAGGTTCCAGACAGAAGGGGGAAATGAAGTATTTATGGTGTTCTGAGCCAAGGATGAGGTAAGGTGCCTTGAGGCTTCAGAGCAGAGGAAGGTCTTCTGCAGAACAAGAAGAGCAGATGTTCAGTAATTAGAAGTTTGCCCTGCCCTACAGATAGCTCTTAAAGAAGTTATTTCTGGTGATAACTCTTATAGGCAAGACCCCAGTTTGAATTCTCTTTTTAAAAAGATTTTATTTATTTAGTTTTAGAGAGAGGGGAAGGGAGGGAGAGAGAGAGGGGGAGAAACATCAATGTGTGGTTGCCTCTCATGTGCCTCCTATTGGAGACCTGGCCTGCAAACCAGGTGTGTGCCCTGACTGGGAATTGAACCAGTGACCCTTTGCTTCACAGCCCAGTGCTCATCCACTGAGCCACACCAGCCAGGGCCCTGATTTGAATCCTTTAAAGGGGAGGTAAAAGTTTCTTGTGAGCCCATAGAGTCTTGACTGCCATCAGCTCAGAGTAATCCATGTGCCAAAAAGGTACATCTTGGGGTCACTGTTCCAACCCCCTTCCCCACTTACATGAGGTTCCTAGAATGGTCAAATTCATAGAGACAGGAAGTTGAGTGGCAGTTATGAGGAACTGAGGGCAGGAGAGCAGGGAGAGTTATTTTTTACTGGACAGAGTTTCAGGATGGGACAGTGGAAAAGGGTTGGGGATGGTTGCACAACAATGTGGATGTACTTAATGCCACTGACCTGTGCAACTGAAAATGGTTAATTTTATGTTATATATATTTTAACAAAAAACTTATTGACATTTTTCTAGAGAGAGAGGAACATTGATTTGTTGTTCAACATATCTATGCATTCATTGGCTGATCCTTGTCAGCTGTGCAGAAAAGGGTGCCTAGCTCTGAGGCCGGTGCTGCCCACTGCAGCCTGTCTGGCTCTGTCCTCTCTGGTACCTGCGGTCCCAGGCACTCCCATCGCAAATCTGCCTCCAGTGCCCTGCGGTGCCAATGCTCGCTGACCCTTCCAGACATGACTTCAAGAGGCTGGGAAGTCTCTGTAAGGCATGTGGTCCCTTTGGAGCCCACGAGGAAGCCATCATCATGCGTGAATCCACCAAAAAGGCCACCTGGGCTGAGCACCTACTATGTGCCAAACACCATGCCTAGAATCCTTGTCACTGCCTCACCAGGGCAGTATTATTAAACCCATTTTCCTGACCAGGAAACTGGAGGCTCAAAGAGGGTCTCACAGTCAGAAAAGTGAGGGATGGGGTCAGACTTTAAGGCTGCTCTCCACAGCTCCGAATCCTGCTGTGGACTAGCCTCATGATGGGCCTAAGGAGAGGCAGGCTCCGGCAGCTTGGTGGCAGCGCAGTCCTTTCTCAGAGATAACAAGATCCCCTGAGAGGGGGCGAAGTCCACTCTTCAAGGCTCGTCACAACGGAAGTCCAGGCTCCCTCCAGACCCTGAAGTCTATTAGGCTGAGGAGGCTTTTGGCTGGAGGGACTTCTGGTGTCTCCTGCAGAACGTAGCTCTCCTCCACCTTTGCCTGTGTCCCCACACACTGCCAAGGTCACCTTGACCATTCCCAGAAACAGGAGCCTTGGGAAGATAGAGTGTGTGCCTGTGTGTGTCTGTAGGGGGAGGTGGGTAATCTTGAATTCGAGAGAAGCTGATGGCTCAGAACAACTGAGGGAATGGGGCAGGCGGAAGCAGGGAGGAGGGCCTAGTGATGCTGAGTGGAAATAGCCCTGGAATGGGAAGCAGAGCCTTGAGTTTTAGTCCTAACTTAGCCTCCACCACGCTGTGCTACCTGAGGCAGGTCCCTTCCCCTCTCTGTGCTTCTGTTGCCTTACCTGTGCCAGGGTGGGGCTGGAGTTCCTGACTGCTAAAGCTTCACCAAGACATGACACAAATATTAATTGAGCCCCTGCTGCAGACAGCAGCCAAGCTGTGGGGACACAAAGGACAGGCTCGTCACTCACCCTCCTAGAGATGAGTCTGGTGGGGAAGACAGACACTGACAAGCAGTCACTAGTGTGTTGTGCTCTGGGGACAGGAAAGGGAGGCCAGGAGAGCCAGCCTTGCCCCGGGGGACTGGGCTCGAAGAACAACCTGCTTTCTGCCTGGCCTTGACCCTGGAGCCAAGAGGGCTTCTCCAAGTGGCTCAGATGCCTGTGGTCGGTCAGTACATCATGGGCACAGGGATACCATGTGGGGGCCCACACCCCCTGCTTCCCTGATGGGCCTGGAATAGACAGAAACTGTCATTCTTTGAATCCAAAACCCCTCAGAGTCAACCAGAAAGGGCTGAGAGGAGCTGAGGACAGAAGGGCCTGCGGCAGAGCAGTTTGCCAAGGGGGCCCCGGCAGTTCCGGCTGCTCCTCCAGGAGGGGAGGGCAGAACTAATGTGACTTCAACAGCGACGAAGCGGTGCTGCTCTCATGGTGGATCTCAACCTCAGCTACAGGCTGGAACTCCCCTGGGGGGCTTTAAAAACTCCTGAGGCCTGAGTCCCACCCCCAGGGACTGCAGCCATGACTGTAACTTGCTAAGTGGAGAACCAGTGGCCTGGCAGGAGGCTGTGGCTGCTCAGAGGCCAAGCAGGGGGATTCACGGAGGCCAAATAGGTCAGAGGGCAGCCAGCTCCGCCCAGGGGACAGACAGGCTGTGTTGCCAACAGCACAGGACTTGGGGCCCCAGAAAGGCCTGCTTGGTAATGAAGCAGGCAGGGATTAACACCCCCTCCCCCAGGTCCCGCCCCCACCACTGCCTAGGACCACCAGGTAAAATAAAGGATGAATTTTAAATGTATGAAATTCAAATTTAATTTGTCATCCTGGGTTTTTTTTAATTATTATTTTTTATTTGCTCAATCTAGCAGCCCTGCCCCCCACCCCCACCCCCGCACCACTGAGCTGGGAGTCAAGAGCCCCAGTATCAGATCCCTGCTCTGATTCTCACTTGTCAGGGGGCCTTGGGCAACTCACTGCCGCCCCCAAGCCCTGCTCTCCTCAAGACTTACCCTGCACCTCGGGGGCCAGGCTGGCTGTTTCCAGGGCAGTGCGCATGACTCACTCACGGGTCCCTGGGAGGGCATCGAGCTGCCTGGGAGGGAAAACAGGGCCTTTCTCTCCCAGAGATCAGCATTTCCCTCCTACAGTCCGATCCACATGAAGAGCTTGAAGAGTCTCCTTGCCTCAGAGATGCTGGCGAATGAGACCGAAGTTGAGGGCAGAACGGGGCCGTGGGGATCTCCAGGGTGTGTGTGTTCCTCTCACTCCCATCTTCTTCCTCCTTCCTCCCCTCCCCACTCTCTGACATCCTTGCTGCGCAGACAGCCACCGATTTTCCCTATCAAGCAGAAAGTTTCTTTGACGTTGAGCAGTACCTGCTGTGGGCCTGCTATGGGCCGGGCATGAGGGCTAAGTGCTGAGGACACAGTGGCGACCCAGTCCCTGTCCACTTGCAGCTTCTGGTTTGGGGATGGGGTGGGGGTGGGCAAACTCAGCCACTTCAGTGGGTATGTTACAGTGAACCTTGACAAGCACCCCAGTGGAAAAGAAGAGAATGCCTGGTGTGCACACCAGTAATAGGGAAGCTGACCTGTTTCCTCGAGGCAGTATTCAGGGAATTGATGTCTAAAGAGCTGTGTGTGGGGGGCCATCCCAGCAGAGGGAACAGCACATGCAGAAGCGACCTCTGAGGAGCAGCCAGCGTGGTTGATGTGGCTGGAGGATGGAGGGCAGAGCAGAGGGGGGCCTGAGATGGGAGTGGGCACGTTGGCAGTGCCAGACATGCTGGGTGGTAGAGGCCATGGGAAGAATTTGAGTCTTAGCCTGTTCTATGACCCAGCCATTTCGCTCCTATGCATCTAACTATATTAGTTTCTGATTGCTGCTGTAACAAATTGCCACTAATTTGATGGCTTAAAACAAAACAAATCTGTTGCCCTATAGTTCTGAAGGTCAGGAGTCCAAAATGGGCCTCACTGTGCTGAAATCAAGGTGTCAGCAGGGCTGTGCTCCTCCCCGAGGCTCCGGGGCATGATCCACTTCTTTGCCTTTTCCAGCCCCTGGAGTTTGCGAAAATTCCTTGGCTCACCTTCAAAGCCACCAATGGCTGGTGGAGTCTCTCACATTGCCCTCTGTCTGGGTCTCTCACCTGGCTTCTCTCTCCGACTTACAAAGACCCTTGTGATTACATTGGACCCCCCAGATCGTCCAGAATAGTCTCCCCACCTCAGGGTCAGCTGATTAACAACCTGAATTTCGTCTGTGACCGTAATTCCTCTTTGCCACGTAATCTAATGTGTTTGCAGGTTCTGAAGAGTGACATGGACATCACCAAGGGACTGTTACTCTGCCAACCACACGAGCTAAGATTGTACAAGGGTGTTCACAGCAGCCTTAGTCGTTAGAGCCCCAAACTTGAAAAAGCCACATATCCGTCGATGGCAGGCTAGAAAACAAATTATGCTATCAGATTCATCTCATGAAACATTACATAGCAGTAAAAAGAATGAACTACCAATCTACATACTCCCATGGTTGAATCTCATAGACATAACGTTGAGCAAAAGAAGCCAGACACAAGAGTACACGCTAGATGACTGCATTTGCGGAAAGCTCAAGAACAGACAGAACTAACCAATGGCAGAGAAGTCCAAGTGCGACTACTCCAGGGGGTGGGTATGGATGACGAAGGGCACAAAGAGAGGGAAATGCACTGTGCTTTCATCTGGGTGTGCTCACAGGGACATACGTATGTGGAAATTCCTCAAGTTGTATGTTTCACTGTGTACGTAAAAAAAAAAAAATTGTGTCAGTATTTTAAGAGCTATAAGAAACACAGCCAGCTTTTGAGCAGCAACACAATGTAACCTGGCGCTGGTTTACAAGGTCACTCTATCTGTTGGGTGGTAACTAGCTGAGAAGTGAGAGCTGTTGCAGTTGCCCGAAGAGAGAAAAAGGTGCCCTGGACTTGGGTGGTACTGGTGGAAATGGACGGAAGTGAGTAGTTTCAAAGATATTTAGGAGGAAGGATCAGCAGGACACGATTTAGGACATGTTGGATACATGGATGGGTGGACAGGTGGAAGAGCTGATAAACAGAGAGGTGGGTGGATGGATGGGTGGATGGATGGATGGGTAGGTAGATGGATGGGTGTCGGGATGAGTGGGTACCTGGGTAAGTGGATGGAGTAATGGGTGGATGGATGAATGAGTGATTGGCAGGTAGGTGGGTAATAAACAGACTGGGTGGAAGGATGTGTGAGTGGAGGAATGAGTGGATGGATGAATGGGTGGGTGAAGTGGCAGGGGGGAGAATAAGTGAGTGGGTGAATGAGCGGATAAACACCCTCAAGAAGACAGACTCTCTGCTTCTGCTATTGGTGTCCAGAAAGTACAGATGAATCGCACTAGTCAGCAACCACGCAAGCTTTCCCCTGAGACATCTGTGTTTACTCTTCTGTAGCTCCCCAGTGCCCCGAGGAGAAAAACTAGTTACCATAATGCCCATCGGGGAGCAGACACTTACACATAGGCTGGTTTAATGAGATGCAAGGATCCCCCAGTCCTCTGGGCATCACAGTGAGAGCGCTGGCAGTACCCAAGTGAACGGAGGATGAGCCAGGAGGGGAAAAACCTCCCAGAACTTCCCCTTGGAAGCCACCAGTCCTCTTTCTCTTCCCTGTCACCACCACCACTCAAACTGCCACCATTATCCTCTCTTCCAGTGTCCCCACCATCATCACCGCATCACGATTCAGATTTGCTAGGACTCTGTGAATTGTGCTTACTCAGGTAAAAGGCACGAGCTTCCAGGCTCCTCTCTGATGGGAGGGAACAACTTGTCTCTTGCACAGGACCTCAGCACATCCTGGTGGTGGCTATATTTTAATCCCTGGGCTACTGGCACAACTATAAGGTCCAGCCCCACCACCACTACCACCACTTCCAGGCTGTTTGTCCCTGTGACCCATTCCTGTACCTCGTAGCAGGATGAGCAAGAAGTCAGGGAGAGCAGCAGTTTTCAGAGGGAAGAAGGGCTGAAATCCTGTCAGGAGATGCTTCTACGATTCACAGCTGGCTCCAGGTGCCCCAAACCCCGATTCACATGCATGTCCTAGACCTCAGAAAGTGGCTCATTTCTCTCCCTCTGGGTATCTGACAGCACAGCCTCCAGAGCTTTTCTCTCACGTCCCCAGGTGGGCTGAGTTTATGCTCTTGGGGTAAACAACATTCCCCTTTGCTGTTAGATGCATGCTTATTTACCTGGTGGTGGATGAGTGATGCCTCCTCACTCACCCCATCACAGGGCAACGCACGCTGTCAGGGGACTGGTTCCCGCTCGGGAACTCTGCAGTTGTCTTTTTGCAGGAGGTTTTACCCTGACGTAGTCACTGGCCAAACCATCCCATGGACTCAGGGTGGCAGTGAGCACCCTACAACATTCAGGGGTGGGGGGGACCTAGCCTCTGGCTGTGGACAGTGATCTCACACTGGCTGCGGGGAAAGTCACATTCACTCTTTCACTCGGGGGCCTCTTTGGATTATAGCTAGGCTAAAGTCACCATGCCCCAGAGCTGTGATTTCATCCAGTTATCCTATACCCTGCAACCAAGCTAAAATATAGTCATTGGATCTCCTTCAGCCATGGGCAGACACTTGATACTTTAAAACCCTGTAGCTTTCAACCCCCATCCCCTGCCCAGTCCTAAATCGCTGTGCCATGTTGGCTGTCTCTCCCTTGAGCTGTCAGAAAAGGCGGTCGGTCACTCAATCCCTGGGACTGCAGGGCGATGCAGTCAGGGGACTGGTGCCCTGCTCAGGAATTCCGCAGTTGTCCTTTTGCAGGAGGTTTTACCCTGATGCAATCATTGGCCGAACCATCCCATTCTGCAGCTGCCGGGAGCAGGGCACAGCTGTGCCAGCTGTCGGAGACAGATTACGCTATGCAGCTCGGCTGTGACTCACATTCCAGCACAGTGGAAATGCACAAAAGTCATACACTGTTTGGGGGGTGCCAAAAAATCTACTTGGTTTTGTCTTGCAAGCTGTTCAGCTTGCAGAGCATGGGGCAGACGGAGGAAGGGGGTGGGGAGGAGACGAGGGAAGCAGATCTGTCTCCAGTCGACTCTGCCTGTCACACACCCTCCATCTCTCTAATAACAACACTCAGCATTTAATCAGCCCCTCTGTGGAAGCAGAAGATGTCACACTCATTAATTAGTTAATTCACACAGCTCTTCTGGGAGGAGGAGCCATGTTATTATCCCCACTGGGACCCAGAGGGAAACTGAGGCCAGAGTGGGAATTTGGCACTGTGCTGAGGAAACACAGCCTGGCAGTGGACCAGAACCAGTCTGTGCTGGTTGCCCACTGTGCTGCCTTCGCTCTTGTCCTCCTCTTCCCACCTCCAGCACCGGTGGCTGCCTCCAAAGGCACCTGGCTGAACCCCATCAGGAGCCCTGGGAGGGAAGGGCAGCCTGGTAGCTGGACCAGGTCAGGCCACCAGGGAGCCTGTGCTGTGAACCAGACACCTCTGATGGTACATTTCTTCCAAAGGTCTCAGAACTCGGGGCGAGCGGAGGCGACGATGGAGACTGTCACCATCATCATGATGTTTACCGTTCACTTCCTGTTCCAGCAGCTCCAGGTTTCCACCGTCCGATGGTTTTAGAATGGAAGGGAGGAACAGTCCCACTAGGAGGCACGATGATGGCTCCACAAATTGGAAACAGACTGCCACCTGGCTGATTGGGGACTCTGGGATCACACCTACGCCATGCAGGAGGGGTACGGGTGGAACCCAGGGTCCCCCTGGAGCAGCACCGCCTACGTTACCCTGCCCAGAGGTGAACATAGATGGATACCTGCTATGATGCTTTATGGCCAGGATCCCCGTGGCTCAGGCCTTGCAGAATGGAGACGCAGGTCAGTCCACAGGGCAAAGAATCCTGACCAAATGAGATGCAGGTGGAGGCAAGGGGGACAGGGAACCCCCGGTCGGGAAAGGAAGTCATAAACACCTTTTAAGAGTCTGTGACCCATTGCGAAAATAAAGAGTGCAGCCTCTACCTGTATTTCCTCACTGGTTACTGAAGCTGCTCCAGGTGAAATAACGAACCCCTCCCCACTTTTCTTTTTAAATAGGAATGATCACAGTTTAAAAGCATTTCTCATAGCTTTCCTCCCTCCCCCTATTTATAATAGCACCACTTCTCAAATGTTAACGTGCATACAAATCACCTGGGAATCTTGCTCATCTGCCGAGATTCCTGGGCCCGAGATTCTGCATTTTCAACCAACAAGCTCCTAGATGGTGCCAAGGCCACACTTTGAGTAGTAAGACTTCAAAGGACATACTTTTGATGGTTAAATTTACCCTTTAATTCAGTTGTTAAAGGCCCAGATGGGATTGTCACAGAACTTGAAGAGACAGGAACATTACCTCAATGATCTTGGACTTGGAGCTTGAACGTGACATCAAGTCTAGAGGTGGCTGAACAAGGGCTATGGGGGCTTGTTTGGGGAGAACGACTTTGATTGAATGGATGTGTGCATGCACCTGTGTGAATTTGCCACCAAGGGGGTGGTGGGGGGGTTGCAGGGACGTGAAATGTAGTAGACAATCTTTGGACTGGCAGTCCCAGTCCTGATTCCTGCTCGTCTGAGCACTCCCCTCGCTCATGGAGGAGTGGGCAGACATGGTTGCGTTCCAGGGCACCTCATCCCCTGGCCTCAGCTGACTGACCATGGCCCAAGTTGGACTATTCGGAGTCTTTCATCTGGGAATCTAGAACTTTGAACCAAGGGACATTCGGTCTGGCAGTTTTGATTCTGATGATGTGCAATGCTCTAGAAAGAAGGTCCTCAAACTGGCAATGCTACAGTCAGTCCTTACAGCCTCCCCTGACCCTTGCCCAGCCTCATGCTGGGAGGGCTCCACTCTTCCTTGAATTCCCTGAGGTGTCCTGCCCAGTATTTGTCTCACTCCTCATCCCTCTTTTCTTTTCTTTTTTCTTGTCTTTTCTTTTCTTTTTTTCTTTTTCCTTTCCTTTCCTTCCCTTTTCTTTTTTCTTTTCTTTCTCTCTCTTTTTTCTTTCTCTCCTTCCTTCCTTCCTTCCTTCCTTCCTCCCTCCCTCCCTCCCTTCCTTCTGCAGTTTGACATCAAAACAACCACAGGTGATACAGAACTCCTTCTGGAAGTAGCTCCCACCTCCTTCAACAGAGGGGAAGGCTACCCTGGACTCAGAGTCTCACTTTAAACAATGGGGTCCAGGTAACTTTCACGCTGAGAGTCCACCCCAATCCCTCCTACACGCAGCTGCTCAGGCTCCGCTGTGGCTCCTATTTGCACCCAACTGCTGCCCACCACCCTGTTTTCCTGGGATGATAACAGGGCCCAGAGGACATTTTAGAGGCTGTTCCACTTCAGAAACACACTATTCCCCATTTTGCCTCTGACGAATTTCTACTCCACCTCGGAGACCCAGCTGGGTCATCCCTCAAATGATTAAGTGCCCCCTCTAAAAGTTCCGTCAGCTCCCACACCCCAAGCACCCTGTATATTGGGATGGTCTGGTGGCCTGTAGACTGAGCCTCTTGAGGGCAAGGCCTGGGCCCTGCTTGTCTCTGTGCCCATCCACTCCCCCAGGGAAGCACAACCCACATGGGGACCGCACTCCATGCTCAGCAGCAGTGCTCAGGGAAGGTGTGTTAAGTGACTTACAGCTTGAATGAATGGGCGTGTGTGAAGAGGAATAGGAGGGGCAACTTCCTTCATTGACCAGGAATTCAAAATTGACCCAGTGCCCTTTTGGATGCCAGACGTGATGCGGGGCCCGATGGGGGTAGGGGTGGGGGAAGGACACAGATGAAGTGCTCCAGCCCCTCAAGGAGCTCTCAGGAACCCCAGGAGGTGGAACCCATCCCTCGCTTTCCTCCCCCTCCAAATGAACCAGTCCTCCAGTGATCCTACTTGCTTTTTTGCCTCTCCCACGCTAAGCCCGGTCACGCGGGGCCTGAAGGAGGGGAACCGAGGCGGCTCCCTTCCCCGGAGGCAGCGCAGCCAGTCCTGCCCCTCCTGGCCGCCCACGGAGCCCCGGCCGCGGCCTGAGCCAGGCGCCCACCGCCCCCACGCTCGGGGCCCGCGCAGGCGAAAGGCTCGGCTTGCTCTGGCCTCAGCGCCTCTCCCCTCCTTGGCACAAGGGGGCGCTGCCGCCCCACGGTCGTCGCCATGGTCACCGCTGGCTGCGGAGTGGGGTTTACGTAAAGGACGCGGCGTCCCCCGGGGGGCGGAGGCGGCCTTCGCGCCGGCGCCGGCGCCCTGCGGAAGCGGCGTTAGTGAATCGGGGCCTTGGGGAGCCCAGGATGGAGGTGGCAGTCGCGGCGGTGGTGGCGGCGGGCCGAGCCCTGCGGAGGGCGGGAGGTAAGGGGGACCCCGGGGCGCGGGCGCAGTACGAGGGGCGCGGCCGGCAGGGCAGTGTCCGGGGCGCGCAGTGACCCGCCCGACGGGTCCGCGGGCGGAGGTGCGGCTGCCACGCGCGCCCATGGCAGGTGTGAGATCCATGAGCCCCTTGCACCGGCGTAGGGATGGTGACACCCGTAGCACAGACGTGGGCAGTGTGGGTCTGGCACAACAGCGTGGTTTTTCTGGCGCGGCTGTCAGAAGACTCCCTGCCACCCTGGTGTGGTGGTGACTGCCCAGGTGTGAGGCGGGTGCAGACAGACCTCTGTGCAGGTAGGTGGTGAGTACAGCACTTGGACCGATTTCAAGCTGGCGGTGGCCAGCTCGTGGGTGTATGGGGGTGCCCCTGGCATAGGTGTGAGGAAGTGCTACGGTGTTGGATTGTTCTGGCCTTGACATGGTCTGGAAGGATGACGCCCAGGGCCTGAAGAATTGGTGTCCTCAGCATGGCAGATGTTCCTGGCAACTGGGAGAAGTGGCCATGGTACAGTGTGGTGCGGGAGCTGCCTGACCCTTCGAGGGGAGAACCGGTGGCCCTGAGGCCCAGGTGGACGGGCAGGGTCTGTGCCCACCTCCCACTCTGGCAATGATGAGGGGCACTGCTTCTGTCACCGGCCCTTTAATACCTGCTGGGTACACAGGACTGGGGAAGCTCGGTGTCCTTTATAATGGACATAAAAGAGAGACACTAGGAGATGCTTCTGCCGCGAGGACCCTCACAGTGGCCCAGACAGAGATCTGGCCAGGCACGGGCAATGACCTGGGCGCATGAATTTGGATCTAGCTTAGGAGACAGGTGGTGGTTGGTTCTCAGCAGGGAGCACTCTCCATGAACATGTGCCATGAGAAATGTGCCGGGCTGAGTGGGGACCTGTGTCGGCGGGCTCGGAGAGGTGTGGCCCCGCATCTCTCTGTAGTCGTAGGCCCAGCCTTCTTCTCGGTTGATGGTTCTCCCGGGGTGTCTGGGAGCTGCCTCCCTTCTTTGATGCTTGGAAGCCTCTGGGTCCAGATCATTTGGGCAGTGCTTGAAGGACAAGTGGGCGGCCCCTGGGGGTGGGCTAGGGCTGTGTCTGTTCCCACCAGGCCTTTGGGAGGCTGAAGGGGAGGGTGTCACTCAGTGTCACATCCTGTTGTACTTCACAGAAGGGTAATTTACAGAACCCCTGCCCCCCAAAAGTCTTAGGATTTGGAGGGAACCTTTCTGTCTCTGGGGGAAGTGGAACTAGAGTAGAACAGGTGTGGTGGGCTTGGGCTGAGTCTGGGGGAGTTCTAGAAAGATGATGTTGAGGGTACAGGGGACTGGGGTACCAGGTGGCAACTCATTTGCCAAGGTGGGTGTTTGGAGGTGCTGCCGAGGTTCCTTAAAGCTGGAGCATCGCCCAGTACATCTGGAGCCAGAAAACTGGAATCCAGTCTTGACTGTGTGACCTTGAGCAGGTGACTTGACCTCTCAGAGTCGTGTCACAAGGTGGTCCTGCAGGGTGACAGGGCACGGTGTGTGGGGAAACCTTTTGCATACAGTGAAAGGCTATAGAAAGTTCAGGGGCTCTTAGCAAGTGAAGAGCCCAGGGCGACAGGCGGTGGGAAATGGGGGCATAGACTGTGACTGGGAAGGAAGAAAGCCGGAAGGTCAAGGACCCATCACAGAGAACAAGAGGCCCTGAGTGTGAGGGCTCTGGGGGACCAAAGTGGGGTCTGCTGACCATGTGAGTCAGCTGCTGGGTCCTGAGCATAGCCCCAGCGCCCGTGGAGTCCTGCAGCAGTGGCCTGAGCCCATGGAGGCCCGTCGCTCAGCAGCAGACATGCCTCTTAAGGTCCATGTGGGGCTGGGAGGCGTCTGTGGCTGACAGATCTGGGGTACCTGTGTGGGAGGGAGACTGGGAAACATGTGTTTTCTCTCGAGAATTTCCTCTGACTCTGGATTTGGAGGGTGGGGGTGGGGAGCAGTCGCATCAGCGTTTTTGAGGCTCTGGCCTGAGGGAAGCAAAGTGGGTCAGAGCCACCAGGTAGATTCTGGGTCCTGTGGTCCTGTGAGGGAGGCTGAGGCTGGATGGCAGGGGCCTAGGGACCAGGAGGGATGCCCTCAGACAAGGCAAGGAGAAGGAGTGATGGACACCCTCAGAGGGGTCCGCGAGGGTGCATAGGTGTGACATGCATCCCAGGACATCTCTCCGGACGAGGGTCCACTTCCATCTGAAGGGCTTTCCCAGGTCAGGAAGATGAGGGTGGCTGCAAATTGCTGTGCCTTTGGCCACCAGGGGCCTAGTTCCTGACAGTAGTCTGCAGAGTCTGAATTACAGACCCTCACAGCCAGGAGGCTTGGCCCTGGAAGGCCTGTTTCTATCATCCTCTTCTCGAGCATTCCATGTGAGTGCCTGCCTTAGCCAGCAACCCATTTGAGAGCTCACTCCCAAGGCAGAAGTTTCTTGCCCTGTGTCCAGGTTGCAGTGTCAAGCCACGTGGGTGGAGGGGAGACATGGCCCTGCCAGGCTGACTTGTCCACGCTGTGGGGCTCACCCTGGCCAGTGGCTGCCGCCTGGACACTGTCTGGTGTTGCAAGTGCTCCCTTGGCCACTGGTTCCCAGTTTGCAGAGGGGCTTTGGAGGCCTGGCCTGAATACTCCCTGCAGTGTCTTTCTCTGCCTCCCCAGGAGTTGCCAGCACTTCAGCCCCTGCTTGGAAAGCTCTCCTAAGTGCAAGGCCATTAAGAGGAAGCTTCAGGCTTCCCTGTTGTGAATATTCATCATTCATGGTCCCCAGGCTTGCCCCTCCACACCTCCGCCTGTTTGCTCTGATTTGCAGCTCAGCCTCATGGTTTTAGGCTCCAGGAGCCCTTTGCCACCGCCCCTTGCCATCTGCTTGGGAGGCTGCAGCTCCCCACAGCAGAGCTGGGTGGCGGCTGGGGCAGCTCAGAGAGAAGTAGTTGGCCTCTGTTCCCCAAAAGAAGAGCTGAGCTTTCTTCTAAGTCCTCGGGGTTGGAGGCAGTAGGGAGCCCAGTCGAATCACTGCCCCTTTCACTGTGCACAGCCACTGCTTTGGAGCAGATTTCAGCTGGGGTTGGGGCGAGTACCAGGGAAGTGGGCATCGGGGATGAGCAGCTCTCAGCTGAGATTTTTTTCAACTCTGGTCCCCAGTCCTATTCCCATTCCTTTGTCCATGTTTCTCCAAAAGTTGTTTAACTCAGCTCCTGGCAACCTTTCCTTCCTTGGCTCATAAATCATGGTGCCTGGCTGATCTGCCTTGGGGGTGCCGGGAATCAGGCATCTCTGGACAGAGGCTTCTGGACCAGAGCTGAGAGCACCAGACCTGCGGGCCACGGCTGAAGGCACAGCCTGTCTGTGGAAGCCACTGCTGCACCCTGCCGCTCTTCCTAGGACCGGGGGCGGGGGGGGGGGTAGACACACCTCAGGGCTTAATCACCTGTTGGCCCAGCGCCCCACCTGAGTTCAATTTCTTACTGGAATAGCTTTACATTACATTCTAGTGGGTTGGACAAGTAGTGCCAGGGGAAATGGCAATGAGCGTGTGGTCAGAGGAAGATAAATCTTTTAGAACCGCCAGCCCCAGGACATGGCAGGAAGTGGTTCCCTCCCCAGCGGTCAGGGCTGAACGCTGTTTATCTTGATTTTCTTTTCTTTCCTCTGGGATGCCAACTTGGGCTGGGCTGGGCTGGGCTGGGCAGGGGAGTGTGCATGCGGGCCAGGAAGACCAGGGAAATGGCCTGACCCTGGGGGATGTGTGGGCTGCTGAGGAAGGGGGTCCAGGAAACTGACGTGGAGGGGAGCTGTGTGGCCACAGGTGAGGGCCTTCGGCAGGAATGCCCACGCCCCCACAAGACCATGGCTGAGATGAATGGGCATGGGGCCGCCCCTGGCAAAGGGCTGCCCAGGGACTGCACGTGTGTGAAGCCGCGTGTGCCTGTAAGTGCTTCCGTGGGCAGTGAGGGCTGAGGGAGTGTGGAGCGCCTGGCGGTGTGGGAACTTGTGGGCTTCTGTGTCTGGCTGGCCTGGTGTCAGTGGGTGTGTGGAGCAGGGTGTCACTGGGCTGTGAGAGCCAGGCAAGAACAGTGGGAGCCAGTGGGAGGCCACCTTCCCGCTGGGGGTGGGGGCGGATTTAACATCTCCCATTGTGATTCTTACCAGAGGAGCCTTTCTGCTTTCTCAGTATTCCAAGGAAGCCCAGGCTGGGGGTGTGGCTCTCAAACACCCACACCTGCTCACACGTGCCTGCTTCCATGCTCCTGGCCAAGCCCACCTGGAACTGGGTCCGGGACAGGCTTCCCTGGATAACAGAAGATAGCATTGTAGTCCATGGGTGTTCCCAGCTGGGACTCTGGAGTCAGACCCTGAACTGAGTCCTGGTACCTTCCTACACCTGGGTATCCTCAAGTATAAGGTGGGGGGGTGGGAAAACCTCCCATCAGGGGGGCCCTGTGAATACCACGACCTCACAGTGGCTGGTGAGTGGAGAGCGCCTGATGGGAGCAAGCACCTGGGTCGATGTTTTTGCTCCTGCGGTCAAAATCTCTTCCTCAGAAAAGCAGTGAACGAACGTCACGATCTGCATACATTAGCAAGGAAGATATAACAGATCCTGTCCCTGCTCTTGACGAGGAGAAGTTAACTCCACCCTCCCCTTGGCATAGACACAATGTTGCCTATCTGTCAACAGAGTTGTACACAGAATAAGTCTTTGCCCCCATGGAAGGCTTCCGCGGGGCCAGTGTGTAGCCGTTTTGGGAACACTTCCTGAGGGTTGGTAGCAGGGAGGGCCACGAGGATGAGCCGGCCTTTCTAGAACAGAAGGTGTAGAGCCTGCCCGCAGGGCGTTCGTAGTCTGTTGAGAAGATACTGGGCACAGGCAGGCCTGTGCTGCCGTTTCAAGAGGAAGAGCCACTGGAGGTCAAGTGGTGCGAGTGAGGGCAGCCAGGGGAGCCTGGGATGGTGATGGCCTCCACGCCAGGCGTCCAGGGGGTCGCAGAGGAAGCGGCAGCCATGGGGGGATGTGCTGGGGAGGGAGGGTCTGACCGCTGGTGGTCGGGATGGAATGCCAGGTGCACGAAATGGGAGTAATGGAAGCTAAGCTTGAAAGCGTGAGTTGGAGTTGGGTCCCCAGGAGCCACAGCTGCTGGCCAGGTCTGGTCTGTGGAAAACACAGAGTCACTGAAGTGTTCTGAGTGAGGGTGTGAGGGCTGGTGCCCTGCAGCGGGAGGTGTACAGCAGCAGGTGCCAGGAGGTCCCAGGGACAGGACTGGTAGGCCAGCTGGTGGCTAGGGCAGGTGCCAGGTGAGGACTCAAAGCTGAGTAGAAGCCACCCTGGGGAGGGCAGGAAAGAGACTGACTTGACCGAGCACAGGGGCCAGGTGGCCGCTGTGAGATCTGTCAGTTTGTTCGGCAAGGGGTGGGCGTGGGACAGGGCCTGGCGGTAGGGCCTGAAGAGGGAGCAGGGCCTTGGAGTCCCGCCTGGGGTGTTTCCCACACTAGACTCCCAGCCGCCTGACTGCAGCGTGTTCCAGGCCAGGAGAGTGAGTGGGGGCTTTCTGGGATCCCCGTGAGCTGCTTGTGCTGGCCGGGAAGCTGTTCTCATCCCCGAGGACCCACCAAGGTGTTCAGTCCTTCCAGACATTCGATCAGCTCCGCACCAAGTCACCCCTTGAAATTTCTCCTGCCTGAGTTCAGCCCAGGATGTTACTATTCTGGGAAGTTTCATCAAAACCCTTTCAGCATTTGAGAGTTCTCTGAGCTAGGGGGTGGGTGGGAGAGCAGGGCTCCTCTCCACCTGTGCTCAGGGAGCAGCTTCCGACCCCTGCAGATTCCGGGTGGGGGAGGGTGGGTCTCGGCTGTGTGAGGTGAGGAATTTGTCCCAAAGAGGCCCCTTGTTGTTGCCTCTCCTGGAGCCATTTAATTAATTTGATGGATGTTCCTGGACTTCCTTGAGGTTAATTTATTATTGATGTCCCTTCATTACATATAATCCATGCTGCACCGCCCAGCATATGGCTGGCTGCTCCCCACTGGGCAGCCCGCATGGGGGAGTAAGCTCTTTGGGCTGCATCTCTACCCCCGACCCCCAGCCCCCCAGGAAAGAGCCCTGCCCTTGGCTTTTGTCAAACCCTTTCAGGCCTGGAGATCTGGGAAGGCCTCAGTGTGTCTGTCTCCAGGCGGCTTTGCTTAGCCACAAAATAGCAGTAGTGATACCAATAGTTTACATGTCACGGAGGAACTAAACCCAGCACAGTATACAGAGGATCTCATTTATTCCTTTGCAAAAGGCCCTCCCTTCGTTCCCCCATCCCTCCAACCCCTGTCTTCCAGGAGGATTAGAGAGGTTGAGTTCACCTGCCCAAGGACACAGCAAGTAGGTGGGGAGCCAGGGTTTGAACCCACAGCCTTTGCTCTCCTCTCCACTCCAAGCCCTGCCTCTCCTTCAGGCCCCACACCGCCCATGATGCCATTCTTCACGCAGCACTGAACTCCAGGGCTGTCCTGTCTCATGTGACCAGGGGCCGCAGCACCGGTGCCTGCAGAGTGAGCATGTTGTTAAGTGTCGGTGGCTCGCTCCCCTCCCTAACCCATGTCCTCACTGAGGACTAACGACGATGGCAAAGCAGCACTTACCGACCATGGATGCCAGGTGCCCCGCCAGGCACTCTTCACACGACAGCTCACAGAACCCCCATAGCCAGACCAGCTCACTGAATCCTCACAGCCGCGCTGAGAGGTGGGAGGCATCAGCCCCTTTTATATACGAGGTCTGGGAACGTGCACCAGGCACTCAGCTGGTAGGTGCCAGGGCCAGGACTTGGAGCCCAGCAGCCCCAAGATCAGAGGGTGCTCGTGGCTTCCCCCTTCTCTCTCCATCCCTTTGGGCCTGTGCGTTCATCAGATATCAGGGGGTTTATCCCCCTGCTTGTCCCGTTTCACCTGTCTGGCCTGAAGTGTTGGTCTGCATCGGGCCCCCTCATGTGCTAGGGGGACCAGGAGCACCCACTCACACAGGATCGTGGTTTTGGGGAGACAACAAGGCATGTGAGGGTGCTGGGCTTGGATTCTGCCCCTGGCTCTGCTGAACAACTTCAGATGAGTAGCTCAGCCTTTCTGAGCCTTGGGCGCCCTGTTTGTGTGAGAGCAGCAATGATATTTATTCTCTGTCCTTCACTGTCCCCCTGCTCAAAGGTGGTGCTGGGTGGGAAGATACTGTGCTCACCAAGGGTTAGAACTGCCGGTGTGTGAGAGTCAAGAGCTGGCATAAAGGCCAGGAACGCTTGAGGCCAGGCACCTGCACCGCATGCCTCCAATCAGCCTGGACAGGCTAGTGGCAAGGACTTGCTTGAGGGCCTTGTTGCGCCCAGAGCTGCTCCCTAGAGTGAGTGCCAGGCCCTAGTCTGGTGTCCTGGTGGGATGACCAGTGCCTGGGTCCTTGGAGGCAGTCCCTCCCACTCCGGGGCCTTGCAGGTGTGTGGAGGTGCAAGGGCCCTGCCTGGGGTTGT
This sequence comes from Anoura caudifer, assembly GCA_004027475.1. Classification (NCBI taxonomy): domain Eukaryota; kingdom Metazoa; phylum Chordata; class Mammalia; order Chiroptera; family Phyllostomidae; genus Anoura; species Anoura caudifer. The sequence goes on from PVKU01000119.1 coordinate 513,927, forward strand.
GGGCCTCCCCCAAAAAAACACACCTGGGCAGCCTAACTAGGCTGGGTTTGGTGAGGAAGGATAGCTCACCAGGCAACTGCCAGGACCTCCCCTCACCACTCAAAGTACACGGAAAGCCTGGTGAAGAGGTGAGTGCTGCGTCTGTTGTTCCGGAAAGCGGGGAGACTGTCAGCCTCTCGATGGCAGGGTTCCCAGGGCGTTGGCTAGGGAGCCTCTGCTTTTTCATCAGCTTTACTCCAGGCACGTTTCTGCACCAAGCTGGGCCTGGGGAGCATGGCGCCTGCCGCCGGGGGCACCCACCCCCGCCCCCACCGCCCCAGGCCCTGAAGAAGAGGGCGGAGGCTTCAGAGGATGGGGCTGAGGCATGCCTGGCATCTCTGTCGGAAATCTGTGGCCAGGCTGCTCTTAGGTGACGTTTTGTTTCACTTCCCAAGTTTCCGCCTTCTGCAGGCGGGGATGACATCAGGCTCCCCCAGCACGCCCTTTCTCCGACTCCCACTTCATCAAACTCCTACACTGCCTTGGGACAGCCGTCCAGCTGCAGTGTCCAGGCAGCCCTCTGCTGCGGGGACTCTCATGGCCTTTCCCTTCTCAGCTGCAGGGCCATCCCCACTGTGCTGCCTGCAGTCGGCGCCGGCCCACCTCCCACTCCGGACTGTCTGTCTCCAAGACCACCCTGCTCTCACGTTCCTGTGATCATCCACTTCTGATTCAGGCGCTCGCTCGCTCGCTCTCTCTCTAAGTTCAGCACAGCACAGGCCTGCAGACATGGATGGTAGCATAAATGCAGAGTGTCAGTGAAGTCCACTACTACTTGGGCAAGCCACTTAACCTCTCTGAGCCTCAGTCTCCTCAGCTCTAAAGTGGGGGACCTAATGGAATATGGCCCACTGGGTGCCTTTGGCATCAAGGGAGATGCCACCTTGGAAGTTCCTCCAGAGCCAAGAACCTCTCGTGTTCTCAGTAAATGTTACCTGCTGTTATAAATTGTTGGGATTGCTTCTCTTGACTCTTGCCTGGCAGCCCAGGCCGGGGCTAAGCTGAGAGAACCCTCCCTCTCCTGAGGCTGCGTCTCCTCTGCAGCCAGGCGGCCCCAGCACTGCTCCTGGGAGGGGGCCAGCTGGTCCTGGGCCTCATCTCAGAGCTGCCTGTGTCCCACTGTCCCTCTGGCATCTCACCCACTTCCAGTCCGCTCAACTCCCTCAGAGGCTGCCCCGTGCCCCCAGCTCCTTCTGGTCCTTTCCCTGGATCAGCTTCCTCCCCATAGGTACCTCTTCCTTTCCGCTGTCTTGTCTTTGTCCACCTTTTCCTCCCCTGAGGCCTTTGGGGGAAGCCAGGGTCTCTCCTCAGAGACTCTCCGACCCTCATGAGCCAGTAGCAGCCCCATGGCCCCTCCAGCTCCTCTTGGCTGTGGACGACAGCAGGTGGGTCAGATTATGCATTGCCAGAAGGGGGTTGGGACTTGCCCTCACTGGCAGGAACACTAACAACGGTGACAAATCCAGAGTCCCGTGGTGTCCTCCCTGGCCCTGTCTGTTAGGGCAGCCTCACCGGTGACAGCAGAAGGAGGCCAGCCAGAGCTTCCTAGGGGAGCCTGGCTGGTGGCCACAGGGAACCCAGCCTGTGGGGGACACAGAGCCCCAACTGAGGCCTGAGGCCCCAGTCACCCCCCATCCTCCTCAGTTCCAAGGGCACGCAGAAGGAGAAGGCCAGAATCAATTCCAGTGTCCCAGAGCCAGAAAAAACAGTCACATCTGGAGTCTCTTTCCCTTGGGGAAGTCAAGGAATTTTTCTCAAGAGGCTGTTTTGGTTTCATACCTTTGAAAAGAACTCGGTCTTCCTCTGACACCTTCCTTGGGCCTGAGGCCAGACTGCAGAGCAGAGAGTAGTCTTGCTACTTGTAATCTCCAGGGCACTCACTCTCAGTGAGTTTGTCAAGCACCACTGGACCTGCTCTGAGCTTACTGCCTGGGCCTGAGTAATAAGAGAAAAGCTACCACCTGGTCCTCGGGGAGTTCCCAGTTAGTGACTGACATGTAACAGACAATTTACAATGTAGCAACAATAGCAGACACTTCCTAGCATTCCTCTCTGTGCTAGGCTCCCTCTAAGTGCTTTACAGGTAGTAACTCAGTAATGCAAAGAATAGTGACAGTTCCCGTTCATTGGGCACTCATCTGGCTCTAGGCTCTGAGCTCAGGTGGTTGGCACCCACCCCCACTCCCGGAGGGAGGCACTAAAGTTTTAAGGCAGATGTCAGGCCAGGACCTCAGCTTCCATGGAGAATTGCAGGAACCTGCTACAGGTCATATATTGGCAGCCAGCAGGCTGGGACTCAGGCCCCCCTCTGTCTGGCCCCTGCTCTTGGGGTAGGTATTCCTTCTTGTTCCCTCACCTTGCATCAGGTTTGGATACCCTGCGAGCCATAGCGAGAACAGGTTCCTGCAAAGGAAGGCCTCTTTGGCCACCCTATTGCTGAGAGGACCAGCTTCCCCTCTCTCAGGAAGTCTGCATTCCCCATGTAATACCTGTCTGTGGCTTGTGGCTACCTCCTCAAACCCGGCACCTCACTGGCCTTGGCAGGCAGCTTTCAGGCACACGCCAGCTTGCTCCTCTCACCCTGCACGCCCCCCTGCCAGTCATGTTGGGCTGCTGTGGATTGTAGTCCTCCCTTGCTGCCAGCTTGCTCTACCATACAGCTTAATAAACGGCTAATGGAGGACCCCCTGTTCTCCAGAGCTGCCTTCTCCATTTCTTGGCCCAATTAGAGAGCCTGACCCCCTCCCTTCCCCAGGTGAACCCATTCAGCAGGCTTCCGGCAGCAGTAACTAAGCTGGGCATCCAGCCCACCATCTGCTCAGTACTTTATAAAAGTTTAAGCATCATGGGGTAATGAACTCCCATCATAAAGCAGCTGGAGCAGTGCATCCTGGGATGTATAAATTATAGGAGCCCTCTGAAGTTGTAATTGCAAGTGGCAGCGGCTGGGAGTTGAAAGGGCTGGCCTCGCTAGGCCAAGTGCAGCTATTCTCTGCTTCCTTTTGGAAGGTGCGCATTAACTGAGTCTGGCTGTGAAAAAAGAATGTCTTCAGACCAAACTGAACTCCTGGTTCCTCTGCCCCAGTTCCCACTTCCTGCCCCCCGGTTGTGTCTGCAGAGCCCCTGGGCTTTGGAGGTGGCACCCCCATGTAGGCCCCGTGCTCTGGCTCTGCCACAGACGGGTGGGCCGGGAGGGAAGCGTCACGGGTGTGGACACAGCCAGCAGAGCAGGCCCCGGGTTCACCCATTTTCCAGGGGGAGCATCGAAGCAGTTGGCCTGGCTTGCCATCTCTGAGGTCTCACCTGCAAAATGCAGCCTCGGAGCCCCCCTGGGGGAGTGGTTTCAGGGGGCGAATCAGAGACCGAGGGGTTGCTGTGACGTGGGGCCGAGTGCGAGTGCGTAGGCTGAGCTGGACCCATTGGCTTCCCGGGGTGACTCCTGCTGCTGGCACTCGTGAGACTGTAACCAAGTGATCTGGCCTCTCAGCTGCGGGTTCCACCTGCGTAATCGGAGGAACCGCTGAGCTGCTGCTGAGGAGGGCCAGGAGTATGACATGGGATGGTGCCTGTCAGGGACTCAGCATAGTAGGACACTTCTTCATGGAGACACAGGTCACCTGGAGGCTTGCCAGTGCAGGTTCTCACTCAGGCTGGAGGGGGCCCCGGGGCATCTGCTAGTGATGTGGCTTGCAGACCACACCTGGGGTGGCCAGGGCATAGGGTTTGAGCCATAGGAAGAGCTTACTAAGTTCTGGCTGTGATGATCCATCCAGGCAAAGTGCCCATCACCTGCACCTGCCCATACCTCTCCATGGTACCTACATGGGTTTAGTTCAGCACTCCCGAGTGTGGCCCATGAGCCAGTGGCAGCAGGGTTACCTGAGAATGGATCAGAAATGCAGAATCTCCAGGTGCTTGCCCCCTGCAGCCCTGAATCAGAATCTCTGGGAGTGGAGCCCAGGCATCTGCAGCTGGACCAGCTTCTGCTTGCCCAGGTAGGAGAAGCCCCAGTGGGGCTGGGCCTGGAGCGCTTTTTCTCTGAGTGTGGGTGGGCATCCCCAGCATCAGGACCTCCTGGAGTTGGCCGTGGTGGGGCTCACCCAGAATATAGGTTCCTGGACTCTACCTTGGACCAACCCATCCAAAATTTCTGGGCGGGCCTGGGAATCTGCAAGTATCTATTCAAGTGTGAGAATCATAGGGAGCCACCCACTGCCTGAGAGCTGGGGGCAGGGTCAATTCCCTACTCCTCTGCACCCCCCAACTTTATGCATAAAGCTTCACCTGGGGGGGGATCGGTGGGAGGTAGAATGAGCACTTGAGGGCGCAGGCATCAGGAGTCCTAGGCTCCAGCGCAATCCTGCCTGGGGTGCTCCCAGCTGCCAGAATATTTTCAGTGACAAGAGGGACACAGCTGAGCGGCCACCAGCAGGGAACTGGTAGAATAAACTCCTGTACCCCATGCATACAGACTGCTCTGCAGCAATGAGGGAAGGCTGGGCTGGAAAAAAATGTTTCACAAAGAGAATGTTTACCTTCTCAAACTCAGTGGAAAAGAGCAGTAGGTGCCTATTTGGACGGAGGAAAGAGACAGAATGGACAGATGTTAATAGTTAATCATTTTCCTGGAGGGATTATGGGTGTTTTCTGTTCTCTCTCTCTAATTTTTTAAAAAAAATTTTCTAAGGAGAATGTTTTGTAATAAGAAGGAAAAAGTAGGCATAGGGAGCATGTCTGGTCCAGGGTCCTGAGGTCACAGGTGCCAGGGCAGGCCCAGGCTCTGACGACAGCGCTCCTCACTCCATCCGCCCGCTAGGGCAGCCTTCACCACCGGCTCCCTCACCTCCAGCTGCGCCTCGTGGTCCACAGCCCTTTGCAACATTTCTCCCATGTGTGTACTTCCTCTCTGCTCTGAGTCTTCCCTGGTGAAGGCCAGGGCACCTTCTCCACTTAACAACAGAGGACAGGAGTGGGGAGAGGGGGCCCAGGAATGGGAAGCCCCCCAGTTTGCAAGCTTCTGCGGCACCACCTCGGTGCCTAAACCCAAGTTCCAGAGTCTAGCCTCAAAGGATGTGCTCAGGAAGTGAAGGTTGAAGGAGTAAGGCTTGAAATGTCACCAGGACAGGACAGGGATCTGTAGCTCTGTGACTCTGGGCAGGTCAGTGCACCTCTCTGGGCTTTAGGTCTTCATCACCAAGATTCAGGGAGTCAGGGAGACTTGGACTCTGATTCCCCTGGGCACTTCTAGCTCTAATCTCTGGGAAGTCGCAGACCCGCTCAGCCCCCTGTCCTGTTTTCTGAGCTATTCATGCTGTCCAAGGAGACCCCACCTGTCTTTACCAGCTGCCCAGTGAGAGTGTAGGAAGAAACAGCTGCTCAGGACAGGGCCTTCCAGGCAAAGGCGCAGGGAGGAGCAGGAGAAAAGGAGCCAGGGCTGCAGGGAATTGAAAGTAAGCCACCGAGAGTAGAGGGCTCAAGGGCACCCCTGTTCCTGGATCTGATACTGGCCTCCCGTGAACTCTTTGCGCTGCGTGGGGTTAGGTGTCTGCTTTTCATCTTCTCCTGCCCAGAGCTGCCTTTGTCCCCACACCCCCTGCCTGGCTTTGTGGCTGAGGCCTGTTTCCATCAGGCCCCAGCAGCCCTGAGCTCCAGCCCTTTGAGCTGCCATTTGCCAGTGAGTGGTTGGTTCAGTGGGGAGGGAGGGTGGGAGAAATCCATTCAAGCCATTTGCTTTAAAGCCATTTCAGTAAACCCATGTGATTTGTGTGGCCACATCTTTTCGTTCTTCCTTCAAAGAAATGGACGATCTTTCGTGTCCCTTCCCCCACCCGCTTCGTTGCCTGACCCATGGAGAGGGGACTGTCTAAGCTGGTGGAGTGGGGTGCTCTGAATTTGGAGGGGCTCTGGATACCTGTGCAGGCAACACCAAGCGAGCGTGTTGTCTACCTGGGATGCCAGGGAAACAGCCTGATGGCGCTGCTCACTCCTGAGTGTGTTTTTTGCAGCCCAGGGAGCCCACGGAAACCAGCGTTGCCAGCTTCCTGGAGGCAGGAGTTAGGAGGTGATGAGGGTGCTCCACACACAGCCCTGCGAGGGCGCAGCTGAGGGGCCCAGCCTCTGCGCTCACTGGGCTCAGGCCCATCCGTGCACAGGGTGCATTTGCCTCCAGGGTTCTGAGGGGCTTTTGTATTGGGGCAAGAGGAGGAAGGAGAAAAGAGGAAGTGATCCTTGCTTTCCCTCCTCTTTGTGCCCAGTGGTAAACTCCCCCTTGGCCGGCAGTGCCCTCCAGGAAGCCTTTACTGTCTCCCTTGGCTGAGCAGAGGTCCTGGCTGTGGGTTCCCCATCATCATAGCTCTGATCCCTCTGGCCTGGTCATCCTGTCCTGTGAGCTCCTCCAGGATGGGGCTTGTCATCTTCATGTTGATATACCCAGGGAAGTGTCCTTGGGGTCCTGTCCAGGGGCGTCTGAAATCTCGGCTGGGACGTCCAGACCCCGGTCTGCTCTGGCCCCCTGGTCTTGGAGCCCACTCAAGGCAGTGGGCGAGGAGTGCTCAGAGAGTCACCCTCCCCTCACTCCTGACCTGCTCCAAGAAGGCGGCCCTACCTGGGCAGGCGTCAAGCTGGAGGGAATGCAGTAAGGAATGGGGTAGCATTCAACAGAACTTCCCAGGAGACAGACCAGCTGGCAGCTGCCACCGGTAGGCAGGATACCGCAGGCCCCCTCCCCAGCACCCCAGGAAGCCGGCAGCAATGAAGTGGCCACTAACCGGTCTGGCGGGTTTGTGTGGACCTGGCCCGGTTTCTCCAGGGACAGGATGTCCTGCCGGGAGCTGCCTTTGTGCCTGTCCTTTCTGTCCCCCTCTCAGGCTTCCAGGCGGGCTCTCTCCTGGCCATGCTCTCCTCTCTGCCCCTCCTCTCCCCTCACAGGGAGGGCCTGGACCCAGCTCTTCCCGGGGTCCAGGGCAGGGTATCACAGATCTCCTGGGGGCGGGGGTCCCAGGCAGGAAACAGAGGCCAAGGGCCCCATGGGAATGAGGTGGGGTGTCCACAGCCCACCCCAGGAGATCTGGGGCTACTGAGGCCCTGGGAAGCAGGAGACCGAGTAGCCGGGGTGGCAGTCACCAGGCAAGAGCTGGTGGGGGCCATGGTGAGCGTTCTCCTACCTCCTCCCCCACTGATGAGGGTGAGGGGCGGAGGCCCAAAGGGGCCACAGCAGCAGGCCCAGGACGGCATCCTCCCTCAGGCTCCCCTCTCAGGGAGCAGGAAATGGGGGTGGGGGAGCCCGGGTGTTCCTCAAACCCTCTGCTGGGAGGGGTTGGGCACCCCACTCCGTAGGTGTCAGCGGAACTGTCACCCAGTGGTGGGTGCTGGTGCTGGGATTCCCCTGGCTGACTCACCCGGCCCTGCTGTGCCTCAGCCGGGGCAGGAGTTGTCTGGGAGGGTGTCTGGGTGGTGACGACGACTCACAGGGAGAGGTCCAAGAACTGGGAAGGGGGCTGAGGCAGCCCCGGCTGGCTGTGGGCAGGACCCCACAGAGCTTTTCGCCTTCCTGCCCACCCAGCCACCCTCCCCCACACTCCAGAGACCTTGGCTCTGCACCCAGCACAGCGCCCTCACTTGTCAGCATGGGAAGAACAGGGAGGCCTCAGGGGTCCTGAGCACAGGGGGGCTGCCCCCTGTCTCGCTGGAAGAGCCCCTCCCCCCACCCAGGGCAGGGCCTTCCCTCCTGAGAACAGAGAAGCCATTGATTCCCTGATCCACAGACAGGGCGACCCTGTGGGGGACTGGGAGAGGCAGGAAGTGGGGCCAGCACAGTGACCCAGCCAGGGGCCAAGGACCCCTGGAGAAAGGGACAGCTGTAGGCTCTGCCCCTGGAAGAACTCACACCTGTCTGCATCCTGGCCCTGGCGCCTGTGCCGCCCTCAGCTGAGCCGGCAGCAGGGTGGAGGTGCCGCTGTTACGGTGTGTGGGGGGGAGGACGAGCAGACAAAAATGTGGAGTGTGCGCTTGCAAGCAGGCCTGTGGAGGCGGCAGCCGAGCTGCGTGGGGCCGGCTGTGTTGGGGGCAGTGGGGTGTACAGTTCTGGGTGATCACCCTGAGCCCCTGCCTTCCTGTTGCCAATGGGAGGGAGAGTCGCCCCTGACCTCTCTAGAATGTTGTGATAGCAGATGCCAGCAGCTCCCAGGGGCCAGGCTGCCAGGCCTGAAGTTTACAGAGTGACATTCGGGACCCTGATGTGGCTAGGTCTTGGCAGGCAGACTTCTCAGCCCCCTCCCCACCCTCTGGCCTGGTGAGAAATGCAGCGGTTTCTGTCGGCTGGGTGCCACCGGGCAGCTCCAGTATCTCTGATTGGTAGGCCGCCTAACACCCCTGCAAACATGTCCGGCCCCACTGGCTGCACTAATCCTTCCACCAGCAGGCACAGGGCAGGGCAGCTGGGGAAGGACTGTGGCCCATGGGCCCAGCCTCCTGAGTGGTGGGAATGGGGGCCCAGCCAAGAGGGCAGGGCTCGGTCCCTACCGGCCCCCAGCTGGCCCACCGCAGCACTGAGGCTGACTGGCCATGTCCGAGAGTGGGCAGCACAGACAGGGTGCAGGGGAAGGAAGAGCCCAGAAGGCAGGACCAGCACACCTCAGCAGAGCAAGGGAGGGCTGTCTGTACAGAGCAAAGGACAGCCCTGTGCAGGAGCCTGCTCCCAGCCTGCCGCTGACCCTGGTTTGGCCTGGGCCAGGTGTCTGTATCCTTGGCTTTCACCTTCTGCCCTAAGATGAGCATGTGCGAGTCTGGCCCAGAAGGTTCCTGCCCACGTGGATGCTCTCCTGTTGTTTATTAAGCCCCCAGCTTTAGAGGACAGAGGAGGGCCAGGACCGTCTCCTGATGGGTCCAGGTGGCCAGGTGCCGCTGCAGTGAGGAACAGGGCAGTGGTTCCCTCTTGGACTCTAGAAGTCCCTGGTACAGGGCCTTCTGGCAGTTAGTGGCTTACCTTTTGAGTTACTGTCATCATTATGTGGAGCTGGCTCCCCAGAGCCTGTGGGGGGCTCTGGGAAGAGGCGATGTGGCTCATGTCCTAGGCTGGCACCATGGCCCCAGGTCTGCTTGAGAAGCAGGAGGTCAGAGCAGAGCACAGAGGGTCTGGGCAAGCAGGGGATGCCCCTGGCACCTTTCAGACTTGGCTGGGCCGCCAGCTCTCATCTGCAGAGGGGCGGCCCGCCCTCCACGAGTTGGCTGGGAGACCTCAGAACTGAGGAGTACATGTTCTCCAAGCATCTTGTTCACGGCAGATGGCGGCCACAGCTCCCTTTCTCCCTGCAGTTCCGGTTGCACTTCCCTTCCCTTTGCTCACCCCTCCTGTTTAACTTTGGTTTCTGCATTTGGAGATGGGGAGGCAGTTTGCAAGCTCCAAAGCTGCCTGTGACTGGTGAAGCTTGGTGCTCAGATTATGGACAGTTTGCAAAGAAGAGGAGACCTCAGGCCCCACCTGCCTTGTCCGGGAAGCTCAGTCTGCCTACTTCCCACACCCATCTGAGTCTCTCTGGCCAGATGGGCCAGCCTTGTGATCTCAGAACAAGTGAGCCGGTCCCAGGGCCTGGTTTGACATATCTTGAACAGCTGCTAGGCACCAGGCACTATGCTGGCTGCCAAGGACATGGGCAGAAGGTGCAGCCCTGCCCTCCGGCAGCTCCTCTCCTAGTGGGGAACCAGGAATGGAGGGGCACTGGTCGGGTCTGCCTTGGGGGCTGGCAGGCTTCTGAAGGCTGCACAGAGGAGCTGGTGTTTTGGCTAAGCCCTGGAAGGCTGAGGAGCTCCTGGGGAGCAAGATTGGGAAAGGCTTTCTGTGCAGTGAGACCCGCCTATGCAAAGGCACTGAGGCATGGAGAGCTCCGACTCCAAGGAGCACTCGGCTGTGGCGAGTAGCAGAGCAGATAGAGGCCAAGCTGCCTCATCAGCATGTGCTGGCCCCAGGGTGGGGTCTGCGAGGAAGAGGCAGTGCTCCTCTGCCTGCTTGTTGGGGTGGCGTCAGCCTGAAGTGGAAGCCCTGTATGGGGGCCCATGGTTGCATAGGGATTTCTCAGCTAGAGGACATTCTGGGACCCAGCTCACAGCTGCCTTAGTTTGGGGCCAGTTGGAGCAGCTCCTGCTGGTGGAGTAACTCTTGCTGGTGGAGCAGCCCCTGATGGTGCAGCCACAGGTCAGAAGTCTCCCTTGGGGTCTGAGGCTAGGGGACCACAGAGCAGCTGAGTGAGCATGCCCTCGGAGGGTGTGGCACCCCAACTCCCACAGTGCCGTGTCCTATGACCTGCCCCAGCTCTAACGCGCATTTCTGTGGCATTGGGCAGAGCATCCATGCGTCGAGGCTGTCATCTGTGCCAAACTCTGTGCTAAGTGTTCCCATAAGGGCCCCATCCCATTTCACCTTTGCAAGGGCTGTACATGTGGGCATCATGGCCTCCAGTCCCTGAGACTGGTTCAGGGTCACCCAGCCAGGAGGTGGCCAAGCAGAGGCTCCAGGCCCAGGTCGGCCAGACGCTCCCCCGAACACCTCCTGCAGTGTTCCTTGCCCTGTCCCCTGGAGAAGCTCAGTGTGCAGGGGCAAGGTGGTGCTCCAGCTCAGAAGCCCTGCTCCTTAAGGACCTGTGCCTTGCCCATTCTCCTGCTGCTGCCTCCCCCACACCTCCCACTCAGGCTCCTCTTGGGGATGGGTGGGGAAGTGGGAGGGGAAAGCCAAGTCACTCACCCTGGGGGCCCCTGCAGCAGCTGCACTCACCCTGGCCACCCCAGCAGTTGAGTGCTGTCCTGTAAGGCAGCGGCCCAGCAGAGCAGTAGCCCGCTGTGTTTGCTTTTCCCAGCCCTGCGTTTGCTCTGCTGCACCTGGCTCGTTGTTTGCCCATGGACTTGCCCTCCAGGGAGATGGGAGGGGCTGGGCAAGGGCAGCAGGCAGGTGATCCACGGCTTTTGGTCTTTCTGTGTTTTTGCACTACCATGGAGGACTGTACTGCCCGTAAGAGCCACCCCCATGATCCCCAGTGCTGCCCTGGCCGTGCCGGGCTTCGCCTGCGCAGAGCATGTGACCTTGTGGTGCCTGGCCTGGCATGCCTGGCATGCCAGAGCAGCAGTGGCAGTGGCAGCTGGATGGTCGGCAAGGAGCAGGAGAGTCCCCAGAGCCCTTGAGTTGGGAGCTGGCTCCAGGGTGTGGGGGTGAGGGGCGGATCAATGGGACTTTTGTATGGTCAGGGCAAGGAGCACATGGCCCCAGACCAGGCTCATCTGCCACTTTCTTTCCTGTTTTTTTCTGTGGCCCCCCACCCTCCCTCCCAGCGATGAAAGCTTGCCAGTCAACCAATCCTGCCCTGCCCTCCTGGTCACCCCCTTTCTGATGAACCAGCCCCAGGGACCTAATGGTTTCTTCTCTGGCCCCACCACCTGCCCTCCAGAGAGTGGCCCTCCAGCATCCTCTCTGTGCCCTGGCTGAGCTCACCCGCCACTGCAGGGGAGGCATAGACTAGGGAATGTGCTGGCAGCCCTGGGCCTGGGCCTTAGGGCTGATGGGAACCAATTGGGTAAACCGAGACTGGTAGACCTGGAGTCCCAGAGAAGAGGGGGCCCTTTTCCCCACAGCTGGGACCAGGGGAGGCCTGCATCAGCTGGACAAGCAGCCAGCACCTCCCTCCCTGCAGCCCCCGCTGTAGCCAGCCCCTCCAAGCGGCCCTGGTCCTGAGACAGTGCAGAACCTCAGCACCACCGCTGCAGCCCACCCTGCTTTGCACTGTGGTCTTCAGAACACTCACTGCTCTGGCTGTGGTCTCTCCACCACTTGGCAGTTGTCAGACAAGCTGTGAGATAAGCGGGCTGTTGCCAAGGGGCGGAGCTGTGCCCCCCAGGGGCACAGAGTTCTGTAAACAGAGGGCAGCCTGGAGCATGTCATCAGTGTCATCGCTCAGGCTTGGGGACAGACTTTCCAAGTAAGGGCAGCTACAGGAAGTTGCCCGGTCATTGCCATGCTGGCCCTTGGGGCTCTGGCCACGTGCTGGGGGGTAGCCTCTGCTCCTGGCTATGGGAGGCCCAGGCCCTGCCACTGCCTCTCAGCAGGGAGTAGGGCAGACATGGAAGAAGGAGAGTGCTAGTCTCCTGGGGGTTGTAACTTGTTCAAGTCGCTGTGGCTGCCAGGCCCCAAAGCCCTCTTACTGCTGCTGGTCAGGGGTGGATGCAGGCCTGGGGACAGACAGTGTCTGCAGCCTGGGCAGCATTGCAGCCAGCCCCATCCTCAGGCCTGTGGGCCCACAGCTCTCTGCTCCTGGCAGCAAAGAGGATCCCCCACCAAGCACTTCAGCGGTCCCTCCTCCAGTCGCTCCTCCCAGAAACGCTGTGAGGCTGGCACCCTCACATTTCCCATTTGCAGTGAAGGACACCCCTGTTTATGTCACACTGTAACCAAAGTCCCAGAGAGGTTCTTTATCTCCTTTCTCAGGAACTCGTTCTCCAAAAGGTTGACTTGTCTATACCTCTTCATGGCTAAGCCCAGCACCAAACCTGGCCTGCAGTAAGCCAAGGCACTCACAAACGAGCGCATCAATTCATAATTGATCCCACCTGGGGTTCCTCGGGCTTTTCTCTCTGAGGAGCTCTGAGCACTTCCCAGACGTGATCTCATGTGTCCTCCTAAGGACCCGAGAGGAGGCTCCATGCAGAGGCGGGCGGAAGGGCCAGCAGGGAGCAGGCCCCAGGTCTAGACTGCAGCCCCTCACTGTCTGGGCCCTTGCCCAGCCCTCTGCCCCAGTAGGGGAGGTGCTGGAATAGGGGCCTTCTTCTTGGTGCCTCCTGCTCTTCTCTGGCCCCAATGGTGCAGGTGGGAGCCAGGAGGAGGAGGGAATACGGAGACTCTGAGGGAGGCCCCATGGGGGGAGAATGTGGAAGCCCAGGGCTCTGTCTGTAAGTGAAGTGATCATATTGCTGAGACTTTTTACAGTGCTTTTCTCCCAGGAAGCCTTGGCTATACCTTGTTGTTCTCCTCGCATTCCTAGAAAGTTGGCAGAGAGCACATCAGGGTCACGGGAGGGAGGACCTGGAGGACAGGCCCTTCACCAAGTCCCCACCCTTCCTCAGCAGCCCAGGAGGCCGTGACTGTTTCTGTCTCCATTGTCTAGAGAGGAACTGAGGCTCAGAGATTCCCCGAGGTCACGGGCAAGTCAGTGATGGGTTAGGTTTTGAACTTGGTTCAAGTTGGTGTCCTTAAAACACCAGGTAATTCCCTGCCCATCTCCCTCCAGGGCCAGCTGTGAGGTGGTGATTTCAGTATCTCCAGGTCTTCGTGGGATTGTATTCCTGAGGCAGAGATGGAAGACCCCTGGACATGATTCGTTCAGGGCGAATGAGAAAGTGAATCCTAGGGAAACTGGCCATCATTTGGCCAAGCCCCATATTTTGGGGGGAAGACACCGAGGCTCCGATGGAAAGTCATTTCCCCAGGTCCAGACCCTTGCTGAGCCCGGGCTGCAGTCGCACAGGGCACCCTGGTGCAAGGAGGGGGCCCCAGTGGGCATGTCCTGTGTGCTCTCCCTGCAGAGAGCTCCCTCCCTCCAGTGGTGTGCTTTTGGTTTTTGGAGGTGGGCACCACGAGTCGCCCTCCCACAGATGCCCAGGGAAGCAGGGTGTGGGGCTGGGAGGTGAGAGGAGCAGGCTTGTGAGTGAAGTGGAAGGGGAGCCCCTCGGGCAGCCTGACCTCCCTGGATCGCTGGTCACAGTCTGGCCTCTGCTGCTCACTGTGTCACCTCAGGCACATTACCCAACACCCCCTTCCCCCACCGCTTCCCCCTCCATGAGATAAAGACGCCCCACCTCTCCCCTGCCTCACCTACAGCAGGGTGGCTGGGTGCTGGTGAGGTTCCGTGTGTGGCGGTTGCTGCAAGAGAGCAGTGCGGGCTGGGCTGGGATGTGGGGCCAGTGGGAGTGTACACAGGGCCCAGGGCCGGGAGTCAGGCCACAGGCTCCCCCAGGCTCTGCTCAGACGTGGCTCCTCCTCAGCAGGGACTCTGTGGGCACCTGGCCTCTGCAGGAAAAAGACAGGTGAGGTCCCCTGCCCTGGCTGCCGCACCCTGTGCCGGTAGGGGCGGGGGGGGGATGCTAAACACAGTGCCAAACAAGCCAGAGAGTGTTGGAAGGGGGAGGGCGCTGAGGGGAAAACACAGTGGGGGGTGTGATGGAGAGGTCTGGGGCCCCTGAGGCGCAGCAGGTGGGTCGGAGCGGCCAGGGTTAAGCCAAGAAACCTGCAACAGGAGAGAGCGAGCGAGGTGGAGACTGGGGATGGGGGTACGTCCAGGCACGGGGAGGCCTGAGGACTTGGGCGTTGGGACAGGACACTCTGGACTGTTTGAGACAGCGTGCAGAGGGCGGTGAGCCGGGCAGCACTGCAGGAGACGAGGTGGGCGGGCTGCAGGAGGGGCGGGTACTGCAGCTGCAACCACGAACTCTGTGGGAGTACTGGAAACGGGGCGAGGGTGACTAGCGGGCAGACACCTCCTCTGTCCCAGCCTCCACCCCTCCTACGTGGGTCTGCATCAGCTCTGAGACCTCCTCCACCAGGGCTAAGGTCCCCTCCCTGTGGCCCTGTTGACGGTCAGGGCTGGTGGCAGTGAGTGCAAGGAGCTGAACGTTCAGGGGAAATGCCTCTAACCTCAAGCTCATCATGGGGACCCCTTAGTTGTGGGAGCAGAGCCCAGGGACCACCCCTGAACGGGTGCGCAGGCCTGCCGCCCTGGCTTGCTATGCACCTGAGGGCAGGCCTGGGCTAGACTGGAACTCTTGAGGAACGTGGCCCTGTCGGCATGAGCGGGTGCTTGGTTCTCACGGTGTGCCCCCAGGATGGGGTGAACCGGGGCCCTGCCCACGCTGCCCTGACCCAGGGCTTGATGGCCCTGCTGTCCCAGGGTACCAGGGCCCATGTCAGTGCTGCCCTCTGCCTGTCCAGCTGCCTGGGCCACTGGACTGCAGTGTCCTTGACCTCGCCCTCTCCCTTACTACCCCATCCCATCTGCCTCCATTGTCTGCTGCGTCTCCATCTGGGTTGCCACTTCACCCTGGTACCTGCCTTGGCCCGTGAGTTTCCAGTCGCTCTCGGGATAAAGCGCAGACTCCTGGGCCTGGCTCTCAAGGCCCCACCAGCCTCTCCACCTGGGCTCCCCTCTGCTTCTGCCGACTGGCCTGGTCTTTGCTCCGTCCTCCACAGTCCTCACTTGGGCCCTCCCACTGAGGGGCATTCCCACTCAGTTCCCCCACTGCCCTCTTTGTGGCCTCTTTCCTCAGCTTGTCCTCAGGTCTCAGCTCCTGTTCCGTTCTTCAGGCAGCTGCCCTCCCCTCCCCAGTCATGCTCTTCAGGGACCTGCCCCTCGTGAGCACACATCACAGAATCTTTCCTTGTTGTCTGTGAAGTTTCACTGGAAGCCTCTTCTCTCCTGGCCTCTAGGCTCCGTGAGGGTTGCCTCGTATCTTGTATCTATTGCTAGGGCCCCTGGTGTGTATTTGGCACTCTGATTACCTGTTGGAAGAGGGGAGAGGGGCTGTATGAGTGAATTATTTTTAACTGGACTTCAGCTGTGTTCACACCATCCAGTACCCATCCCTGGAGCTGTTTCCAGCCTTGGCTCCTCCCAGACCTTCATCCTGCCCCTAAGCCAGGGAGCCTGGATCCAAACCCTGGCCACAGGTGAGGGTTGGTGTCCTCACATCACTGGGCCCAGGGTCACCTCCCAGGCTGTGTCTCCCAGCCTGAGCCCTGGGGCCTGGCCTGTCTGGGTCCCTGGAGGTGTGAACGGCTCACTCAGAAGTGTGCTGCTGGAATGAACAGCTGTCCGACATTCTCATTGGGCCCTTGTCAAAGTAGAGTACACCCCAGCGAAGAGGCTTCTAGAGTGAGGACTAGTTTGGAAACCAGGTCGTTATCTAGCAGGGACCATGGGACTGGGTAGGTGGGGGAGGGGAGGGGGATGAAGTAGCTTTCGTGTAGTCCTCCCTGTGCTTGAGGCCCAAGGGGGCTGCCATAGGTGGTCTCGGCCAAGCCGGCAGCCTGGGGCTGAGTCTCCTCGGCAGGTTGGTCAGGTCTCTGCTCTCCAGGAGCCCTGCGCCCCCAGCACTTGCCATGAAGCTGGTAGAAATGCTGGTTGTAGGAGACTCAGGGTTTGGAAGCCACAAGTGTCCTCAGTCCTGGGGTTTTCCTGGCCACTGCTCTGCCTAGGGGGGGTGGGCTCCCAGGCTGCCAGGGTGTTCTTGTCAGGCAGGCTTGGTCTCACACTGGCTGGGAGGGGGCACCCAGGGGGCCCTAGAACCCACAATTCTAGGTCACCTCCTGCAGCATCCAGAAGCGGAGAGGTATTTATAGCAGCCAGTGGCCACCAAGAGTGGCGAAGGCAGCAGGAGCTGCAGCATAGGCCGCCCCCTCAGGGCCCCCAGCCCCCACCGACTCCCTGTCCACCACTCCCTGCCCAGAGCCTGTCTGGGGCCAGTAGCCAAGTGCTGGCCTGCGGAGATAGCAGGTGCCATCACACTGCTTCCCCGAGCCCTGGAGGGGACCAGGTGCCTCTTTCTGCCTGGCAGGTGCCTCTGCCTCAGCCGGCCTGGCCAGGACCTCGTCTGTCTCCTCAGCCCCTGGCGGGCATCCTGCTAGCACTCGGTGCCCTGGCCTCCTGCTCTCTCGATGGCGCTGTCTGCGCTTGTTGAAAGGTTCGCTCCCTGGAGTCACCAGCAGCCTCACTGACCTCCCTGGCGTCCGTAGGGGTGAACGAAAAGCCTGCCTCACACCTGCTACTGGCGGGTACTTGTTGGGACCACAGGCACCTGACCAGGGCTGATGGGAGGAGGTCCCGCCAAATGCCTGTTACCTCCCTGGAGTGCCACTTGGGCTAGAGGGCAGCATCCCAGCCTGTGGTCGCCAGGGCTGTGCCGGGCATGTAGCCTCAGCTCCACCTTCTGCCATACCCAGGGAACAGTCTAGGAAGAAGTGACAGTATGACAAGACTGGGGCCCCCAGCCATGATGGGGAGGCATCTGGAAAGGAAAATGACATCAAACTCGGTCTGAGGCCAAGCCTTTACCTACCCAGATGTAAAATGGGTCCCTCGGCCCAGTCTAGGCAGGAACAGGCAGAAGGATGATGTCCATCAGATGTCCGATGGCATTGCCCCCCTCGTGGAGGCCTGGGCTCCCCTCCTGGCTCTCCCCCATTTCCAGTCTCTGCTCTCAGACCTTCCAGGCCCAATCCTCCCCCACTTCTGGCTGGGAAGGAAGCCGGGGGAGGCCGAGTCTTCTCAGGAGCCTCCACGTAACAAAGATGAGGCAGGTGCACCAGGAGTGTGCAGGAGAGTGGGTTGACCAGCTAGGGCTAGGGTTGAAGGCCATGTGGGGATGGGTCCCAGCTTCACCAGGAGGAGCTGCTGAAGGGAGTGGGACATCTGGAGAGGAGGAAGCCCAGCTGGGGCATCGGTGAGCAGGTGGGAGGTGCGGGTGGGAGCAGGAGGTGGGCTGGCCCGCTGGTAGGGACCGAGAGCAGGGGGCAGCATGGGTGGAGAGCTCTGCAGCTAATGGGCAGGAGTTTTAATTGTATTCGAAGAGCATTAGGAGCATCATATGCTTTTGAGGGGGGCATTTATTTACTTAAAGATTTAAAGTCTATGTACATGGAGCTGATGCTGCTCAGCAGCCCTCTGCGCTGGACCCTGCTCTCAGCGCTTGATAACTAGGAACTTACTCTGTCCTCACAATGGCCCCATGAGGGAGGCGCCGCTGTCACTGTCCCATCTGACTGTCACTGTTCCGTCTGACAGACAAGGAAGCAGTGGTTGACTCGCCCTCAGAAGTGGCCTCTGTGCTGTACTTGGAAGGTTGTGGCATCTGAGTGAACAGGGGCACAAGGACAAAAGCTGGGCCTGCACTGTCCTCACCTGGTGGCAGTGGGCCGCTGAGCCCCCGCCCCTTCTGGGAGGCCCGTGGCTACCTGTGCCTGGGTCCAGCTTGGCCATGTCCAGGGAGGGAGCGGGACAGTGTGAGTGACAGGAGAGTCAACCACAGGCCTGGTCCTCGAGTTCCTGATGATGTTTTCTGTGAAGCTCTTTGTCCTTGTGACTCAGGCCAGAAGATGCATATGACGGTTGAACTAGCTTGGGCTCCTGCCTGGAGCCCCAGGGGCCTTTCCTCAGTCAACCTGAGCCAAAACAGCAAGTGGAATTCTAAAAGTCAAGGCCAGAATGGACCTGAGAGGTCATCCTGTCCAGTGCCTCTCCAACATTTTTAAGTTTTGAGACAGTTTAGTTCGAACACGATGTCTCAAGCGTGAACATTGCATTGAGCCCCAAGTGGAAGACAGCCAAAAGCTGCTTCCTCCTGCCAGCCTAGCTACAACCACCTCCCCTCACCTGGGGGTGCCTGAGGGTCCCAGAAACCCCCTTTGAGGTGCACTGATGTCTTCAAAGCACTGAGTCACTGGGCACAGGCGAGGAGAGGGCCATAGTGGGTGGGGCCTGGGCGCCCACGTTCCCCCCACCCACCCGTGCTCCTTGGGGCAGAGGATGTTAGTCCTTCCTGCTACATATGGGAACTCTGCAGACCTCCTCCCCTGGGAAAGAGCTCCTGTTACAAAGTCACTCGATCCCCACCTGGTTCTGCGATGCCCAGGGAATGGTCGGAGTGAAACTCAATAGCCCGAGTGGCGGGCCTGTGCCCTAGATGGCTGTGCTGCCCAGGGAGGTGGCCCCGCTGTGGGCCCGTGGCCTGTGCAGCCGTCCAGAGTCCAGGAGCGCTTTACCCAGTGCAGGCCTGGCCGGCAGAGGCGTGACGGATGGACCCTGGTGGCTCAGGGTATGCTGGGCATGGGGGCGGGGCCTCCCAGAGGGGAGGTGTCAGGCTAGGTGTGCCCACTTAGCATCCTCATTAACAGCCTCATTAGGAGGCCCCTAATAAAGTGGAAGGTGCTAATTCCTCTAGGAGGTGTTGTTAGCACCTGGGACAGGGAATCTGTTCTGGGGAAGCTCTGAGATGAGGCCAGAGTCCTGCAGATGGACTGCCCGGTGGGGGGCTCCCAACAAGTGGCTGGAGGGAGAGCAGAGGCCCTGGGAGAGGCTTTGGGTGGGGACTGGGGTGGGGGGGGTTAGGATCCTGGACTGGACAGACAAGCGTGAGCAGTGGACCTCTGGCCCTCGGGCATCCAGAGGTTGAGCTGGGAAGGGACTGCCATGACACGCTGAAACGTAGAAATGCAGACAGGTGTGGGGCTTCTGGCAGGTGCGCAGGCGTGGCCTGGGGCCCGAGCTCCCTGATCCGAGCTGACCTGTGGCAAGATGATTCCTGCCTCACTGGCACAGGGCGGGCTCAGCCTGGGCAGGTGGGCGCCTAGGAGAGGACACCGTCCCTGCCTGAGAAGATAGGTCAGGGTGCTGCGCAGGTTGGCCAGGGTGAGGGCAGGGTGGGTCAGCCTGGTCACCAGGGAGAGAGAGCAGGGCCCTTCTGTTTGGGAGCTGACTTAGATGACAGAGAGATTAGTGCCACGGCCACACCTCAGGGGCACTGCCTCTGTGCCGTGAGAAGGAGGTCTGAGCATGCTCAGGAGAGGTGATTGATAAATAGTGACGATGGCCACTGGTCTTTTCTCTGAGCTGAGTGTTCGATGTGCATTATTTCACTCACATCTCACAACTCCCTATGAAGTAGGGCTGTCATTATCCCACTTTGCAGATGAGGAAACTGAGGCTCAGAGAACTGAAGGTCACAACCAGAAGTGATGGACCAACATTCCAACCCAGGGCTGCCCCACCCCAGACCTGAGGGGGGCAGCAGTGAGCTCCTTGGATGGCCTCTGCCTGCAGGTCTAACAGTCCAAGGGAGCAGGTTCCCAGGGAGACAGGAGTAAGGATGTGCTGGAGCATGAGGGGAAGGGAGAAGACCACAGGGACCACACAGAAGGGGCTCAGTCTGAATAGAAACAAGCCTGGGATGGGTGGCCACCCGCCCACCTGCCAATGTCCTCCCCATAGACAGGTGGGATGAAATGGCCCGGGACTTGGAGCCCCAGGGAGTCGGGCAGTGGCTGTGAGGAGGCCAGCTGTGCCCCTGACTTTGGGCTGCACCAGGGTACCTCTGTCCCCCTGCAACAGAGTGAGTGTGGGACAAGGGCCCATTCCTAGTTTCAGCAAATAAGCAGTCTCCGAGGAAGAATTCAGGAACAAAACATGGCCTGGTCAGAGCCAGGGAACTCCTCCTGCTGTTGGGAACAGGCCCATTCCAGCCCCACTAAGTGAGCCTGGTGGAACCTTCCCATACCCCCGTCCCCCCCTCACCCCCCCCCCGTGGAGAACCAGGGTGGGTCTCTGGGTAGGAGGAGGCCTGCCACCCTCCCGGCCCTCCTCCTTGTTCCCATTAGCCGGCCACCCTCCTGGATCAGCTAGCAGGAAGCGAAAGGCCCCAGCTGATTCCCAGGGACTTGGCCAGTGTCAGTGACAGGGCCAGTGGCAGATGGCAAATTCTGCTTGCTGCAGATGGATGGAAAATGCTTCGTGTGAGAAGAGAAGCTAGAGTGTCCGTGATAAGTGATAAATGGAGCCCTGCGGAGGGCTGGAGGGGCCAGGAGCCCAGACCTGAGCCTCAGGGCCTGGCGCTGCTGCTTACTGGTCAAGTGACCTTGGGCCAGTTACTTAACTTCCCTGGGCCTCGGTTTCCTCATCAATAAAGTGGAGATAAGAATAACTTACCCCATAGGGTTGTTAGAAAGATGATGTTAAAGAAGGTAATATTCACAAGCTGCTTGCTACAGTACCTGCCATGTAGTAAATGCTGGATAAGAGCATTTGTTAAAAAAGAAGCAGGTGACAGAATGATTGCTGGGGCTATTTCTGTGTCCAGCCCAAGTTGGCTGTCAGCATGGCCCCAGTAGTTGGGGCTGCTCCTTCTCATCCTCTCCTCTGAACTCTGTGCTGGGGCCCCAGGTTGCTCTTTTGTGGGCAGGGCCCCCGCCCAGCAAGCACAGTGCTGCTGGAGCCAGAGAGAACACAGCAGAGAGACCTGGCCTTAGAGCCTGACTTGGCCCTCACTCTCGAGGTTATTTAATCTCTCAGAGCCTCAGTTTCCTCATCTGCAACATGGGAACAGCCATAGTCCCCAACAGGGTTGTTGTGAGAGAGACAGAAGGTGCCTCCCCCACCCTTTGAGGTCTTCCTGGCAGGGATTGTGGGGAAGGTGCCTGTGAGTCCAACACCCTGAGGGCAGAGGGAAAATGGGGCAGTAGCGTCCCTCCCCTGCTCCAGCCACCCCAGGCCCACTGCCACAGGCCCAGGGCCTGGGAGCGTGAGGACCTGTCTTGAGCTGAAATCCGGTGCTGGCCCTGGGCAGGCTGGGCTCTGCCTTCTGCTCCCGCACAGCTGATGTGAGAAAAGCGACAGCTTTCGGCCCCTAACTTGGGTTGCACACACCCAGCACAGGCTGGCGGCACATGCGGCCCCCGGCCCACGCGTGCTTTCTCTCTGCTGCCTCCCTCGCCACCTCCCCCCTTCCTGTGCCTTTCAGAGCCCAGCCCCTGTGCGGGTCTGTGGCCCTAGGAAGGAGCGCGTCCTCGGGGAGGAAGGAGCATGTGGCTCTTGTCGGTGTGCCTGTGAACAAGCAGTCGGGCTGACAGCAGATTTGTTCAAGTAACTCATGGAGGCGCGTGAGACCCCAGCTCTGCCTAGTCCTTGCCATGGGGCCTTTGGGCGAGTGCTTCCCCTCTCTGCGCCTCAGTTCCTTCATCGGAGAAGCTGGGGCAGTGCTGCCAGAGGCCTGATGCGGCTGGAATGAGACGACATACCAGGTTCTAGCTCTGTGCTCGCTCCTGGCCACACAGCCCACTCACGCAGCACACATGGCAGGACCCCCCTGGACTCAACTTCCTGCATCTGCAGAATGGGGCCGATACCTACACTCTTCCGCATGGTGTGACAAAGACCCTAAGGGCCTGACTCTTCACTCCCTGAGGGGGTGTTTGAAGCCAGCCTCTGGGTGTAGAAACAGGCATTTAGCTGAATCCTGCTCCACAGAAGCAATGTGTAGTGGTTAAGACACCAGTTCTGAAACTGGGCTGTTCTGGACCTGGGCAGGCTGCTACACCCAACCGGTAAAATGCGGTGACTACAGTGCCAGCCGTGCAGAGCCGTTACAAGGATGATGTGAGCTGTGTCTGCGATGGGCTTAGACATGGCCTAGGGTGTGGTCAGCGACTGACCAGTGCCACAGGAGGAAAAATGACAGGGTCCCCCACCCCGAGCTCCCCCCATCGCCCTGGAGACCCGGAGCGGCCCTGAAGCATTGGGAAATGGTTCTAGCTGGGGTGTGTTGGCCCCTCCTGCTGAGAGAGGTTGACCAACCCTGCAGCTAAGAAGCAGAAGAGCAGGGATTTGACCCCTAATAAGGCCCATGCCTCAGACACCACTGAGGAGAGAGCAGGGACCACCTGCCCTCCCAGCTCGGTGAGAGGGGCCTGCTGGCAAGTCTGCCCCCTAGCCTGCCTCGGGGCTACTGCTCTCCCTGCAGGCTGCCTGGGCCCAGCCTCACAGTGGTTAATCCCCCACTTTGTCAGATGCCCCCCCCACCCCCACCAGACTAGAAAAGCTTCAGCATCCGACACAGAAATTCCTGGAACCCGATAGGACAAGGGGGCTAGCAGGCAGCAGGTGTCTGTCCCTGTCAGCTTTCCTGGGGCACCTTCCAACTTCCAAGCCCTGTGCACAGAACCACGTTGGTTGTGGGAGTGGAGTCCCAGGCCTCCCCTCGGCCTCCAGCAGCGGGGCGCCCTGCAGAGCTGAAAGCGCCCTTGCACGCTCCTCGGTTCCCCTTTCACTCTGGCTACCAGGAAGCTTGGAGTCTGATGGTAGTTTTGGATGCAGGTACTGTGTGCACCTTTATGCCTTGCCCGTGTGCAGTGGAGTCCCCCAACCTTCCAGGTTATTTTACGTAGTTTTTGTTCTGAGGTTTATTGGTTTTTAAATTTATACTCTACCTTTTCATTGTCTCTGGTTCCTACAAGGCCCACACAGCCATTTGTTGTGAATACAAATAAATACTAATGTTCATTAACTAACAGAAAGACGAGTCTCCCATTATCCCAGCTCCTCACTTTTCAGAAGAGGAAACTGAGGCCAGGAGGGATGGTCACTCTCTGTCCTGGGGATACTGCTCTTGGTCCGGGACTGGCAGCTTTAGGGTGTGGCTAGGCCTGGCCTGATCACCAGCCTCAGCAGGCAGTGGTCCAAGGGCCCAGGAAGGGTGGCCATGGGTGTGAGGGGCTCACGTCCTTTGCCAGCCAAGCAATGGGGACCCTGCCTGCTGGAGGGGGAGAGCCAGCCACAGCCGACTCAGAAGCCATATGAGTGCTTGCTGCCTTCTTGCAGAGTGATCCCCAGTGAGGGAGCTCGTGTGCTGGCTTGCAAGACGGTTATGCATGTTTAAGAGCCTGAAAGAGAGGATCTCAGCCCAGGCTCCCTGGGGTGGCACTCTGTGAATGGTGTGTCTCTCGGGGAGTCCGAGTGGGTATGCTGTGAGAAAGGAGAAGGGAGTGGGCTGGCTCAGGGACTCCGGGACACTGTCGGCAGGGAAGTCCGGGAGCCTCTGGGGCCTTTCTGGACCTCCATTACCTCACCTGTAAAAGGGGGTGCAGGGCCCTGTCAGCAGCCCCTTCTAACTGACATTCCTACATTCAGCGAGGACTTTGCATGGCTGCAGGAAGGACCTGTGCCTGCTGCCTGCTCAGCCTCCTGCTCCTTGGAAAGTGTCAGGCCAGAGTCTCTGAGCCTCAATGTCCTCATTCTTCAATAGTAGCAATCAGGAAAAGCCAGCACTTGCTGGGACTTACTTCATGACAGGTGCTGTTGTAACTGTGACTCACTTGGCCCTCACAAGAGTTCTGGAGCTGGTACTGTCCTTAGCCCCAGTTTGGAAGTGAGACTCCAAGACACAGAGATTGACTTGTCCAAGGTCACGCTGCCAGTAAGCACAGAGCAAGGGCTCAGACACAGCCTGTTTGCAGCGCCCGTGGAGTGGGCGTGTTTGCTGTCCTCTGCGTTACTCCTGTGAGAGTGGAAGGTGGTTAGTCCTGGATTGGGACTCAGGAGGTATGCAGCTGACATCACTCATGTCCCTGTGGCCTGGACCTAGCTGTCATCCCTTCAGACTCAATCTCCAGCCCGTCCCTGGGCCCAGATGCCCAAGGCTACCTCCTAGCAGATGGGAAATTTCGTGAGCTGACTGACCTGGAAGCTGGAGGTGGCACTGTTGGGGTCTCTCGCAGCACATCCCCTGTGGGAACCAAGTACTGCTGGCAAGCAAGGTGACCTCCCATGTCCCACACGATCAGACCCTGTGCAGGGTCATCTGGAGGGTGGACGCAGCAGCCTGTGTCCCGCTCCTTGCCCTGGGAACTCTTGGCATGCATTGGCTGGGACCCACTGCTGAGGGCCCCCTTCCCTTAAATGTGCTCCCAGGGCCAAGCAACAAGGGGACCTTGGGGTCAGGGGGTGAGACCCAGCCTGAGTGCTTTAGTCAGCAGCGCCCCCAAGGCCCACAGCCCACCCTGGGTAATGGGGGGCTGTTACCCAGTCGGGATGCAGGTCTGCTCAGCCAGCCCTTTCCCATCAGGTAGAGCCAGCAGTGGGCAGTCACAGATCCCCCTGCCAGCAAGTCTCAGGAGCTCTGTTAATATGACAGCCACCATAAATAAAGTCTTGGGATCTGCCAGGGCCTGTGCAAACCCTCTGGTGACATAGTAGTCAGTTTTCCCTACAGCCTTCTGGGGAGGGGGATGTCATCCCCACTTTGCAGAAGGGGACATGGAGCCCCCGGGGCAGTGAGGACAACCAGAGGAGACTGAGGAAGCACAGGGCGGAAGCACAGGGTGGGGTGGTTCCACAAAAGCCAAGGGTGTGAGCTAAAGGACTCTTATGACAGGAGAGGAGCCCCCTTAACAGGACGTGGGATGCTTCAGGGCGCAGCTGAATGAGGCTGCTCAGAAGGAGAGGGGCAGGGAGGGGGGCAAAGGTGAAGGGCCCGCACAGACTCTCAGCTGAGAAAGGGCAGGGATGGCAGCAAGGAATTGGCAAGTTCTCTGTAGGACAGCGTGCCCAGGGCTACACTGGAGTGAGGGGTTCCAGGATCCCCTGAGGGGGCAGCCCATTCAGCCTGAGAAAGGTGAGGTGGCTGGGGCAATCAGGGAGGGTTTTAAAGAGAAGGTGACTTTTGGCAAGTCTGAAGAGATGAGTAGGGTTTTTTGCCTGGCAGAGGAACTGGGGTGAACGAAGCACAGGGCCTTCCAAAGAGGTGAATACAGGGAGCTGCAAGTTTGGGGGCGGTGGGGAGAGGGAGGTGGGGCAGTGTGAGAAGGGGCTGGCTGAAGGCGGGGTCTGTGCTGGAATCTGTCCCCACAGGCCGGGAGTATTTTCCTGCCCCAGGACTCAGAGAGGGCAAGGCTCCTGTGCAGCATGGCACAGCCTGCCCGCTGGCGACGGAGGCCCTTAGCCACTGCTCAAGGGGCTTGGACTCTACCCTGCAGGCCACAGGGAGCCCTAGAAGGTTTTTAAAGTAGGGAAGAGCATGTGCATTTTTAAGAAGACTTGTATCTTTAGAAGGAGGAACTCCCAGAATCGTTAATACTTAGTGCAGGGAACTGAATCACCATCAGGGAAATTGGGCTTTGTGGGTGGGAAAGAGAGGGGCTCCCTAGGTCACTCAAGTCACCCCATCCTTGGGGGGCTGTTCTGGCATCTCATTCATACTTGCCTAGGCTAGGGGCTCAACCAGTGGTATGGGGAGCCCCAGCTGTGCCCCTGCTCTCCCCCCACTGGAGGGGGTGCCGTGCAGCCCTGGAAGTGCCACTTGTCTGGGGTTGGGCGCAGAGGCTGTGGGCTGCTGGAGGGCACTGTCCCTGCACCCCAGGGAGGAGGACCAGATGGTCCGCAGCAGCCCCAGACCAGGAAACAGCCTCTGCCCTCCCTCCTCCTGAGACATTTCCTCCAGATGAAATCACAATTCCAGCAGGGGAACAGGCCCCCATTGTGAGGAGCTGGGGTCTCAGAGAAAGGACATCTTTCAGGCCCTTAAAAATAGCAGCCCTGAGATTTATGAATTGGCATGGACTGGGTCACCCCAGCCTCCACCCAGCAGCAGCACAGGCCCCACCACCCTCGCCCCAGACCACGGGCTGTCAGTGACCAGCTGGAGAATCTGCTGGCCCCAGGCAGGGGAGGAGCAGAGGCCCAGCAGGGTCCACACACTCCCCCTCTGCCTCAGTGGCCCCCCCACCCAGCCCTGCTAACACCCTGGGACCAGCACTGCCATTTGCCAGCGAGGCGAGTGCATCTGTGGATGGCTTCCCATGTGGTCCTCACCCGGACTTTTAGCAGGTGGGGTAATCGACCGATGAGGAAACAGGCACCACCAGTAAGTCACGTGTCAGTGGGCGGTGGAGCCTGGGCCCCCAGCACTGTGCCTGGGACTCTGCTGCGGTGGGCCAGTCCCGGGCGCAGGCCAGAGGGGCAGGGTGTGGTCCCCAGGCCGGCAACGGACGCCCACCGGGCTCCACATGACCTGGTGGCACCGGCACTGACCACAGCTGCCGGCCTCGGGCTCAGGGGGCAGAGGCTGCCACTGGCGGCACCACCCTGGTGTCTAACAGACCTTAAGCCGTCTCTGAAGGGCCAGGGGCCAGGCCAGCCCGACTGCCCCCACCGGAGAGCAGGGAGGGCAGGGCCGAGTGCACGAGCAGGGCTGCCTATGCTTTCGAAGGGGATGGGGGAATGGTGTGTGTGAGTCCAAGGAGCATTCCAGACTCCAGGGTGGGGGCAAGAGGCGATTGAGAAGGCCCCTCCAAGCCCCCAGAGACATACCTAAGGACAAGATGTTCTAGGCTGCTGGCAGGGGCAGGGTCCTCGCCCACCACCCGCCACCACCTGCCACCAAAGGGCTGGTGCTCCACCCACGCCCGGCCTGACTAGAGCAGGAGGCGGAGCTGTAACACCTGCTGGTTGGGCCCTGGCCCTGTGCTGGGCCCGGGCCTCTCAGTCATTCCTTTTGAATGAGGGGGCCCCTGGGCCCAACCCCACACCCCACCTTAGCCTCCCAGGGCCCTCAGGAGACCAGGAGGGGCTGTGGAAACCTGATGGCCAATCCCCAGCTGTTGGCGGCTCTGTCCTGTCCTGGCCCCGCTGCCCCCCACAGTGTCCCAGCCTCTCCAGCCCCGTCCTTTCTAACCGAAGCTTGTGCTGCTGCCGTGCTGTCAGCCACCTGTCACAGACACGCCCCTGCAGCCCGAGAGGCCCTGCAGCCCCACCCTGGCCACCGGCACGCAGCTCAGGGCTCTCCATCCTTCTCCCTGCTTCCCAGAATCCGGGCTTGGACTCCTCCTTGTAGAGAGTGGGATGATGTCACTTCCTGAGGGTGGGGGGAAGAGTAGGCACGACCCCGGCAGGCTAGCCCGCCAGCCTGCCTGCCAGGCAGCAGCGGCTGGATGAAGTGGTTGCAGCCGGGAGAGGGAGATGGAGACCCGCTGGGCCGGATGTGCCAGCGGCCCCACGCCCCTGGCCCACCCTCAGGGCTGTGCCCAGCAGCTGGGGGAGACTTGCCTGCTTCCTTCCTGAGTGATGCCAGTCTCTGAGGACACTTGTTTTCCCTGGAGCCATCACAGGGAGTGGAGGACTTGCCACCAGCCCCTGGACCCTGTGCCATGTAAGCCCCTGCCAGCCTGGGGCAGCTGTGCACCAGCAGGGCCTCCAGCAGCAGGGTTACTCTGCAGGGCTGCCCTGGAGTCCCTCTCCAGGATCCCTGGACCAGCCCCCTGTGGGAGGCTTTCAGCCTGCTCCAAAACCCTGTTCCCCCGGCTCTAGGGATCAGGGCCCGGATTCCTGGGCACTCGTTTGTCCCTGAGCTTCCCTTGGCTAATTTGAACTCTGTGATTTCAGAGAGTTGGACCCTGGGCAGTAAAGGCTGCTTGGCTCAGGGTAGGCATAGGAGGTAGTGGTTTCGGGGCACAGTGGGGGGGGGGAGTTACCATGCAGGGCTCACCCACTGCCCATCCAGCAGGGCCCCTGGGAGCCTCAGACATGCTTTTGTCCCTGGATCTCAACCATGTCTTTCCCTACCAAGCAGTGTAGCTGAGGTTGGGATTCTGCCTCGTGAATACAAAACTAAGCCATAGAGGGTGCTCCTGGGGTTCTAGCAAAGCGAGAAACTGACTTCCTCCAACAAATATTTACTGAGTACCTACTATGTGCTGGGCACTCCCACCTCCAGGTTTGCCATCCCTTAGCCCACCTGCCCCAAGGCCTTCAGCCTTCTACCTGCTCTGCCTCTCTCCTGCCTGGCACAGGCTCGTACTTGACATGGGAAGCCCCGCCCACCGCAAGGACTGCACGCTCTGGGCCAGGTTTCCTCGTGGACAGGCAGTAATAGAGCTGGGGGCCTCCCTTGATCCAACTCGGGAGGCAGCGGGTGAGCCCAGGCTTCAAGTGGAGCTGAGTAGTTACTGTCAGGATAAGCCCAGGCACAGCTGACCCCAAGGGGAAGGAACCAGTCTTAGGGGCAGGAGAGACCTCAGGAGTAGGGTGATGCCAGGGTCCCGCTGCTGAGGTCTGGTATGTTGGCACCGGGGGTGGAGAGGATGGCGGTGGGTCCTGCCTAAAGATGGGTTCGCACTGCCCAGGGCCTGGAGGCCTGTGGGCTGTCAGGGCTGGGAGAGATGCCTATGCTGCTGAGTGAGCCTGGCCAGAGGATGGTGGCCCAGGTGCCTCAGTGGCCGCAGCAGCCACAGGGTCCTCCGCTGTCTTTTCAGGAGGTGAGCGCCAGGCCCGCTGAGCCTCCGCTGAGCCGCCAGCCATGCCTGGGATCGTGGTGTTCCGGCGGCGCTGGTCTGTGGGCAGCGATGACCTTGTCCTGCCAGCCATCTTCCTCTTCCTCCTGCACACCACCTGGTGAGTCTTGGGGCCATGACACTGGCCTGGATTGGAAGAGAAAGGGCTAGAAGGAGTCTTTCCAGACATCTGTCTGGATCCTGTCATGCTCCCAGCTCCCAAGTTGTATGCTTGAATCATATAACCCCTTAGGCAGCACCCACACGGAGCTGAGGGACCCCAGCTGGCCCCCACCAGACGGAGCCCAGCCCTGGACAGGGCTGCTGCTGTCTCTCAGGGCTGGCAGCGGGGCTCCCCACTCTGCTTCCCTGTCCCTGGTGCCTGTGCCCTCAGAGGCACTGGATGCCGGTGGACAGCGGTTCTGCCCCATTGAGTCCAGGCTGGGTGGGGTTGCGGGAGGGGTGCAGGCTGTGGCCCCTCTCACATGCTGGTCCCCCCAGGTTTGTGATCCTGTCCGTGGTGCTCTTCGGCCTGGTCTACAATCCCCACGAGGCCTGCTCCCTCAACCTGGTGGACCACGGCCGCGGCTACCTGGGCATCTTGCTGAGCTGCATGATCGCCGAGATGGCCATCATCTGGCTGAGCATGCGCGGAGGCATCCTCTACACGGAGCCCCGCGAATCCATGCAGTACGTGCTCTACGTGCGCCTGGGTAAGGGCTGCCGCCGCGGGTGGGGGCGGCTTCGGACCACCCTGCCCGCACCCTCCTCTGTGCTCAGTCATGCAGCCCACGTGCATTGGGACCTGCAATGGGGTCCAGCAGACTCACTGGGCTGAAGCTCTAGACCAGGGACGGGCAGACCTTGGCCCGGACGCCACACCCAGCCCGCTGCCTGTTTTGTAAATAAAGTTTTATTGGGGCCCAGCCACACTCATTCATTCCTGTGCTCCTTGTCTCTGGCTGCGTTTGTGTGACAACAGCAGAGCTGAGTAGCTGCGACAGAGAATGTGACCTGCAAAGTTTGACATATTTACTCTCTGGCCTTTACAGAAAAAGTTCACCGCCCCTGTTCTAGGCTGTCTTTTCAGCTGCTTTGTGACCCTCCCTGAACAGCCTCCCTTGCCCCCTGTCCCCCGCCCCCCACACAGAGCCCCCAGGGGCCTATTAGTTCCTTGGAGGTCCAGCCTCCACCCTCCCCCAGAGCTTCTCCCCATCCCTAGCGAGCACTCCTTTCCTGCTTCTATGAACCGTGTGAGCCCTTCCCTCACATTGATCTGGGAGGAGCTATTGTTAGTCTCATTTTACAAATGGGGGTCTCTGGGGCCCAGAGAGGTTAAGCTGCTCCCTCAGGGCCACACAGCTCATGTGCAGGCATCAGAGCTGAGGTTTGAACCCAGGCTGTCTGGCTCCGAAGTCTGGCTGCATTGCCACACTGCACTGCCTGTGGAGCTGGGGCTTCCAAGGCTGCCCCAGTGCCTGCCCCCAACCCCCACCTCAGTCCTGGGCTGAGGGTGCCTGGAGCAGCTGCTGCAGCACCTCCCTCCTCCTGCCTCTCCTCCTCCCTCCTCCTGCCTCAAGTGCCAGAGGCCTCCCTGATGTGAGCACTCTCCTGTCTAATTCTTATGCAGCAATGTCTCACACAGACATCGCCACCCATTTTACAGATGAGGAAGCAGAGGCTCAGAGACATTAGGTAACTTGCCTAAGATATGTCTGATTCCAGAGTTCATGGTTATAACCCTAAAATCCCAAAAGAACAGGGAACCGCCTCTTCACCATCCCTCTTTCCAGTCACCTCCTCTGGGAGTGTTGGGGCCAAGGGCACATTGCAACAGGACAGAGTTGGCAGGAGAGCTGCACTCCCCAGGCCCTTTCCTCCATGAGGCCTGGGGGTGGGGAGCGGCAGGGGTCTGGTGCCCCTTCTGCCAAGCTGGCCGAGGCCCTGCGGTAGAAGGGGCCAGGCTGAGGTTCCAGGGCCCTTCCCTATGGGCAGAGGGTGGCCGTCCTTCAGCCAGGGCCCTGCTGTCCTCACAGCCATCCTGGTGATCGAGTTCATCTATGCCATCGTGGGCATCGTCTGGCTCACCCAGTACTACACCTCCTGCAACGACCTCACTGCCAAGAACGTCACCCTTGGTATGTCAGCCAGCTGTGGGGGTGCAGGGACAGGGCAGGAGAGGAGCCCGAGCACCACCACAGGGAAGCGATTTCTGGAAGGGACTGTGGGTTCCCCCATGTGGGACCCCAGTCTGGGGGTGCAGTAGCAGGCACAGAGCTGCCTGGGGCAACAGTTGAGGGCCCCTCAGCATCTCGTTGGAAACCTAGAGTCACCTGCTCTGTTCCAGGGTGGGCCTTGGGGTCACGGCCCAGAAGGGGATGGCCACATGGCCGGAGCCTGGAGCCAGGGCTTCTGAGCCTTGTTGGGAGCCGGCAGCAGTTGGGGGCAGGGAACTGGTGAGCTGGGAGGTGTCCCCAGCAGCACCTCTACCTCTTGTTTCCTACTGCTGCCCCTGCAGGAATGGTCGTCTGCAACTGGGTGGTCATCCTCAGCGTTTGCATCACCGTCCTCTGTGTCTTCGACCCCACGGGCCGCACCTTCGTCAAGCTGAGAGCCACCAAGAGGAGGCAGCGCAACCTTCGGACCTACAACCTACGGTCAGTTGGCCAGGCAGTGGGCAGTCCCCTCATGGGATTTGCTGACAGGTGGGCAAGGCTGGCTCCGTGCCTCCCAAACTGCATTGCAACCTGCATGAGCCACAGGCTTGGCCCAAGGCTTAGCCTGTCCCCGCCTCAGTTTCCTCGTCTATAAAGTAGAATAATGGTAGTTCCTGCCTCACACTGCTGTTCGGAGATTTGGAGTAGATAATACCTGCCAAGTGGTCAACACAGCGCTCACAGTGGTTTGCACTCAGTAAATGGTGGCCATTGTCCTCATCTTCAATGCCAATAACCACGGCAGTGCTAGCAGGCGGCACGGGCAAGCCGAGCCAATCATATATGTTAACTAACAGTATCTCCATGGGGTAGCTGTTACCATCATCCTCCCTGCAGACGAAGATACTGGGCTGCAGAGAGGCTATGTGACTGGCCTGGGTGACTCAGCTGCTACGTGATGGTGCTGGAACCAAGCCTAGGCAGGCTGGCCTGGGAGCCCATGCTCTTAACCACTGACTAGCCTGCCTCTAGGGTTAAGGGGACTGGAGGAGGTTATCCAAGGGAGGCTTCTTGGAGGGGTAGGTTTTCCCCGGTGTTTTGAAGAATGGGGAAGGCTGAGCCATGGCAGAGAGAATGAGGGAGGGCACCCAGGGTCACAGCAGTTCTTGTTTATTGAAAGAAAAAGAGAGGGGGTTTCCAGGATGGGCCGCAGTCAGCCCTGTTCATCGAGCTTGTGCTGAGAGTCAGTCTCTGCCCTTTCCACCGCCAGCCCTCCCGCCAGCCCTGGTGCGGCCGTCAGTCCTGCTCTGTGGATAGGAGTCGGAACCCCAGGGAGGCCCCGGGTCATGCTGGTGGAGCAGGGAACTGGCTTTACATGTGCAGCGCGGGGCAGCGGGGTCAGAAGCCCTCAGCCAGGGGGGTGGGCTGCCCAGGCCCCCAGGCCCAGCTGGCACCTCCCCACTCCACCCTCCGCCCTCCACGTCAGCTCAGCACTGCAGCCAGAGCCACACCCCGGCCTGGGCTGGCCACCTCCCAGCCCAGAATGCCAGTTCTCAGGGCCAAGGCTCCAGAGCCGTTTTTGCTCCCCGGGTGGCCGGCCACCACCCCTGTCCCACTTTGCTCACTCTGAGCACACACCCCCACCCGACCTAGTTTCTGGGCCCCTGGGGCCCTGGAAGAAAATCTCCCCTCTCTGACTCTGGGTAATTGCCTTTGGGACCCAGGGCAGCCAACGCCTTTGCAGCGGGGCGGGGGGTTGGCAGTGGCTGTCACTGTAATGGGAACGTCTTCCTGCGACCTCTGGGCCCTGTGCTGGTGAGCGAGAGGCCTCGGAGCTCACAGGTCCCATCTAGCTGCAGTTTCTGCAGCACTCGGGTCGGGCCCAGGAGGGCTGACCAGGCCGTGGCCCGGTCAGCACGGCCACCTCTTGGGCTGTTCTCCACTCACCCTCCCTGCGCTCGGAAACCATCAGTTTTTCTAACCAGGACACTTGCAAGCCCGCTGGCCTTTCATCCACTTCCAGGCTCAGGGATGCGCACAAGGCCTGCTGTGCCTTGCTGACAGGTTAATTTAGTTTCTGGAAATCAGGAAGCTATCTGAGTCCTTGGCCCTTTCTCCTTCTAGTGACAACTGGTGGGAGTTGGGAGATGGGTTATTTCCAGCATTCTTCCCTGGGAGCCTTGACCTTGGGTCTTTGCAGAAGGAGTATCTGTCCTCCCTTCCCTTTAGTGAGTCCCGGGGCAGAGGGTTGCTGGTCCGTGAACTTTTTCTGTCTGGATTTAGTATATCTTACCCTGTATTGGTCTCTGCAGCCTAACTTAATGCATTAGGCCAAACCTGTCACCATCGCCATCTGCCCCCTGGTGGACACAAAGAGTACTGCAGTACAGTGTACAATCAGCACTTCCATCAAGCAGGAAACAGCAGGAAATTCTCTTTGAACCTCTGAAAAACCCGTTAGGTTAGAAAGGATTTAAAAAATGGTACTCTGGGAGCCCAGCTTGGCCAGCATGCTTTCCCTTTCTCAAGCCTCTGGCAGGTGGGACATTGGTTTAGAATGCGTCTGGCAGGTCCCAGAAACAGCACTTCCTATGCACACTTTCCTCCCCCTCCTGTAGCTCTGGAAGGCCCTATGGCTTCCCCTGGCTTTGTGGGAACAGGGTTGGGAGCAAGAAGTGGCCTTTGCCACAGAGAAGAGTGCAGGGGCTCGGGAGGGAGGGCCCAGCCTGTCACTTCTGATGGACACTAAGTGCCTGGCATGCACTCAGGGTTGCCATGCCCTACCCCCACCGACCGCCTGGCATCAGGCTCTGACAGGGCCAGCAGGAGGGCACATGTCACAGAAGCACACCAGTCCCTTCTTGCTCAGTCTGGAAATGTCCGTTTTCAATATTGGGCCTGTCATCATCATCCTGAAAACACACCGGCTTCTGAGAACCTGACCAAGGAAGGGCCTCCATAGGGCCTGGCCCGCCCACCGCTCTGCCTTTGGGTGCAGACTCTTGGATACCTGACTCCCCACCTGAACAGCCAGACTCAGGGGGCTAAGGGCAGGGTTGGGCATGTCCAGGGCCAGCCGTGCAGATGAAGGCTGGGGGCCCTGTCCCCTCTAAGGTAACAGGTCCAAGGAACCGGGAAACCCAGAGCCTCATCAGCCTTACACCTCCCCCATGTGTGGAGAGGGTGACCATCTGAAGTCCTTCTGAGCGGGAGCAGCTCTGTGCAACAGGTTTGGGCTGCCAACTCCAGAGCCCCCAAGGCAGGCTGGTGTTCAGTCTGCAAAAGCTGGGTGCCCGGGCCATCGGCACACCAGCTTAGGCCAGCAGGACTCCCCTCAGGAGCAGCCAGATCACAGGCCACCCTACTTTGGCTGGGCCCAGAAACTCTGAGGGAGTCCTTTTGTGGGGTCCTGGGAATAGGCCACCCTGTTTGCATAATGACCGGGCACCAGCTCTACAGTCCAGCCCTGTGACCTCACATGTGCCAACCCCCTCCTTGCAGGCACCGGTTAGAGGAGGGTCAAGCCACCAGCTGGTCACGCCGGCTCAAAGTGTTCCTCTGCTGCACCCGGACCAAGGACTCGCAGTCAGTAAGTGCCAGGAGGTTGCGTCCCCAGGGCTCGTGTCCTGCTGTCCATGCCTCAGGAGCCTTGGCTCATTGGCAGAGCTGGGTGGGCCTGGCTGGGGGAAGGCAGCTGGGTTCTGAGCAGGAGCCAGGTGACAGCCTGTGCGTATACAAGCCCCCCCCCCACCCGCATATATGAGCCCCCTCCTGCATGTGAAACAGCTGACCTCTTGCTTCATCAAGGGAACAGAAATATTTGAAGGTTTTTTACTGACCACTCCCCACCTTGGAACTCAGAGTCTAGTTTAAAGGAGACACTCAAAAATTGGGGCAACCTGAAGACAAAGAAAAGCAGCGTATCACCAGCTGCAATCAGCTGGAAGTCCACTGCAGCTACAAAGTGCTAAGTGCAGCCCTGGGCACGCAGCCGGCCTCCTCTCCCGGTGCTCCAAGGAGCACCTGGTCTTGTCGATGGCAAGGAGCTACAGAAGGGGATGGGGAGGCAGGGCCCTTGGGGGCCTCAGGCAGAGCTCTCGGTGCTCACAGGGCCCTTGGAGATCATCTACTCCAGCCCTTCATTTTGCAGATTGGGCAGAGAAGTGGACCCAGAGAAGCGGAGTGTCCCACAGCTAGTTAGTGGCAGAGCCAGTGAGGTCAACTGAGCATGCTCCTCCCTGAGCATGGAAGCCATCAGAAGCCTCAAGTGGCTCTTCCCCACCAGCAGCCCCCGGTGAGCTGTAGAGTGAATATTCAAGTATAAGAAAGCGCCCCTTCCAAGTTTCCCTGGTGGGTGGGAAACACCTCCACCTAGGGATCTGGGTGTCATGGCCCAGGGCCTGGTTCACAGGCCATGTGGAGGGCAGGAAGCTGTCCCCTGGCAGACGGGGGCTAGGCCTGCCAGGGCCCAAGAAGGGTACATGGCAGAGTCCGGGCTGGTGTTGAAGTCTGGTGAGAAAGGAGAACACCACAGTGGGGCAAGGGGGGAGAGAAGGGGTCAGGTCCAGCCCAGAGTACATTTTCTTCAGCCTTTGTTGTGTTCCTTAACAACTTGAATTGGATGCCAACATTTAAACATCAACTTCTGTGTGTTTGGATCGGGCAGCTTGGGCCTCTCGCAGGGCCGCACAGCTGGGGCCGAGCCACAGCTGGCTCCATTTGGCTCCTTAGGCATTTGAGTTTGCAACCCTTTGTTTTTCTTTCTGTGCGAGGGCCAGACACTCAAGGGTGGAACCCAGCGACACAGAACCAGTTGCCATAAGTTTTTTCCTAGCACAGCCTCTCCAAACAGGTTAAGGGCAAAGCTCCAAACTGCAGCTTGGTGTGAGGCAGAAAGGACTTAGGGCCCGTGGACCAGCAGGGCTGTCCCGAGGACAGGGTTTGCCAGGAAGCCAGAGGGGCCCCTGGCCTAGCACTACACCCTGCTCCAGGCACATGGTGGGGTCCCTGAGCCTGCAGCCCTGGGCAGGGGCTGGGAAGAAACTCAGAGGTGGGAGGAAGCAGGCAGGAGCTTAGTTTTGGCTTCTCTGCTAGAGAGAAAGGCCGGAGAAGAAACCAGCAGGCTGTGCAGGCCTTGATTCCTAGTGTGTGGGGAAAGAGCAGGAAATGGCTCCAGTTGGCATCTGTGCGTGCTAGACGGTGAGTGCCCTAGGAGCTCCGAGTACAGAGGAGGGCCGGGAGGTGGTGAGGGAGAAGGGTCAGGTCTGTGGGGCCCAGAGCGAGGCCCTCAGGCTTGCACTGCAGAGGGCTGCACGGGGTCGATGCCATGAGGTGCCAGGGTGAACCTGTGCAGGGGCCCAAGCAGACACCCAGGCCCAGGGGATTCACTCCTGGTCTCTTATTCTCTCTCCTGCTGCCGCCCCTGCCCCCTGCTTCCCTGGACCTCATAGGATGCCTACTCAGAAATCGCCTACCTCTTTGCTGAGTTTTTCCGGGACCTGGACATTGTGCCATCTGACATCATTGCTGGCCTGGTACTGCTTCGGCAGCGACAGCGGGCCAAGCGCAACGCTGTGCTGGACGAGGTGAGTGCCCGGCCCCTCTCCAGGTGCTGCCCGGTACCACCTTCCCTCTCCCTGGCCTCTCCCTGCTGCCCCTGCTGCTGCTGCTGCACCTGGCACCTGAGTTTACACATCTCTTGGGCCCTGGAAGTCACCCTCTGATGCTCACCCCCCCCCATCTCCAGCTCACTCCTGCAGCCACCACTCATGGCTCTGGCTTGAGCCACCCACCTCTGTTGGGCCACGTGTGGCTACTTCCCAGCCAAGCTGCCACAAGGGACTTCTGAGCATAGGGGCTAATGCATGATGCAACTCGGGCCTCAGTCTGTGCCCTCGCCTCTCCATCCTGCCCACCCCACCCCCCACAACACACCAGTCCCAGCCAGGGTCTCCCAGCATGTCCTGTAAAATGTGTCCCCCTGGCCTGGCCTAGGAATAATATGTCCCCAGTAAAGGTTGGGGATGGCACTTTGAGTGGA
This sequence comes from Anoura caudifer, assembly GCA_004027475.1. NCBI lineage: Eukaryota > Metazoa > Chordata > Mammalia > Chiroptera > Phyllostomidae > Anoura > Anoura caudifer. Next base: position 550,999 of record PVKU01000119.1, read on the forward strand.
AGGGAAGCAACTAGCAATATGATGAGACCCCAGCTTTTGGGAAACTGGCTGGGTCACAGAAGAGCTGGACACCACACAGCCCTCGGACTCCCAAAGTCCCCAGGAAGCAGACAGAGCACAGGGCAGGGCACCCAGACCCCTTCCTCAGCATGCAGCTGGCCTGGGGCAGCCACCTGCACACACCTGTTTCACAGGCCAACAATGACATCTTGGCCTTCCTGTCTGGGATGCCGGTGACCAGAAATACCAAGTACCTGGACCTCAAGAACTCGGTGAGTCAGAACCACCCCCACCCACCCTGTCCAGTCCCTCATCCCTCTCTCCCTCAACTGGAACGATCCAAGCAAACCACCTGCTCCAGCCAGCCCCTCCTCTTGGCCAGTCCCCCTTCCTCCTGAGAACCGTTCTTGCTGGCTGTACGGAGGAACCCCCTGAATCTGCTTGACCGTGCTCTGGATGTTTGGCCCTGGCCTCTCAGGACTATGAAGTGCTTCCCAGAGTGTGCCACCGCTGTGATTGCTGTCACTGCTGTCATTGCTACTGTCATAAAAGGCAGTGGGATGCAGCACTTTGAGTTCCAGCTTCCAGCAGCAGAGCCTCTTCTCCTGGGCCTTCTGCAGAAACCCGGGCAGCAAGTGTGTGTCAGGGAGAGGGGGACTGTCCAGCGCTGGCTCTGCCTTGGGAGCAAACCAATGGGGTGTGCGTCAGCTCCCACGGTCGCCATGGCCTTGAGCGAGTCCCTGACCCCCTGCGCCTATTCACCTGGTCCCAGGCACACCTTCCACTCAGAGCTCTGGTGGGGAGGAAGTCAGCCCTCCTGAGTCCAGTTCTCAGCATGGTGCCAGCAAACAATGGCACCTGTCAGGATGCTACACCAGAAAGGATTCATCCTTCCATCTGCGCTCCCTGGAAAAGCCTCCGGTTTCCATCTGCCCCCACTCCCCAAAGCAGGGCTTTGTACCCCCTTGTGTGTGGCCGGTGTGCTCAGCCATGGAGGTGGCAGGGATAGGCAGCCAGGCAGGCAGCTGAGCTTCTAGGTGCTGGGTCCCCGCCTGCCACAGGCAGTAGCTACCACGCCCCACCCTGCAGCCAGGAGCTCTGACACTCAGAGAGGATTAGGACCTTCTCCAGCTCATTCCTGAGCTGCAGATGAGTGGCCCAGGCTGGGCCCCACCGCTCAGGGCTCTGATTAAGGCCATACCTCGTCCACCTCACAGGATGACTAATCACCGTCTTTAACCTGTACGAAGTGGCTAATGCCCTCCCAGTGCAGGAGTGCTCCGGTCCCTGGGGGACAGGGGCACTGACCAGAGCTTCACTTTGCTGGGACACCCTTGCCTTTTCCTCCCTCCAGCCCTTCAGGCTGGTAACCACAGCCCCTGGCCTCAGACACTGGGTTTCCAGCTGGCGGCTTTCTCCAGAGAGTTCCAGATCTGCCCAGACACCCCTTTCAAGCCAGTGACTCAGTGTATTGATCCAGAGAGTCAGTGACCAGGGTGTCCACGTCCAGGGCCAGTCCCTGGCTCAAGGCCTGGACACCCCTAGCCAGAGGGCCTGGGCCTCATTGCAGAGGTGGGGGAGGGGGCAGGATGATCGCTCACCCCTCCCCTTCTCTTCCCTTATTGGGAAACTGGGCAAGGAAATCGATCTAGTGCTCTGAGTGTGTTTCTGTCCCCAATCGGTAATTCTGAGATTGGAGCAACAGGACAGGTCTCAGGAGGATGCGCGCCCTGGTTGCAGGGAAGTAATTAGGGAAATGCAATTATCATTTGGAGGGGCGGTTCCTCTTGCAAGACAGGAGGGGGTCTGCAGCCCGTGGGGAGCTTGTGGGCCCTGAGGCTGCAGGTGCCAAGGTCAGGAGGTGACCGCCTGCTGCCTCCTGCCTTCCAGCAAGAGATGCTCCGCTACAAGGAGGTCTGCTACTACATGCTGTTCGCGCTGGCTGCCTACGGCTGGCCCATGTACCTGATGCGGAAGCCTGCCTGTGGCCTCTGCCAGCTGGCGAGGTCCTGCTCGTGAGTACCGCCCCCCTGCCCACTGGCCTGTGAGTGTGGAGGGGCTGAGGTCGAGAAGCTCAGTCCTGAGGGAGGTTCTCCCTTCTCCTAAGCAGGCTGCTTCTGTGCCCTGGTCTGCCTCCCCACGAGGCCTGTGCTGCTTGTCTCTGCACCGTCTCTAGGCTTCGGCCTCCCTGGTGCTGCATTAGCCCTGGGTGGGGAAGGGCGCAGGACCACGCAGCTCCAGGTTTGCATCTGGACTTTGTCACTCGCCGCCTTGAGCAGCCCTGCCCCCCTCTGCCAGCCTCAGTTTGTCTGCCAAGTGGGGACAGTGGTGCACACCACCTGGCATGGCTTAGATGGGACGCTGCCTGCCTGGCACTGTGGGTTCCTGTCCCCTGCCTAACCTGCCCAACCGCTCCCCTCTGCGCTCACCCTCCCTTCCCCTGCCCCCTTCTCATGCTTTGCCTCTCAGAAAGAAAGGACTTTCCTGGTGGAGAGGCCCATTCCCCAGTGGCCTCTGGAAAGGCCCTTCAGTGGAAGGCTCTACCAAGGGGCTAGCATGCCCTCAACCCCGACCTGCCTGCGGTGGGGCGCTGCCCTCAGTTGGCAGCATAGCCTGGCTGACTTCGGCTTTCCCTAGTGGGCCAGAGGAGCGCACAGCTGCAGGAGGGCCCTTCCCTGTGCCAGCTGTCTCTGCGGTCAGCCCCAGCCAGGCAGAAGGAGGACAGCTCCCTGGCTCCCTGTTCCAGAAAGGCTGGCATGCTGGGCAGGCAGCTTCTGTCTGCAATACCCCTGCTCTCAGGACCTTGTTTTCACCATCCCCCCAGCAAAGACAGAATACCCTGAGCACCCCATGCCTCAGCCCCCGCACCGCTGGTGCACCTCCTGGCATCCTTGGGAGTGCCCGCTGAAGCTGAGAGCTTCTCAAGATGAGCACTAGCCCAGGAGGCCCCTGACTGGGGCTCCAACAGGCCCTGCCCCACTGTTCAGGGGCAGGATGGGGACATCATTTGTATGGCAGTGTTTGTCCTGCCTGCCCACAGGCCGTCTCAGAAGCCAGGGAGCCCCTGGCAGGCCAGGCACGAGGCACTCCACAGACAAGAGGCGTGTTGGCGCTGGTAGCAGTTCCTCACTGCTACCAGAGAGGGTCTTCAGATCCAGCACTGACGGGAGGAAGGCAGGCTGCCCACCTGCCTCGGGCGCAGGCCCTCCACCTGGCAGCATTTCTCCCATTCTCCCATGTCCCACGTCCCACGAGGAGCATGGCAGGCCAGGCCTGCCCGTGGCCTTGGCCCCTTCTCCCCTTGCCAGGAGTGCCAGCCTCCAGGCTGCGGGCCCTTCTGCTCAGCAGTGCCCCTGGCCCCCGTCACTGACCCAGAGGCAGCCTCCCACTGGACGGAGGGAGAGCCACGATCAACTGAGTACCCATTGTATGCTGGGCCCTGTTGGCATCTTGGGCCTTCCGTGTCACACTCGCCTTGGGAAGTAGCCATCAGCACCTACTCCTACAGAGGAAACTGGGCTTTGGACAGCCTAGGGCCCTTCAGGCCCTCGCTGCCGGGAAGGGACATTCCAGAGCAAGGACTCAAGTCCAGGCCTGTTTCCCAAGACCGCGGTGTGGGGACCACATTTCAGTGCGAGAGGAGGCGCTGAGGTTGGAGAGAGCAGACAGCTGCCTGAGAAGCAGGAGCCTGGCCCCCGGACTCAGGCCCCCAGACCTGCTGGGCCTGGCGTGGGGCATGGGGACTCTCTCGGCATGCACTGAGGTGGTCCCCCAGGGGCTTCAAGATTTGACTCCACTCTGGGTTTTCTTAGCAAGGCCTCTGCCCTTTAGGAAGTGTGTGACAGCCCCTTGGCTGCTACTCAAGTAAAGACAAACCTCTCATCATCATCAAAATTCAGGGTTTTTCATAAAATCTCAGCTGTCATCTCAGGACAGCTGGCAGGGGCGGGTCAGGTGCTTTCCTAGCTCCTGCCGTCATCTGTTGGGCGCTGGCTCCCTCTGGTGGCGGGAGGAGCAACTGCACTCCTTGCTGGGGGCCCAGCTCAGCTGCCCACATCCATTCATTTGGGGGAAGCCTAATAGGTGCCTGGCACTGTTTTGGTTGCTGGAGACGTGACTCTGAAGCAGAGCAAAGCCTACTAAGGCACAGACAGTGCACAGACCAGGAAACAGGGGTGCTTTGGAGAAAGATAAGCTGAGTGTGGGAATGCTGGTGGGGGGCTGGCTATGTTAGGCAAGGTGGCCAGAGGCTGCCACCCCATAACATACATTTCAGCAGATGCCTGCAGGAAGCAAGTCCAGCCACACAGTATCCAGGAGAAGAGTGTTGCAGGCAGAGTGAGCCATGGGTGCAGAGATGCTGAGGCAGGAATTCGGCCAACGTATCTGGAGGGCAAGAAGGCCGTTGGCCAGAGGGGAGTCGGAGGCAACAGGCCAGAGAGCCAGGGCCAGACAGGTCAGGGCCCTCAGCCACTGAGAGCATCAGGCTCTTACAGTGGGCAAAGAGGGCAGCGTTTAAGGTTTTGAGTGTAGCAACATGGCTTGACATATCTTAAAGGGTCATTCTGACTGCCGAGTTGAGAAGGCAGTGGGTGATGTAGACGAGGGAGACCAGGCAGGAGGCCATGGTGACACTCCAAGGCAGAGGTCATGGTGGCCTGGAGCAGGGTTCAGGGGTGGAGTCTGGCTGTGAACCTGAAGGCAGAGCAAGCCGATGTGCTGCCAGCTGGATGTAGGGTTTGGAGTGGGGAGGGGACCAAAGATGTCTCAGAGCCTGGGGCTGAGGGATGAGTGGGCAGGGTGTGGAGGACAGTGGGCAGCACACTTGGGGCCTGGGACCTGGGACCTGGGGAGGCTGAGGTCTTGTGGGTGGTTGGATGGGAGCATCTAGGTGGTCAGTCAGCGCAGAGGTGGTGTTAAACCCTGAGACCTGGTGAGGCCCTGCAGGAATGGGTGGAGCCAGAGGGCAGGGGAGCCCAGCCCAGACCTCTGGGCCTCGGGGAGAGGACTGGTGGAGGAGGCTGCCACCGAGGAAGCATAGTCCAGGAGAGAGGGCACCTCACAGGGGAGGGAGGAGTCCCCAGGTCACAGGTCACGTGCTGCCAGAAGCCCAGGGAGACAAGGGCTGGGAACTGGCTAGTGGAACTTTGTAAGGAGGCTTGGCAGGTGGTAGGGCTGCAAGGGCGGGCTGCAGAGAGGATGGCAGGAAACTGCTCTGCCAGCGGTCCCTGGCGCTCAGCCCCGGCTCCTCCCCGCCCCCAGGTGCTGCCTGTGCCCCGCTCGGCCTCGGTTCGCCCCTGGAGTCACCATCGAGGAGGACAACTGCTGTGGCTGCAACGCCATCGCCATCCGGCGCCACTTCCTGGATGAAAACATGACGGCGGTGGACATCGTCTACACCTCCTGCCATGATGCGGTGAGGGGCCTGGCAGCCTGGGCCAGGCGAGGAGAGCAGACCGGGCTGTGGCACACGGTCAGGAGCCGGCAGCCAAGGGCCTGGGTGCCCAAGCTGTCCCACCGGCAGCGGGAGCCCTTGGCTTTGCTGGCGCAGCTGGCAGCAGCCTGCAGCCCGCCCCCACCTGGGCAAAGCAGAGGTGGGCCCTTCTCCCTACACCCCCTTCAGGGCTAGGAAGTGGACCCAGGGTTGGGGCTCTCTGTCCTCAGCCTTTGTGAGAAGGAGTCAGGGGAGGGAGCAGTGAGGCCCTGGAGAGGGGCAGTCACCTCTCTGGATGCAGCAGGCAAGTGGCAATACCCAGGCAGCCCTGGTCAGAGGCTGGGAGGCAGGGTGGGCTGTGACCTGGGCCAGCAGACTGGCAGGGGCCCAGTGGCTGGTGGAGACAGACTCCTGGCCAGGGAGGACACCTGCTCAGGTCACTTGCCTGAGTCTGGCCCCATCCCAGGGACCTTTGGGCTCACGAGCCACCCTCTTCCTAGGTGTATGAGACCCCCTTCTATGTGGCGGTGGACCATGACAAGAAGAAGGTGGTGATCAGTATTCGGGGAACCCTGTCCCCCAAGGTAAGCTGCCTGTGGCTCCCTGCCCAGCCCTGGGGAACCCCTCCCCGCCCCCAAAGGGGTGCTGCTTCCCTCTTCCTGTCCTCAGCCCCGCCCCTCACCTGCTCCCTCTCTCTACAAGGACGCCCTGACAGACCTGACTGGTGACGCTGAGCGCCTCCCCGTGGAGGGGCACCATGGCACCTGGCTGGGACATAAGGTAGCCACGGCTTTGTGGGCCCCTAGCCTTCTCCCCTGCCAGCACACAGGTGTCCTTTTGGGGTGGGGGCCTCCCTGCTTGCTGGGCTCACTGGTAGAGATTGGTCAGAGGGGTGGAAGGTCCACTGGGCATCCCTGGCTGGGACCCCCACAGCCCTGCCCAGCCTGAACCCTGACCCCGAAGGGCCTGAGGAGGCAGCTGGGAAGAGATGACACTGGTTTCTATTAAACACATAACGCCTCCAGCCTCCATTTTCTCATCTGAGAAATGGGAACAATGTGATAACGTGTGCACCAGCCCCACAGCCAGGTGGTCAGGAGGCCGAGCGGGGATGTGGGCAGGCCCAGGTAGTGAGCTGCTGGCCCCTGAGAGGCCCCGCTCTCTCCCTGGCCCCTCTCCGAGCACCCGCCTCTGTTCCTCCTCACCCAGGGAATGGTCCTCTCAGCTGAGTACATCAAGAAGAAGCTGGAGCAGGAGATGGTCCTGTCCCAGGCCTTCGGGAGAGACCTGGTGAGGTGTTTTCCATGCACCCAGCCCAGTCGGGTTGTTGGGGCACTGGGATTTCGGAAGGTGACCCTGAGTGATTGTAGCCGAGCGTAATCACTGTATAAAGGTCATTCCCAAATACAGACGCAGGGTCTAGGAGGGAGGAAAGCCTCTCCTGGGAAATCAGGGAGGGCTTATCCAAAGCGCTAACCTCTGAGCAAAGTGCTGAAAGAGGAGTCAGTCTGTTAGAAGAGTCTCCCCAAGAAGTTGCTCTCGGGGGGCCTGGCGAGGCTCTCTCACTGCCACAGCAGCCACGCGGCCGGGACATGAGCCTGGGGCCCTGGGAAGACCCCTCGGCCTCGTGGCTCAGTGGGGCTGGGCTCTCAGGCTCCTCTCTGTCCGCAGGGCCGAGGAACCAAACACTACGGCCTGATAGTGGTGGGCCACTCCCTGGGCGCAGGCACCGCCGCCATCCTCTCCTTCCTGCTGCGCCCCCAGTACCCGACCCTCAAGTGTTTTGCCTACTCCCCACCTGGGGGCCTGCTGAGGTAAGTTGCCTGGGCCCTCAGTATCCTCGGGGGCCGGGGGCTGGTCTGGGCAGTCTGGCTTCTGGTCAGCGGGGGCCTGGAAGGGACCTGGTCAGTGGAGGGGATCTCTGTGAAATGCCAGGAGGACCCCAGGCCCACCTCCGGCGAAGCCCTACTGGCAGGAAGGGCTGGGGGAGTGCAGGCAGTGCAGCCCGGCGCCTGCGTGCTGCCTAGGGGACCTTGAGTCTAGAGACCACCCCCACAGTGTGGGAGCAGGGCTGTCCCCCAACCTGAGCACCCTCTCTGCTTCCCTGGCAGTGAGGATGCCATGGAGTACTCCAAGGAGTTCGTGACAGCGGTGGTTCTGGGCAAAGACCTCGTTCCCAGGCGAGTCACTGCACCCTCTCTCCACCGTCCCACCTAGGCTGCTTCTCCCTCCTCAGGGCCTCACCCCGGCTCTTCACCCGGGCTCCTCACCTGGGCTCCTCACCAGGGCTACACAGTTCTCTCACCCTGTCTACCTGAGGGACAGGGACAAGGGACACCAGAGTCACTTTTGTGCCCTCAGGACCCAAGCCTGGCCTCCTCTTCCCTGGCTTGGCTCTGCTGAACTGCAGACCGCCCTCCGCCCACCCTGGGACCTGGACAGCCTGGTCTTCCTGCCCCTGGGCCTGGGCCGGCCCCTGCTGCCCCTCACCCCATACCCCTCCTGGTCCCCAGCCAGGCCAGGCTGACACCCGCCCTGTCTCCTCCCCCAGGATCGGCCTCTCCCAGCTAGAAGGTTTCCGCAGACAGCTCCTGGATGTCCTGCAGCGAAGCACCAAGCCCAAAGTGAGCCCCCTCCCTGCCCTCCTGCCTGGGCACCCTGGCTCTGGGCACCTTATCTGTGCTATGCCCTGCCTGTCCCTTAGCTCAAAGCACAATGACCCTAGCAGCGTGTGGCCAGGCTGGGGTGTGGTTGGTGTCCTGACAACCTCAGGTCATCAGACCCTCAGCATCTCTGAGCTCATCCCACCTGCCCCCTGCCTGTACTTGTACAGGTGGGAAAACTGAGGCCCAAAGGGGGCCAGGGATGTGCTTTTGCTCACGCAACAAGTTGTAACTGAGTCAGTTTCCAGCCAAGGGCTCCTGAGTCCTGGCCCTTACCCCACAGACCTGCCTAAAGTCTACCCTCAAGTCAGTTACCCCACTTTCTCCTAAAGTCAGGAGAAAGCTGCCCCCTAGCTCCAGGCTTCCAGTGTGTGACAGGAAGGCCTCTCCCAGAGCCTGCTGCCGCTGCACCCCAGCACTCGCCTAGGGGAATCGGGGTGCAATTTGTTCTGATTTTCCACCGTGGCCGAGAGGAGAGAGTCAGCCCTTCCTAACCCCTCATCAGGTCTTCGGAGGACACTGGGGGCTCATCCTGAGGCATGCTGGCCTTCAGCAGGCTGGGGTTGGCGGGGTGGGGAATGCTGTGGTGGGTGCCCTGAGGCAGGCAGGAGGGGGCCCGCCCAGACCAGTGGGGCCCTGTGGCCCCAGCCCGTACCCCATTGGCCATGTCAGCCCAGTTTGGCCTCTTCCCAGCCTCGGTGCCCTGATCCTGGGCCAGGTACCAGGTGCCAGGATGGGCCAGGCGGCAAAGTCTTAGCGGACCGTGTCCACCTGGAGGAGCTTGGCTTGAGATGTGGGGCCGTTCCATGGGACCCAGTCCTGGCCCTTGCCAGGCCCAGGAGACAGGTGGCTGGGAACTGACCCCGAGGCAGTCAGGCCTGGAGGGTGCAGCTGGTCTGAACTTGGCCAGCTGTTCTGCCTCTGACGCACTGAACAACCTAGAGCAAGTCTTTCCCCCTTGCTGGGCCTGTTTCTCCATCCACTAGATCAGGGGTCGATGGGTCTTCTGGTGCCTTTCCAGCCCTGAAATCCAACAGCTCCTTCTCCTCTGTCCCTGGGGTCTTTTCAGCCCCCATGGCTGCCACCCAGCTGAGGCCCTGCCTCTTCGGATGGGCAGTGCCCTGCCCTCTGCCCCACGGCCCACCCCAGCTCCTATCTGTCACCTGTGGGCCCTCCCTCTGAGCACCTCTGTCCCCACCCATGCAGCCATCGATGCTCAGCTGACCCCTCCCCCTCTGCCTGCACAGTGGCGAATCATTGTGGGGGCCACTAAATGCATCCCCAAGTCGGAGCTGCCCGAGGAGGTGGAGGTGACTACCCTGGCCAACACACGGCTCTGGACCCACCCCAGCGACCTGACCATCGCCCTGTCAGCCAGCACCCCACTTTACCCACCTGGCCGCATCATCCATGTAGTCCACAACCACCCAGCGGAACAGTGCTGGTAGGTGCTGCCCAGAGCCCGTCAGCCGGGCAGTGGCAGCAGCCAGGGCACTGGGGGGCGGAGGCTAACTGACTGGTGGCCCAGGGAACCCATGGTGGGGTTGCCCCAGCCTGGGCCCTGGAAGCGGAACAAAAGACCATTCCAGAGCAAGACTCCAGGCTCCTATCTTGTCCCTATGTCACCCTCTTCCTGGTGTCCCCAAGGGCATCTCTCCCCACCTGTAGTCCATTTAAAAGTGGATGCCCTGAAGGGGTCACCCTAAGGCCCTGGCCAGCTCACACCTCAGTTGTCACTTGGTATCACCTCTGAGATTAGGTGGCAGACAGCTGTGAACAGGTGGGGAGGGAGTGGGGTCGGGGAAGAGAGAGAAAAGGATGGGTAAATACCTGCTTCCGTCCATGCCCAGGGTGAAGCAGGCATGGCCCAGGCCACATGCATGGAGAAGGCTGTGTAGGGACTATGGCCGAGGCTCAAGGTCAGCCTTTCCAGGCCTCTGTCTGAAGTAAATGTTCCTGGCCAGGCTGGGAGTGGGGTGAGGGTCAGGGTGGGGGCTAAGGGTGAGACAGGAACCGAGAACCAGGGACACCAGCCTGCTGGCCAGGTGGGGCATGGGTCCTCCAAGAGCACCCACTTCTGCTGAGCCCAGGCAAAGAGGAGAGCCAGGGCCTGGGGGTCAAGGCCAGGCTGTCATCCACCCTCCACTTCCCTCTGGCTCCTGTGCCCCCTCAGCTGCTGCGAGCAGGAGGAGCCCACGTACTTTGCCATCTGGGGTGACAACAAGGCCTTCAATGAGGTGATCATCTCCCCGGCCATGCTGCACGAGCACCTCCCCTATGTGGTCATGGAGGGGCTCAACAAGGTGAGACCTGGGCAGCATGTCCGTGCTGCCTCTCTGTCCCCGTGGTGCGGGCCAGGGTGCGGATGCTCGGGGATGTTAACCAGAGCCCCCAGCTGGGATGGGGTGGGGCGTGAGCCCACTTGTGTCCTGGCCTCTGCACCCCGGCCCTGTCCACACTGCCACCTGGCCCTGTGGCGAGCAGGAGTTTCAGATACCCAAGGATCTGTCCCTTGGTCAGGCTGAGCTCAGAGGCCCTGAAAGCCACCTGGCACTTGATGGATGGCCGACATGGCCATCACCTGGCCATAGAAAGGCTGACCTCAGGGAAGGAAAACTCTGACCTGGCCCATCAGTGGGGCAAGGCATGGTCACAGGGCCAGTCGGAGCCTTCCTGGAGGGGAAGGGATATGGCGGGAGGAGAGTAGGACCCAGCTGACCCCATGCAGCTCTTTTTGGCCTGAGATGCCTGGCAGGCTACCCAACCCCCGGATGCGATGGTCACCCTTCCACCTCCACCAGCCTCCCCGTCCTGTCCCCAGGTGCTGGAGAACTACAACAAGGGGAAGACGGCCCTGCTCTCTGCTGCTAAGGTCATGGTGAGCCCCACTGAGGTGGACCTCACTCCTGAGCTCATCTTTCAGCAGCAGCCACTCCCCACAGGACCCCCGGTGCCTGCCGGCCTCGCCCTGGAGCTGCCCACCACCGACCACCAAAACAGCAGCATCAGGTGAGTTCTACCCACCCGGGCCCTAGCCCAGAGGGCATGTGCAGGAGCCAAGAGTGTGATCTTAGAGCACATATGCTTGTGCATGTGTGTGTCCCGTGCATGGACTGAGCCAGTATGTTCACGCAGCTCTGCACACAGGTGCAGGAAAGGGCGGATTTGCCACCTCTGCTCTGGCTCTGTCCCGCCCTGCTCCCACTGCTTCCCAGCCTGCCATTCCTGAAGCCCATGTGGGCCAGTGGGCATCTGAAGATGCGTGGCCCCCCAGTCACACACACGTAGATCCACTTCTAACCGTTGAGACCCAGACAGATGGACACTGTGCGCTTGACTGTACGCATGCACTCATCTACCTGAATGTGTGTGTATCTGCATGGAGGCTCACATGTGCAAACATGTGCCTCACAAGTTGCTCTGAGGGCACACAGCCCCACAAAGCCATACTCAGGCACAGGACACACCAAGACAGAGGTCAACGTATACACACACAAGGACACGCTTGGAAGGGCAGTCCTGAGTGTGGATGAATGAAGGTGCCCAGACCTAGTCACTCAGACACCTGCGGGCCAGCAACATGCAGACAGGTGGGGTGCAGATGTGCTCCCAGACACACACCTCACATTCATACGCACTCTTTGGGGGTGCTCAGGCCCTTAGTGGGAGCCCCTCCTGTCTCTCTGGGACCCTCCTGCCCAGGTCCTGAGCCCAGGGAGGGTGCATGTCTGGCCAAGAAGCTGATGAGGAGGGTGATTCACTGATTTCTGGCCCTCCGTGGGGCACGTGGACATGGCTCCCCACCTTCTGTGCATTTCCTGAGGCAGCTGCATGAGGGAGCCCGAGTCTGTTCTCCTGCTGTAACTGCTGCACCCCTGCCCCCGACCTTCATTCACTCCCTGCATGCAGCCATTGGGCCCTGAGGCTCCAGGGCTCCCCGCCTAGCAGAGGCTGTAATCTGCGGTCGAGGCAGGAGGGGCTCATGTGAGGGAGGAAGGGATGGGGCTCAGGGGGGGTGCACAGAGGGCAGCCAGCCTCTCCAGGGCTGTCTCCCATTGGCACAGGCACAGAGCACCAGTGCAGGCCCCCCAGCAGGGCTTGGGGAGCCCTAGTGTTCCACCAGGGCCTCAGGCCATCGGGGCACCCACCTTGACTGAACCCAGCATCGGTCCTTTTTCTGTCTCGGGTTTTTCTTTTCCAAGTGTCCCTGACCCAAACAGTTCAATGGTCACTGAATGAATTTACCCCTCTACCCCCTCCCCAAGTGTCCTCCAGTCAGGGAGCTGAGGGGTCAGTCTCTGCGCCCCTCCTAAGTCTCACCCCTCCCCGCCCTGCCCTCTGCAGGAGCAAGTCCCAGTCTGAGATGAGCCTGGAGGGCTTCTCGGAGGGCCGGCTGCTGTCCCCAGTGGCCGCAGCCTCGGCAGCCCGCCAGGACCCTGTGGAGCTGCTGCTGCTGTCCACCCAGGAGCGGCTGGCGGCGGAGCTGCAGGCGCGGCGGGCGCCACTGGCCACCATGGAGAGCCTCTCGGACACGGAGTCGCTGTACAGCTTCGACTCACGCCGCTCCTCAGGCTTCCGCAGCATCCGAGGCTCCCCCAGCCTCCATGCCGTGCTGGAGCGTGATGAGGGCCACCTCTTCTACATCGACCCCGCCATCCCGGAGGAAAACCCCTCCCTGAGCTCCCGCACGGAGCTGCTGGCCGCAGACAGCCTGTCCAAGCACTCCCAGGACACTCAGCCCCTGGAGGCGGCCCTGGGTAGCGGGGGCGCCACCCCAGAGCGGCCCCCCAGTGTGGTGGCCAACGAACAGGAGGAAGAGGGGGGTGGCGGGGCAGCCCCCCGCGGAGAGCTGGCACTGCACAATGGGCGCCTGGGGGACTCGCCCAGCCCTCAGGTGCTGGAGTTTGCGGAGTTCATCGACAGCCTCTTCAACCTGGACAGCAAGAGCAGCTCCTTCCAGGACCTCTACTGCATGGTGGTGCCCGAGAGCCCCACCAGCGACTATGCCGAGGGCCCCAAGTCCCCCAGCCAGCAAGAGATCCTGCTCCGCGCCCAGTTCGAGCCCAACCTGGTGCCCAAGCCCCCGCGGCGCTTTGCCGGCTCAGCCGACCCCTCCTCCGGGATCTCGCTGTCACCCTCCTTCCCGCTCAGCTCCTCGGGTGAGCTCATGGACCTAACGCCCACGAGCCTCAGCAGCCAGGAGTGCCTGGCAGTGGACAAAATCCGAACTTCTACCCCCACTGGCCATGGGGCCAGCCCCACCAAGCAGGATGACCTGGTCATTTCGGCACGCTAGCACCCAGGGGCAGCTGCTGGCCAAGGCCTGGGACAGAGCAGGTGTCACCTCAGGCTCCAGGTGGCTGCCCCCAGGGCTGGGCAGCTTGGAGGAGAGGCCCTCTGGGGCCAGTTTAACCTAAGGCATGGGGCACTGCTGCTGAGCAGGGGTCCATATCCCTACCTCAGCTTAGGACCCCCAGAGCCAAGACAGCTGGGATCTGGGCCCTTCAGATAGGGGAGGGGGGAGTGGGGAAGAGCCTGGGGCAGCCTGCCAGCCTGACCACCCCCCAGAGGCATCCTGGCACCCCCTATTCCAGGATAGGCAGTGGGCATACTGACTCCCCTTCACTGCCCTCTGGCTGTTCTCCCAGGACTGAGAGGAAGAGCAGACCCCTCCCCACATACTCTCATCTGTGGTCCAGGCTGGCCTCTGTCCTGGCCACCCCCCAGATCTGGTGCCTGCTGGCCAGCCCCTGGGGTGACCCCCCACCAAGGGGGCCTGCAGTGTTGTGTATGTTTACAGAAGCTGCTTTGCTGGGCTCAGGAAGTGCCCTGGGCTTGCAAGCCCCCCACCCCCAGCCACGTGGTCAGTAGCCCCTCTCTGGGCAGGGCAGGGGCTCAGAGAGCCTGGAGGAGGCTGCTACCAGGACCCCCCCCCTTTCTGCTTGGTGTCCCTCATCTCAACCCCTCTGTCGGTGGGTGCTGGGCACCTGCACCTGCCCATAGCTCCTGGCTCATCTTCCCCCCTGGGGATCCTGGTCACTCAAAGACGGAGGGCACAGGTGTGACCACCCCCGGCTGCAGAGTCAGTGCCCTGGGATGGAAGATGCCCAAATCCCTCTTCCTTCGAGGGCCCTGGGTAACCCCTTCACATCACCTCCACCCATGCCTGGGCAGCCCCAGGCCCTGGGCTCTGACAAACACACCTCCTCTCCCTCAGTCCCCTCCTCACTGGCCTGGGCTCTCCCCTAGGTTTTTCCTCCTTCCAGTCCCCTGTGTTCTTGATGGGACGTGGGGCCAAGAGTGGGGCGTCGTGGCACCTGGCTAGCAATCCCGTGCTCACTGCTGGGGGTGGGGGGGCAGGAGAGTCAGGGCTCTGGGGCGGGCCTGGCCCAGCCTGGGGCCTCCACAGCCCCCACATGAGGGGTTCTCTCCCTGTCAGGTTGGGGGGAAGCAGTGGGGAGGTGGAGACCAGGCCTCTGCCTAGGAGCCGAGGGGGGCGGTCATGCATGCTGGCGTGGGGCGTGTGTGTGCATGTGCATGGGTCTGCGCCGCTCCTGAGGAGGGGCCGCTGGGGCGCCCACCCGGCTGGCCTGCCTGCGTCCCCCTCCCCAGCCTGACAAGGAAATGGCCAATGACCTCGATGTGGCCCCGGGGTCCGCAGGGCAAGCTCAGGTCCGAACATCACCTGTTCTTGTCTCACCTGCCACTCTGACCCCCATTTTGGAAAACATGTATGCCGAGGCGTTGACCATCCGCTTGTGCCTTCGTCTCCTCGGAGGCAAGCTCCCCGCACTCTGGCCCACCCACGGCCTCCCTGGGCCCCCCTGGCCAAGACCCCCGTCTCACAATCACTGGCACCTGCGGCCTACACCCCAACCTCGACCCCACGTACAGCGGGGACCAGCCCCAGACCCCGCCCTGGGACCCCAGCCCACCCTAAGAGGTAGGCACAGAGGCCTGGGAGCTGGGCTCCCTCACTCTGTGACTCACACGCCTCACCAGGCTCCAGACCCTGCCCCTGCCCAGGACCCTGCTGCTGGCTTAGCCGGGGCCCAGCACAGAAGCAGAACAAATCAGTAGCTCTTGGAGTTTAAAAAAGATAAATCATAAATCAGTAATGTTCCAACAAGCAACCCGGCCAGTGGCAGGGAGACTTTCGGCCTAGCCTTTTAATTCCTCCTCTGCCACAGTGGGCCAGAGACCTCTAAGGGGGCGTGGTGCCCATCCATGCCCAGGACTGAGCCATCAGGGACAGACTCCCCAGCCCAAGGCTGTAGCCACCCAGGGTTACAGGCTTGGGGCCGGGGCAGACTTGGACTCAGTCCTGGATGCCCCAGGGTCAGCCCACCCCTAACCTGCCCCCACCTGAAGGGTGGGCCTGCTGCATGCCTGTCCCCTCCTCCCGCCTCACACCTGGGGGGGGTCTGAGCCACCTCCCTCCACCCAGCTCAGCTCAGCTGGACCCCCACTCTGTCCCACAGACCTGCGGCACAGGCTCTCCCGGCAGGGCCTGGGTGGCCTCCATATGCAATCGACAGTGAGCAGCTGGCCCCACAGACACCCAAGCACTCCACGTGCCATTCCCCTATGACGTTTTGTACTTAATGTATGAAAGATCCAAACTAATATTGCTGTAAAAAGGAGAGACAAATTAATATAGCTTATTCTATAAATATATCTGTATATAGAGGTTTCTGTATATTGTATAGAGCTGTGTATAAACTGGATGTAGAAGCACACTGGCTGCCTTGAGTGACTTCTCTTCCCCGCAGGTGGGGAGGGGGGCTTGCCGCTGAGCTCAGTGGCAGAGTGGCAGGAGGGGACATCTGAGCCTGGCTCCTGCTGGTGTCAGAGCCCTGGTCCAGGCCCGCACCTTGAGTGGCAGAGCAACCAGAGGGCTCTGCTGCTGTGAGATGTGTGCCAGGGGTCTTGCTGGCCTCTTTAGGGCCTTGGAAGAGGAGTCTTGTTAGCCCCTTTCTCCTCCCTGAGGGGTCTGGGGCTCAAAGAGCCTAAGTCAGCTGCTCAAGACCAGGCTGGTGTGGCTCAGTGGATTGCACACCAACCTGCAAACTGAAAGGTTGCTGGTTTGATTCCCAGTCAGGGCATGTGCCTGGGTTGCAGGCCAGATCCCCAGTTGGAGGCATGAGAGAGGCAGCTGGTCAATATCTCTCCCTCTCTTTCTCCCTCCCTTCCCATCTCTCTAAAAATAAATAAATAAAATCTAAAAAAAAAAAATCTTTAAGAAAAGACCAGGCTAGTCTGACAGTGCCCACCCACCCCCACAACGACAGCTGGGGCAGGAGAGGAGGACTCCGCTAAACCCTCCCATCGGGGATGCAGGGGCCACGGGAAGTCTTGGAGGGCTTTCCTAGGAGTGTGCAAAATGCCTGGCCAGGCCCAGGGGACTCCACTCAACGGGCTCCAGGACAGTAGGACCCAGGGAGCAGCTGCGGGGCTGGGGTGGGTAGGCACCTGGGCCTCCTGCCAGCCCCACTCCGGGCCTGCCCTCTCCACACACCAGGTGGTGCTGTTCCTCCGCCAGTCCCACCCTGATGGGCAGATCGACCCAGCCAAGCTTTGTCCTAACCTTGACCTTCCCCATTTCCCTACACTGTCCACCCTCCCACCTCCCAGCTGTGGGTCCAGAGTGACCCTACTTGGTGAAGGGTTGGGGAGGGTGATAGAACAGTGCCTGCCTTTACTCAAGGCCTCTCTGGACAGCAGAGGAAACTGAGCCTGGATCAGGGTGAAGACCTGCTGAAGGTCACTCAGGTGGTATTGACTGATCTAGAACCAGAACCCAGACCCCCCAGCCTAGGGTTCTGACCTTCACCCTCACCTAATGGTTTTCAGAGGTTCTTCCCACCTGTAGTATAATAGGACAGGGTAATTAGTGGAGCAGAGATAGAAGCAGCCGATGGTAGAGGGTCTGTGGTGTGCCGAGGTCCCTCAGCCCGGGTGTGGGAGGAGAAGGGCCTCTCATGAGGGCACTCTGCCTCCCAGTGCCCACTCAGGATGCTTGGGTGGTACCTCCGTCTCAGCTGGGAGGAAGGTGGGAGAGAGATTAAGGACCGCCACACCCAGGGATGCCCTCGCCCTAGTCAAGGGTGGCTGTGTCCTGGGCCTCAGTGTCTCCCTGGGTTCCCAGTCACCACCCTTTAGGCTTCCTCAGTAAAATGGGTGGGTGCCAGGGCTGTGGGGGCCCATGGGAGGCCAGGAGTCCCTTGCTAGGGAGGCCTGGCCAGTCAACTGAGCCCCACCCTCCCCTGGGCTTCTCTCCAGCCGGTTAATCATTAACCCTTAAGTCCCCACCTCTCTTTCCCCAGAGGTACCTTCTGTCCTGCCGCCGCCTCCTGGCCGTACTGCTACTTACAGGCCAGCACTGGACGTTGGGAGCTGACCTGGAGCCATAGAAAGTGGCACTTACCGATCACTCCCCTGGCACTTGGCCTACACTGTGAGGCAAGAATAATTGGCTGACCCACAGGTGAGGCTTCTAAGGACCATAGGGCAGGCCTTGGAAAAAGGCTTAGCCAGCCACAGGGGACAACCATGTCTGCTGGGCCTGGGCTGAATCCTTGGTCCCCGCTCATTGTGGCTTGGTGGGGAGGGGATGCACATGAGGACTCCTCTCCATGGATGGGTCTCTCAAGGTCCTGGTGATGCAAAGCTCCCTGGGGTTCCCTCACCAGCCCTAGCCACTGCCCTGCATCCCCCAGACTCTGCCCCAGCCAGGTGACTTGGAGAATGGCAGCCTTAACTCTTGGCTGGGCCGAGAGTCTGGGCCATTTCAGCCCCCTATCCCTTAGCCCAGAGATGAAAATCCCTGGGGACAGTTGCTCAGTGGCCTTCTGGAGTCAGGGGAGATGACAGGGCCTGAACCCCTAACCAGGCCAGGCCCCACAAGACTACTGGGAGGCTCCCTCCTGCCCCCTCTAACTTCAAGGCTACCCAGAGGCTTAATAGTGCAGCCTGAGGAGTTGGGGTGTTGGGGATAAAATGCATGTACACATACCTCCCCCCACCCCCCGCCCCAAGGAAAGGGCAAGGCTCAGCTCATGAGGATGGCCCTCGAGTGATGGACAGTCTGGCACCAGGTGGGACAGGACCGAAAGACCTGTGGGTTGGGGAGGCTTATAAAGAAGCTGGTTTTCCAGTTGGTCCTGGGCAACTCCTAAAATAAATTCATTTTAAAAAATCACATGGTGTAGGTGGGTGTCTACTTTGTCCGCAGGCAAGCCTGACCCTGGGTGGGGGAGAGGCAGAGCAGAGAATAACAATTGTCTCAAGGGAAGCTGCAGAGGGAGAAAAACCTCTGGGGTGTATCAGCTGGAAAAGAATAGGCGCCTCAGTGTGGCCCTCTCCCCCCTCTCAGCCCTGGCCCTGAGGGGGGCGGCGCACACACAGCTGGGGCCTCCAGCAGCATCCCATTCTATATATCTAAGAGCAACAGCTCAAGGCCCCCGGGGCACAAAACCTCATTGTGAGGCACCCGCCAGCCCAGGCACCCCCTCCCCCAGCCCCAGAACTGTCATGGCATTGACCCTCCTCAGAGGGCCCCCACGGCCCTGCTGACTGGGCCACATCTGGGGCTCAGGCACCGGCCACCCCTCCCCCATGGCTGGCCACTGAGGAGGGGGAGGGTGGCCTGGGTGGGAGCAGCTTTGCAGGTTCGCTCTCCAGCCCCACTGGGCAGCCCAGTTTGTCCCCACTCTCCTCCTCTGGGGGCCACTGGCTGGCAGAGCTGGGAGCTCTAGGCTGGCATCCGGATCTGCTCGAGGGTCCTCCCACCCCTCTGCTTGTGTCGAATAGCGGTGAGGTGGGGTGGGTTTTTCCAGCTCTGACTTGCTGGGTCCTGAGAGGCTGTGAGTTGAGCCATTCCGTAGTGAGATGATTCACTGGCCCTGGGATTCCAGAATTCCCTGCTTCCAAGATTTCAGAGGTTGAGGATTTCCAAGTTTGAAAATGCCATTGTCTTTGTCCTGATGCGGTGGCTCAGTTGATCAGGTGTCATCCCACAAAGTGAAAGGTCGCCAGTTCGATTCCCGGGTGCCTACAAAGAGGCAACCAATTGATATTTCTCTCCCTCTTTTTCATCCTCCCTTCCCTTATCTCTAAAAATAAATAAAATCTTTTTTTTTTAAGAAAGAAAATGCTGTTGTCTATTCATTCAGCACATAGTTATTGAGCACCTATTACATGCCAGGTAGTGTGCTTGGTGCTGAAGCTGAAGCAATGACCATGCCAGGAAAATCTCTCTCTAGGGCTTCCTTTCTAGAGTGAGAGGGACAATGACAAGCACTAAATGAAACTCTTTCAGGGGGAAAAGACCTAGGTAGGGACAACCGCTTTAGGGAGGGTGTCAGAGAGGTGACGTGCGAGCTGAGACTGGACTGCTGAGAAGGAACCAGCTATGTGGGGACAAGCATGAGAGACAGATGGACCAGCATGTGCCCAGCAAGTTGAAGTATTGGCACCTAGCATGCTTGGTGGCTGTGACTTAGTAAGCAGTGGAGAGAAAAGTAGCAGCTGAGGTCAGTGGGCCAGACAGAGGCAGATCATACAAAGCTTTGGGAACCAGGACAAGGGGTTTACATGTGATTCCTTTGCTAAAACCTGTGATTTCCATTGAGTGCAAAGTGAAACCACAGGTTTTAGCAAAGTAACAACGTGATGTGATTTACGTTTTTTAAAAAGTGGTTTGGAAGGATTGTAGGGATCAGTGAGGTGGGAGGCTGTGCAGTTGGGCAGGATAGAGAAGAGGAGGTGCTCCAAGGGTGGAGGCAGAGGGATGAGGGGGTGACTCAGCCAGAGGTAAAACCTTCAGGGCTCACTCTACCACCCAGGGAAGCAGTGCATGAGAGGGCAGCTTCTCAGGTCAGCCAGGATCTGGCTGGGAATGCTGGCTTTGACCCCCGATTACCTCAAGGCCCTTAGACCTGTGCTGTCGGATACCATAGCCACACACAACTACTTAAATCCAAACCAATTTAAATAACATGTTAACGTCAGTTTCCCAGTCATTCCAACAGCCCCATTTCAAGGGCTCAGTAGCCACATGTGCATGACACAGGGAACATTTCCATCACCACTGGAAATTATACCCAACAACACTTCCTCACACAGGACACGCTGTCACTGAGCCTCAGTTTCCTCATCTCTAAAACGCACGGAACAGTGTCTCCTTGGTAGGGTACCCCGAGGACTAAATGAGGTAGCCCCTGCAAAGTGCTGCGTGGGCCAGCACATAACAAATATTCACTGAATGCTGGTTATTATTGTTACTGCTGAGATGGGAGTGGGTAAAGGGAGGAAATGGAAGATGTCTCTGAAGTTGGGCTGTGAAAAATGTCAGATTCAGAATCCTGCGATCTTCCCCCTGCCCAAGGGGAGCGCGAGGACTGCACGATGGGGTGTGACCGCTGACCCCAGACCCAGAGACCCCGGCCTAACCGGCACGCCCTTCCCTCCCCACACGGGGCCAGGTGGTCCCGCGACCCCCAGCCCGGGAAGAACCCCTAGCCCCCGCCGCCCGCCGCCCGCGGAGCTGTGCGTCCCGCCCGCCGTGGGGCTGCGGCGCTGGCCGGCCGGCAGGGGGCGCAGAGAGCGGCGGGCGGGGCGCGTGGGGCGGATAGAGGCCGGGTCAGGGCGGCGCTGGGAGCGAGCGAGGCAGCCGGCGGGCTGGACGGCAGCGGGCGCCGAGCCGGGACTGTCGCGCGGGCCGCGCCGGCGATGCCGCGCCCCCGGGCCGGGCTGTAGTGGGGCCGGGACAGAGTGCGCGCTGGGCAAGCCGGACATGGAGGTGGTGGACGAGACGGAGGCGCTCCAGCGCTTCTTCGAAGGTGAGTAACCGCGGGCCGGCGGGGGCGGCCAACTTCTCCCGCTGGGGATCCACCTCTGCCCTCCGCGGGGACTGGGACGCCCTACTGTGCTTTCACCATGCTGGGAATGCCCGGGACGCCTCCTCTAGGTTGGGGCTCTCCTTCAGACTGGCACAAGCCAGCCCGCGGTGCTGGTTCCCAGAGCTGGGAGTCTCCCGCAGGTCACTGCCCACCTCCTTTAAAGTTGGTCTCCCGGCTCCCGGTTCCCCAACACACAACTTCTTTGAAGCTGCATCTCCTTCCATGCTCAGTCCTCCTTCATGCCTCCCAGGACCTGAAATACCCCCTCTACCCCCCCACACACACACACACACAAACTCATTCCCCTAAATTCTGACACCTCCCACACCCAGCACATTTCCCACTTCCAGAGTCTGGAGACCCTCTACTGTAGTTCTCTGGAATCCTACTCAGGCCCCAACCCCCAGCACTCTTGCTGGAATCTTCGCTGTCTCTTAGGCTGGCACCCCACCCCCAGCGGTCCCCCCAGAGGCAGGGATCACAGTCTAGACACCCAGGACCTTGGCGTGTCTTTCTGGTTTGCACCCTCCCCCTGCCCCAGCCTGACATGGGAGCCAGGAACTTCCCATTGGGCTTCCTTGAGACTGGGACCCCGCTAAAGAGTGTAATCCCACCTTCTGCAAGGATGCCCCCTCCCCCAAGGCTGCAATTTCCCTTGAAGCAGTTACCCCTCCCCTCAGTAGGCTGGATCCCTCCACCTCCACCCCCTACCCACGAAAGCCCTCCTTGGGTGGGAGCCTCCTTGAAGTTGGCATCCCAGCTACCTCCAAACGGAGATCCTCTCAAAGCTGTGAAGGGCATCCTGCCAGTCCCCTGAGGCTCCTCAGGGCTCTGCTGCTCACACCTGTCCCTGGAGCTTTGCCTGCTCTGGCTGTGCTCTCCCACCCCAACCCTAGGAGTGACCTCAGTCTCTCACCTTGGCCCTGTAAGGACCCTCCCCAGGTCTGGGATCTACACACACCTTGCAATTATTTTCTTCTACTCCCTCCCTCTTCCTTACATACACAACGGTTTTGAAGGTCTCCTACATCTGACCAACTCCCCTTTCCTTTCCAGAGTAGCCACTGCCCCTCCTCCAGGGCTGTCCTCCTCCTCCCGGTGCTGGACTCAGGAGGGATGGGACAGTGTGGGAGAGGGAGGCAGAGGTGCAGGCTGATGCGTCCCAGCCTGTGCTGCTGCTCAGACCCTCAGTGGTGGTGCATCTAGCCAGACCCTCTGGCTCCATCTGTGCCCCTGTCCGCCAACTTGGGGAGCCCAGCTTCTGCCTTACCCTCTCCCCAGTCCCTAAGCCCACATCCTGCTCCTCAGTGCATTCAGAACCCAGAATTCAGTGATCCAGAAACTTCCAGTGGGGTGAACCTGCTCCTAGGAGGCTGGGAGCGACCCTTGGGGCACTGGGGTGGGACTATCGATCGCACCATAGGGCCTGGAGTCAGGGCCCAGTTTCAAGCCTAGTGCCCATTTCCCAGGTCCCAGGATGAAAAGAAGAAGGCCCTTCTGTGCCTCAGTTTCTCCCTGTGTCTTGGGGGTGGGTGGCTCTGTCTGCTCCTGCTTGCTGAGCAGCCCAGGGAAGGGCATCCTCAAGCCTCAGGCCTCCCCATGCTAGAATTCTGGGCATTCCGACAGGCTTGGATCCCCAGGAACCAGGTCTGAGACACATTCGGTGGGCATGTTGGGCTATTTGAGAGTCCTAGGCAGCCCTATCTGTCCCAGGGGTTCTCATTCCCTGACACTATTCACCCTTTAGGAGCCTTCAAGGGGCCTTATGGGGGTTGGGGAGCCCTGGGGAGGTGGGAAAAGGAGACTAGTCCTGGCTTTTGGGGGTGCCCTGAACCTGCTAGTACCCAGGATGACCTGTGGGCCAGGCCCCCTCACTTCCTGCACATAACCCTTTGCCTCCTCCCCCAGAAGCCTGGGCCCTGGCAGAGGGATGGGCCCGGCTGGCCTGGGCTCCCTGTCTCCTGAGCCAAACTTTCCCTCTTGGCTGAGGGTGGGGGGTGGGGGCTGACGCCACGGCTCAGCCATGCGGCTGGCCTGGCGGGGAGGCTGTGCTGCTCCTCCAGAGAGATAAGAGGAGGCTCAAGAATGTCTGTGGGGAGCAGGGGTGGTGTGGGGCTGCCCACTGATGAGGGCCCAGAGGGAGCCAGGGGCTGAGAAGTGTTCCTAGAGCCTGCGATGGGGGAAGGTGGGGTGGGTGCTGGGGGCAGGGGTCTCTGGGGCCACATGGGAGGGGACGGCCTGGCAGGGAATCAGGTGGGCAGTGGTGTATGAGCGAGTGTGGGCGTTAGGGAGCTGCTGGGAGTGGCGGGGTCTGAGTGTGCTCCTGAGTGTACTACGGAAGTGCCAGGGGGTGGGAGGCTGTGATTTTTGTGCAGGTTGCTGAATATGTGAGGACAGT
Organism: Anoura caudifer; assembly: GCA_004027475.1. NCBI lineage: Eukaryota > Metazoa > Chordata > Mammalia > Chiroptera > Phyllostomidae > Anoura > Anoura caudifer. The sequence continues at coordinate 574,396 of PVKU01000119.1, forward strand.
GTGTGTTCTCAGGCTTGAGGCTGGGGACACCCGACTTCTCATCTGCTCCCTGCTTGGCCTTGGTCGCTACCTCTGGACAGTGGCCATAGGAGGCAGGGGCTGTGCTTTCTGCTCTGGGGAGCATTGAGGTCCCTCGTCTGACATGGCCCACTGTGTAGGCACACCAGGTATATGTCCTGGTCCTGCCCTGTGTGGGTGGGCCAAGCTGTGCCCACCCATGGGTGGCAGGCTGAGGGCTAAGGCGCTTTGGGCCTCAGGTGGGAGGCTGGTACAGCTGGGTCCCCGTGACGTCCCTGATAATCCCCTGGAGGGAGGCTACGGTCGCCCAGCTCAGCGGGCACAGGACCTGCAGAGAGGGGACCCTCCGGCAGGATGCACTGGCTCCTGGCAGGTAACAGGGCTGCAGTGGCAGGTGTACTCATTGCTTTGACCGGCTGGGGCCTCGAACTCTCAGCCTGGTTGGGGACAAGGGTGAAGCAGCACAGAGGACCCCAGCAGGACCTTAGACGTTCTGGGGAAGGCTCGGCCACCGAGGGCTGTGTGGCCCTGTGCAGAGCTCTCATCCTCCCTGGGCCCCTTCTCTGAGCAGGCAGTGGCACAGAAGGTCCCGATGATGCCTTCAGCTCTGATGAGCTCTGTCTCAGCCCCAGGAAGGGCCATGGGAGGGGCAGGGTGCTGGGCCCTAAGTCCCCGGGCACGTGGGCCTTGAGTGAGCAGCCGGTGCCCCCAGAAAGCAGGCGGGTGTGGAGGAACCTTAGAGACTGAAGGGGAACGGGGCTTCCAGCAGGTACTAGAAAGGGTGCTGAGAGGTGGGGGTTCCCTGCACAGCCTCCAGAGCGCCACCAGGGCTGGAGGTGGGAGGCTGGGTTTTCACTCCTTGCAGACCTGATGGCTGGCTTGGCTGGTTAATTCTCTACTCTGGCCTCCTGTGCCCTACTAGGGCAGGCAGGTGGGTTGGACCAGAGATGGGACTTCCCATGGGATTCTTTTCAGCCGCCAAACAAAGACAAACTCTATTGTCTTTGGCCTCTTGACGAGATATATACACTGGACACAAGGGCCTGGGCCCCCTACTGTTCCCCAGAGCACCAGGCTCCTGGTGGGAAAGCCACCCTTCACCCACCTCTGGAGTGGGGGGGTACCTTGCCCCCCTTTTCCCAAGTGCCAAGACTAGGGCTCCGAGAGAAGGGAGTTAGCCGGTGTTAGCCAGAGTTGACGCCTAGTGTCCTGCTGTCTCCCCTGCCACCGGGACCTTAGGGGAGGGAGGGTGGCCTTCCTATGGGGACCAGTATCGCTGCCTCCTGAGGGCAGGAGGAGGCCTTAGGGGAGGCCCCCTGATGACTGGAGGAGTGGAGGAGAGGACCCCGTGTGGATGGGAGGCTGAGGCTGAGCTTGGGTGTGTGATGGCTGGCCCTTCGCCCCATGCCAACCTGTCTGTCTGACCCAGGGTCTACCCAGAGTCCCTGGGAGGACTCTGTCCCAGCCCCACCTCCCCCGGACCTGAGTCCAGGGGGGAGAGGAGCTGGAAGAGGAATCGTGGGGGGTGGCTGACTCATCCTCTTGTCCCCAACACTCTGCACTACACGGGGGGGGGGGGAAGGGGGGCAGGAAATATTCTCTGGGTCAATGGAGGCAATAGTGGCTATGGGAACAGAGCGGGGTCGGGGGCACCCTAGGAAGCTGGCTCCCCAGGGGGCTGGGGTCAGTCAAGCGGGGAGAGGAGCAGGCTGCTCCCCACCTGCTGGTTTCTGGGCCTCTCCTGAGTCTGGGGGCCTGGGCAGAGGGCCCCTCTGGGTCTTAGGCAGGGCCAAGCAGGGTCTTTGGGAGGAAGACAGGCAACTCTGGACCAAATGGCCTCATCCTGGGGACTGGCCCCCACTCCCAAAGGCTTACAGGACTTGGGGGGCCCTGGCAGCAGAGGCTGCTGGGTAACAGCCCAACAGGGCCCCTGATTGGCTGCTGCCCTTGGACTTTGCCCTCCTGATAAGAACAGGGAGCAGAAATCATTAACTGAATCATTAACGGTGTGGCCCCACCCCACCCAGGCCGCCTGCCCTTCCTTTCCACCTTCTTCCTCCTCACTACTCCCTCCTCTGGGCCTCAGTTTCCCTCCCAGCCTGCGTGTGTGTGTGTGTGTGTGTGTATGTGTGTGTGTGTGTGGCCTCCTCTCCCACCTCATAGTCTCCAGCCCCTACTGCCACTGGGTTCGGGTAGCCCCTCGGTGGGGGACAGGGGTGGGGTGCCCTCACTGGTGTGCTTTGGGGTCCGCTCCCAGCTCCTCTCTCACCCACGTCCCTCCTCGGGCCCACGGCCACTCCGTTGTCTCCTCTGTGAAATGAGAATACAGGCGCGGTCACAGTGCCTACCTCTCAGGGTATCTGGGGGGTTAGGTAAGGAGGGGCCTGGGGGGCCCAGTGCAGTGCCTGGAACAGTAACACGGCACACAGCCTGGTGGGATGGCGAGTATGAGCCCACAGGGCAGGCTCACGGCAGGTGTATGTCCCTGCTCTGAGGACTTATTGGTCCACAGGGTGGATTGGTGCCCGCAGGCTTGGGCTGGGGCCTTTGGCTGGCGCTGTGTGCCTTGTGAAAGCCCATCACCCTCTCTGGGCTACTTGCTCTAATGATGAGTGGAAACAGCCTCGTTGAGCCCCTGGCAGGTCTGGCCCTGCTCAGTCCAGATGCTGGCTCCTGGCGCCTCCAGCTAAGCCCACCGGACCCTGCCCCTGGGAGATTTGGAATGTGGGGGGGGGGCAGGCAGTCTGGGGGTGGGGGCTCTATGTGCTGTGCTCTGCTAGCAGCTTCGGCCTGTGATGTCTCTCAGTAACCCTGGGGCTCGGCGGAGGGGCAGGCAGTGTCCCCACATTTCCGAGGCGGGGTGCTGAGGCAGGAGAGGAAGGTGACATGTCAGGCTCACTCAGGGTGGCCACGGCAGGGCTGGGCCAGGGTCCTGGGACTCCTGACCTTCAGCCACTCCCAGCGGGGTGCCAGCCTACAGTGAGGCAGGAGGGGGCCTCTCTGCCCTGGGTGCTGAGGGTCCTGTCACTACTGATGGCTGTGCTCGGTGACTTCCATCCAGCCCTTAACCCCTGGGCTTCAGAACCTTCACTCAGGTGGTCAAGGTTGTGTGATAGAAGCAGTAAGACCCCGAGAGTGCCAAGGCCTGGGGTGGGAAGGGAAGGAAGGGCAAAGCCCGGGTCGGGTGGTTAGGTCTGGAGCCCTCACTGGCCTGGACTGTGGACCAGGGGCTCCAGGGCGTCCTGTCCTCCCCATGCCTGCAGGCTGCCCCAGTGGGGAAGTCCTCCCTCCATCTGACCTGGGTCCCTCCAGCTGCCATCATGCAGAACCACGGCTTTCATCTTATTGTCCCCCCCAGGGGCCTCCTTTACTCCCCTCTTCATCTCTCCATCCCCTGTGCTCCCTTTTCTTTCCAAGGTTCTCCCTTCTGGGGCCTGGAGTGGGGGGAGGGGATCCCTACCCCCTGCCCTTCTAGCTTGGAGGGGGCTACCTTTGTCTGGGCACTTAGGGGTCTTGACACTGAGTTTGCTCAGTGAGAGCTGGCTCCACCTAGAGCTGACGGGGAGCTGCACTGGCCTGGGCCCGCCTTTGGGTCAGTGAGCATTTGCGTGCACCAGTGTCCGCATCTGTGACATGTGCTGAGGTGTAAACACAGACAAGCATGCTTGTGCCTCAGGGCCTTTGCACTGGCTCCCCACTCCCTGGAATGCTCTTCCCAGATAGCCACGTGGCTCGCCACCTTTATATATCTTTGCTCATCGAGGCCTGCCCTGACCATCCTACTTGGAGCTGCAGTTTCTCCCTGCTCTCCTGGCACCCCCATCCCCTCTCCCTGCTTTGTGTTCTTCATAGCATTTGTCACCTTCTGAAACGCTCTGGATCTGCCTTGTCATCTGACTCTGCCTCTGGAATGTCAGCTCCGCATGGGCAGGAGTTCTTGTTTTGTTTATTGCTGTGTCACCAGACCCTAGCATTGCCCTGACACACAGTAGATGTTCAGTAAATAGTGGAATGAATGAGCACATATGGGGCACACTGGTATGTGCACATGTATGTGCCATTGTGGCAGGGGTGTGCCCCGTGTGTGTGTGTGTGTGTTTACAGTCCTGTGTGTGCCGGTGCATGTGTTCCCAGAGTATCCCCTGTGGGCACACATGCGTGTGGGCCATGCTGGCGTGTGGATGCAGATGGGCATGGGTGACCCTAGAGGAGACCTGCCCTGCCCTGTGCTGTGGAGTCTCCATTACGCCTGTGTGACGGGGGCCCTCCCCCAGCCTGCCTACCCCGGTCCCTGTGGAGTCAGGGCTGGGGATCCCCAGGCCAGAGCAGATGCCCCGGGGGTTCATGTGGGTCCCTGAGAACAGGTCGCAGCTGCTGGGCTCAGTTCTGTCGGACCTGGCGTGGGAGCACCTGTGCATTCAGCCTTGCGTAGACCAGACGGCAGGGTGGCAGCTGTGTGGGGACTGGAGAAGGACCGAGCTGTGACTCAAAGGCAGCCAAAGGTTCCAGGTCCCCAGGAGAAGACAGGTCTGTGCAGGCAGCACACGGGCATCTTCTGCATTTTTAGCAAAAAGGTGAAAGGGAAGAAAGATACCTGTGGCTCGGATTTAAGCACCTGGTGGCCTAGACTCAAGAGCCACGTCCTTGTCGTTCAGGTCTAAGCTAACAGGATCTGTGGCAGAGATGCAAAGGATGGCTTCCAAAATCAAGGATCTGACATGAAGGCATTTTAAGTGAGAAGACCGGTCACAAGTGGAGGCCTGAGGCAGGGACAGCTAGCAGTTATCATTTAATCACAGATCCTGTTACTAAAGATAGAAAGTCCAAGCCAGAGGAGGTGAGACCACTGTGCCCTGTCCCAGTGTAACTAGTTTGGGGCTTGTCGATGAGCTCCGTTGATACTGGGAGCCGCAGCACTGGGGGCCCTCTGTGGCCAGGTGACTGAGGAGGGGCTGCTGGGGCAGGCACACAGTCACAGAAGGCTGACCCCTTGGTGGGATGGCTGCAGCCAAGGCCTGGAGGCTGGAATAACAGTATGGTCATGCCTCAGAGGGGCTCCGGAGAAGGTGCGAGGCCCCTTCGGGGGCTCTCTGGAGCCGATGCACAGTGAGGTGAAGAGGTGTGGGGGCAGTGGAACAGCTGGGCAGGAGAGGAGATGGGGTCCCAGGGGAGATGGGACCAGCGCAGTTCCCACCGACCGAGGGACGGCCTCCCGGGGGTGCGGTGCTCTCCCACCGTCCCACGGAAGTGCTGGCATCCCTGCTCCACTGACAGAAGAGGAAGCCAGGTCCGGGGCAGGCAGCTCGCTTGCTGAGGGTCACACAGCAGTGAAGGGCGAGGGGTGCTACTACATTGACAGCCAGGCCTCTCTGACCCCAGGGGTCCATCAGGGCATCGTGGAGGTGCCAAGGTGGGCTGTTCCCTGACCACTACCACCCTGGCCCCCTGCCATTGCTTGGAACCAGGGTGCCCATCATATTCCAACACCTGGGGTGGACACTCAGCGCAGCAGGGGCACAGGCGTGGGCCTCATGCCCTGTCAGCCCCAGGTTTGGATCAGCCAGGCCTGGTCAGGATTCTCAGGCCCTGGCCTGCCCTGCCCGCAGCCACGTGGGTGACGGGATTTCCGCCATGTTTGGTGCATGAATTGACAAGTGCCCCATTGACGGGCAGGGGGGAGGGTGTGGGCAGGGCACAAGCCACCCACTGTGCCAGGCCCCCACCCTCCCCCGTCCCCCAGGACAATGGCCGAGACTCAGCCAGTGGCCACAGCTGGTGGGGAGGGAGTGGGCATGAGCACGAGGAGGGGGAAAGGGAGGGTCCAGGGTGGATGACCACCTGGGCCCCCACCCGCCCCCATCCTGCACCTGGCTCATGTCCCCTTGGTTCCCTCCTGCCCAGCTGAGTGGCCTTAAAGGAAGAAAGAGAGAGGAGGGGAGGGGTCTTCCTTCCCGCAGCCCCGATCCCAGCCTGCCTGGGAAGGGGCAGCGTCTGGATCCTGTTAAAAGCAGGTAATAAAGGACCTAATTAATGAGAAGCAGCTGGGGTGCACAGCTCAGCAGGGCAGGGACAGTACCTGGAGGGGCCCCGTCTGTCAGTGGCCCTGGACCACAGCTCGGCCTGGCAGAGGTCCCCGGACCCAGGCAGGCCTGGTTCTGGTGCGGTCGCACTTGCCACTCTGCTCATTCATTCCAGGAGCTTTTACTGAGTGCCTTCCTCAGGCTCAGGTGCTGAGATCCCAGAGAGACAGAGCAGGGCAGGACTCCGCCCAGCTCCCACATCTGCCAGCCGTGGCCAGGGGTTCATTCTTCTGAGCCTGCTTCCGCATGTGTAAAATGGAGAACAGGAAAACTGCTTACCCCACAGGGTTGTTCTGAGAGTTAAGTGTGAGTCCTATAAAGTGCGTGTTGTGGCGTCAGGCACAGAGCGACCGCTCAGGGAGTGGGAGCCATGGGCAGTGGACAGGCCCTCCACCCACCTGTGAGCTCCGTGCAGGGCAGGAGAGCAGAGAGCCTGATGAGGAAGCAGGCAGGAGGCCACCACTCAGGGTAACAGGAGAGTCAGAGATGGCCTCTTTGAGGAACTTATATTTATGCTAAAACCTAAAGAACGCCTAGGAAGGGGCTTTGTCCCGCAGGGCCCTGAAAAGGTCCTGATGTTCCTGGCAGGGTGGGGTGGGGTGGGGATGTTTGTCCCAGGACAGAATGAGACAGGGGCTGGACCATGGAGAGTTACAGGAAGGAGGACTGGGGCAGGAGAGGAGGCTGAGGGGGCAGGCAGGGGGCTGACCTTGCCAGGTGGCTGACCTTGCCAGGCCTGGGACCACAGAGGGCTCCGGTCATCCCAAGCCATGGGAAGTTGTTGAAGGGTTTGAGAAGGGGGAGGGCAAGGATGTTGGTCTGTGACCTGGTGGTACCATGTTCTGGTGTGGGACCTCAGGCAGCCTCCCCACCACCCAGGGAGGCCTTGGAGATCAGCAGGAGACGCATTTCCTGCTGACAGGTATCTGTTGTTGGCGCAAGGATGTTCCAGAGCTCTCTTGGGAGACGTGGGGGAAGGGGGCCCCCAAGAGTATGCCCAGGGGCCCTGCCTTCCTCCTGGGTTCCTGGGGGCTCTGCCCCAGCCTCAGGAATCCCTGGGCTCCCACAAGCCCCGACCCCCACCCCGTCCTCCTGGAATGTTTGGTTAGAAATCTGCAGTGTGATTCACGGGGCAGGCTGGGGGCATCTGCCTGGTGGTCAGGCCCTTTAGGCTGGCCTCAAGGGCTCCCAGAGAAGGAGAAGGTGTGGGGTCAGTGTCCTTCAGGAGGCCCACCAGCCCCCAAACCTCCAACTCCTCACCCACCCCTTGGCCTACCCCCATCCTGCCCCAGTGGCTCCCTCCTCCCTCCTCAGTCACCCGGCCCCTGGCACGGGAGGGTCTGTCCTCCCCCCAGCCACATCTGGTTCTTGTTAGGGTCTCCCAGGATGCCTCCGCCTGAGGCCCCCCTATCCTGGGGGAGGTGGGCAGGAGGATTAGGGGTGATTAGGAACACTCCTGGCCAGGGGAGGAGGAGGAGGGAGAGAGGGCCCTGGCCTGTTATAAATAGCAACCATGACTCCGTCACCCCATCATTCACTGTGGATTCCAAGTTCAGTCTCTAAAACCTGCAGCTTCAGCAGCCAGGGCTGGGCGGCTCCTCCGGTGGCCCCCTTCTCCACCTCCTGTGTCCATCCTTCCTCAGGAGCCCCCAGCTGCTGGGCCGGCCCAGGATGGCCTGGAGGTCTCTGTAACCACACCTTCCCCCTTGTAATTAGGCCCCTGCTCCTGGGTTGGACTTTTCCTTGCTGTGTTGCCTCGGGCAAGAGACTTGACCTCTTTGAACAAAGGGAACGATGCTCATAACACCAAGTTTCCAGGAGTGATTGGGAGGTAAACCCATAAAGCACTTAAAATAGCTCGGTCCTGGCAGGCAGGCAGGCAGGCAGAATATGTCACTGTCACCATCTTAGTTGCCATTTTTGTCACACTGCATGGGAGGAGCCTGCAGGGTACCTTGCATCTAATAAGGTCCTGTGATTATTTATGTACTTGGCTCCAAAAGTGCCTGGCACATAGTAGGTGCTCAGTAAATAGGACCTGTGGTCAACAGGGGTGGTAGCCAGGATGTAGACAGGAGTTTTAGAGCCTCAGCAGGCAGACTGGCCATTCCCTGCTTGAGAAGCTCCCCTTGCCCAGGCCACATGCGGCCCTGGACGGCCATTGGCCATGCTTGGTGGGTGTCTCTTGCTCCTGGCTGGGTGAGCCAGGGGCGGGGGCCGCAGGAGGGCCTGTCCCAGGCAGCGCGTGACTCCTAGGAGGGCTTAGCCCTCATTAATCACCTAAGCGGGGCTCAGCATTCTTGAGATGCCGGCCAGGGCCAGGGAGGGGCCTGGGCGGGGGGCTCCTGGGGACCCCAGGGCTCTGAGGACTGGGAAGTGAGGTCAGCCACTTCGTCTGCTGAGCGCCTACTCTGTGCCAGGGACCTTACACACCTTAACTTGCTTTGTACTTAAAATGAGCCTGCAAATTATTTATTAGTCGTTTGCATCCCCATTTTACTCATGAGGAGACTGAGGCTCAGGGAGGGTAGTGACCTGCCCAGTGCCACACAGCAGGGAGTAGGTGAGCCAGGACTTGTTCTTGGACCTGTCTGAGCTATTCTCAGAGCTTGCCAGGGGAGGAGCAGACCCCAGACTCAGGCCCCAGGGGCCTGGGGAGGGTGCCTTCTGCCTCAATGGGGCTGGCTGGTCCAGGTCAGCAGTGTGGGTGGGTAGGGCCATCCTCCATTATCGGGGTTGACGCATCTCTCACGTCAGCCCCCTTATCACACCACCCTCCAGCTCCCCCTGCAAGGTGACCCTGGGAGGGGAAAGGCCAGCGCCTCCCCCTCTCCTCCCCACTGATGCCCAAGAGCACTGGGCGGCCTCTTCTGTGAGTCGCTCCCTTCCACGGGGCTGGGGCTCACGAAGAGGGCCCAGGAGAGGGTGGGCGGAGGAGCAGAGCCCAGGCCGCCATCGTTCCCCTGCTCTGAAGCCAGGGCAAGCCCTTACCTCTCAGGGCCTCTTACCTCTGCAGAACCAGGGCTGGGCGCCCAGCCCTGTCACAACCACACACAGTGAAAGTGAACAGGCTGGGCACGCCCGGGCCTGGTCCCCACACCCTCTCTGTCTGGGGCCTGGGGTGCAAGAGGCTCCCCCAGCCCATGGCCTCCCCACCCAGGATGCGTTGTTCAGCCCACCCCGGCCTTGTGCCCCTGGGTGCCCACCAGCTGGGCCATCTGGAACTGACTACTGAACAGGGTGGGACAGAGTCATCGAGGGTGGTGGGCATCCACTGGGCATTCAACCCAGTAAAGCACCTCGTTTGCTCCTCATAGGGCCCCACAAGACAGGGGGATGCTTACTCATTTTATAGATGAGAGGAAGGGACCTGCTCATGTGAGGAAGCTAGAATGGGGTATGGAGGGCAAGAAGTGGCTTGTCTGTCCCAGGTCTGCACTCTGGTCCCCTCCCCTCCTTGGAGACTCCAGGTGGCCTTATGGGCAGGGGGGAAGGCTTCTTGTGGGGGAGTGTCAGGTGGTGGACCACGAATGGAGATGCAGATGGGGAGGAGCCCAGGGCACTGCTTTGGGGGGCCCTGTCTGGGGACAGTTGGAGGGGTGGCCCAGAGGCCGTGGTGTCTGCAGCAGCTGCAACCCTCCCCTGCCTGGGCTGACGCCTGTCCCTCTCCTGCAGGCCACGACATCAATGGTGCCCTGGAGCCCTCCAACATCGACACCAGCATCCTGGAGGAGTACATCAGCAAGGAGGATGCCTCCGACCTGTGAGTGGCCCCAGGACAGCCTCGGCCCCACCCCCAGGCCCCGCCTCCACCCGTCACCTGGGAGGTGTGAGGGCCCTAGCTCTGAAAGCAGCTACTAGGTCCTTTCCCAGCAGCTGACCCCTATGCCTTGCCATCTGCCCTTTGGGTGGGGGCCCAGGGAGGAGCTGGGGGCCTGGCTGGCGCTGAGCTTCCCCCTTCTCCACAGCTGCTTCCCTGACATCTCTGCTCCAGCCAGCGCCGCCACCTACACCCACGGGCAGCCAGCAATCCCCGGCTCCAGCGGGGTCCACCACCTGAGCACCCCTGGGGGTGGACCCTCCCCGGGGCGCCACGGCCCCCACCCACCCCCGAGCTACAGCACCCCACTCAACTGCAACAACAACAATGGCATGGGTGCCGCTCCCAAGCCCTTCCTGGGGGGCTCTGGGCCCCCCATCAAGGCAGAGCCCAAGGCTCCCTATGCCCCAGGGTGAGTGAGGGCAGGGACCATGGTGGGCAGGTTAGACGCAGGGCCCAGCGGCAGGTGCGGTGTGGGGCCAGTGACCCTGGGCCTGGGAGGAGATGGCCAAGGCCAGGCGGTGGTGACCAGGCTGCCCCTGGGGTGCAGGCAAGGTGGGGAGGGCTGGGGCGGGGCGGCAGAGGGCCCTGTGTCTGCGTTCTGAGGTAGGGGCAGTGAGGAGGGCTGACGGTAGTGCTGGAAATTTCCGAGAGCTGTGTGGGGAGTGCACTGGATGGGGTGGCCCTGGAAGCCACAACCGTTACCATGCATGGGACCACCAGCACACGTGTGCACGTCGACTGGCACACAAACCCCCTCCGTCGCGCCAGCTGCATCCACGCAGTTGCGCATTTAGCCACTCTTTACTGCGGTCACGGAGCTGGCTAACAGCACAGACATGGCACCTGATGTTTCAGACCCACGCCAAGCCAGCCTCCCAGGCCCTCCCCCCACATTCGAGGAGCCCACGCCAACGGCCTGCCTCCAGGGCTCAGCCTGCGTCTGGCAGTGACCAAAGGTTCCGGGTGGCTGCCGGCCCAGCCAGCCGGACTCCAGGGCAGCCCACAGACACATGCTTGTGGGGAGAGCCAGGGACACTGGGCTCCGCACAGGGGCTCGCAGTGGGGACAGGGGCCTGTCTCTGGGTGGAAGGACAGTCGGGGGCAAGGAGCATGACACTTTGCACACAGCCTGGCTTCCTGCACGGCCCCACCGAAGCCAGGCCCCCAGCGTCGTGACCACCAGCTCGGTCAGGGCCTCAGTGTCTTCTCTGTAAAGGGAGCCCCAAATGCTTCTCCTGCAGGTGTTGTGGAAATAAAGGGTGGGAGTGCTGGGGCGCTGGTGGTGCGGGGGTGTAGCTGCTTCCTGGCTCACAGGCTTGGGGCTGTCAGGGGTGAGCAAGGCAGACATCTGCTTGAGGGATTGAGGCTGAGAGGCCATCCCGAAGCCACAGACCCGGAGGGGCAGGCAGGGGGAAGAGAACTAACTATAGCAAGTGCCTGCTGGGTGCCCACTGCTGCACCACACGCCTCTGAGTGAGCCTGTCAGCCATCTCCAGAGGGAAGCTCTACAGGTCCTCCCAGGGAGGGGTGTTCTGATGGCACACAGGTCACTGCGCAGAAAGGGGAAGGGCTCATCCACACCACGCAGGGACTCTGTGGCCTGGGCCTCTCACCGCGCCACCCTTGCCAGGCCCTGTTCTGTGCGGTAAACGCGACAGACTCGGTGTGGCTGCTGCAGTGAGACCTGTGGCTTGGCTGGGGAGAGAGTTACCAGTCAGTAGCTCGCCTCAGGCCTGACGAGTGCCCTGAGGGGCTAGGAGGAAGGAGCAGAGGCCCTGTGGACTTGGGGCATTTGATGGCAGGGATGATCCAAGGGTCTGAAGACACACTAGGGAAGCCTAAGGCCGCTGTTGGGGAGGTGCGGGGAGTAGATGCGAGACGCCAGACGTGGAGCTGGAGAGGCCTGGTTCCAGCAGCGCAGGTTCAGTCCCTGTCACTCAGCACTCTCTCTGTCACCCTCCCACCGCCTGTGAGGCTGAGTGTAGGCTTGTTTAGGGGAGCACAGGCTCTCTGGGACCAGCCCCAGGCTGCGTCCATGGTGGTCGGCACAGTGGCGGGCCGTCTTTTCAGATGTGGGGGTCCCCGTGCGGCCGCATAGTCCCCTCATTGGACCCATGCTGGGTTCCTGCGGGGCATGTTGACCTCTCAGGTTCAATTTGTTCTTTTGCTTGAACCACTGATAAAACAAAACCTGAAAATAAACCCAGGCCCAGCTGAGCTGGCTCCTGGCCCAGTCCACACCTGCCCCTGGTGGGGCAGGCCCCCGTGGACCCGCCCAGCCCCCTCAACCCCGCATTTCCAGGAATCAGGGGCTTCAGTGGGCGCAGGAAGGGAGGAGCAGGCCTAGGGCCCCGGACTGGGGAGAGAGCCTGTGAATGTTTGCGCCACCATCAGGGGCACTGGTCACTGGTCCCCAAGTGCCCAGTAGGTCTGAGAGGATGCTAGGCTGGAGCCCAAGGCTCCCCCCAACAACTGCTAGGCACCCCAAGGTGACTGGGTACAGAGAAAGACCCCAAGGGTGGAAGTGAGGAGACTTCGATGGCCCCAGTGTCTGGGGGGCTCTGGGCCCTGCCCTGCCAAGCAGCTGCCCCACTGAAGGCAGGGTCTCAACAGCCCCTCCCTCCTCTCCTGCAGCACACTGCCTGACTCTCCCCCAGACTCAGGCTCAGAGGCCTACTCCCCGCAGCAGGTGAATGGTGAGTCCAGCGGGCACCGCCCTCCCCCTCTGGGGTTTGGGCAAGTGGTTGGGGCGGCCTTATCAGGGTGGGAGGGAGCAAGGGAGGGAGGGGGCCAGTGGCTGCCCAACAGGCCCAGATTATCGCTGGTCAAATACTCCCTGGCGCTGGCTATTGTTTCCCCATGGGCGGGTGGGGAGCCTGGCCCTGCCTCTGAGCAAGTGTCCCTGCTGGCGATGCCACCCGCCTGCCGCCTGCGCCATCATGGATGCGCCCTTCGGCGGTAAGTGGATGGTTGGGGAGGCCGTGGCCGCAACCTAGGCACAGGCCTCACCAGCTGCCAGGCCCCCCTCACCTTGCGGGGTGCTCAGGGGTGCTGTAGCCGCCAGGTGGCCAAGAGCAGAAGGATCACGGGCAGCAGTCTCCTCACAGCACAGAGAGGGGTCAAGAGTTCTGTTTATCTTACCAAAAACATCTCTGGAATGCTTCCTGGGGAACAAAGGGAGCTGGGCCTCCCCTTTCAGGCTGGGGGGCTGGCCCCTGGGGGCCTTGGTGAGGGGCTGCTGGAGAGAGGATGCTGCCACAGGACCTCCCTGGGGGGTCTCGGAGGCTCCTTCCTGAGGCCCAGGGAAGGATCAGCCCTGAGAGGGGCTTTGGAGAGTCTGGGGCTGTGGGATCTCCCCTAGGGAGCAACTTCCCAGCCCAGCCCAGCCCAGGGGCAGGTACCGGCAAAAATGGGGTGAAAGGCTGTCCCACTCTCCTCCCACGTGGAGTTGATGGCTGGGGGCTGCCCCCAGGCTTGGAACCGGAGGGGTGGGAACCAGGAGACCCTTCAGAGGCAAGCCAGGGGAGAGCTGGTGCCCAGGGCAGGTCTCTGATGCCCACCCCTTTCTTTCCCACAGACCCCCACCTTCTACGCACCATAACCCCTGAGACTCTGTGCCATGCTGGGGGGCCCTCCCGCCTGGAGCACCTGCCCCCACCTCCAGCCCACCTGCCAGGCCCCCCGCCACCCCCACCGCCCCCGCCTCACTACCCCGTCCTACAGCGGGACCTGTACATGAAGGCAGAGCCCCCGATGCCCCCCTACACGGCCATGGGGCAGGGGTTGGTGCCCGCCGAGCTGCACCACACCCAGCAGTCCCAGATGCTGCACCAGCTGCTGCAGCAACATGGAGCCGAGTAAGACTGGGCCACTGTCTGGGGTGGGAAGGCGAGGTGGGCAGTCAGGGAGCAACAGGTAGGACAGAGTGCAGGTGGGGACAAGCATGGACCTAGGAAGGGTGGAAGGCTCTGACCCCAGCACATGGGGTCAGCATACGTGTCTACACGTGCCCAGCAAGGCAGCAGGGATTTCCAGCCACGGCTGAGTGCTCTTGCCTGCCTTGTTTGGCGGCGTGGCTGTTCCCATTGCCTGCATGGGTCAGCTGGGGCTCCATCCAAGAGAGGAAATGCTTGCCCAGGTCATGGAACTAGGAAGGACAGAGTCAAGATTTGAACCTGGGCTGTGCTGTCATCAAACATTGGTGACTTCCCAGCTATCTCGTGGAGTCCTTGGGTTTCTGAGGAGGTCCTAGGTGTAGACCTAAGTTCCCAGGTCTGACTCCAGCCCACAGAATTGTCTTTTTATGTCTCACACGTGGAGATTTCATGAAAGATTCCACTGCCTAAACTTCTTGTCAACCAGAAGGAGAAGGGGTGCTCTGCAGCCCCCCTAACCTTCAGCCCCTTTCCCAAGAAACTCTCCTCCTGCCTTCGTGGCCCAGGGCCTCCGTGGCTGGTTTCTGGCCATGGAGGCAGCTCCTCCAAGAGCCTCCACTGCGAGGGGGGAAGCTGGGAGTGGCAGCCTAGGGAAGGGGCACACTCGCTCCCTGCGCCAGCGACTGTGAGTGCCCTGCGTGCCAGGCCCATTGCCAGCCGTGACGGGGACACACAGACGAGTCAGGTGTGGCTCCTGCCCTCCTGGATTCCACAGTTTGTGGGGTAACCGAGCGACAGAAACAGTGATGGGGGAGCTCTCAGGACACGAAGCCTGGGGGCTTCCTGCAGGAGGTGTCCTCCGGGCTGGGCACATCCTACAGAAACAGGGCGGGGGTTACTGCTCAGGGGAGGGGGCTCAGGGGGAGCCAGCCCCCCATGGTGCACATCTCTGTCCATCCAGGCTCCCCACACACCCCTCTAAGAAGAGGAAGCACTCCGAGTCACCCCCCAACACCCTCAATGCCCAGATGCTGAATGGAATGATCAAACAGGAGCCTGGGACCGTGGTGGCCCTGCCGCCTCACCCCCCTCGAGCCCCGTCCCCACCCTGGCCTCCCCAGGGCCCACTCTCGCCAGGCCCCAGCTCCTTGCCCCTCAGCATCGCCCGGGTGCAGACGCCGCCTTGGCACCCACCAGGTGCACCCTCGCCAGGTACACAGCTGGCCTACTGGACCCCATGGGGGGCCAACCCTTATCCAAGTTGGGGAGTGGGGCCCAGGGTCCACGTAGGCGTTTCCTCCCTCCAGGTCTCCTGCAGGACAGTGACAGCCTCAGTGGCTCCTACCTGGACCCCAACTACCAGTCCATCAAGTGGCAGCCACATCAGCAGAACAAGTGGGCGACACTGTACGACGCGAACTACAAGGAGCTGTGAGTGACTGGTGCTGCTCCCCACCCTCCTGGCCACCCACCTGGGGCCCCCCAGCCCTGGCATCATGGTCCTAGAGCAGGGTCTGGGAGCATACTGGGTTTCAGATGGCCTGTTTTACAGAGGAGCAGACTGGCTCAGGGCAGAGCTTGGACTGGGGCTCAGGGTTTCTGACTCCTGGGCCTGCCCGAAGCCTCCTTAAGAAGGTGGTGTCTGCCAGGGAGGGGCCAGTGGGGGCCGGTCAGGGAGAAGTGGGTGGGTAGGTGTTTTCTGGCTTCTCCTTCCCTGTTGCCTCCTGCCCTCCTCCTCCTACATTCCAGGAAGGTAGCAGGAAGCTAAGTGTTAGCAAGGCCCTCCCAGCAGCCCCCTCCCTGGAGGAGGGGGCCCAGAGGGTGAGGGAGGACTGGGTCAGAGGCTGCCTGGCATTCCTAGCCCTTCCTCAACACCCACCTGGTTTCAGCTTCCTGGCCTGGCCAGGAGCACTGTGGGACCACTCCCCTCACTCCCGCAGAAGGCTGGTGAGAGGGGAGAGTGTGGTTCCTTTCAGCTCACCTCAGACATTGCCAGGCCTGGCAGGGTGGCTGCACTTGGGCCCTCTCACAGCTGAAACTAGCCTCCTAGAGTTGGGCACCCCAGGCTCTGTGGGGTTCTTAACGAGAAGCCCTCAGGGTGGTGGTGGGGATTCCAGCTGCCTCAGTGGCTGAAGGGTCCCTCCAGGCCCCACCAGGGTTGGGGAGGGGTCTTTGGGGGTCCAGCCTCTATGGCCTGGTAAGGACCCCCCACCACTCCTACTTCTTGGACCAGCCCTGCCACCCCAGGCCCCAAGGCCAGGCAGCTGGCAGCTGAGGCCCCTGGTGTGGCCCAGGCACTTCCTGGGTGTTTGTCTGGCGCAGGCAGGTGGGTGGAGTCCCGGGAGGGAGAAGCAGTAGGCCCTGGGCCTTCCTGTAGACATCGGCCAGGCCCAGAGTCCTCTCCTCACAAGTTTGGAAGCATTGTCTGGGCCCAGCTTCCTCCAGGCAGGCACCAGGCATGGAGCATCGGCAGCTCTGCTTGTGCGGGGAAGACCTGGGTGGGGGCGGGCCAAGTTGTACAGGGGTACAGACTTGGATCAGTCTCCCAGCAACAGATGGGCAAATTGAGGCTGAGTCCAGCTGCCCAGAGCACCCTGTCCACATCCGGGCATATGGGGGAGTCGAAATGAGGATGTTTGGGGGCTTGGGGGGAGCCTATGGGCTGGGGCTGGGCCAGCTTAGAGCCGTCGCCTGGTTCCACCGTTTCCATGGCAACCAGCTGTCAGGAGAAGTGAGGCTCTGCAGACCATCCCCTCTAACCCCATCACCCATGGAGGGGGTGGGCTTCAGGCAGTGTTCTGGGAAGGAGCCAACTATGGTGAGGGGCTGTCACACCCCCTCCTCAGGACTTCCACCTGGTGTACCTCAGGTGTGTTGCCCCGTTTCCCCCATCCCCAGAGCAGGGTGGTCGGTCCCAGGCATGTAGAGGAAAGAATAGTGACTGAGGAGATGGCCAACCTGAGCCCAAGTCCTCCTGGGACTCAGTTTCCATTTCTGAGAAGTGGGGCAGCCTGGTGGTCAGGGGTTCAGGGTAGGGAACTGGCACGCAGGCCCGGTGTGGGGGCTCCAGTGTGTGCCCTCCCCTGCCCCCAGGCCCATGCTCACCTACCGTGTGGACGCCGACAAGGGCTTCAATTTTTCGGTGGGAGACGATGCCTTCGTGTGTCAGAAGAAGAACCACTTCCAGGTGACAGTGTACATCGGCATGCTGGGCGAGCCCAAGTATGTCAAGACCCCTGAAGGCCTCAAGCCCCTCGACTGCTTCTACCTGAAGCTGCATGGAGTGAAGGCAGGTTGCGGGGCTTGGCGAGGAGGGGCGGCCGGGGGGCCCAGAGGGCTCCAGGCGGGAACTCCTCACAGCTGAGTGCCCCCTACCACCCAACCTCCCGTCTTTTCTCCCTGTGATGCCCCTTAACCATGGGGCTCCTTGTGTCCTTCCCCATCCTGACCCCAAGTCTGTGTCCCCAGCCAAGACCCCACTTTCCTGACTGCTCCCTCAGCTTCACCTCCCGAAATGAACTTCCTGGGAATTGCCCCTCCCCCAGGAACAGGGCTCCAGGGCCCTGGTCACTCAGGCCGTAAATCTGGGGCCCACTTGCCCTCACTTCATCATGCACCAGGCCCTGCTGACCCCTCTCCCCGGGCAAGGCAACTCCTTCCCTTGTCTGAACATCCACAGCAGCTTCCACTCTGGCTCCCATCTCAAGCCCCACCTGAGACCCAGGTGGGCATGACACTCCCTGTTTTTCTATGGCCCCCTGTGCCCTCCTGGCAAAGCCCTGACTTCTGAGCTTAGCCCACCAAGGCCTTTGGGGTCCAGCCCTGCCACTGGCTGTGCCCCACACTGCTGTGCCCATTCACAGCCCCTGCCTTTCCTCAGCAGCTTCCTTATCCTGGGACATACTCCAAATGCCCATTCCATCATCCTTCCTCTCCTGGCTAACTGCTCCTTGACCTTCACTGTCCACACTGCTGGCTGCTGTAGTCCTTGGGGACACCTGCCCTGAGGCCCATCCTGACTTAGAGGCCCTGCCCCTATAACCCCTCCCTCCTCAGCACAACATTAGTGGACCT
Organism: Anoura caudifer; assembly: GCA_004027475.1. Classification (NCBI taxonomy): domain Eukaryota; kingdom Metazoa; phylum Chordata; class Mammalia; order Chiroptera; family Phyllostomidae; genus Anoura; species Anoura caudifer. The sequence continues at coordinate 592,266 of PVKU01000119.1, forward strand.
TGATTTTGAGCCTGGGGGTGTGGCAGGGTATGTCTCCTTCAGTGTCATGTGGAGAGGTGGAGCAGACACGGGAGGGGGCACTGGGAGCAAGTGGGTGTGGGTGGGTGTTTGTGGAGGTCGGTTTGGGGTGTGTACTCAGGCTGGGGGAGTGTGGGTGTGGGTTGGGGGTCATGAGGGTGACCGTGGAGGGTGTATATGCTCGTGCGTGCACACAGAGGTGGGGGAATAGAGGCAGGTGTGGGTCTGGGGTGTGCGGCTGTGCAGGAGATGGCACCCAAGTGTATGGGGAAGTGCTGCTGAAGAGAGGGTGGTGCTTCTGTCCCTCACAAGCTCCAGCCGGGCCAGGCCTAGGCTGAGAGGCTGCAGGGGGCTGGGGCCAGGGGATGACCAGGCCCTGAGTGCCCGTGGGCTCTTCTCCTCCCCCAGCTGGAGGCCCTGAACCAGTGCATCAACATCGAGCAGTCTCAGTCAGACCGCAGCAAGCGGCCCTTCAACCCCGTCACGTGAGTGCCCGGCCCCTCGGGTGGCATCTGGGAGGGCTGACCCTGGGGCTGGCTTGGGACCTGAGGGGGGCTAGGCAGGTGTCCACAATGTCCACTTCCCACACCTGGGTGCCCCCTGTGGCCCAGTTTGCCACAGCCCCAGCGCCTGCCCCCTGAGTATCCTCCTTTGCCCCACCCCCGCAGGGTCAGTCTGCCCCCTGAGCAGGTCACGAAGGTGACTGTGGGGCGGTTGCACTTCAGCGAGACCACTGCCAACAACATGCGCAAGAAGGGCAAGCCCAACCCTGACCAGAGGTGAGCAGGCTGGACCCCTGCACTGGGGTCCCACCATTTCTGGGGAGGGGGGGCCGGGAAGATGGCACCCTGTGTAGCACGCCAGGCACAGAGCCCCAAAGACTGACCCATTTTACAGATGAGGAGTCTGAAACTCAGACCCTTAGCCGACTTGGGGATGGGAGAGCAGAAGCCCGGCTTCTGGATTAATAAACTCCGTCGCAGAGCTTTGGGCCCTGGGGAATTTCCGCCCCCTAGTGGAGGCTCAGGTTCCTCCTCTGTAGGGTGGATGTCCATGCCCACTTCTTGGGGTCCTGGGACCAGCGGGAGAAGACTGAGCAGGCAGTTTTGTGCACTATGCATCTGACCTGGGAAGGGTTGTGGGGGATGGGAGTGGGCAGAGGCAGGTGGGGTGGGACCCCTGGGTGCCTCTAAGACCCCTGTGTACCCCAGGTACTTCATGCTGGTGGTGGCCCTCCAGGCCCACGCACAAAATCAGAACTACACACTGGCTGCCCAGATCTCAGAGCGCATCATCGTGCGGGTGAGGGCCACCTCTGCCCAGGGGCTGGGGAGTCCTCCCCAGACCTGGGAGGAAAGCACCCAGGAGAAATGCCGGGGTGCTGGGGAGTCAGGGGCTGGAGTGCTGATCCTGCTGGGCACAGCTGTGTGGCCTGGAGCAGGACTCCATCCTTTGTGGGCCTCCGTGTCTTCTTCACTGTACAGCACTGAGGAGGACAGGGCCTGGTAGCTTTCTGAAATCCCACAAGTGACTGAAAGTGGCCACAGTGGAAGGGATAGTTTAAGTTACGCACGGTGGGGTGAGGAGCCCTGGGTGGAGCTGGAAGGGCAGCTGTGGGTGGGGCCTCCCCCTTTCCCAGGGTGCTGCAGGTCTCCCATCCCCTGGGCCTGATCCATCCACCCACAACTTGCGCTAGGCCTCCAATCCAGGCCAGTTTGAGAGCGACAGCGACGTGCTGTGGCAGCGGGCACAGGTGCCCGACACAGTCTTCCACCATGGCCGCGTGGGCATCAACACAGACCGGCCTGATGAGGCGCTGGTCGTGCACGGCAACGTCAAGGTCATGGGCTCGCTCATGCACCCATCGGACCTTCGGGCCAAGGAGCATGTGCAAGAGGTGGGACCACTGAACTACCAGCTAGAGGGGCTGATGGCAGGGGAAGGAAGAGGGGGGAGGCTGGGCCTGGATCCCTGGATCCTGGGATCCCCAAAGCAGGGTCTCCCCTCCTCACTGCAGCCCCTGGGCTGCCGCCTTCTTGGGCTCTCATCCCGCTCTGGACTGGCCAGGAGGGGAGGGGTTCAGTCTTAGGAGTGGCTCCCACGCAGGTAGACACCACGGAGCAGCTGAAGAGGATCTCTCGCATGCGGTTGGTGCACTACAGATACAAACCAGAGTTTGCAGCCACCGCCGGCATCGAGGCCTCGGCACCAGAGACAGGTAAGAATGGGGGCTGAAGTCTGGGAATCCAGTAACCCTGCTCCCATCCTCTGGAAACCCTGCTTCTGGGAACTCCTCCCATTGACTACTAGAACTCTGCCCCCAGGAACCCTGCCCTCTACCAGTCCCACCCCTTGGCCCCTGGGAAATCACTCCCTGACCCTAGAAGTCCGAGATCATGCCTAGGGATCCTTGCCCCTCTTCCTTTGCATGGATCCTGCATTTGCCCTCCTGAATCCTCGCCCTCTGCTTCTGGGATTTTCACTCCCAGGAATCTGTCCCTTTCCCCAGTCAGGGGAGCCCCACACCTTAACCCCTGGAACTGCAACCCTGTGAACACTTGCACATGGAACCCCCTACTTCAAGGCTCCTTGGAACCCAAATCTCTGGGCCCCAGAACCTGGCCCTCTCCAGCCCCTGCCCCCTCCTTACATTAGGTACTGAGGGTAGCTACCCCTTCCCTCTGCACACACTTGGCCTATCCCCAGGTGTCATTGCCCAGGAGGTGAAGGAGATCCTGCCTGAGGCTGTGAAGGACACCGGGGATGTGGTCTTTGCCAACGGGAGTACCATAGAGAACTTTCTAGTGGTGAACAAGGTTTGTGCCAAGGGGCAACTGGAAGGAGCCCAAGGGGCAGAGGGGTGGGCCTGCTGGAGGGCACTCCTTCAAAGAGATAGGGGGTGATGCTCCCTCCAGAGTGCCCTTCCTACCCCACAGGGAAGGGGGTGAGCTTCGGGGGGAGGCGGAGACTTGGCCACTATATGGCTGTGTGATAAGGGCAAGAGGAACCTTGCTGAGGGTCACTTTCCTCCCCTGCCAAAGGAGGGTAACAACAGTAACGGCTAAGACGTCCTCACGTGGCTATTGCAAAGCTTAAACACGTGGTTTACTGTGAGGAACGAGTTTGCAGCTTACCTGCTGTGAGACTGGGCTGTAATACATTTTGGCCACTGCTGGATAATGAGTGCTTCAGTGTGAGACACCGTGTTCATGAGACAGGGAGATGGGAGAGCATGACCCCAGGGAGATGGCATTCTGAGGAGGCAGGAAGGGCTCTTCGGGCCAGTGGGATGCAGGCGTGGGGGTGCTGTTTGGAGGCAGGCACAGGGAGTTGTGGGAGCCGAGTCTGGACTGGAGGAAAGCCTGGTTTGGGTAGGGAAGCTTCGAGGGGCTCCCTTCCTGCTCCCCAAAGAGCTTGTAGCCTGGGGCTCCCAGGGAGCAGACAGTGCCCTCAACATTGGCCTGTGGAATGTGTCAGGAGCGCATCTTCATGGAGAACGTGGGTGCTGTGAAGGAGCTGTGCAAGCTGACCGACAACCTGGAGACGCGCATCGATGAGCTGGAGCGCTGGAGCCACAAGCTGGCCAAGCTGCGGCGGCTGGACAGCTTCAAGTCCACCGGCAGCTCGGGCGCCTTCAGGTGGGGGCGTGGGGTGGGGGAGGGCAAGACCCACTTCTTGGAGGCACCTCTGACCCTGGCCCTCTTGGTGCAGCCACACAGGGAGCCAGTTCAGCCGGGTGGGCAGCGTCCCCCACAAGAAGAGGCCTCCCAAGGTGGCTACCAAGGTAAGGGGGACAGGGGTGGGAGGTAGGTTGACCAGGGCCTCCCCATCCCCCATGGCTCTCCTTTCCAGCTTGCCTCCCTCCAAGCTCACTGACCCCAAGTGCTTCCCTTCCTGTCCTGACCCTCTAACGCACCCCTCTGCCCTGCTTGTCCTTCCTGTCCCTCTGCCCTCCATGGGAATGGGCCAGCCTTGGCACCCCGACCTCCAGCGAAACCCACAGGGCTCCCTAAGTCTGGTTCTTTCCTGCTTCTTCCCTTTTCCTCTCGGTCCTCAGCCATCGTCTGTGGTCCCAGACCAGGCCTGCATGAGCCAGCGCTTCCTGCAGGGAACCATCATTGCCCTGGTGGTGGTCATGGCCTTCAGGTGACTTGTTCCGCAGGCTCTGGGGTGGCTGGCCATGGGAGCTGAGCTGCCCACCGGACTAGGCCTGGGGGAGGAGGAATCTGTGGCCTAAGAGAGCCCTGGAGGTCCTGGGGAAGGAGGTGGGCTGCCTCGTTCTGCCTTGCCCCCCGGGAGCTGGGAGCCCCTGCCCTGCCCTGGAGAGAGGACACTAGACTGTGGCTCCAGCTCTAACCGTGGCCCTTTCCTGTGGTTACCAGCGTGGTGTCCATGTCCACACTGTACGTGCTGAGCCTGCGCACCGAGGAGGACCTGGTGGAGACGGATGGGTATGTCTCTGGAGGCCTGGCTGCCCGCTGAGCTACCAGGTCAGGTGGGGCTTTGGTGGGCAGCCCAGGGTCAGAGGAGCTATGGAGGCTGTCCCCTCTAATGGGCTTCCACCTTAGGCTTTCAGCCTGCTAGGGGCTTGTGAGTGTGGGTGGGAGGGTCTCCTTGGAGGGGGCAGCTGTTTTCTAGTCCCTGCAGGAGCCGATGTTTCTCTGGCTACTTGGTGCTCCTCCAGGGATCTGGGCCTCTGAGAATCAGAGGCACCTGAGGGGCCCAGGCTGAACTGGGGTTGAGGGAAGGAGGGCCAGGGTGGGACCCTGGGCTCTGTCTGCCCACTGCCACCCTCAGCCTCTGGGGCCACCTCTGACTGTGTCTTCTCTTTCTCCTCCCCTGCACCTGTCTCCCCCTTTTCCTTTCTGCTGCCCCTTAGCTCTTTTGCCGTGTCCACTTCCTGCCTCCTGGCCCTGCTCCGGCCCCAGGACCCTGGGGTGGGTGAGGCCGTGCACCCTTGGTACGTGTCTGGGTCAAGCCCCTCCCTCCTGCCTCTGGCTCCTGCCACCCTCTTCCTGCCTCCTTTCCACCTTCCTTGTCCCTCTCTTCCTGCCCCTCCTGCTTCTCTGGGACTCCCAGGCCCTGCTGCCCAGGCTGTCCCAGCCCCTCTGAGCTTAGCCCACCCTTCCCCAGCAGGTCCAGCCAGAACTTTGGGACCACTCAGCTCCGACAGTCCCCTGTGACCACTGGGCTGCCGGGCACACGGCCCTCTTTGCTGCTGGGTGCGTGCCTGGGGTGGGTCTGGAGCAATGGGATCAGGGAGAGGTGGCTGTGTGCTGGGTAGGGGCTCCGCTGCCCGCCTCCAGCTCATGCAGCCTCTGGCTTCCTCAGTTACTGCCAGCCTGACCAGCTCAGCCCCTGGACCAGCCCTCCGTGCCTTAGACCTGTGCTCCAGCCGCCCCTGCCCTGTTGTCTGCTGCCCCTCACCCACTCCAAGCCCTTCCACTGACCCTAGTCTTGGCTCCAGCTTCAACCCCAGCCGTGGTCTCAGCGCCAGTCCCAGCCCCTCCACAAACCACTCAGGTGTGGCTATTTGGGGGCCAGGGCTGGGGTTGGGTTTTTAAAAAATTTTTTCATTTGAGTCCAGAGGAAGACAACCCCCACCCCAAGACTCATTGATGGGAGGGTCTCCTAGAGCCCAGAATGAGGCTCTGGAAGGAATTGGGGCCCCCTTGGGGGGGGCAAGAGAAATGGGGGTCACCCAGAGTCCAGTGGAGCCCAAGAGACAGCTGGGTAGGAGACAGCCGGTCCCCTCTACTCAGCCTGTCCCTGGTTCTATCCACAGACCCTAGCCAGATGGCCCTGCTGCCAGTCACCAACATCAGAGCCAAGTCCTGGGGCCTGTCAGCCAATGGTATTGGCCACTTCAAGCATCCAAAGAGCTTGGAGCCTGTGGCCAGTCCTGCAGTCCCCTTCCCTGGGGTGCAGGGCAAAACCAAGAACAGCCCCAGCCTCCGAATCCATGGCCGGGCCCGCCGAGGGGCCCCCCAGCCTGGCCTGGGCCCCACTCAGACCTGGGGCCCACCAGGTACTTGCCTTGTCCCCCTTCACCTCTCAGCCCAGCCCAGCAAAGCTCACTGACCAGGGCCTATTTCAGCCCAGTCGCCTGAGTGCCTGGGTACAGAACTGCCCATCGGTGGTAACCAGAAATCAGGCCAGGAGCTTTATAGAGAGTGCCGCATTTAATCTTCATAGCATTCCTGCCGAAAGGAATGGTCCCCATTTTTCTAACGAGGAAACAGAAACGGAGACAAGTGAAGTGACTTGTCAGGGGTCCTGTAACCCATCAGCAGCAGAGCTGGAATTCGATACCAAGTCTGCCTGACTCCTTCTGGGTTTTTCTAAACCTCAAACCCTTAGTGTCACAAAGAAATCCTTTCTTGTGGAGTTTTCCAAGCCATTTTCTTTCATGGTGCCCTGGGGGCTGCCCTGGAGGTTGAAGGAGAGGCCAAGAGCCTTCCTGGCTTCAACCAGATAGCTTTGCTCCAGGTATTGGGCCTCCTCGTCAACTTTCAATTGATGGGTGTTTCAACTTAGAGACAAAACAAAGCTGAGAAGCTGTGGCTTGCTGAGACTGAGGGTCACAGTGATGAGGAGGCCCGTAGGGGACAGGCTCACCAGACAGCCATTTTCTGGGCCCTGCTCTGTGGCTGGCTCTGTCCAGGGCACCACGGGGACACCTGCTCTGCCCCCACAGAGCTCACAGACATGAAAACACAGCAGTGTGATGAGGCTCTGAGAGGTGGCTTGGCGGCTGAGGAGGGCACTCAGTGCAGGCCAAGGTGGGGAGGTGATCAGGGAAGGAGCAGGCAGGAACATTGGAATTGGGTCTCTGAAGGACAGTAGGAGTTTGCCCAGAAAAGTTCAAGGGCACTATCCATAGTGTCCTTACCTGATGCCTATCCATGACCCTGCAGGGCATTCTGGGTCCTGTTGGGTTCCTTGGCTGCCTCATAGAGCTGAAAATGTTGCAGGCCCAGCAAGTGGTCAGTGGCGAGTGGCCCCAGCTTCCCTGCCTGGGTGGATGGTCAGGCAGCAGCAAGCCTGGGGATGAACTGAGATGAACAAGAAAGCCTTGTTTCCCCCACCCCAGGCAGCCAGCCTATCTGTTGTGGGCCTGTTCAGAGAGGCCCGCAGGCAGTGGTGGGTTGGGGCACAGCTTGCAAGTGGCTTTCGGGGTGGAGGGGAGCCCCAATTTATGTGTGTGAGCATTCCCACCATGGCTGATTTCAAGCCACCCGCTTGACTGAACCCTGGGTGGGTTAGAGATGTGTGTAGTCAGGAATAGAGGCCTAAGGAAGAGGCTCCTGTTTCCCCTTCCACCACTGTCCCCGCCCCCCCCCCCCCCCCCCCCCCCCCCCCCCCCCCCCCCCCCCCCCCCCCCCCCCCCCCCCCCCGCAAGGGCTAGGGAAGACCATCCCCGCTCCTGGGTGTTCTGGTTCTGTCAAGGAGTCAGTCCTTGGGCTCATGGGGACTGGCTAGTCCTGGAGTTGTTGGGAACAAGGGTGGTGTGCCTTCGGCCATTGTCGGGATCTGGGAAGAGTAACATGAAACTTATACTAAGGTGTGAGTGACTGATCTACATCTGGCAAGGAAAGGTTTGTCTGCTCCTCATTTGTGTCCTGTCTTGTCACCCTCCTCCCCCTCACCCCAACAGCCTCTTTCCTTGCAGACGCAGCCCCCTCCCTGACCTCCATCCAGGTGCTGGAGAACTCGATGCCCATCACGTCCCAGTACTGCATTCCAGGGGGTGCCTGCAGGTGGGCTTGGCTCCCTCCCTTCACTCCAGGGACAAGTTCCCTCAGATGACATGAGCCCAGGCAGTATAGCTGTCCAGACCTTGGCCCTTCAGAGAGGGACCTTCAGAGAGGGACTTCCCCCACAAGATGGGGCAGTCCATTTCTAGACCCATTAAGGGTTCCAGTATAGCCCAAGGGCTGAGGAGTCGGTTGGGGTGGAGACCTGGGGGGTTGGCCTTGAGCTGAGGAGCCAGCTTTGCCCTTTCAGGCCTGGGAACTTCACCTACCACATTCCTGTCAGCAGCAACACCCCACTGCACCTCAGCCTGACCCTGCAGATGAAGTGAGTGCAGCGTGGGGCAGGGGAGAGGTGTGGTGGTCCCGGGGCTGAGGAGGGATGCTAACTGCCTGCCCTGTGCTTCGCTGGCGGTATGACTCCGGCAGTCTCTGGGCTTCAGTGCCTCGTCTGTAGGATGGGCTGCTGCCCCCAGGGGCCTCGACCTTGTGGGGTGGTGGATGGGAACGGGGCGTATAGCTGTCGAGGGCCTGGACTGTTAGGCATCGTTCTCAGGCCATGTGCGGGTTCAGTGGAGTGTGTCGGTGGGGCAGGGGAGGTGGCGTGGAGTGCTGGCTAGGAAGAGGCTGGGGTGGAGGAAGTCAAAACCCCATCTCCCTGCTAACTGGGCCTTCCCCAGCTCCTCGTTCCCCGTGTCCGTGGTGCTGTGCAGCCTGATGTCACAGGAGCCGTGTGAGGAAGGGGGCCTTCCACGGAGCCTCCATACCCACCAGGACACCCAGGTAAACGACAATGGGGAAGCTATGAACCAACCAGGCCCCAGAGCACAGCTGGGCCCCCAGTGAGTAAGGAGAGAGAGCTGGGGTTTTGGGGCCTGGGCCTCTGTGCCCCAGGGTGGGGGTGGGCATATGCTCGCCACTCACTGCTGAGCATCTCCTGTCCCTGTGCCTGCTCTTTCCCGTCCCTGTCCCTGCCCTGACAGGGCCCTGGGAAAGAAAACAGTCCCACAAGGACTAACTTGAATGCAGTGGTGGGGACAGGGAGTCCTGGGAGCCCACAGCAGGGACAGCTAACCTTGTCTGGTCTCAGAGTCAGGATGGCCACTGACAAAAAAGTCGTGTGTAGTTAAGATGAGACCTGAAGGACAATTTGGGGACCATGTCCCAGGAGTAGGGGAATAGCACACGCAGAGATCTGGAGTCCAGGGAGACAGTGGTGGGCTGGCAGAGCTGGAAGCGTGGTGGGGGTGAGTTGGGAGGCCAGCGGGAAGGGGGCCCGGACCTCAGGCGCAGGCTGGGGAGGCAGCACAGTTCCACGGGCATCTCTGGAGGAGGCCTCCAGCTGCGCGCAGAGGGCTCCCTGCTGCTCCGGGGACCACGTGGCTGGGATTCTGTCGCTGTCTAGCCCCTCGCTGGCCATGACCTGAAGTTGTGACTCTCAGCACAAGTTAAGGAAATTTCTGTTCACCCTGCATCTGTTTAGTTGACAAGTGCTCATGGGCCCGGCCGGCTGCTCGGTTAGAGTGTCGTCCCAATGCGCCAAGGTTGTGGGTTTGATCTCCAGTCAGGACCATGCAAGAGATGAGCAACAAGTGCACCAATAGGTGGAAAACAAAGCGATCTTTCTCTCCTTTCCTGTCTCTAAAATCAATAAATAATTTAAAAAAAAAATCTTCACTGGGACCTCCTCTGTCGAAGGCCCTGTGCAGGGCCCAGCTGTGGGGAGACAAGTGCGGTGTGCAGGGGTCTTGCCTTCCAACGGTGCCCTAGCCGAGGAGAAAGACGTGCAGGAAGGAACCTGAGTAGAGGATGGTGTGCGGGAGAGCCCAAGAGGCCCAGGCCCTGTGGCCCCCCAGAGACAGGGGGTGGGGTGAGCCTGGCAAGGCACTCATTAGGCGTGGAGCTCAGGCCTGAGCCCTTGTACTACAGGGGCAAAGCTGGAGCCCCGGGTAGGAGGTGGGCAGGCTGCCTGCACCAGGCCTCATGCTGCCCTGTCAGGGAGAGAGCTTGACAGACCTGCGTTTGGAGTCCAGCTCTGCCACGCATCACTGTGTGGTTTTAGGCAAGTAACTCAGCTTCCTCATCTCTAAGCAGTGCCACCTCATTGGGTTGTGAAGATGGTGTTAATGAAATACTTCCACGTGCCCAGAGAGTAGTGGATGAGAAGGAAGGTAGACAAGATGGGGAAGAGAGGTAGGCACCAGGTGAGGGCAGCTGTGGACTTGGCACGGTCTGCATTGAGGGGGGCTGCTGTTGCTCCCCACAGCAGACCCTGCTCCCTCCCATCCCTCTCCCTCAGACTTGAGGCAAAGTCCAGGGCTGCAGTGGCCTGTGAGAGGAATTCTGATTAGGGTGGGGGCAGGGGGCTGGGGGCTATCCTGACACCTCTCCACTCTTTCTCCAGGGCACTTCCCACCAGTGGCCAGTAACCATCCTGTCCTTCCGTGAATTCACCTACCACTTCCAGGTGGCATTCCTGGTGAGCATAGCACCTGCATCTGTGTGGGTCTTTGGGGAGGGGTGGGGAGGAGGGCGTCTGCAGACTTGGGGCAGTGTCAGGAAAGGTCATCGGGGGAGTACCTCCTGCCCTGCAACCCCCAAGCCACCTCACCCAGTCCCACTGCCTTTCCACTCAGGGTCAGGCCAACTGCAGCTCGGAGACCCGGGTCTGGCCGGCTACAGACTACTACTTCCGCTTCTACCGCCTGTGTGACTGAGCTGCCCTGCCCGGGGCAGCACCGCACCAGGACCCGGCCCGGCACCCTTTCTACACTGGATGCAGTGGTGTTACACTGGAGCCTGCGGCCGCCAGCTCTCCACCGTTCACTGGCACTCCCCTAGGGGCTGAGCTGGGCCTGGCCCTCCCCACCGGGTGAAACTGGAGGTCCTCACACTGGAGCTGCTGTTCCTGCTGGTCACTTCTTCCACACCCCGAAGGGAACCAGGATCTCCTGGGGCCAGTTCACATCTGTCCAGATACGGTGGCCAGAGGGCTGGCTTCAGGGGCCCTGGAGGCAAGGGGAAGCCTGGGACTCTCTCCAGAGCCCACCCTCCCTGCCTCCCCTTTTGAGACTGAGAGCTACCTTTTGGCCCTCAGAGAGGACCTGCCTGCCTTTGAGATCAGCAGCGGCTTGGAGGGAGCCCTGAGACTTGGCTGGAACCATGCATCAATGGAGGGCAGACAGCCCTCAGCCTCGAAGCTGCTCCGAGGGGTGGCAAGGTGATAGACTTTTAGAGTTTGACTGTTACACTGGACTTGCACTTCAAAGCTTTAAGTGTGGCCCAGGAGGTCTCTTCTCCCTGGGAGAGCTTGGCTCCAAAAGCTCCCAGGGCAACCAAAGCCATCCCCGGATGGTTGGAGAGACTGACCACGTGCCTTATGTACATTTAGTGCCTGGCTGAACCAGTGGGGTCAGTGGGCCAGGTAAGCCTGGGACCCTTGAATCTGGAGTATCCTGGAAGGGAAGTTCACTATGAGCTTCCCAGTGGTACAGCTCCAAGGCCTGGGCTCCGGGGAGCTGCTGGAGCTCACAGAGGTGCCAGTGACCCATCATTCTTTTAGCAGAGGAGCAGGAATCCTTGCAAGGCAGCAGGCCATCTTGGCTGATGGGTGGATGCAGATAGCTTTTGCTGTTATTAATGAGTAACTAAAATGCACTTAAAACAAGAGTAGAAAAGTGGCAGGAGAAAACTCAGAGTGGGCCAGAGCCCTGGGATGACACTTGCAAAGACAGGGCCCTGGTTCTGATCTGTCCCAGGGGGCCTTGAGACACCCATCCCACTCCTGACCACAAAGACTCTGGCCTCTCCCTCCTTTCCTGTCTGCTGGAGGCCCCACTCTGCTCACTCCTCCCCGGAGTGCAGTGGGCTTAGGTTAGGGCAGAAGTCTCATCTCAAGTGCCAACATTAGCTTGTCCTTAGTGGGTGCCTGGCCTGCAGCATTCTGAGAACACAACAGGCTCGTGGAAGGAGTGTGGCAATCACTGAGCCATGTCTGCCATGGGTTTGGATGTGTGGACAGGACTTCCCATGTGTCCTTGCTGTGACGGTCTGCCACCTCTTTGGGAACCAGGCCTCGTCCCTCTTACGTCTCCTTCTCAGCTGAGTGGGTGGCCTTTCTGTAGGGGGTGCTGAATCTTGAGAAAGCCTGGGAACTGCAGGGCCCCTTCTGTGGATCTCAAAGCACTTATCCTCAGGATGGGGAGACACCAGAGGGATGGGGGCTCGCAGGGAGACCTGGCCACTCAGCCCCCACCCCAGTGTGGCTCCACTCCCTCATTCTGACATAGGGATAACATGGCTCTCACACCATGCAGGGGGCCCAGCCTCACTGAGGACCACTCTGCTCTCTCTCCTCCCACAGTGTGGTGGTGTGGGGGGAAACCTCCCTAAATGCCTTAAAACTGCTGAGCCCCGCTCCTTATAATAGGATTCTGGGGCTTCCTCAGGGGGGTATTTGTCCTTGGACTACAGCCCCTCTGTCCTTAACTGGAAAGTGACCCTCCACTGCCCCCTGGGGCCCATCTGGACATAGCAGAGCCCCAATCTGGTTAGCAGCTGGCTGTTTCCATATCTGGGGTGGGGGTCTCAGTGCAGGGGCTGGGGCCAAGCAGGGGTTCCACGCTGCTCGAGGGGGGTCAACCTTGGACCAAAGTTATGTTAAGCCCAATAAGGTAAAAGGGCCTCAGGGAAGGTGAATGGGCCACCTGCTGGAGGCTACAGCTGCCTGGCTGGGGCTGGAAAGTGGATGTCTTGGCTCCATCCCATACCCAGGGTCCATCAGCCATCTCTTCTTTTCTCTCTCCCTTTGGCATTTACTCCGTAGCCACTGGGCTAATCTCCCCCAAGCTTCAAGCTGTACATAGGACCTCCCAATGCACAAGACCCCTGCCCTCCTCGCATCTCCTATAAAAGCCTGCATGTGCATAGAGCGCCTCCCCTCCCCGTTAACTCCCAGCTCCCGTCCCTGAGCTCTGACTCGTATTCATCGTGTACCAACTTGGACCCAGGAGTGGGCAGAGGGAAGCAGCCCTGGGCCTGTTTGCTCCCTGTCCCCTGAACTTTTTCTTCTGAAGTAAATACACATATATAAATAAATGTATAAATACGGCTTTGTATCCGAGCTTGCCTCTGTCTCTTCTTGAGATTGTTCTGGTGAGAGATGGAGTCGCCTGTGGAGCGAGGACCTCCTGGAATCGGGGGTGCCTAAACCAGATGGATGCCTTATACGTCATTATCCTTCTTAGCTTCATACTAGGCTTGAGAACAGGACTCAGCAGCCCCTCTGCTAGCCACACCCCAGGGACCTACTGCTGCCCTACCTGGGTTAAAAGTAGCCACCCCAGGGAAAAGACTTTGTAGAGGACAAGCTGAACCTCGCCAGGGTTCCCAGCCCAGAGAAGGGTGGCTACATTTGGAGCAGAGGACTGCCCCAGGGAAGACTTCATTGATGAGGGATCCTACAGAAGTCTGCTCTAGAAACAACAGAAGAGGTTAGGCCTGCCCTTCCTATCCACAGGTAGGCCTTGGATTACAAGGACAAGACACCCCTCCCACAGCCCCGTTGCCCTCAAAAGTACAGAGCAGGCATCCCAGCAGCAGCAGGAACCATCTGAAAGGCAGAAGAAAAGCAGGAAGAGCTGAGACTGAGCACCAGACAAGATGGTCACATATCTGCCTTTATTGTGAGCAGCAGGTGGGACACTTCCATCAATAGTAAAAAAATTAATTTACAAAAGCACGGATTCAGTGAAGCTGCCTGGTGGACCTGAAAGAGAGGGGTATCAAAATGAAACCAAAGGCCCTCCTTTCCACCAACTTCTCTTACTGAGTCCATGTCTTGGGGCAAGGGCTGATGGGCGCACTCCTTTGAAGCTAAGCCACCCAAGCCAATTCTCATGATCTACTTGATGGATTATCTGCTGCAGTTTTTGTTTTTGTTTTATCACTTGGTCAACATTCATTTCAATGGCTGAAAACATTCAGACTAATTAAAACAGTACTCCTTGCAGCAAACTTTAAGTACCAGTCCCTGACCCCTTCTGGCCCACTTCCCAGCAGCCTCTCCAAGTTACTGGTGTATGACATGTGAGAACACAAATGTGTAACCACGAGAAGCCTGCGTCCACAGCCCTCTGTAGTATATCCCAAAGCCAGATCAAGGCCCTGGGCAGTGTACAGAATTCAGAACTGACAAAGTAGGCCACACTTGCCTTAAACCCCCATTAGGAACAGGGAAGAAGGTACACATGGCTGGTGCCCCTATCCACTCTGCTGAGTGTCTCCATTAACCAAGGGGTCACGCAGGCCTGAGGACCACACTGATACAGGTGTGGGAGGTTTTGCGGTGTCCCACCCTGTCACGGCTCTTACCCTTGGGAGCTCACACGTATATGCCGACCCAGAGCAGCAGGAAGAGGACCCCAAATCCCATGAAGAGCGAGGCCACCAAGGAGATGAGGAGCTCTTTGTAAATGTCACGAGTGTACTTGGTGGAGGTGACCTCATAACTGTCAGGACGGTTAAGGAGAAGCAAGGGGATGGACTGCACAGAGCAGGAATCACGGCCACTGTGACTCCAGGAGAAATATACAGGCTATGGGCTTTCTGGGAGGTTTGTCTGGCTTGGTGCAGCCAGGCAGAGAGGCCCATGAGATGACCTAGACTCTGTTACTCCATACTACCCCTCTAGTACCCAGAAAGAAAATAGGGCCCAGAGGGGTTAGGTCACTTGCCCCAGGTCACACAGCTAATGAATGGTGGAGCTAAACTAGTCCTCAGATCTCCTGACACCAGAGGGCCTCTGTCCTTATATCACTTTCTCAACTTCAGATCTACCCCCAGCCTCCAGTCCGGCCAGGTCCTCAGTTTACTGTTCTAGAAATCTGAAGAGCAAACTGAACTCACCTGTATTTGAAAAATGAGGCCACAACCTGACCTGGAACATTGACAGCCTTCTCTCAACCTCTTTACCTTCTTCCAATCCCACACCAGGACAAATGGGCAGGGTGGGTGTGCCCAGCATGGTTTGTGCCTCAGTTTCCCACATCAGTAATTCTGGCCCACTCCCTGCTCAGCGGAAGGATACACGAAGAACCAGGCGGTGAAGAACATGCCAATGGCCAACAGTACCACTGTCAGATGGGGGAAGACAGCTGGGTTCACTGGGCTGGTGTATCTGCTCATGGCCTCCAGCTCCTAGGGGAAGGCATGAGATCAGAGCCATAAAAGAATCCGAACCCGTCAACCTGGTGGATGAAGCGGTTATTAAGGAAACTCATGCTGCTGTGACTGCTTAAGGCCTGTTTCAGCCTAGGAAATGTGGAAATCCTTCAGAACCCACATCAAGTGATGGAGTCTGGGAATGACCACAAGTAACCTCTGAAACTAAGGAGGCACTCTTGTCTTTTCAATATGAGACAAGAAGGGCAGCTGAGATTCAGAGGCTAGAACACAAAAGGCAACTAATTAGCTACAGATCAACGGCCCTTAATATTTTCTGAGGCTACTGGCCACTACGACAAAAATGTAGTGAAAGGAATGGGTACTTTCTGCCCAAGAAAAAGTCTGCCTAGAATTTTAGGAGCTTTATGGGCTGTACCTAGATCTCAACTCTTAATTCTGTATTATTCTCACTACGCTATCACGGACTCTCAAACTTTCAGGCAAATGGCAGCAGTTCAAATTCTGGCTCTAGTGAGTAACGTGAGTCTCAGTTGAGTTATCACATCTCCTGGGGTTGATGTATGATTTCAGAAAGATGACGAATGTGAAAACATCTGGCTACTGCCTGGCAATAGTCGCTCAATAGGTGTTTGTTTCCTTCCCAAAGTTTAGGGAAGATTATGAGGTAATGCCTGTGAAAGAGGGCTGTAAACATACAGTTCTGGACAAATGTTAACTTCCATTGTCACCCACCAGTCAAGGCTTCGAAAATCCTGAACACAACAACTCTAGAGAAGTAAATCGACCCCATTGTTCTAAGAGACACTGGAATTCAATTCCGTAAACATTTATCCCCCATCCCCCAAATGACAGACAATCACTGTCATTTACAGAGCCTCCACTTGCAGGCCCTGTATTTGGCACTGGGAATACAAAGATGAATAGACATCATTTCAGGGCTAGAGGCACGTCAGATGGTGGTCATTGGGAGGCGTGACAGGTAACAATGAAGTCCGAGACACGTGGCAAGAGAGCGATCTGAACAGAGGCTGTGGGAGCTCCCGGGAGAGGCCAACTGCCAGAAAGAGTTAGAAATGCTTCACCAGGAAGATGACATTTGCCCAAAGCCTTGTGGAGTAAGTACCAGTTCCGCAGGGAGAAGAAATGTGGAGACAGAGAGGACAGCTTGATCACAAGTAAGAGAGATAAAAGTTCCAAGACATTAAAAATGCACCTCACGCCCCCCACCCTTAAAACTGGCGAAATAAAAACAGCTTAAGGCGTCCAGGGCAAGGGGCTTCCCTTCTCCGCCCCTCAGCCCAAGTCGCAGGACACTGGAGCCTCCCGCGGCCTGGATTACGGGCGCCCGAGGACTCTGCGAGAGAAAGGGAGTGTGGGACGGGCCCTGAAGGGTCCGCCCAACCCTGCTGCAAGCTCCCCTCAACCACCTCACCATTTTGCCGGGGACAGGGTGAACTGCGGCTCCGCCACCGGAAAAACACGTCGGCAGGAGCCGGCGCGCCGTTCAGCCGGAAGAGGATGTGGCACCTGCTCACGTGGCATTGTGGGACTTGTAGGTTCGCTGAGAGAGTGCGCTCCCTTGCTGGGACTGGGTGCCTTGAGAGGCGCCGGCCGAGGGGGCGGGGCTGAACTACACTTCCCAGGAGGCTGTGCACAGCAGCGCGTCACGTGACGGGAGCGCGGGCTTTGGAAGGCGGCGAGAGAAGACCCTCCGGCGATCTCAGGCGGGACCTGTGCTGAGGACTGTCCTGCGCGACAGTGGACCAGGCGTTGGCTGCCGAAACCCCGCGCTCCTAAGGCCAGGTGAGACCCCATGGGAAGCGTCTCCGAGAGCGGCCAGGCCTGCTTTGCTCTGGGGGCTCTCGGGGGCCGGCTGCTGCACGGGGCGGAGGTGCTCTGCCGCCGCTTTGCCCCTGCTGGACTCGGGCTAGTCGCGTTACCTCCGAGTTTCTTTATTCCTTTGTAGAAAGGGCGTAATAGCTCCATCTCATGAGATCGTGGTGTATTTTGACCAAGATCCTGGTGAGAAACTGTTTCAAGCTTCACTTGTTTAGAGCCCGCTGTTGGATGCTGTGGCAGGATAACCGGGTACCTCAACACGCGTGCCAGCAAAGCAGCCAGCTGGAGGCATGCATCAAAGCATTGCGTGGGTGCTGCAGCGGGAATGTTTGCAGAGCATCTGGTGCGTGCCTGGAGCCTTTCAGCTAATTATCTCAGCTAACCCTGGCAGTACTTCTGCAAGATGGGCATGCTGTTTATCTTATTTTATAGATGAGAAAAAGCAAACGTACATGGCTTGGTAATGTCACACACGAAGTGACTTGGTGACGCCACACAGATGGTGAATGCTGGCGCCTAGGTTCAAGGCCATTGCCATTCACTGGGGAAGGAATAGGAGGTGGACCTTGAAGAAGGGCCTAGTGGAGGATGGCTGGCAGAGAGCACAGCTGAACAAAAGCGAGAAAAAGCGGGCCCTGTGCCAGCCTTTTTGCATTGGGTCCCACCCAGGCTGAAGGTAGCTGGGGAACCAGCGCACTGAAGGTCTTGATGCCATGATTGAACTTAACTAGGAGGAGGACGGTAACAGGATCACTTTGCTTTATTTAAAAAGAACCCTGGGAAGGAAGAATGGGGACAATTAAAAGGTCTAGTACAATGTTTCGTAGTGTTGGGCATGCACCACGCAGTGGGTAGTACATGGTGACTTTTAGTGACACGCACAAAAAATCCTGTTTAACAGTTATACATGTAACTCATATTAAGATATAACTGATACAACAGACCGCTTAAGATGAGTTCTTTTTTTCAAGTTATCTTAGTTTTAATTTCATTTTTTTATTCTCACCCAAGGACATTTCCCATTGCTTTTTAGAGAGAGACAACGTTGAGAGAGGTAGGGACAGAGAGGCATCAATGCGAGAGAGAGGCATTGCCTGCCGCACGTGCCCAGACCAGGGATTGTACACACCCGGGCTGGGAATCGAACCCTCGGTCCTTCAGTTACAGGACAGTGCTCCAGCCAATGGAGCCACACCAGCCAGGGCAAGCTGTCTTAGTTTTTCAGTGGTGTCCATTTCATGAAATTGTAAGTGAGTGAAAGTACAGGTTCTGCTGGCAGAAGCAAAACATGTGCGTGTGGTTTGGGCCTGGCTGAAGTTTGGGGAACATTGCCCTAGGAAATGCTTGTCCAGGGGCCTGAACCACAGAAACGCAGTGCTGGCCTGAGTGACGAGAGCAGGCCCTGGGGTGGGGTAGGAGCCCAGGGTTTCACACTTTAGGCTTTGTGGTGCAAGGGAAGGACTTAGAACTGGTGACACCGTGGTAGAACTAGGAACTCGGGAATGCCAAGGCGTGTGGGAGGGAGATTAAGCGCTGTGTGTGAGAAAGCCAGGTCACTCCCATTGGTCACGACTGCTGTACCAGTCAGGGTTCTTCGGAGACACAACACACTGATGTGTAGGCTATTGATCCAAAGAGACTTACTTTAAGGAATTGGCTCAGGTGATTGTAGAAGCTGGCAAATTTGAAAATTATAGGGCAGGTTGGCAGGCTAGGCACCGAGGCAGGAGTTGGTGCTGCAGGGTTTTTTTTGTTTGGTTTGGTTTTTGTTTTCTTATGCTGCAGTCTTGAGGCAGACTTTCTTCTTCAGGAAACCTGTTTTTGCGGTCAAGGTTGTTCAGATCATTTGTATGAGGCCCGCCCCCGTTACGGAAAGCAGTCTCCTTTACTTAAGGTCAACTGATTATAGATGTTATTCACATCTACAGAATCCATCACGGCCACACCTGCATTAGTGTTTAGGTAAATAACTGGATGTCACGGCCTAGCCAAGTTGGCACAGAAGAGGAATCACAACCGCTCAGTGGAGTGAGGCGGAATAGTGCGTGGGGGAGGAATGAATGTGGTTTTCAGGTATTGGCAAGAAAATGAGTGTCCATGTTTATTTTACTACTTTATACATTCAGTTTGTACTGTGGTTGCTTTGGTATCTGTCACATCTCACCTTTGTCTAACTAGTATTTATCTGCCCTTTGGGTCTCAGTTCTGCCTTTGTGATTGATCCCCGGGCTCCTCAGTTGGGACAGGCACACTGGATTCGCACTGTGCTTAACGAAGACGTAGCCTTCACTGCCTGCTAGCCCTGTTGCCGCCTTAGGGACATCAACAGTGTTTTATTCCTCTCAGGACCTAGTTCAGTTACCCTCAGGAAGCCTTAGTATTAATTGAGTGGAGTTCCTTGCTATACTGGAAGTTTCTTGGCAGTGGAAACTTGTCTTGTTCATCTTTCCTCCTTTTTTATTGCTGACTTGATGTGCTTTTTGTTGTGCTAAGTTTGCTTAACTGAAGGCATGAAGTTGGTGAGATAGCACCAATTACAACTTTTTTTGCATCCTTAACATTCCTCCTTGTCTTACTTGCCTTTTTTAGCTGTTCCTCCTCTGTATCACTATGGGTATTCAAGGCCTGGCCAAACTGATTGCTGATGTGGCCCCCAGTGCCATCCGGGAGCATGACATCAAGAGCTACTTTGGCCGTAAGGTGGCTATCGACGCCTCCATGAGCATCTATCAGTTCCTGATTGCTGTTCGCCACGGTGGGGATGTGCTACAGAATGAGGAGGGTGAGACCACCAGTCACCTGATGGGCATGTTCTACCGTACCATCCGCATGATAGAGAATGGCATCAAGCCTGTGTATGTCTTTGACGGCAAGCCTCCACAGCTCAAGTCAGGCGAGCTGGCCAAACGCAGTGAGCGGCGGGCCGAGGCCGAGAAGCAGCTGCAGCAGGCTCAGGACGTTGGGGCCGAGGAGGACGTAGAGAAGTACACTAAGCGGCTGGTGAAGGTCACCAAGCAGCACAACGATGAGTGCAAGCGCCTGCTGAGCCTCATGGGCGTCCCCTACCTTGACGCACCAAGCGAGGCAGAGGCCAGCTGTGCCGCCCTGGTGAAGGCTGGCAAGGTCTATGCGGCAGCCACAGAGGACATGGATTGCCTGACCTTTGGCAGCCCTGTGCTAATGCGGCACCTGACTGCCAGTGAGGCCAAGAAGCTGCCCATCCAGGAATTTCACCTGAGCCGGATTCTGCAGGAGCTGGGCCTGAACCAGGAGCAGTTTGTGGACCTGTGTATCCTGCTGGGCAGTGACTACTGTGAGAGCATTCGGGGCATCGGGCCCAAGCGGGCTGTGGACCTCATCCAGAAGCACAAGAGCATCGAGGAGATTGTGCGCCGACTTGATCCCACCAAGTACCCCGTGCCAGAAAATTGGCTGCACAAGGAGGCCCAGCAGCTCTTCCTAGAGCCTGAGGTGCTGGACCCGGAATCAGTGGAGCTGAAGTGGAGCGAGCCAAAGGAAGAGGAGCTCGTCAGATTCATGTGTGGTGAAAAGCAGTTCTCTGAGGAGCGGATTCGCAGTGGGGTCAAGCGGCTGAGCAAGAGCCGCCAAGGCAGCACCCAGGGCCGCCTGGAAGATTTCTTCAAGGTGACCGGCTCGCTCTCTTCAGCTAAGCGCAAGGAGCCAGAACCCAAGGGATCTGCGAAGAAGAAGGCAAAGACTGGGGCAGCAGGGAAGTTTAAAAGGGGGAAATAAATGTTTCCCTTCGTTATACCTCCTTGACCCCAGTATGTCTACCTTGTACCCTCAAGAGCTAGCGCTAGAGAAACCTCCATGGGGGCAGGGAGGGGTTGCGTTGCTTCTCCAGCACCGCCTTTCTCGTAGGGCTTTTCCCCTTTTTACTTGATGTACTGCAGGAAGACCGTAGAGGTACTTCGTTTCCTTCTTTTTTAGCTCAGGAAAGTATTTCAGGTCTAACCACATTTTGGTCAATTTAATAGACACTGAGTCCGTTGTTACATAAGAGTGATAGCAATAAGTTTGAAGAAGGGACAAGAAGATAAATGGCGAAGGCAGAAGACTATGGGGGCGATCTGGCTGGTCAACTGTTGGCCAGCGATGCTGGGACCTGACTGCGCTTCTCTCCCCGGTGCAGCCTCGACCCACCCAGCGGGAAGAGTCAGTCTTTTGTCCGTAGGAAGAGCTGCTGAGAAGTGAGAAAGATGGAGAGCTGGAGTCCCTGGGGTGGGAAACATGGGTTTGAAAACCAGCTGTGTGTCCTGGGGTGGGCAGAAACTTGAACTTGCTATGTAACTTGAATCTTTAAAGTAGTTAGTTATTCAGAGGTATAACGTGGCTTAGTTCTCATGGCCTCTCTGAAGCAGTCAGCTGAATTGGGATTTGATGCTATAGTCATGTGCTATTTTTGTTTTAAATGTGTGAGAAGAGTCAATAAAATTATTAAAAGTGGGCGGAAAGTTTTCATTCTAAAATAACATGCTGGGATTGTACCCTATGAACTGGTGGTTTGAATGTGGCCACAAGGTGGCGCCATGCCCCACGGAATGGCCTAAGCAGCTCAGGTGGTACCTCAGCCCTTTGGAGGAGGCAAGCAAGTTTATCTTGCTAGGAATGGAATTCCCAGCTTTCCACCTGTGTGAAATAAAGGAATTCCTTTGAGGAAACCTCACAATTTAGACCAACTACACATTTGCCAGTTTGTAAATTGTGAAAGCTGCCATTCAAAAATTACTTGTTCCTTTTTTGACGTCACATTTAGGTTATTTCTCGTAGAGATGGGATATTTTTGTACTTCACAAAATCTGATAAAACTTGATGGGGAGGTGTCCTGAGTTTCTAATTAGCATTCCTATCACTGCCCTCGAGGGCATTCCTTAATGCCCTCGAAGTTAACGAGGGCATTAAGTGGTCTGAAATTTAAGTTGATGTTTTGACAGAGTAAGCAGGTAAACCACCAAAGATAAGTAGTTTTCACAGTTTTTAATGGAGCAACCTGTTTTTCAAATGAGAATCTTATGTGGAATCTCAGGGTATAAGAGCCCCTCTGGTTGAAGTACGAATACGATAGCTGTAACTAGGGGACTCTGAAAACCACTGGTGCGGACAGAAAGTTCTGTCCTGAGGGCAGGAGTTTGTTTTGTTCATTGCCATTTCCAGTTGATGAATAAAACCAATTTTTCCCAGATCACGCCAACCCACACCCTTAATTTGAGCTCCATTTTCTCATTCACATAATTTGATTCTAAGCCGATGGTGGTGGTGATGGTCCCAGAGGTGGTAAGAGGTTATCAGATAACCGCTTCTAACCTCCCTGCAGGACCTGACAGACTCCTTTTTACTTCCTTCTGCTCTCCTGCAATGGCCCTTTGAACCCCAAGGCACCTTGCCCAGTTCCTAGTCAGAATGTCTTGTACACGCACGTTCCCTTTTTATCTCTGAGCCTCTGGCGCGTGTGGAGTCTCTCATGTATGGGGAGTTCTCATGCATTCTTGTTAAATTGGCTATTTTCTCTTGCTAATCTCACATCTGTTTGATTAGTCCAGCCGGGACAACCTTGAGGGTAAAGGTTTTTTCCCCCACTCCATAGGAATTACTGCCTTAGAGCAATAGCTCTAGTTAAGGGCTTGTACCCCGTGGTGGACAAACATGTCAAGTGGTTTGCTTTCCCCTTGCTTTTTGGAGTTGAGTTGCTTAGTTTTTTCTGGATGTTTATTAACCACTGCACACTACAGGGAAAATCTATTCTGTTGCAATTTTTTAAGCCATGTTCTAATATTCTTGCTCAAAGATTGCTATTCTAGTAGGATGTACGTAGTGTAGTGGGCATTGTGCCTGCAGAGACAGATTCAGGTGAGAAGGACTGCTTACAGGGACTATCTGTGCTGAGACTAGAAATGAGTTCAAGGGTGATAGGAAGGAATGCACATGAAACCTGTGCATTGGATCCAGAATTTGAACATGTGTGTCATGGGAAAGGGTTGGCTTTTCTTGTTCTTGGCATAGTCCACCTGTGTCCTGGTGTTTTCTGGAGGCCCTGATGCACCTTCCTCTACCCAAGGAAGCGGCTTGTGCAAAGGGAGGCTGTGCCGGGCCTCGTGTTCAGAGAGAAGTCAGCCGTAGAGGTGGGTGGTAACTTACAGGAACGGGGAACCCTGGATATGTATAGAGGAGCATTGTGGAACACAAGCGAATGGCCTGCATTGGGTCAAAATTAACTTTATTTTTCAGCTTTACTTCATCAAAATGTGTTAACAAAATTGGCACATACCAAAAAGACAATGATGTTGGGCTTAAGAAAATGCCTCTGGCCAAGTGGTAAGAAAAAACAAGGACAAACATGGAAGTTGGAGTTTTTCAAAAGTGAATTCAAATATTAGTTCTGCCATGATCTGTGACTTGTCCTAAGCCTGTTTCCTGGTCATTAGATTTGATATCACTCGTGCAGTCTGAGCTTTTTGTCACCGGTGTGTCGCTTTTTGGCCATGTGAGACCACACTGGTCTAGGCCAAGGAAAGAAGGCCACATAGTAGAGGTTCTTTGAGGATCTGGACTTGGCTTCGTAAGCCTCACTGGGTTTGCTCAGCCTGGCCCAAAGCCAGAGAGCTTGACGGGCTTGTTCTACCACACCCACACCTTGGGTAGCGGGGAATGAAGGGATGGAGAAGGATCAGCACCTTTTCTGCAGTGAGGACACCAGTGAGAGAACTCTTCAATTCTAATTTAAACAAGGTTCTGCTGAAATAAAAAAGATCTGAACTCTGCAGCCTGCTCTCCCCCATCTATTTGTTTCATTAATTTGCGTTTTGACAAACCTCTGGGCAATCTCCATTCCATAGGTGGTGCCTCTAGGCCCGTCCCGGCATGCCTTAGGACCCCTGGCCTCCCTGGTTGCCTTTCTCTCCCAGCACTGAATGCAACTTCCGGTTTGAGGTCTCCCACCCTGTCCCAAATGCTCAATATGCCTGTGGCAGATGTCACTACACAGGCGAATAACCCTCTCAGCTGGACTGAATGGCCATGGTTGGGGGGTGGGGAGAGGGGTGATTGCTGAAGGCAAGCTGTGGAGTTAAGGTGGGACTCCTGGGGCACATTCTGATGTTTGCTCTCTGGGGATGAGTCAAACTTTTTATCTTTTAAAAATGAGATCTTTTAAAAACTGCATTTCAGTATTAGACTGTTAAGAGATTATCCTAAATTCCTACCTGGTTTCCAGCAGAGAAAGATACTTGAACAGAGCTAACAGAGTAAGTGCCTAAGAGCAATAGATGATCACAAACTTCTGTGTCTCTGTCTTGTTTCTGGTTTGTAACTATGAAGTAATCACATACGACTCCATCGCTCCTGCTCTAAAAGTAACGCTGTGCATAATTTATGTTAAGAAAACTTATCGCAGCCCTTATATCCCTTATGAGTGAACCTGTGTTTTCCTCATGACTGCTGATTCAGTGTCTCCCTGCTTGGCCACTGCGCTCACTGACTGCTACTGTGTTAAACTTGGAATTAGAGGTAGGGAAGCTAAGAGAACCGTTAGGAGCCCTCATTCGTTTCTAAGGAGAAAATTAAGTTGCCTATCTGCTCATTTGTTTATGGAGCAAGAAGTGGACTTCTGTCCTAGGAGTTTTTTGCTGCTTGTGTGCTGGTTAGGAGAGGTGAATCAAAAGCTGAAGGCAGTTTTGATGGCCAGTAACACTCTGCTGGCTGTTTTGGCAAGACCCAGAACCTAATGCTCCCTTGGTACTTTGGACGGAGCATGGAACCAAAATCAGTTGTGGCAATATCCTTGGGGGTGGGGGGCACATGTCTTCAACACCACAGTCCTGGCCTTTGCCCTGCCTACTTCTAAAAATGGAGGACTCGCTTCTCCAGTAGCCTGAGGCAAACAGGTCACAGCCCTAAAGTGAGCTGAGCTCCCAGGCACTGGCTGGAATTTTACTGCTAAATCTCTTAACTTCTGGGCTCAGCTGGTCTCCCTATTCTTCTAACACCTTTCTGACACCCTCTTTGCTCACCAACCACCTGCATCTGACACAAAAAAAAGGAGAAACAGAACTCACACCCCTCCCCTAACAGCTCCATCAATTTTCCAGGGGGCATGCATGCTCCCTTCCCTCTGTGCCATAGACCTACTGAAGATAAAGGGGAGGCATTTGAGCCAGAGCCTTTATCTCAAACCAGCCCCCCCTGGGTATTAGAATTGTAGTGGCATTGTCCTTCAAGTTCCCCTCTGCTTGGCTCCAGCGGCTCTTCCAGGTGGGGGCTGCTGTTACTGGTGAAGATAGGCATCTAGCCAGAGCTGCCCGGACTCCTTCAGTGAGCTGCAGAGACAAGATGGGAATGGGCAGTGAGGAAGGGAAGCGCTGAGCCCCAAAGCCAACCCACCCACCAGAAATACAGTGGGGAAGCTCCACAGAGGTTTGGAAGCCTATCTCCATGATGGAAGGCCCCTCCCATGTGAACACTCCTCCCCTTTGAGAAAGAGCTTGGGCCATGGCACTGAGAGCAAAGGACCGGCCAGGCCACAAGACCAGGAGTGCACCGCTTTCGCACTGGTGACCTCCATTCCACTGGGGAAACCACCCATGGCTCCAACCCCACTGCCCTGTCCTCTTCCTGCCCTACTGGCCATCTTCCCAGGTTGAGACACTCACTGAACAATGTCGGCGAAGGCTGAGAGCAGCGGCTTGGACTGGTACTCGATGCCGTGCTTGGCACACAGGGACTGCACCAGGGGAGCCACTTTGTGGTAATTGTGTCGTGGCATCGTGGGGAAAAGACTTCAGGGAGAACAGGGAGCAGTCAGTGGCTCCTACTCTTCTGCTCCCACCTGCCCCCCACACGTGGACCCTGCCTAAGACCCTGCTTCCCAGCTCTCCCTTCTTACTGGTGCTCAATCTGGAAGTTGAGATGTCCACTGAACCAGTCATTGAAGGCAGACTTGTGGACGTTGCATGTTGCCTGGAGCTGGAGGACAAGGGGAGGGGGGGAGCGTGGCTCTGCACACCAGATGCAAAGGCCAGTCCAGCCCCCTCTAGGCAAAGCTGTCTGAGAGGAGGGGCTGTGGGACTGTCCCTGGCCACTCTTTTCTCCACATGGTAGTAGGAGAAGCTTCCAGTTAATGAGGCAGCGCTGCCTGGAACTTTTGTTATCACTGCTCCCCCAAAACCTCCTGCCCAGCGTCTCTGCCCACCCAGCTCTTTCTCAGTTGTGTCATGCCTAGGTCTTCCAAGAGACCATCCCTCACCTGGGTGGAGACCCAGTCCCTGTTCTGGTCACGGTCGATGTGCATGGGAATGTGGTTCATCTGTGTCACCCACACAAACCAGTTGCTTTCCAGGAACCTGGTGGGTATAACACACGAATGCAAACAGGACAGGCAGAGCCCAGAGTTCTCACTCTTCTTTAGACAAATGCTCCAGCCTGGCCACCTTCCTGAGCCAAGACCGGAAACACCCCCGCCACCCAGAGCTGCAGCACAGCCCACAGACCAGACCTCATTTCTTTGCCAAACCCTGCTCCCCATCTGATACCACCTGACCACGAAGAAAAGGCCCAGGAAGCCTTTCACTCCTAACAACGGCACGTAAGTGAGGAAGATGCGGAGGTAGAAGGTGATCATCCAGGCCAAGTCCTGCAGTGAGAGGCAGAGAGCGTTACGACTGGCGCAGATTCACCTCTCACTTCACCTGTCTCTGCGTGGTGTGGCGGCTCTCCCGGGCACCCAGACTGGATCACTGAGTCATCCTCAGCACCCCTGTCCGTCGCCCAGTCCCGTGGTATCTAGTGCTACTGCTCCTTCCTTCCATGCCCGGAGGCAGCCCAGCCCTCACCTGTTTCCTTCACAGGTGCCACAGCCTACAGAGCCTCCCTGCCTCCAGCTCCTCCCAACCCAGCTAAGTCCTTCATCCCTTCATCATGATGCCAAGTGAATCTCCCAGGACCATGGCTCAGTCCATGCCAGCACCCTGATCAAACCTCCAGCCACTTTTCTGCACCAGATCCCTCCCCTGACACTTGAATCCTCCACAGAATGTCCAGTGGAAACTCACCCCTCACTTCCCAGCTTCTCTGCTCAGAGTCCATCGTTTCTCCACCCTACCTGTGTCTGTCCTCCACAGCCAGTTAGAAAAGTGACTTAACAAAGCCTTTTCTGATGCCTCTCATCCAGCTGATGTAGTAATGTCCCGTTTGGAATCTCAGAACCCTCTGCCTGTACCTCTTTTCTGGTGTCAACCACATTTTGCTTCATCAGAAGTTTCCTGAGAGTAGGTGCCATCTCTTACACATTTTCCCCAGTCCCCAGCTCACCCATGGCTTTATTCCCAGCACAAGAGCCTCAGGAGATACTGCTGAATGAAATGGGACATTGGGAGTCAGGTTGCCTGCTGAGCCCAAACCATCCCACCTAGAAGGAAGATCTATATCTGGTTCTATTCGCTCTAAAGTAGGCCTGGAGTACATCTCAGTGGACTTCCCCTGGAGACTCCCTTTCCCCTTCCTCAGGATACTGGAGACAAAGGAAGTGTAACCGTTGGGCCACAGATACTCACCACCCACTTCTTCCGCTGGACAACAAAATAGAAAATATACCACTGGAAGTAGAGAGGCAGCAAGGCTGGGGGCCCAACTGGGGAGGAAATGGAGACAGGGAGGAGGTGTGAGCAGTGAGGGCCACTGAACGGCTGGTTGATGCTGCATGGACAGCCTCTAGCATCTCTGCCATCTCCTCCTGTTGCCCCTCCAGCTGCCTCTCGTTGGAACGTCCACCAGAACCAGCAGGCACTGAAGGTGGGCATAAATGCAAGTCTGAAGAAGGCAAAGTCTCCCAAGAGGATGCCAGGACAGTGAGGGGTGGGGTGGCAGTCTCTTCTAGTGGAAGACGGCAGCTGGAGACATCCAAGCCCCACCTGTGGGACTTGCTCCGCTCCCATGTCTTTAGAAGGGCATGGCTAATGCTCCCCAAGTTGTCCTGGCCACAGCCCTGCCTCCTGACCCTACACCTCTGCCTACAGTCATCCGCCCTGTGCTCCTGGGTGCTTCACCATGCAGGTGAGGGGACAGGAGCAGGAAAGTGTGTGTGTGTGTGTGTGTGTGTGTGTGTGTGTGTGTGTGTATTAGGGGATAGAATGCCGTTGATCCTTCACAGGTGGGAAACGAGCTTCTGCCAACCAACCCAAAGCCCCAGAGTTTGGCTCTGGGAAGGGACAGAAGGGCTTCTGTCAGCCCCGAGAATTGAAGCAGTGGATCCCACCAACGTGCTATCCCATTCCCTCCTCTGTATTTTTTCTCTGCATAACCCCCACACTGCAACATCTACCCATGGCTCCTCTATCCTTGGGTGCCCTGCATTCTAACGTTCTTTCTTCTGGACACTTCTGCCCCACCCTCTACCTCATCCCCTCTTCTCCCGTAGGGAAGTTTTTTTAAATATATTTTATTGATTATGCTATTACAGTTGTCCCATTTCCCCCCCTTCATTCCCCTCCACCATGCACATCCCCTCCCACCCACATTCCCCCCTTTTAGTTCATGTCCCTGTGTCATAAGTTCTTTAGCTTCTACTTTTCCCACACTATTCTTGCCCTCCCCCTGTCTATTTTCTCTCTACTGTCTATGCTACTTATTCTCTGTACCTTTTCCCCCTCTTTCCTCCTCCCATTCCCCTGTTGCTAACCCTCCATGTGATCTCCATTTCTGTGTTTCTGTTCCTGTTCTACTTGTTTGCTTAGTTAGCTTTTGTTTTAGGTGTGGTTGTTTATATCTGTGAGTTTGCTGTCTTTTTACTGTTCATATTTTTTATCTTATTTTTCTTCGATAATTCCCTTTAACATTTCATATAATAAGGGCTTAGTGATGATAAACTCCTTTAACTTGACCTTATCTGAGAAGCACTTTACCTGCCCTTCCATTCTAAATGAAAGCTTTGCTGGATAGAGCAATCTTGGATGTAGGTCCTTGCCTTTCATGACTTGGAATACTTCTTTCCAGCCCCTTCTTGCCTGGAAGGTCTCCTTTGAGAAATCAGCTGACAGTCTGATGGGAACTCCTTTGTAAGTGACTGTCCCCTTATCTCTTGCTGCTTCTAGAATTCTCTCCTTCATTTTAATCTTGGGTAATGTAATTATAACGTGCCTTGGTGAGTTCCTCCTCGGGTCCAACTTCTTTGGGACTCTCTGAGCTTCCTGGAAGTCTATTTCCTTTGCCAGATGGGGGAAGTTCTCCTTTATTATTTGTTCAAATAAGTTTTCCACTTGTTGCTCTTCTTCTTCCCCTTCTGGTACCCCTATAATTTGGATGTTGGGATGTTTAAAGATGTCCTGGAGGTTCCTAAGCCTCTCCTCATTTTTTTGAATTTTTGTTTCTTCATTCTTTTCTGTTTAGTTGTTTATTTCTTCCTTCTGGTCCATACCATTGATTTGAGTCCCAGTTTCCTTCCTATCACTATTGGTTCCCTGTGCATTTTCCTTCATTTCACTTATTGTAGCCTTCATTTGTTCATCTAACTTGCGACCAAAATCAACCAATTCTGTGAGCATCCTGATCACCAGAACTTTGAACTGTGCATCTGATAGGTTGGCTATCTCTTGGTCGCTTAAAAGTATTGGCTCTGGTGGTTTGATTTGTTCTTTCGTTTGAGCCATTTCTTTTTTCTTTTTTTGGTCTGGCCCCACCTGTTATGTATGAAGGACAGAGCCTTAGGTGTTCACCAGGGCGGGGCAACCCAGTCTCAGAGTTGTGATTCTGTATGTGGGGGCAGGGTCAGAGAGGAAACAATGGCACTTGCTCCATTCTCTCTCTGATTTCAGTCCCCTCTATGAGGCTGGGATTCTCTCCCGGCACTTCAACCCCCACACGTGTTTTCAATCGGTGGTTTTAGGCTTTATTTCCCAGCACTGGAGCCCTGGGTTATGCAGTCTGTCTCGCTGTCTGTTTTTGCCTGGTTTATCTGCACGTGAATGTGTGACAGTGGTCAGCCGCCTTGTGCACCTTGCTGGGTTTGCTTGTTGCCTCCCCATGCCCGGTAACCGCTGCCTGTGTGCCCAGGGTGTGCCAACCGCCGCCTGTGCGTCTGGGACCACTAGCCACTGCTTTTTCCTGCCACAATCCCTCTCCGCAAGCCACCAACTCTGCCCCTCTTACCAGTCTGGGTGAATCATCATCGGACTTCCGTACAATTCAATTTTCTATCTGTTCTGGTTGTTTTTTGGTTCTAAATTTTTGTTGTCCTTAATTTTGGTTGTGAGAGGAGGCACAGTATGTCCACCCACGCCTCCATCTTGGCCAGAACTGAACTTTTAAAGTTTTAAAATTCAAAGTTTAAACATTATAGAGATTTTTCAAGGAGGGAACAGATAGCAGTCTTCAGAAAGAGTTTAACACAACTACAGAAATGTTTTCTCCTTTCTCCAACAGCTTCTCGAATCCCTCTTCCGGTCCAAACCTCCATCGATACATCTACAAGTCCTTGGGGGGTAGACTGCACCCCACTGGGTCACCTTGACCCAGGTCTCTGTTTAACTAGGTTAAGGTGAGGTTGAAGGCTAATCAGGATGGCTCTACCTGACCACTCAGTTCTCTCGTAGAAGCCAGGGTGGGCCTGGAGGAACTAGTCTGCCCCCAGCACAAATGGCCCTTGACTAAACACTAACCTAACTGTTGACTTTGCTTAGTTGAGATGGTAGGTTGCCCCTAAGCACAGAGTAACCTTTTGGGGTGGAGGACTTCCTTCAGCCTTTACCTAAAATACCATCACCCCCTGGAGAGTCATTTCCTCCTCACATCCCCGAAGGACCCCTCCCAAGGGAGTCTCCCTGCCCTGGATGGGGACACTCACTCAAGAAGAAGTACTTGTGCTGGTGGTTGTATGGCATGTACTTTTTCTTCTGCTTCCCAAGCTGTGAAGAAAAGCAAATGCAAATCAGTAGCCACACACCAGTCACCCGCTGCCCTCCCCCTTGGACCCCGGCTGTTCTCTGCTCAGGAGTCCAGGCTTCCTCCAGGGGCTGCCAGCATTTGGTGGTATTGGAAGGCTCCGGCAGGCCCAGTCTTCCCTCCAGCCCCTGGCCCATGAAGCCCTGGGCTTTGATCTGCTGCATGTGCCAGCCACCCCATGGCACGCAGTTCAGCCAAACACAACAGTGTCAAGTCCTGAGGACTCCTCACTGTCATCAAAAGGCACTTCGTCAATAAGGTTTCCCGGCCCCTGCACCTTCTCCCCTTCCTTTCTCCCATCTGATAATTTTCTGACACCAAAGTCTCCATGGAAAACCATTTTTACTCCTGCACACATCAGTATTCCCTCTACATCTGCCCCTGGTATTCCCCATCAAGATATTTTTGGTCTCTTGACTTCAACATGAGCTTTATAAAACCCCTTGAAAGTTAAGCAAAGATTGGCAGTTTGAAGATGGTGAGGTTTTTCCCAGCAGGTGGCAGTTATTTTGTAAGCCTGGCTGATGAACAGACAGGGCCGCCGGGCCCACCGCCAGCGCGCAGCCCCAGCACAGGCACACAGAAATGCGACGGCAGAGCCCTGCGGTCCAACTGGATGGCTGCTTCTGTTCCCCTTGCCCTGCTTAGTTCTGGCAACCAGACAACCACAGGGCAAAGAGGAGCTCCACCCAGAGCAAAATGCCTGCTCCTTCTTCTTTCATATGTCTACCCACTGCTTTGACAGGTCGTTCATTAAGAGTTTATTCTGTGTAAGGCAATTCTGCTAAATGAAGCATTCTTTCTCTGTTAACTGAGTTAGTCAATAAGTATTTATTGAGCACTTACTGTGTGCCAGGCACTATTCTAGGAGCTGAGGATTCAGAGGTGAACAGTACAAGTCCCTACACGTGGAATCTATAACCTGGAATTTGTAAACTGGTGATAAATCCGGAAACATGGCCCTGGCTGGTGTGGCTCAGTGGATTGAGTGCTGGCCTGTGAGCCGAAGGGTCACTGGTTCAATTCCTGGTCAGGGCACATGCCTGGGTTGTGGGCCAGGTCCTTGGTTGGGGGCCTGCGGGAGGCAACTGATGTATCTCTCACACACTGCTGTTTCTCTCCCTCCCTTGACCTCTGTCTAAAAGTAAATAAATAAAATCTTTTAAAAAAAATATGTAAACAGGGCTCAAGGTAGTTTGTAGTTTTAGATTAAAAACAAGAAAATATGCCCTGGCTGGTGTAGCTCAGTAGATTGAGCGCAGGCCTGTGAACCAAAGGGTCACCAGTTCGATTCCCAGTAAGGACACAGGCCTGGGTTGAGGGCCAGGTCTCCAGTATGTGTGGGAGTGCGCAAGAGGCAACCACACATTGATGTTTCTCTCCCTTTCTTTCTCCCTCTTTTCCCCCTCTAAAAATAAGTAAATAAAATCTTAAAAAAAAAAATTACCCATACTACTCTCAAAGCAGCCATCTGAGCCAGGAGGGGCCGGGGCCGGTTCACTATCCCCACTGTTGACTATAGGACATAAGTCCCTGGGTAGGAGGAAAATTAGGACATTACAGATAGGTGGGATACAGCTTCAATCTAGGGGGCTCCTGGTTCCAGGACAGCCAGTGATGTCAAAGCCTTTCCACAGAGTTCTTCTCACGGTCACAGGGGAGAGGAAAGCCAGGCTACCTTGAACTCATGCCTGGAACTGAACCGTGTCCAATGGCAGTTTAATTCTGGGCAGGCTGAAATGTCGTAAAGTGGTGAAAGGAGACCTGGCAGAACTCTGACTGCAGCCTAGAGCCTCAGGACAAAAGGTTTTACATTAACTCTTCAGAGAACTCTGCCGGCCACTCAAAGCGCTCTGTTGTATCCCACTCACTGAAAGCTCCCCAGATCCCCACCCTCAGGCATTCTTCCCGCAGCAGCTGCATTACAACCCCAGATAACAACTCAAACCCAACACTGACCCCCCTGGAGAGGAGACTGGGACCAGCTGGGTGGGAAGAATTATTTGGTGACTGAGTGTTCTAAGCACCGGGTGTCAAAAAGGGTAAGAGAGTCAAGCCCATGATGGGAAGACTGTGACGCTGCAGGATATCAAAGTGTAAGAGAGCAGAAGACAGACTGTGGGCAGGGGGTTGCCTGCCTGGGGTAGGAGTGTCACAAAAACAGCCGAGGAGGGCCATCCATCACCTTCAGGGATGAGCAGGCATTTGCACGGTGACCTCCCAGACCTGCTTTGGATCCACAGCAGCACGGGATACCTTTGTACAGTAACTCTCTTCCTGATTCGAACTCACCGGGGAGGACAGGGGATTCTGTCTGCAGCCTGTTTACAGCCTGTTGTCTCCCGCAACTTCCAAATGGCTGGGCACCATCTCCCAGTGTCACCCCACGCTGCCAGCACTGCGAGCATGTCCTCCACAGCCCTCTGTGCTGGCATGTTTGCGTCCTCCAAGACCTCTGCACTGACATCTCTGCTCACCTCCACAGAGAGGATCTTCCCCAGGGCAAAGAAGAAGGGGTGCATGTTGATGTCAGGGTCTTTGTGGAAGCAGTTGGGCTTGGCATGGTGCTGGAAGTGCATGTGGTTCCACCAACTGGCAGGGGCCCCCTACGGAAAAGTCAAGACATGAGCATGAAAGTCTAGTGCCCCACTTCTCCCCAAGTCATCCTTCATTAGCTTTCCCCATCCCACTGACCTTCAGGTGACCAATGACAAAATGATGTAGCAGGTGGTTCCATCTGGAGGTGCTAAAGACAGACAAATGCCCGAAGTCATGCTGCAGCCAGCCAGCTTGGGCCTGGGTGAGAAAGGTTAGAGCTGAGAGCAACCCACCAGCCCAGCGTCCGCTCACTGACCTCACCCACCTTGGCCTGTGATGGCCGCAGTGCCCCTAACTGAGCACATCAGGAAAGGAGTTGGAAGTCTGGGCCCTAACTCTGGCTCTGGCACCAACTCCTATGAGAGTTGGGTTAAAGCACTTGCCCTTCCCCGTCCAGTAGTTTCCCTGGCACTGGAGATCTGTGGCTAACGATGGCCTGAACATCCAGACTACAGAGGAGAGAAAGTGACAAACTCAGAGGCGCGGCAAATGGACTCAGACAGCCAAGTATTAGAGCCCAGGCATCATTAGCATGCTGGGCAGTCTTGTGGCAGGAGGAAGCCCGGCTTTGCTGATAAACCAGAATCTTGGCTCTTGGCACACGTGGGCAATGACAGAACCTGAACAGGATGAAGGGAATCCCCAGGAGAAGCAGCTGGAGAGGCAGTAAAAGAGATGAAGGTGCGCCAGCGGCAAATGATCGGACGGAAGCCACGGACAATGGAACATGTGTTCTCTTTCTGCACTGATTCCCCTGCAGGTCCTCGGCTCTGCCCATCAGAGAGGGGACCCTAGCCTCCTGAGGGGTACAGGGAGCTTTCCCTAGGAATGCTGAGCACAGCTGTGCTTGTGACCAGCCAAGGCCTCTCACCTGAACTGTGCTGAGCAGCACTGCACAAAGGAGGAAGGGCACAAAGGATGTTCCAAAGACCCAAAGAGTGAGCCAGGCGGCCACGTCCAGCAGCAGGATGTGCAGCAGGTACAGCAGGAAGAACCTGTGGTTGGCCTTCATAAGCCCCATCCTTTCCACTGTGGCCCGCAGCTCCCGGAACTCATCAGTCAGCTCTTTCTGAGAGAGAGGGAGGGAGAGGCTGTTGTTTCTTCCCAGCTGCAGCCCAGCACTGCTGGTGACAAGGGTGTAAGGACATCCACTGAGGTAGCAGTGGGAAGTCCACTGCTAGGTAAAAATACCACAAGACTAAATATGACAGGAGGAATGCTAGGGGATCACGCCTCAGAGCACACAGACTTGGGAAGTCACACTTGATTCAAGTCCCTGCTCTGCCATTACCAACAGTTATGATCCTTGGCCACGTGGCTTAGCTTCTCTGAGCCTCAATATTCTCATCTGTACATGTTTGAGAGTTAATGAGGTTAAGCTTGGCACAGAGTAAGTACTCAAGGTAGGTCTCATGTTTGATGATGATGGTAATTGTGGTGGCCTTGTGAGAACCATGGGTTCCAAAGCCCTGCTCCCTTGGGCCTGTGACCCAGTGACTATGCAGAAGAATCCCGGACCTCAAGACTCCCAGGAACTACTGACTGCAGTCACCTATGATCTCGTCTAGGCCTTCCCTCTACCCCCTGCCCCTCAGCAACCACAGGGTCTCCAAACAGCAAACAGGGTCTCACATTCTTGGTGGGCTCGAAGCTGGGCTGCTCCGGAGACAGTTCTCCTATCAGGAGAGAGTTCATGTACTTCCTCACAAGGCCCTTGTTGATGTGGAACGCCATGAAGGGGTCCTGCAAGGGTGGGGAGAAGGCAGAACAGTGAGGAAGCTGGCCCAGACCCGCTGGGCTCTTGGAGGGCTCCCACCAAAGGTCATCTTCCTGATCCAGCAAGGAAGCTGCACCAAAGCTCAAAGGGACACCACCTCCCTCCAGCCAGAGGCCCTTTAAGGGTGCTCATACCTCTTCTAGGGGCTCATAGTTCAGGATCACCCACCACCTGCAGTCTGGTAAGAAGGGAACAACACCAGCCAATAGGAAGCATAGGCAGGGGGGCCACAGAAAGACCTTTCCTAGCCTTTCCCCTGGGAGGTTCTAGGGACAGCTTTTACAAAGGAATTTGGGCAATTCTGTGAGTAACAGAAGGAGTGGATGGGGCTATGAGACTTCTCTTGTCTTTTTCTGTGGGACTTAAGCCCCTCTCTGTGCCAGCGTTCTCAATACGTGATGAGACTCCCCACATCAGAACCGGGGAACTTTCTCCTTCTCTTAGGGCACTGTTCTGGGTGGGCTTTCCATATTCTCTTGGCACTTTGACCACATCCTGCCACAGGGCTGCTAATTTTGGTTATCGAGGTGGGGTCCTGGGTGATAAGATCCACATCCTTAGGTTTGAAGGCCCCAGGACCTGTGGGGAATCCACAGGAGAGGCGGGAACCAGGGCGGAGCCGGCGGCTGGTGGCGCCATACAGCCGGACCAATCGCGGTCCCAGCCCCGGGATGGCCCTCGCCCCAAATCACTCTGCAAAGCCCTGGTTTTAATGCCTGTTCCTATGGCGCATGCGCGAGCCCACGCCTTGGCCTTTGGCCACGGTCTGGGCTCCCCCAGTGGTCACCCCGGGTGACAAGCGCAGGCTCTGGCCTCGTCCCCCAGGTCGGCCGCATAAGAGGGAAGGGCCCTCACTTTGAAGCACCTGTGCTCCGCATAACGGGAACCTTGATGGACCCAGGCGCGCTCCGGGATGGCAAGGGCGGAGGGTGGGACCAGCAGAAGAGGTCCAGCCGCTGGGCGCAGGGAGGGAGAAGGATGTAGGGAAAGGGGACTGGGCCAAGCGAACGCTCCAACCTTTGGGTCCCAGGGGGTATCCCCAGCTCTCCAACCCAGCGGGAGGCGCCAGGTGCCTTAGCTCAGAGAGCCAGATGGTCTAGAAAGGGAAGCAGGAGGACCGGGGCTGGGGCGCGCGCTGATTCCTTGGGGCAGCACGAGAGAGGAGGGTTAGGACCCCGCACCGCGACTACCGCCCGGGAATGCAAAAAAGTTGTCTGCTGCAGCGAATAGCTGGAGACCCTGCTGGCCTGCGGCTGAGTGACCACCTCGCAGGATTCAAGGACCTTTCCGTGGTCCCCGCCAAGTGTATGTTAATGTAGCTCCTCCCACAACCTTCAGCACTCCACTCCCATTATGACCCCCAGTGGAAGAGCAGCCGCTAGTCCTCTCTGGCCGGTGCGGCCCCTTCCCCACCCTCCCGCCTTCACCCTATGCAGCGATTCCCAAGACAGCGGGCACCAGGTGGCTTCCCATCTCATCCCTTATCCCAAGAGTGGTTCCCTCTCCTGCTCGCGCTCGCGAGTGTAGCCTAGAACGCTCAGTCCAGAAGCGGCTGCACTCCCCTCCCAAGTACCCTCGACAACCCCTGCCTCCCTCGGCTGCTGCAGCGGTGCCATGCCGGCGCCCTGCATCCTCGCTCCTCTACTTCCTTGCCCTGATCAGGGCCGGCCCACGCCTGGAGACTGCAGACTCGTGGCCGCAAACGGAACTCACGCATGGCCGCGCGGCCCTTTGTTTGTGTGTGTGCGTCGCCGACCTCCATTCCCCACTCCCCAGACTCGTTTTCACAGCCGCTCCGGCCCTTCTATCCCGTGGCCACAGCACACCCAATCGCTGGGCAACAGGTATGCTCAGGCGCCTCCAACTTTCCCCCTTTAGTTGGTATTTGGCTGCGGACGCCAAACTTCCTGTCTGGAGCACTGAGCCACTGGCCCGCCTCCTCCCGAGTCCCAGTCTGGCAGGGCTCACCGTAGCATCCTGCCCGGCGTAATGGCTGATAACCCGGGAGCCTCCGGGGTGCCGGCGGGTGAACTCGCTTATGTTATACACCTTCCGTTC
Source organism: Anoura caudifer (assembly GCA_004027475.1). Lineage (NCBI taxonomy): Eukaryota > Metazoa > Chordata > Mammalia > Chiroptera > Phyllostomidae > Anoura > Anoura caudifer. The sequence goes on from PVKU01000119.1 coordinate 629,442, forward strand.
GATCACCAGCCACCGCTCCTTTTCGCGCCCGGAGTGTAGTGCCACCTCGTCCCAGGTGAAGTAGCGCAGGGTCTGCCCCTGGACCGGGGTCTCGGGGGCCATTGGAGCCTGGCGATGTGATACGCCGGCTGAGTAGGAGAGACCAAGCGCGCGCTCCGGGCCCGCTGATAGCGTGCGCCGGCCTCCGGTGCTGGAGAGGCGGCCTGCTGGCGCGCGCCCGGAGCCAGCCGCCGGCGCGCGCGGTTTTCCGCACCCGCGGCCGGGATCTCCGTGCCCCTCTGCGCGCGCTCCCATTGGTCGAGACACGTCGCGCGGGGAGCCCCCGCCTTGCTGTAAGGGCGGGCAGTAACAGGCCATTGGCTGACTCAGACGCGCGCCCCCTCGTGGGTTCGGTACCGGGGTCGACGCTGCATCCCACTTCCCGACTTGCGGGTTTTCACTCCCGGGCGCTGCGGTGGGATGACGGTTACGGTAGACTCGCGTAGGTGCGGGGTCAGCTTGGTGGGAGGGCGAACCCGAGTGCGAGGGCGGCTCTGGGGCTCTAGGGCAGGAGTTGTCTTGGCCGAGGGCGGGGTGGCGAAGTAGGCGTCAGTCTGGCAGGGTTAGGGAGCCCGGTTAGGGGGATGGAGAGGAGCTGTCTCTGCGGCCGAGGTTGTCCCAGCGAGAGTCTGTCCCAGTGGCGGAGACTCAGGGCATCATCTTTATATGATCACACTCTCCAGTGTCCAGACGCTGACCCTCTCCAGTGTGCGCGGGCGCCCCTGATATACTCCTACCTCCTCGGCACACTGTTCCACTTGTGCGGCCCGAAGTAACTTGAAGAACCCTCGGCAATTATCTAGTGAACAGCATGATGATAGTTTACTGGGTGGTGGTTGGGGAGTGTTAATGCTTTACTTTGCTCAATATAACATTAAAGATGCCCCTCAATTTTTGTAACCCTGTTTGCCTGTTTTGCTGGTTTTATTTTGTTCTGTTTTTAAATTAACCGAAATCCTTAAATAAAAGGAAGTGGTGGAGACTTCCAGAAAGCTCTGTGTGAAGAGCCTGGGTCTTCAAGCTGAGGCATCTACTCGATCCTGGGGGCACCTGGCTGTATGAGGCCTTTTAAATGGAGAGATTGGGGGCTCAGAGTTCTGGGCTTTAGCAAACAGTAAGAAAGAGGCTGGGGGCACCAGTCAAGGAGCCGCTGCAGTATGAAGAGACCCAGAGTTTGTGTGCTACATTTTCTTTTATTTATTCAACAGATATTTTATACAGCACTTACTAGTGCCAGGCAACTATTCTTAGTGTTTTGCAAACATTAACTCATTTAATACTCATAGCAACCCTATGAGGTAGGAACTATTGTTAACCTCACTTACAGATGGTGCCACTCAGCCACTGGGAGGGTATTTTGTCACACAGCTAGTGGGTGGCAGGCTGATTAGCACCAGCCTGAGCTCTGCACGCCTGGACTCTGCTGTGTCTCCTCTGATTCCACTGGTACGGGGGCACTCCGGGGGGCCCCTGGAGACAAGGGAAAGGAAGCAGAGTTTTGTCCCCTGCTCTGAACTAAGTCTGGGTGATACAGAACAGGCCTGGAGAAATTTGGCAGGCCTTCTGGTAGAAAATAACCTTAATGCAGTCGATCCAAATACCTCATTTTATAGATATGAAAATTGAGGTTCAGAATGGGGAAGGGACTTCTCCACACAAGGAAGTGCTGGCGGCCTGGCTCCCAGTTAAGATGCCGGGCCGCTGTACCTTGCTCAGGAAAGATGGTTCGTGCACAGCCGCTCCCCTGTACAGCCAACTTTCCTTTAAAAAACAAACAAAATAACAGACAAAAACCTTGCCCAGTACCTCAACAGTGCATAACAAACTAAAATTATTGGTACTCTTTAGTCAAGTAATTTCACTACTGGGAAAGTGGAGGGCGGGAGACTGCAAAGATGTTTATAGCAAATTTAATAACAAAAACGGGAAATGACTAAGTCCCGACAACAGAAGATCATGAGGCTCCCTTGGAGACAGCAGCACACTGAGGACTCACAGAGAGACTGAAAATAACCAGGGTATGAACCCCGTCGGTAGGTAGGAAATACTGTGCAGTGAAAAAGCAGAGCCCAAGGTAGCATGGACTCAGGATCAGGCACTGACAGAAGGGTCTGCCCTGATGAGCACGTTTCATAATTTAACATTCGTAAGCTTACGTTCCTGTGAAGTTGCTAATCTCATGAAAGAAAAAGAAAGTCCTTGCGTAAACCAATAACTCACTTCTGCTTCTAGTGGGAATGGAAATGGACTAATCTTTCTGGAAATATAGTTTGGCAACTTTAGTTAGAATCTTAAAAATGTTCCCAATAATTTTATGTTTAGAGATACAGTCTGAGATGGAAAAATATAAACAAAATATTCATTGAAGCAATATTTATAATAGCCCCCCCAAATGGCAACAATCTGCCCATCCATTATGCAGACGTTAAAAGTAAGGTGATGAAATGTTAATGACTAAGGAGACAATCACTTTACAGAAAAAGACTAGATAGAAATAGTAATAGTGATTATTTCTGGATGGGTAGAGCAAAGTAATTTATACTTTCTATAGCACTTTCTGAATTTGATATAATGAGCATGTATTACCTTTACAATCAGGAAAAAAAGTTTATTTTTAGAAAAACATGGCCCTTGGAGGATTCTTTGATTAAACTCACCTGCCTGAGACCACGAAGCGTGTCATTCAGCATCTGTCGAATATCTGCTCTTTGTCAGATATTTCAAGAGGAGCTTCAGATGCAAAGTCCAACACCATGTGGTTCATGCTAAGCTCAAGGCCACTGAGAAAGAGAAGTAAGTCACTGATTGCAGGTCAGTAGAGTAGAGGCAAATGGCATCTCTTTCCATGATGCAACATTTAAGCGACTTGTTGTGACATGAATTTACGTGTGTTCCTGCGCCAGTGTCATGCATGTTGACTACCTCCCTAATGCGGCTGTGACCCGAGGCAGAGACTCTGGATTCTGTTCGGTTCTACCTGATACGTAGTCAGAGGAACCTAGTTGGAGGTTCTGTATAAAATCAATGAATTTGTTGAACTGATGGTTTCAACCTGAAAAATATACAGGTCAGCAAGCATATAGGTCACTAAGCAACATCCCTATCCCCTATCGTCTGACACAATGTTTATGCAAATTGTAAACAAACCCTTTCCTGGCCTGCGTGGAGGGGCCTAATGAGAAATCAATTTAAGACCTTAATGCCAGTTCCAGTCCAACCATATTTAAGTAACAAAATTGCTAAAGACCATTGGAAGAGCCTGGGATGTGGGTCCACATTTGGATCTGTTTTGACCGTGGACAGAATGGTCAAAGGGCGGGATCCTTTACAAAGTGGACAGGTGTAGGAGGAAGAACAGAAGTTGTGCTCAGCCCTGCGGCAGCCTTCCCTCCATGGCAGCCCCTCAGGCCACTAAAGATCAAAGCCATTTTCCTAGCATCTGTGTTTCTGTGAAACTAGGTACTCCATGGCAGGGGTCCCCAACCCCCAGGCCTCGGAGGGGTAATGGTCCATGACCTGTTAGGAACTGGGCCCAGAGAGAAGCCTCCTGTCTCCCTGCCGCCACCCCCTGCTCCCCTGCCTCCCCACACTGGGTCCACATACAGCAAAATGGAAGCAGCAGCCAGCAAGTGAATGACGCCTCCCACCGCCCCCCCCCCCACTTCCCCTGCCTGAGTCAGTGGAAAAACCGGTGGGTCCCTGGTGCCAGAAAGTTTGGGAACCGCTGCTTTATGGGGACAAGGTGAGCACAATGCTTGGCGCGCAGTAGGCACTAATAAAGGTAACTGACTCAGTCTTTGTTTTAAGGAAAATCATCTGTAATCATTCTCTAGGTTAATGTCAGGTAATATATTTTTACAAAATAATTTATAATAAAACATGCTTAAATGAAAGAAAGGATCCCAAGATCACACTTGAATTAGAGGCAAAGGAAGAACTAGAAACTTTTTTTTTTCCTTTTACCATGTACTAATAACACAGCAGGCAGGGGGCCCGGAGTGCATGGAGGATGAACTCATGTGATTTCCCTTCATGCGAGGCGTGTTGCTGTGCAGACCATGGACGGGTGGGTGGAACGCTCTGCCAGGTGACTGGGATCCAAACACCTGGAGCCGCCACACGCAGCAACTAGGAGGTCTGGGGCTGGCGTTCACACCAGGCCACATTTGTACCTTTAGTTCCTCTCCGCAGGAGTTGCCAAACAGTGGGTTCAATAAATGGGTTCAATTTAAGGCTACCCTGTTCCAAGAAGAGGTGACAGTGCCATTTTGCTGTTGTAGCTTCTCTGGAGCATCTTCTCCCTCCCAGGCCACTACGCCTCCTTTTATAAAATGAGGGGCGGTGGGCCTGAACGGTGGGCCCCTGACCTGCAGGGTTCCCCAGCACCCATGGCAGCTCTCTGCTGGTCTTTTCATGCAGCTTCACGGTGTAAAGGGTCTCTGCTGAAAACAAAAGAAAGCGACTCAGCTTCGAATACTTATAAGAAGGATGAGATTGTTTACTTCCCCTCGCAAGGCATCACATAAATACACCCTAATATCTCTTTTTCTATTGTTGGACATTCGTTTAGAAGGTTTTTGTTTGTATAATATCATAGTGATGAACTTTTTGGGGAAGCCCAGAATCAAAATTTTATTGAAAAATTGGTACCAAAATAGGAGATCACAGTTGTATACTTACAAAATCCAATGTAATTGCATTATCTTGGTAGATTAACAAGAATTGCTGAAGTGATAAGGCTTTCTGGGCTATGACACAAGTTCCCGGAGCTGTGTGCATCGGCAGAGCTGCTTTCTGCTAAGTGCGCAGCCTTCCCTCCTGGCGGCTGGCACCGCCCTTGAATGACCTACATGAAGACCCACCGTCTGTACACAGCTGGAACCTGTGACCTTGTAGCAACCTGGACACTTCACAGCCATGAAAGAAGAATTTTGACTTTGAACTAGCCATTTTTTTTTATGTTTTTTTTTCATTTCTTCTTCCAAGGAGGGATACAGTGAATCTCTAGCCAAAGGCCTGTCGATCCGTTTCCAAGCCCAGCCCCTCAAGGTCTCGGAGGCAACACCCCTGGCAAGCAGCATGCGATCTGCAGTGAGGAACTCTGAAAAAACCATGGATACTAGTTTGTAGTTGAACATTTTCTAAGGCTAAGTTCTATGTACATAACTAGCAGATCAAATGATAAGAACATTTTAGGCTCTTGTTATTTGTTGCTGAATTGCTTGTCAGCAAAGTTTATTTTTTGAGCACTTACTATGTGTTCTTCAGTTTCACTGCAGCTGCTGTCGCCAGCATGGGAAAGGCATGTCTGTGCCGCTCCTGGCCCACGGCCTCCCTGCCAACGCTGTGAGCTCTAAACGCACAGTAAGCCCCGCTGGGTCTCTCCTGGGAGTCTCCCAAGGCCCCTGAGTTCTATCTAAATAATTTCATTATCAAACTGCAATTGATTTCTATTCTAATACATTTCGTAGTGGGAGAAGTATCCAACAAAGGGAGTAAATCTTAAATGTTCTCATCACACACACACACAAAAGGTAACTGTGAGGTGATGGATGTGTTAATTGACCTTATTGTGATAATCATTTTGATTATACACCCCCCCAAAATTCAATTGGGTAAATACATAGAAGAACACACACACACACACACACACACACACACACACACATCTCAAAAAACATATCTAGTCATCACACTGTACACCTTAAACATATACGATGTTATATGTCAAATATGTCAACAAAGCTGGAAAAAAATAAGGAAACAAATAACTCGATTAAGAAATGGGCAAAAGACTTCAACAGACACTTCCCCAAAGAACATACACAGATGGCAATAAGCATATGAAAAAGGTGCTCAACATCGTGTGTTAGAGAATTGCCAATTAAAACAGCAATGAGCTGTCACTACATACCTATTAGGATGGTAGAGATCCAACACACGGATAACGCTAAATGCTGGCGAGGATGCGCAGCAACAGGAATTCCTGTTCGTGGCTGGAGGGGATGCAAAATGGTACCACCACCTGACCAGACATTTTGGCAGTTTCTCACAAAGCAAAACGCAGTCTTACCGTACAAGCCAGCGACTGAACTACATATTTTCCTGACTGAGTAGATAGCAGGTCCACACAAAATCCTGCCACTAATGTTTACACTGTTCAAGCCAATGTTTGGCTTTCTTCAGAAGCACTGAAACCTTGGAGCAACCAAGATGTTCTTCATAGGTGAATGGGCAAATGGGTACGTCCAGATGACAGACAGTTTTTTCAGTGCTGAAAAGAAATGAGCTATCAAACCGCAAGAACACCTGGGGGGAGCTTAAAGGCGTATTGCAAAGTGAACGAAGCCATTTGAGCTGCTGTGGCAGAGCACCGGAGACTGGGGAGCTTATAAAACAAGACCCCTTCCACACACTCCTTGGATCAAGTTTCCAGGCCCACGTGAATCAGCTCTGGCCTGGAGGTGGCTTTCAGGTAATCCTCCTGCCTGAAGGTGTGGGGGAAGGAGCCAGAGGAAGACAGTGCTGGGCAGAAAACCAGAATCTAAGCACAGAAACTGCCCGGGCTTTGGAGTCCAGACCGGCCTGGGCTTGCGTCCTGGTGTTGCCTTCACGCCCACTTTAGTGTGACTCTGAGCGGTCTATCTGCCGAGACGGGTCTGCAAAGAGAGAAACAGGGAGGGAAGAACCCGGCAGCCTTCGAGTCCCTAGATCCGCTTCTCTCCAAGGCCCCTGACACCCATCTTCCCGTGGTTAGGTCGTGACACTTTTCCTGGAATTTAGTGAGGCAGCAAATCCCTCCTTTCTCCTGGGCCAGCGCAAGTTTTTGTCACATTCAGCCAGAATTAGCTGAAACCCCAACACCGGCACTCTTTTCGCTGGGAAGGAGCCCACTCCATATTCCAGTGGAGAGCATGTGGACTTCAGGGGGAGATTCTTGACCAGATGTGGACAAAAGAGCTCTTCACGGTGTCAGAGCTTTAGAAACTGTCCAAAGCACTTCTATTAAGCCACTGCAGAGGGGACAAGAGACTGAGCTGTTGTCCCAGGCACCAGACAGGACAGGGGGCTGTTACTGTGCCAGAGGACACGGTTCGCCAGTCTGCTTGAGGAAGGAAAACAAACAACAAACCCTGTATGTTTATTTTCAGTTCAGTCACTTTTGAAGTAATAACAAAAAGTACAGTTTATGAACGGAGACTCTCTTCTCCGCCAGTCATGGTCTCTATTTTTAACAATTTACAACTGCATTTGCTTTTTAAGAGCATGTTACGGGCCTTCACGTGGTTCAAAATGTAAAAGGTCCGAAGGAATTCTTCCTCCCATCTGTGCCGTCGACCCAGTTCCCCCTACCCCTAGGCAGCCCGCAGAGAAGCCTTTCCAGCGACACTCTCTGCGTGTTTACACTGGCTTTTGCTGCTTGACAGGTCACTCCAAGACTCAGTGGCTTATACCAACAAGCATTTGTGTTTGCTCAAGATTCTAGGGGCTACATGGGCAGTCTTTGTCCAAGCTCGTTCAGTGGGCTGGTGGGTCTAGAATGGCCTTAGTCACAAGTCTGGAAATTTACAGGCTCTTTAGACTCAGGAGTCTTCCTGTGTCTGGAATTTGGCTCTGGGTCAGCTGGCGTGACAGCCACACACCTTCCATTGTGTGCGGGCTGGCCCAGCCTCACTCGTGGGATAACAAGACTGCCCAGCAGGGAGAGAGGGGACGCTCCAGTACACACACACTTTTCAAGTTTCTGCCTCCATCACGTTTGCTAACAAACCTTTGGCCAAAGCAAATTAAATCGAAGCAAACAGCCAAGTCCAGATTCAAGGAATCTGGAGAAATAGACTTCACGTCTTGATGGAAAGAGCTGTGAAATCACATTGCAAAAGGGCAGACATGCAAGGATGAGGATTCGTGGTGTTTTCTGCAGTTCACCACAGTACGTGTTTGTGAATATGAGTGTACAGATCTGTGTGTGTGTACTTTTTCCTATTTTTACATACATGGTAGTATGATTTTTATAGCTTTTTGTAAATATTTAAACCTGTTTTACAAACCTTGACATCCATCAGGATGTAAAAGTTTATGTTTTTAGATGGTAAAGACAGATTGCAGTCAAACAGTTTGACAAGAGAGTTGTTATCTCTTTATGTCAAAGAGTAGGAAGATCAAGTGGAGGGATCTGTAATGACAGAAGAGAACAGAATGGGCTTTAGTTTTAGCTGGTACTTTTGCCCAAGGTGAACCATCAGCTAATCCGGGTCTTGGTGTAGTTCTCTCAGGTTGAAATGTCAGCTCACAGAAGTACCCACACAATATCCAAATAGTAAAAGTACTTTTTGGACCAAGGATTTCCTTCCTAGTCTCCATTTAGTGAGAGCTGATTCTCTCCTTGAAAGAAGACTCATTTTTCGGTCACTTCTTATCCAAGAGGAGGCTTGTATTGTCCTCCTTTGGGTCTCAAATGTCACCTTTTCTAGAAGGCCTTCTCACCTAGTTTTAAAGAGTCCCCCACTTGGACTCCTGGCATTACCCTTCCCCTTTCCAGCTTTATTCTTTTCTGTAGGCACAGTAGCCACCTGGCATACTATATATTTATCTGTTTGTTTATTTGTTTATCACCCACCTATGTGTGGTTCTGGGAGAAGGCCTTTACCAAACATTTATTAAGTGAAAATAGTGACTATTTCCACACATTACCTTTCTAAGCCCTGATTGCTGCATCTTTGAGATGGAAGTGTTTAATACCTCCTTCATTAGATTCCCATGCTGAGTCAGTGAGTTATGTAAGCACGACACCTCATGTAACGTTCTGTCAATAGGATGTGCTCACAGCCTTCACTTACAATGGGGCACAAACGCTCATAAATCAAGGAGCACCTCTCTTGGGACACTTGAACTTCAGCATGGATCAAAACCTTGTAAAAAGTAGAAAGTTGGCTTTTTCTAAGGTTGCTCTAGACTTCCCTTGCAGTATAGCAAATGGAACACATACATTTGTCTTCCTCACCTCCTGATCTCGATTAAAATTAGAAACAGAAACAGAAAAGTAAACTCGTAGCACTGAAGATGAGAGGATGGGCCATCGGAAGATGAGGGATTTTGCCCTGGCTGGTGGCTCAGTTGGTTGGAGCATTGGCCCATACACCAAAAGGTTTTATGGGTTCAATCCCCAGTCATGGCATGTGTGGGAGGCAACCAATCAATGTGTCTCTCACATCGATGCTTTTCTCTCTCTCTCCCCCCTCCCTAAAATCAATAGAAACATATCCTCCAGTGAGGGTTAAAAAAAAAAAAAACAGATGAGAGGTTTCAATGAATTTCCAGAAGATGTAAAGTAGATAAAAATGTCATGCTGGAAGAAATGGAATGGAGGAGGCCACAGGCAAGAATAAGCACTGGAGGATCCAGTCATCCTGCTGAGCAGAAACCCAGAGAGGAAGGCGCCTCTGACAGAGGGTGGGGTGGACCAGAAGGCTGTGTCAGAGATCAGTGGCCGTCCGTCTGTTGAACAACTGCACCTATCAGCTCCTCACACTCCCGTACCCTCCCCTTTACCCCATGCCCGTGCCAGTAAGGAGCCAGCCATGGCGCCCTAGCCAACAATCCTGAAGGACTATTTTCCAAAGAAACTGAATGAACTGCAGCTAAAGTGTGTGCTGGCACCCCAGAGGAGCACCTTCTCCACTCTGCCATTCAAGGTTTCCCACAACCCGAAGGCTCCTTGTTCGTTTACTCTAAAGGAACACATGCAAGCCAGTCACGAGAGAGTCACTGTGAGGAAAGAGGAAATACCCACTGGTTGCTAGAATAATTGACCTTGCCCTCATTTGTAAATGTCAAATGTCAAGCAAGGATGAAGACCAACAGCATGGAAGAGAAACAACCACTCTTGCACAGAGAACTGAAGTTGGTCATTCACTCAAACCTGGGCCAGACTTGAGTGAATGGGAGCATCGGAACAAGGAAGTAAACAAGGAAAGAGGAAGTAAAGAGAGGAAACATTTATTAAACATGAACTTCTGCTCTCAGGGGGCCATAGAAATGCGTACCATCAACCCCTCACTTATATTCAGGGGAGGACTTCACAGAGAGGGTGTGTCTGAGGGGTTCTCAGATGACTTGATGGTTAATTTCGAGTGTGAGCGCGGCTGTGCCATGGTGCCCAGATACTTGGTCAAGCAGTGTTCTGGATGGTTCTGTGAGGGTGTTGCTGGAGGAGATTAACCTTTCAGTTAGCAGACTTTGAGTAAAGCAGATGGCCCTCCCTAATGTGAGTGGGCCTCATCCATTCAGTTGAAGGCCTTAATAGAACAGACTGACTTCCTGAAGGAAGAGGGAATTCCAACAGAAGATGCCTTCAGATGTGAACTGTGGGTCTCCGGCCTGCCCACCCTGCAGATGGTGGAGCTGCCAGCCTTCATTATCATGTGAGACAAATCCTTAACATAATCTCTCTCTCTGCTTCTCTCTCCCTCTCTCTCTCTCTCTCTCCACCCCCACCCTCTGTACACACACATGTACACACACCTCCTATTCTGCTTCTCTGGAGAGCCCTGCCTAATATGGATGGGCATCTCCAGTCCTCTCCAAGGGCACTCAGGGGAAAGAAAGGTGTCTGCCCGTAGGTATTAGATGAGCAATCGTGGATGGAGTTGAGAGAGTCATTCTATGTTGAGGCAGAAGTCAAGCCAGGGAACTGTTTGTCACAACAGACATGGTTTGGAAGTCAGATGATTGCTAGCACTGAAGTCTCATCTGTGCCACCATCCAGCTGTGGGGCTTGGGCACTAACGAGGCTGAGCACTGGGAGTGTGGTGATGAGCAAGATTCTAAGGAAGAAGACATTAAAGCCATAACTGATGGATCGCAAATGTGCCAAATGCTGCCAAGAAGAAGGGTCAGGGCTTAAGGGTGTGGAGAAGACCATGCCTGGTTGGGAGGTCAGGGAAGATTTCTCTGAGGAAACGATATTTAGCTAAGATCCAAAAGAGAAGTGGGAGTCAGAAGGGTAGGAGTGGGGAGAGCCTTCCAGGCAGAGGGAACAGCATGTGGAACAGCCCAGGCTCAGAAGTTTGCAGAGCTGAGAAGTCCAGCATGGCTGAAGTGGGTGAAGGAGAGTGATGGAGTTGAAATTGGAGAGGTAAGCAGGTGAGGTGGGTAGAATCTTGTAGGTCAACATAAGGAGCATGGACACTATTTTAAGGCACGTGAAAAACTCTGGAATCGTTTTCATCGGGAAACTGGTCTGATTATTCTTCAGCTACTTTTTCTCTCCTCCCCCCTTCTCTCCTCCCCTTCCGCAACCCCAGTGACACATACGTGAGTGCCCAGTATTTCCAGAGGTCACTGATGCTCTGCTTATTTACTGTCATTTTTTTCTCTCCGTTCTTTATTTTTCGACCAGATTCTATTGCTACATCTTTAAATTCACCGATCTTTTCTTCTACGGTGTCTATTTGGCTGTCTGTCCCATCCAGTGTAGTTTTCATCTTAGACACTTTAGTTCTCATCTCTAGAAGTTCCATCTGAGTCTTTTTGTTATAGTGTCCATGTCTCTTCTCATCTTATTTCTGTTTTCCTCTGGCTCCTTGAGCATACGGGGCATATTTATGATAGCTTATTTATATCTTTGACTTCTAATTCCATTATCTCTGTCATAATGGAATGGGTCTGTTTCTATTCATCAGTTTTCCTCCAGAATATGGGCCATATTAGCTGCTTCTTTGCATGCATGGTAATATCTGATGGGCTGCCAGACACTGTTAAGTTTATATCAATGGGTGAGAGGTTGTGTTGTATTCATTTAACACTGTTGGCTTTTGTGTTGGCTTGCAGTTAGTCACTTGGAATCAGTTTGATCCTTTTGAGACTTGCTTTTCAGCTTTGTTAGGGTCCACAGCAGCCTTTAATCTAGGGCTAATTCATTCCCACCACTAAGGGGCTGCCCATCAGATATTACCATGCATGCATGTGTGTTGTAAGGTCTTGTCACTCTGGTTGCTGGAACCATTCCTAGCCTTGTTTGTGCTCCAGGAGTTTTTTTTACTATAGCTTTCTGGTGGTTCTTTCTCTGGACTCAAGCGGTTTCTTCTCATGCACGTTCTGGCCACTGCAAAGTAAAAGGCTGGAGGAGATTCTGCAGCAATTCTCCTTGCAGCTCCTCCTGATGGGCACAGACTGTGACTCGGTCAAGAGAAGTTCAGGATGGAAACGGTGGTGGTGATTCCCCTTTCCTGCTCAGAGGCCTTGGCCTGGCTCCCTGGCACACGGCTCTTGCTGTTCCTGGTCCTCTGCTCACTTTCTCATTTCAGCAGAAGGTGCAGGTTTCCAGGAATGAGGCTGTGGCTTATGAAAAAATTTTAATTGGAATGGTATTGCTTAGGTCAGTGGTTTCAACCAGTGTGCAGCAAGAATTTTTAGAACATGCAGCACCTGACTGTGCAGTCAGGGGTACCAACCTCTTCTCCCTTAGACTGTCAAATTTAAAAACAACAACAGCCAACACAGCAATAGCCATTCGATGTGAATGAATGAAAATTATACGGATTTTTTGTTAGAATGACAAAAAGATATTTTTGGGTATGCCACATAATTTTAGTTAGCAATTAGTTTATGTATGCCAGGACATGAAAAAGGTTGAAAATTGCTGGCTTGGGTGAAACAACAGAAAATGGCATTTTAAGTAATTGCTGTCTGAGTTGTGTCCTGGAGTTGTTTCCTGAACTGGAACCCATTAGCTGGCTGCTGGTGTGTGGTCTTTGCGGCCGTGATAACACTAGAGCTTCTGCCCTTCTGCGCTGACCCAGCTATACTTCCTGGACTCCGGTCACGGAAGCACACACGCACGTATTTTAAAACAAACCTTTCCAGAGGAATCGTGTGTTTTCTTTTCTTTTCTTTTCTTTTCTTTTTTTTTTTTCCTGTAGCAATGATAGGGACAGTGAGGCCAGACCAGGCCACCCCCGGCACTCTGGAGAACCAAGAATTGGAGCCCAAGGTTTCAGGTTAATGTGTGAGAAACTTTTAGAGGCAGCCAATTAAGGAAAGCTAAATTCCTTGCTGTCTTAGCAAGGATGACACTGACTGAATGAAGGTGGCGCTGGATTGGAGTGGGAGCCACAGTGCCCAGCCTCTTAAAGGAGAAGCCCCTCATATGTTTTTTTTTTTCAATTGGGGTAAGATGGATGTGACATAAAATTAACCACTTTAAAGTGTAAATTCAGTAGTATTTAGTACATCACAATGCCATGCCACCATCACCTGTTTCTAGTTCCAAAACATTTCCAACAGCCTGAAAGGAAACCCTTTGCCCAGTAAGCAGTCTCCGCCCATCCCAAGCCCCTGCCAGAAGCCCTTGCATGCTCAGGGTTTCTGAGTGCCAGGGTTGGCACTAAGAATTTTTTTCTCTCAAGGGCTTTGACGCACGGAGGAAGGAGCATGCATGGGTTTTAGAGTCACACGGGGCCAAGTTCTGTACCAGCTTTGTTACTTATCTCCTTGGCCCTAAACTAATTGCACAATCTCTGTAAGCCTCAAATTTAGCATAAAATGTACATCATATCTAGTGTTGAAATATCTGGAGGGAAGTAGTTCATAAGAATTGAGGCTCAGGTGTTGTGGCTTCTAGTCCTCGGGTGAATGTCAAAGGGCAGCTCTCCATTCTCCAGGGCCTCCATGGAGGGCTCTGGGATGCTTAAACCTGGTCCTGGTGTCCTCCTATTAGCCTTTAGCAGCAGGGAAGCCTTGGGAACTTGTATTCAAGAATATTTTGCCCTGGCTGGTGTGGCTCAGTGGTTTGATTGCCGGCCTGTGAACCAGAGGATTGCCCATTCGATTCCCAGTCAGGGCACATGCCTGGGTTGCAGGCCGGGTCCCCGGTAGGAGGTGCACGAGAGGCAACCACACATTGATGTTTTGCTTCTTCTCTTTCTCCCTCCCTTCCCCTCTCTAAAGATAAATAAATAAAATCTTTTTTTTAAAGAATATTTCAGCACATCAGCCTCTACTTCCAATACTTAATGCCATGTTTGGCTCATAGACAACTCAGCAGTGAATGGATCCATGAGGCTGTCCTTCCCTCACTCAGGCCATTCTGGAGATGTGTCGGGAGTTGAGTCTGGGTGATACTTGAGTCTGGGTCATAACTATAGTTCTGTGGGATCCATAGCCCCCTAAGAGGGCAGATGAAAATACCCTTTTTAGGGTTAGCAAGCAATATCACCCTTATGGAGTTCTCTGCCTCTTATCCTCCTCCACCGGAATATCCTGATGGCAGAGGAGAGAGAGTGGGAACCCTGGGCATGGGCCAGATTTATGCTGTGGCCTGGTGTGCTGTCAAAGGTCCTGGTTCCCCAGTGTAATAGACGCAGGGGACAGTCACTGGGTTCCCCACCCTTCCCTGATGCACAGGAAAGCTCCCTCCCATGTTCTCAAGCCGCTCAAGTGGGCATTTGTCAATCACAATAATTGCTATAATTGTTTCCAGCCCCAGTGGTCAGACATAGCCCAACCTGCCTAAGCAGGTCTGAATGAGAGGAGGGGTTCCAGGCATCTGGATGCATGGAGCCTGTTTCTGTGACGTCGGTGAAGTTCCCACGTCCCTGTGGGTTCCATGCTTTCCTGGGTGGTCATCTGTGAGTTCCATCGGTGGATTCTGAAGGTCACCGACAGTCTGATCTGGGGTCCGTGGCTGGAGGAGCAAACTGACGGGGGTTAGGGGCCTTTAGCAAGTAAGCAACTTTGGAGGAGGCCTAGCAACTTAGTCTCGCAAGCTCTAGAGTACTGGGGCGAACGCAGAGCTGGCCCATGGTTCAGGCCTTTCTGGGCATAGCCAACTCAAGCAAAGGGGCTGGGTCTCCTGGACTCCTGGGGATAATCGCATCTGACCTCCTGCAGCCAATCAGGACAATTGTTTCCAGCTGCAGTGGTCAGACACCGCCCAACCCGTTGAAGCAAGTTCTTACAAGAGGAGAGGTTCCAAGGGTCGGGAAAAGCAGGAGCCTGTTTTGTAATGTTGATGAAGTCCCAAAAATGTAGTTCTGGGGTGAGGGGAAGCCTCAACGGTCAGCACTGCTGTGACCTTTTCAGAAGACATGGTTTGCTGGACTTGACAAGTTCTGGGAGAGGAGGTGCAGGTTTCTGAGGGCAGGGGGAGGAGGGAGTACAGCAGACTTGGCCAGATCCAGGGTCAGGGTGTTTTCAGCACAAGTTTTGGCATTATCCTTGTATTAGAGTTCCACTCAAATCTGGTCAAAATTCAATAACCTCCTTACTCTTTTCTGACAGGTAAGCCATGACCCATGAGTGACTCATTTGTCTTCCTGAAAGGCCATGGCTCTTTGCATTACAGAATGAATTCAGGCAGCGGGGGTGGGGCGGGGAGAGGCCTTCAGCGACTGAGGAATCCCTTCCCAAGCCCTGGGCCAATCTCTGAAGATGATGAAGAGAAGGGGAACCAGGAATCCTGGTGACCAGTGGGCCTCAGTTTGCCACCTGTGTGGGGAAATGGCCCTAACCCTTCTACAGTGAGGGGGACTCTCTCTTTCTCCCCCTCTCTCTCTGCATCAATGAACTTCTAGAGAACATGGGGCTTTTTTGTTCATCCACGAATGGGTTGGCCTTGGCATTTGTTCTTGTAGCTTCCCCTGCAGGTGTGTGTAATGAGACCCATCTTCTGGAAAGCAGGGTGCCGTGTGGGCGGGAGAAGTGAAGCCTGCCCAGTCTGGGACAGGACGGCCAGCAGAGACGGCTGCAGGCGAGACACACGGAGTGATAACAAAGAAGCTAATCATACAACAGGGCCCAGGTCAGTAACACCTGGTCAGAGATCCGGACATTCTTCCTAACGGAAATGAGAAATCTGGAACAGTTTTAAATAGCAAAGGGGCACTATCAGACTCATCCTGAAGGAGCGAGCCCATGGGCTGCAGTGTAGGGTAATGGCGGTGGAACAGAAGTAAATGGAGAGACAGGCCTTCATGTTGACAGAACCCAGCAAGGCAGAGAGAAACCAACCATGACTTTTTGTCTTGGGCAAACAGTGATGCCACTGGCTGAGAGAAGGAAGAGGGGGTGCAGGACCTCAGGGGATGTGATGCGTTTAGGTTTGGACATTCTGAATCTGAGAAACGTGTGATACCCAGGCCAGGCTGTCCAGTCAGCAGCTGGAGAGAGAGCTCTGGTTAGAGACCTGGCTCTGGGGGCCCTGGGCCCTTAGGTGGTAAACAAAGCTGAGGAGCAGCTGGGCTGCCTTTGGGGTGCTGGAGAGTGAGAAGCAAATCCTGGGACAGAGTGCTGAGGAAAGGCCACAGTGAGGTGCTGGGCGGAGGAAGGGGACCCCATGAAGGGGACTGAGAAGAGGCAGTCAGATGGAAGGAGAAAAACCAGGGGACATGGAGTCACGGCAGCCAGGGCAAGAGTGAGCTTTAAAGGGAGAAGGTGAGCAACAGTCAAAAGCATCCAAGAGGCCATCTGCTGGTCATAAAGGGCCCAGCGTGGAGCTGCCATGTGCTCCGAGGAGAGATACCAGTGTCACAGTCCCAGATTACATGGGAGCCCAGCTAATTTGCTTTTAGCTTACTGGTGCCTTCTGGTCCTGTCCTGTAAGCCATTGCTGCTGGGCCAATGTGACTTTATGACCCAGTGGCTCTGGCGGGAGCTGGCTCATGATGGGCAGTTCTAGCCACATGCTTATTTGATGTCCCCCTGGTCAGTCACTGCATCCCTACCAGGAACGAAAGCATGCCAGGACATGACTTCCCGATTCTTTGCTGCAGATGGCATAGCCTTGTTCCAGGGCTCTGAGGGTTTATGATGTGGTCCCCCTGTGGGATGTGACGTAACCTCCACACACCTTTTCCAAGCCCAGATGCCTCTAATATTGTGGTGGTGGAGGGCTCTGCCAGATCCTGTGACTGACCCCATCAACAGGGACTTCTTGCACTTGCAGTTCAGCCTGAGCCTACTGCAAAAAACTTTCCCTCTACGGAACCCCACTCAAAACTAGCCATCACTCTACGTCACACAGGAAATGGTAGAGTCATATTCCCAAGTGTAGAATGTGCAGCTTCCAGGACCTGAAGGGTCCTACCAGGCATTATGCTTCCTTCTTAGTGGTGAAAGGTGCATTTTGTCCTAACCTTGGGAGGGGCAGCCCCCTTCAACCAAGGGGAGTTCCTGGGGAAGGTCTCAGCTGTGAGCAGCCAACACTATTGACAGCTGGGGGAACGAGTGCCGCACACATGCAGGGGAAATCTAGGCTGCATTCCACCTCACCCACTGCCCATATTAACCAACCACGCCATGGACCGGTATCAGTCTGGGCCCATTAGGAACAGGGCCACACAGCAGGAGGTGAGCTTGAATGTAATGCACTTGAGTCATCCTGAAACCATACCCCCACCCTGGTCCGTGGAAAAATTATCTTCCATGAAACCTGTCTCTGGTGCCAAAAAGGTTGGGGACTGCTGCCGTAAAGGACACATTTTGAATGTACTTAGTCATTTAAAATTTGTACTTAATTTTTTTAAATCAAGGCATAACATACCTATAGTAAAGCACACAAATCTTAAGTGTACACCTTGAACAATTTTTGCACACACACATGCAGACAAGGAGCTTTTCCAACACCCCAGAATTTCCCTCTGCCCGTTTTGAGCAGTCCCTCCACCACCAGCCGTCAGTTTCCCCTGTCACCTATTCCCCTTCATGGGAATGGAGTCCCCTAGCGTGTAGTTAGTACTCCTGTCTGCTGTCTTTTGCTCATCATCATGTCTGTGAGATTCCTCCATGTTGCGGCTTGTGGCAGTAGCTCACTCTTATGTATTGCTGAGTGGTATGTGGTTGTAAAACGATCACAATTTGTTTATTTCTTTTGCTGTTGCTGGACATTGGGCATGCTTCCAGTTAGGGGCTTTAAAAAAAAAAGATTTTATTCATTATTAGAGACAGAGGAAGGGAGGTAAGAAGAGAGGGAGAGAAACATCCATGTGCCAGAGAAACATCAACCAGTTGCCTCTCGCATGTCCCCAGCTGGGGACCTGGCCCACAACCCAGGCGTGTGCCCTGACAGGGAATTGAACTACCGACCTTTTGTTTCACAGGCTGGTGTGTAATCCACTGAGCAACACCAGCCAGGGCAGGGGCTATTAAGAATAAAGCTGCCCTGATCCTTCCTGTACCTGTTTTGTTTTGTTTTATGTTATTTTGTTTTTTGTTTTGATGGCACACACACTCATTTCTCTTGGAATCTACCTAGGAATGGAATTACTGGCTCATAATTTGTTTCTAAAGGAAACCTCCAGAAGGATTGGCAGGGATTTGCCCTGGTTTTGAATGCCAGGGCCACAGAAGGAGCTGTAAGGATATTTGTAGAATGGAAGCCCCTGTGCCTGACAAGGTCATCCCCCCGGGAAAGGGGCAGCAGCCAGAGCCTGACTTCAGTGCTCGGACTGAGGGTGGGTGATCTTGCCCGATATCCACAGCCTGGAACCAAGGCCTGCGTTTCACGACCTCCCTGGCTGTTTGTCTGAGCTTTGTGACTTGGCCTTGCAGATCAGTGAGTGATGTGGGGAATAAGTTCACGTCCTCAGAGCTGCAGACAGGCTTGCTCTGCTCAGGCCAGCGTCCACACGTACCTGAAAGAGGACTTGGATGAGCAGGAAGCCCAGGAACAAATGAGCAGCCCTGTCCCCAGCAGGGCCGGGGCTCCCAAGGTGCTCCCCTTGTGGCACCACCAGGGTCAGCAAACCAGAGTTTGGAAGCAGAGAGCAGTCGTCCCCTGGAAACCAGGCAGCACCTGGGCTCAGTCCGGCATGCTGGACGCCTCTACAGAAAACCTGAAACCTAGTGAGCACTTCTGACAACCAGACATGACATCATTGGAATTCACCAGAAGCAGTTTAAGGAACCTTTCTTCCTATTGTCGTCAGCCTGCTGGCTCCTAGCACTGCCTCCAGGCCTCCAGCACAGCCCCCTGCGGTCATACAGAAGCAAGAGGACATGCGGCCCCAGCCCCAGACCTACCAGTGACTTCTTGGTGACCGCAAGTCACTTTCCCTCTGGAACCACAGTCTGCTCGTGGTTACTAGGGCCTAATAGTACCTGTTCCTATGTGCCACCCAGAGATACTCTGGAATCCCTTACTTGCTGTGCACTAGAAGGAGTGAATATGGCTCTGTAAATCTTCAGCCATTGTTCACAGTTGGAGGGAATGATGGGAAAAGTGGCGGTGACTGAGGGCTTCTAGCCAGGACAAGTCCTTTGCTTGGGCCTCATGGTCATCCCTCCCCCCAGTCAGGGCCAATGGACACCCCATTTCCTGAGCACGCATACACTTTGCCCTTTGCTTTCATGGCCCAGCCCCAGGCGCCTTGCTCACACACCCTGTGCCCAGTGGAGCTGGGAGGAGAGAAGGCTTCCCACTCTCCTCCCAGCTCCCACGTCCCATTTAAGCGTTCTGCTGAGCTGTCTGTCATGCCCGGAGTAGGCATGGACAGAGCATGGACCGAAACCCGAAGGTCTGCATCTGATCCAGCCTCTCTCACCAGCTGGCTTTTTATCTTGGGAGAGTCACTCCACCTTTTATTCCTCCATGCTTAGAGAAAGGAAACTGGGCCAGGGCATCTGGAAACTTTCCATCTGTAACTAAAGCTCCATCATCCTCAATTACTTGTATTCCCCTCATTTCCCTGCCAGACTGATACGTTCCAAGGCCCCCAGTGGCTGCCTGAAGCCACGGAGAGTACTGAACCCTATATACACTATGTTTTTTCCTATACATGAGTACCTCTGATAAACTTTAATTCATGAATTAGGCCCAGTAATAATAATAAAGTAGAATAATTATAATAATATACTGTAAAAAAAGTTATGTGAATGGCTTTGGGGACATTATAAAGTAAAATAAGGGTTATGCAGTGATCAGACTTCTGGGACTGTATCTAAAGGAACCCAAAACACTAATTCAAAAGAATGTAAGCACCCCTATGCTCATTGCAGTGTTATTTACAATCACCGAAATATGGAAGCAGCCCAAGTGCCCATCAATAGGTGAGTGGAAAAAGCAACTATGGGACATTTACACAGTGGAATTCTACTTCGCCGTAAAAAAGAAGAAAATTTTACCCTTTACAACAGCATGGATGGACCTGGAGAACATTATGCTGAGTGAAATAGGCCAGCCAGAGAAAGACAAATACCATATTACTTCATTCATAGGTAGAATCTAATGAACAAAGTGAACTAACAAGCAAAACAGAGACAGACTCATAGATGGAGAGCAGATGGCAGCTAGTGGGGGAAGGGGGAGGGGGAAGGGGCTGAGCAAAAAGGAAAAAGGACTCGACATGGACCATAGTGTGGTGACTGCTGGCGGGGAAGTGGATATAAGGGGTCTAATTGGTAATGGAAAAATATACAATAAAGATTAAATCTTAAAAAAAGAAAAGAAAGACAATGCTTTAAAAAAAAAATGGGGGGTGCCCTGGCTAGCGTAGTTCAGTGGATTGAACACAGGCTGTGAACCAATGGGTTGCCAGTTCGATTCCCAGCCAGGGCAAATGCCTGGGTTGTGGGCCAGGTCCCCAACAGGGGGCGTGTGAGAGGCAACCACACATTGATAGTTCTTTCCTTCTCTTTCTCCTTCCCTTCCCTTCTCTCTAAAAATAAATAAATAAAATCTAAAATAAATAAATAAATACATAAATAAATAAATAAGGGTTACCTGAACACAGGCATAGTGATCCTGGGACAGCTGATCTGAGAACCCAAACTGCTACAAATGGTTAATGGTCCGGGAGCCTCTACAGCGTGGACACACTGGAGAAAGGGATGATTCATGGCTCAGATGGGCCGGAGAGGGACAGCGCAAGGTTAATTGCATTAATCAGAACAACATGCAATTCAAACTTAGGGATTGTTTATTTCTGGAATTTTCCATGTAATATTCTCAGACCACAGTTGACCATGGGTAACTGAAACCTCAACAGGGGAACCGTGGATGGGAGGACTACTGCAATGTGTTCTTTGATCACCACCCCCGAACCCACTCTCAAGCTCTCCATGTAGTGAGTCCTCACAAGATAATTCTTGGGTGGGTAGCTGTGGGGCCCCATGGTAGTTCCCGTGCCTCGCTCATGTCGTGACCTCTGTCTAGAATACCCCCTTCCCCCACCTCTCTAGCTGACCCTCCTCCTCCTCGCCGCCCTTGCACTCCCACACTCTGGCTGGACCATGCGGTACCTGAACCAACAGCATGCTATCTTCTTCACTAGCCTGTGGACTCCTGAGGGGCACAGTCAACTCCTTCTCCTTGTTGCTGACACTCCAGTGCACTTGCCAGCTGTGGGCAGGAGGAAGTGGAGTTGGTAGGGCTGAGCACAAGGCAGCCTCGTGTCCATGGGCTGCTCAGATGTCTGCTTCCCTCCTGGTCATGCAGGGTTTCAGGATGCGGCCTCACAGAGCCCAGGCCCCATGTCTGTAGCAGTGGGTGGCGTTCACTCCACCTCCCCATGGCCCCTCTGCTTATTCTCCTGGTAAGGCCATTGCCTTCCAGCAGCCCCTTCTCAGCTACACCCCATGGATGTGGTTGTTGCATCTAGCTGCCCCTGCTGGCACAGGGTGCTTGGTAGGGGCAGCCATCCAGGTCCAAGAGCTGAGAGGAAGCTGGGCTGCCAGTGGAGCTCTGGGGAACGCGCAGGGGCTAACACGGGGATCGAGGCCCTCACTCAAGAGCCCTTAGACCCAGTGCAGCCCCCTCCTTCCTTCTGGGGCCTGGGGAGCCCAGGACCACAGCCTGAATGAGCATGCTGTGCAAACAGACATATGGGAAAACAGACAAAATGATGCTCCCTGCCCCGGAGGAGTCCCAGGCTTCAGGAGTAGGGGAAGCAGAGAGGCCTGGAGCAGGGAGACAGACACACTGGAAGAAGTGGGTAAGTGGTAAGTACGTGAGTGGTGTCCGGAGAGGGAGGCTGGTGGAGAGCGGCAGACTGGAGCAGTTTCCTAAACCTGCCTAGGTGTCTGGTCACCAGGCAGCTTTCAGTTTGTGGTGTTTCCTGTGAGATCACATACTTTCCTTCTGTAGAGCTGTAAGTAAAATAGAGATGGATAGTAATATTTTTTAAAAACCTGACCTGATTAATAGGGGTTATCAATCTGCCTGAGGTCCTGCTGAGCTCAGCGTGTGAAGAATACAGGCTGTATGGGCAAACGTCAGCAGTGAGGACTGATATTGTGTCCAGGGAGGAGAGGGCCCTGACCTGGGCAATTCAAGAGACCAGGGGTATGCGGTCCAGGGTGGCAGTAGGGACCAATGTAAGCCGCTACCATGTGGGATGGACTTCAGTCTAGACATGAGATTCCCACTGATAATGGCCGTCACTGGGGCTGAGGAGAGTGTTAGAATCCTGGATCCGAGTCATTGTATGGGAGGAGTGGAGGAAACCATAGACGCCTATGCTCTTGACTCAGCCTCTCAGGAGGCAGGCCTGTGGTCCCCAGTGCAGCCAGCCTGGCCCAGGTCCAGGGACAGGCACTGTCAGCGTTGGGTGTGGACAGGAGCCCTGATGGGAGAGAGCTGAGCTGTTGACCCTGGCCTACCAAGTGTTGGGTGTGTGAGTGTGCACCGCCTCGTTCTCACTGATCTTCATCTCTCCTTCTTCGTGTGGTCAAAACAGAAATAGTAGCCCCTCCACAGAGCTCTGATGGATGACTAAAGGAGATGATGCAGTTGGAGGCGGTTGTTGGCCCGCTACCCCTGCCACATGGACCCAGGGGCTCTCAACCACTTGCCTGTGGTAATCATTAAGCTTCAGGAGATCTGTGTGTTTTGTGATTTGTAGGGAGTAGGTGGGGCATGGGGTGGGGTGGTGGCGCAGACCTTGAGCCCAGATGCCCTCACCCTCTCAGATGACAGTGACAAAGTCCTATTGGTTTGGGTGCCCCAGGACATTGGTAATATGTCTGCTCTCCTGCCATGGTGTTCCCTGCCCAGACAAAGGCAGAGGCATGAAGGCCTGGGTGTGGGCACAATGCTCCTGCACAGTGGATGCCCCGGGGCTGACTGTTCTGAGCTGCTGGGCTGGAGGATTCCAGAGGTAGAGAGGGTCTTAGGGGCCTCGTTGCCCTGTTAAGGATCTGGAGGTTTGCAGAGGGAAGGGCTCCTGCTTAAGGACACTCGGAAAATGAGTATCAGAGCCTGTGGCAGCGGGAACCGCGCCCCCCCCCCCCCCACCTCACTGAATTCCTGTGTGGCTGAGCGTCAGCACGAGTCCCGGTTGGGGAGAGGGTAGATATTCTTTCCTGGGGGCCACATGCCCCAGCAGGGGAGAGATGGGCCCAAATCTGAGGATCTGTAGCCTCTCACCAAGTGAACCTATAGCCTCTCATCTCTGATCGCTTTAGCAAAGGTAAATTTAGGGAACATTCAGAGAGGCAAACAGTGGAGATGGGGGGCCACAGGCGATGCTCTTTCTAGGTTGGCATTTTCTGTGCTAGGTAAGGGCAGGGACAAAGGCCCAGCTGTTGTGGGGTCTGCTCTGAAAGACTCAGGCTAAGCCTGGGAAAGCTCAGGTCAAAGGTTGTGTCTGTTTGACTGGGGTCATTTTGCTGCCCTCTACATTACCCTCATGGACCCCAGCCACCTCAGAGACTCATCTGCTCGCTCTGTCTGCAGCTTTGTGGTGGGAACCGCAGGAAACGGTCCAGATCTCTGCAGCAGCCCTGCGGCCTCTTGGCAGAGTCAAGTGCTACTGGCTGTCTCAGGGCCCTTGGTGGGCACCTTGGCAGTAGATGCACGTCCTCTGGGGGCTAGAGGCAGGCCTGGCTATGTCCTGGCTGTCGGCCCAGAAAGGGCAGTTCAGAAAGTGGCCCAGATGATTTTGACATCTTGACTTTCCAAGGCCAAGGACAGCCTTGTTCATCTAGGAAACTCCCTGACTAAAGATGATGATTCTCCCTGCCCCTTCTTCACCACCCCAGCATTAGCCAAAAACATTCTTTGTGAGAGAACCCTTTGGCAGGGTGAGGGGGAATCTCCAGGAGAATGAGAGAACAGGTCACCAGGCCACAGGACAAAGATCTCAGAGCCAGGGGTTCTGGAGGCCTGAGCCCTAACTCTCACTGTATGACCTCGAAGCAAGTCAATCTCTGGGGTTCATCTTGTAAAATGAGGAGGAAGCCAGCTGGCCTGGCTGACTGCAGGCAGTTGTGAAAATAAAATGGGAAGTTGGTGAAAGTGTGTTACAAAGTGTTACGCACTATCCAAATGGCAGGGTCACTACTTGCCTCCTCTGGCATGGTGCCAGTCACAGCTGCCTGGCACCTCTGCCACCATCCTGGCCCTTAGCTCCTGCTGACCATCTGCACGGAGCGCAGGGCAACGCTGCCGTCGTCGGGAAGGTGCACAGGACCCTCAAAGTTATTGTGTCAAACTGAGCTCACGCTCTCCCCCAGCTGCTTCTCCGGGCTTCTCTGCCTGGGAACAGCCTCTCCCTTGAGGAAGCCACATGAACCAGCAACCTGGACATCCACTGGAGTCGATTCCAAGACCATGGCTTACTTTTTCCTCCATGGGGCCAGCAGGAAGTGAGCTGAGCAGAGAGTCACTGATTTTCAGAGGACTCCCTAGGCTGAAGAATTTTCAGGGGAAGGAACCCTAGCGACTAGGCCTTCATTGCTGAATAATGTCCCATTGGATGGTGACATCCTGCATTCTCTTTTACCTTCATGGACATTTGGGCTGTGCCCACCTTTTACTGCTATGAGCATTTATATACTAGCATTTATTCGAATACCTTTTTTCAGTTCTTTGGAGCATATACCTAGAGTGAGCTGCTGAGTTATGTGGTAATTCTATGTCTAACTTTTTGAGGAATCATAAATTTATTTATTTTTGATGTCTTCCTAATCTCTAGATGTCTAGACCTACACTATTCAATACAGTAGCCACAGCCCCATATGGGTTTTTTTAATTTAAATTTGTTAAAATCTAACAAAATTAAAGATCCAGATCCTCAATCACATAAGTTATGTGCTGACATAAGAAACATCCAAACCCGCAGAGAATTTTTATAAGAGTTTACCCGAGCCCGCCGCGACCGGTAGCTCAGTCGGTTTGTGCCTCCTCCTGATACACTAAGGCTGTGGGCTCAACCCCTGGGCAGGACACATACAGAACCAACGGATGAATGCATGAATGAGTAGAACAAATCAATGTTTCTCTCCCCACCCCCTCAAGTCAATAAATAACAATTTTTAAAAACCTTTATTTGAAGTAAACTGATGACAATTGCTGAGAAGTAAGTTCTCAAATGCTCCAGAGAAAGACAGTTTTGCAGCTTCTTCTATGCACTTGAAATTATGGAGGGAACTTAAGGAAGATTACGTGAAGGTGGGAGGAACAAGGCAGAGATCAAATTATAAGACAGTTAAGAGTATGTGCTCTCGCGAAGGTGGGCAGGCCTTCCCGGGGTATTACTCCTGGCATTTCAGAGGAGTGTTAACCCAGATGCATAAGAACAATGGACAGGACTGGCTTAAAAACCTTCCACTAAGGAAGTTATAGCCCTTGCTGGGTAGCTCAGTTGGTTAAAACATAGGCTCGAACCCCAGTCAGGGCACATACAAGAATCAATCAATGAACACATAAATAAGTGGAACAACAAATCGATGTCTCTCTCTCTCTCTTTCTCTCTTTCTCCCTTTCTCTTTAAAAAGCAATAAATAAAAATGTTTTAAAAAGAAGAAGATGTTATAGGTCTGGGGTGTGACTACCCATCATGACCTGTCCAGTTAGGAATTTACGATCTATTACAGCAGCCTCTTATCTTCCACATATGAGTCAAGTGCTCAGTAGCCACATGAGGTCAGTGGCTACTATATTTCCACCATCCCAGAAAGTGCACCTAGATAGTGCTGGTCTACACTATACGAGCTTCCTTGAGGGCAAGAACTAGATCTGCCTGACTTACTGAAATAGAGCCAGTGCCCAGGGAAGTGCCTGGCACATAGGATTGTCATTTTAGGAAGGAAGGGAGGGAGGAAGGAAGAAGGAAAGGAGGGAGGGAGGAAGGAAGAGAGGGACAGAGGGAGGGGTTCCTTTCAGAGGAATCTCTTTACTTGATTTTCTCAACAAACCAACAGAGGCAGGACAGAATAACTTTCCCTTTTTTGCAGGTGAAGTGAAGACCTGAGGGGGTGAGACACCATTCCCAGCGTCACAGAGCTGGGACAGGTCACAGCTATAGACCCTCCTACTCTCTCCACCTGCCAGATCTTCAGCGGCTCCCGAGATGCTCGGACAGAGCAGTGAGCAGGCAGCTGGGGGCTGCAGAACACCAGAGGCTGCAGACAAATCAGTCTGGCTGTCCCAAAGTCAGGACATTTTCAGCAGGACCTTCTCCACCCTCTGTATTTTCTAGCCGAGGAAAGAGGCCACAAAAAGTTACGTGTGCATGGGATTAGTTAAAAAGTAAAGAGGCTAGGAGTAGGGCTGGGTGGAGGGGGGCCAAGAGGGAAAATTGGGATAACTGTAATAGCATAAACAATAAAATATATTTTTAATGATAAATAAATAAATAACTATTCAGCCAGTGTCTCCTATTGGGGGGAAAAAGGCAAGAGGCTGGGTTGCCACCAGCTCTTGGAGAGTTTGGAGGGTGGAGTTGCAGCTTTGGGTGGGGTCACTACCAGAGAGACCAGTTTCTTGGCCTCTTAACACCAGTCTGGTGGCATCCACAAGCTGAACCAGATCTAGCGGAGACTGGAAGAGAGATCAGTTGGAGAGCACCTGTAGCCTGGAGGGCAACAGGGATGGGTGGGAAACAAGGAAATCTGAGGCAATGGAGACCTGGAGTTTTTGTGACTTGGAGCCAGGAAGTCTGATAATACCTGTCAGTTGCAGAACATCTGAGCTAGAAGGGACTTTGTAAGTGATATCTAATTCTACCTCTTAGTTTTATTATCGGGAAAACTTAGGCCCAGGGAAGTGAAGGGGCTGGCCTGAACTCAAGCCACCTGGCATTTTTCATCCACTGCAGCTTTCGTTCCAGGCCACGTAAATTCCTCCGATCTCACTTCGCCGCAGCCAAGACCTCCCAATGCGCATCTGCTGGCTGATGGACAGATGTTGTTTGGCTTTATTAACATTGGGTCCTCTCAGGCGCCATCTGACCTGATCATAGATTCCATAGGATGTCCAAGTTTAACCCTCATACAAATCTCTCATCACATACCCTGAGGACTTAAGAACACAATCTGTCCTGACAAAGAACTCTCAATGCTTCTCAGTTGGTTTGTGGTTTGGGGGCACGTTGCTTGTTGTCTCTGCTATAAAATGGAAATGACAGAACCTACCACACAGGTGGTGTCTCATCCATGAGGTAATAGGTGGAAAGTACCTAGCATCATTCTAAATGCTAGCTATTTGATATGCTTTCTATTTCTTCCCCCAGAGCAGAGCAGAGATGAGTGGGTTGGCTGATTATAGCATTAGGTTGGCTGAATCAGGGAGATCAAAGACATAAGAAATTCCTTGAAAACAGGAAACCACTGATGTTGCTAATAACAGAAAGCTATAGCATGGCTGAGTCAGGTTGGAGCATAGTTTTCATAGAAACTGGGTAGAAGTCACCACAGTATCTTGACATGTAGAGGACACTTGCAGCAGGTGGGTGCTGGGAATACTGCTGGGACTGTAGCAATGCTGACCAAGCCTCCTCTTCTGTCCTGTCCAGCCAGGACATAGTCACAGGGGCAGGCAGAGGAGGAGCTGCCTTTCCTACCAGCTCACTGAGCAGGTCTCCCAGGGAGGAAGGATGAATTTGAAACTTACCTTCCTGGTTAATTACCAATAATTTTGCGGATGATGAAGAATGTGAAGTCCCCCAGGGTCACTCGGAGCCTGTACCCTGGAGAATATTGGGCAATACCCTCGCTGACTTCAGCCCCTCTTGTCACCTGCCCAGGTGGATTTTTTTTAATCTTTATCTTTTTTAAAAATTTTATTTTAATTGTTGTTCTTGTACAGTTTTCTGTCTTCTACTCCCATCCCAGCCCACCACCCCAGCCCTCCCCAGCACCCTCCCATTTCCACCCGCCCCTAGCTTTTGTCTATGTGTCTTTTATACTTGTTGCTCTAAACCCTTCCCCTTTTCCCCTGAACCAGGTGGATCCTTAATAGCAGTGCTGGACCTTGAATGTAGGGTGGGAGGCCCAGTGGGAGGCACTCACCAGTTTTGATCATGTACATGTACATTATTCACTCATTCGACAAATAACTGCCCACACATGGCTAGGGGTAGAGTAGTGGGCAAGTGGATCTGGTCCCGACTGTCAGGAAGTTTTGAGTCTAGTGGGGAGGAAGACAATAAGCCGGTAAACAGAGTGTGACAACTGCTATGAAGGAGATAAGGAGGTGAAATCGTGTTAGAGAATGAGGGGTGGTCATGGTGGTGGAGGGTGGTCAGGGAGAACTCTGAGCTATGGCTTTTGAGCCAGACCTGGGCAGGGGGAGAGCAGGAACATTTTCGGCAAAGCCAGCAAGCAGTTTGGGCTGAGGTATGAAGCAGGAAAGAGCTTGACTTTTCAAAACCAGAAAGCAATCTTCAAGTTTGGACTGTGCTAAAGATTTTCAGCAGGGGAGTGACAGGGTGCCACGTCTGTGTTTCAACTATTTAAGCTTAATGGAGCAGGGCAAGATGGGGAGCCGAGAGAGAGGCCGGAGGCCCCTAGGGGGAGGGACAAGAAGTTTGGAGGTGCTGCTGCTGGCTGTTTCAGACAGGCCCACTGCAGGGCTGGATACCGGGTAAGAAAGGAGGAGTTCCCCACTCAGCTCAGGAGTTCCCCAACAGTCAGAGCAGCCTCTGGGGTGCAGCAACATTCTGGGAGCTTGTACAAGAGCAGGGACAAACCACAGCCTGCACCACTTACCTCTTCATAAACTCTCTTGCAGTGTCTGGGGTGAGCTGGTAGCTTCTTAAGACAGGTTTGAGATGACAGTGAGCCAAGGAGTGACATGTGGACAGATCAGGACTTCAGAAGAGACTGGCTTGGTGCTGCAGACTGGCAGGTGTGGGAGGGACTGAAGGCCTCTGCGATGTGTGCAGTGCTCAGAAGTTTGGGGTTTGCCATCACTAGTAATGCAACCTGGATGTGGGGATCCATGTACATAAAGGGAGGACTTTAGACTCTCTGGGTTAGTGTGCCCAGACTTTTTTTAAAAGGCAGTTCAAAGTTATATTGTCTTGAGTTTTAACATTCTAATATAATTATACCAATTTTTATTCTAAGAATCATCACATAATTTATTTTATCTATTTTTTTAGTTCAGCTTTTTATTGAATGTGTTACAAAAGAAGTGTAGTTAAAAAGACCAAAGCCTACATCATCACCAGACTCCTCAGATTCTTCCAACACCGGAAAAGTCTGCATTTGTGCTGCCTGTCACTACCAGAACCAGTGAGCAGAGACAAGGATCAAATCTTTATGGGCGCTTTATTCAGAGGGCCGGTGGTTTGAGAGGATGGTGGGTTGTGTACCCTAAAAACTGTCTTAACATCTCATCTCAAGCCAACCTTTTTTATAAGGAGAAGAAAGGGTGGGTAAGGGGTTTAGAGAAAAATGCTAATTGTGTAAGAGTTGCAGTCAGGGCAATTTTCCTAGTACTTTTTTATGTGCAGATCAACAGTTCTTTATCTGCATCACAGATGTTCCCTCCCTGGAACACAATGGCTCAAATACTGTCTCCAAGGCTTGCAGACCCCCTGGGGCACAAAGGTTGACTTGCTTTTCCACCTCCTGGAGTCACATATCATGCATTTCAGTTCCTAGAATAACAACTCTCCACCTGATTAGTCACTTACGCCCATCAACTAAGGCTAAAATCTTTCACTCTTGAGTTCCCCTATCACTTCCACTTTCTCCTCTTCCACCAGGGCAGCAGTGGTGGAGGGGGTGAAGCACCAGCTCCCGGGGCAGGGGGCACCAGCCCCTGCATTGCAGATGAGGCTCTCCATGTTGACAATGGCCAGAGCCTTTGCAAACAAGCCTGACCAGAAAGGCTCACCATTTATTCCAGCTGCTTTAATGAGGACATCCTTCTTATCCTCCATCACCATCACCTCATCATCATTCAGGATAAGGGCCCACAATGCAGCCGTGTGCCCTGACCAGGAATTGAACCAGTGACCTTTTGGTTTGTGGGGCCTGGTCCCCGATTGGGAGTGGGTGAGAGACAACTGATTGATGTTTCTCACATCGATGTTTCCCTCCCTCTCTTTCTCCTTCCCTTCCCCCTCTCTAAAATTAAATAAATACAATCTTTTTTTTTTAGTTTTGATAACTGACACCCAAATTTTATGCTTATTTTTTCTACTTCTATCAATTTCCTGACATATTTAACATAAACAGGAATATCTTTTCAGTCACTAGAGCAATTGAAGACTCCAGTAAAAACTCAAGAAAAGACACTATGTCTTAAAGAACTCTGGCATGTTATGTACATTCCATGTTGCATTTGGTTTCCCATCTCTTCTTGGCTTGGATCCCCCTGCAAGTCTCCTTTTCTTTTAGCAACCTGTGACTTTTCAGCTTCCTTTTCGGCTTTTACAAAGTCATGGCAAGCATTTGCTTAGGCGATCTTTACACCATACTCTCGGATAGCTAGCTGGATAGAAAGCTGAGTTCCTCTGCTTTCTCCTTATTCCACTCTTTCTTTTCTTTTTTCTTTTAGATTTTATTTATTCATTTTTAGAAGAAAGGAAGGGAAGGAGAAAGAGAAAGAGAAACAGCAAGTGTGGTTGCCTCTCACATGACCTTCACCAAGGACTTGGCCTGCAACCCAGGCATGTGCTCTAGACTAGAAATCGAACCGGTGACTTCTTGATTCACAGGCCGGCGCTCAATCACTGAGCCACACCAGCCAGGGCACTGTATTCCACTCTTTCCACAGCTTGGTCTACGCTCTCTTCAAAGCTGGACTTCTCAGGGTTTTTTTTTTTTTTTTCTCTTTTTAACAGGGGGTTCAAAGCTGTCATCGACCCCACAATACTAAGTTCCTCCCACTGGGCTTTATTGGAGGACCACCCACTATGACATTCTTCATTTTTCAATGTATCCTTTCTGGAGTGTTTTCTTCTTTTCCTTTTGAGTCTTGAAGTTGAGCGTTTTTTATGCAATTCTTGAAATTTAATTCCAGAAGGGCACTCTTACTATACATTAACATTTGCCTTTGCTCCATTTTCTGGTCCATCTGGAGGGAAATTCTGTTTTTGTAATGGTCCTGTCTTCTTTATCTTCCTGTAAGTTGAGTCCAGAGTTCTCTATGTCTTCATCTTCAGAATTCAACTCACCATCACTTTCATTTGAGCCAGGAGGCAGCAGCCCTCTCCACATCTTTTCTTCGGTCAGGGGCCCACTCCCAAACCTTTCTTTTTTCACCCTACCCCTAAGAAGCCATTTTAGACATTTCTCCCCAAATCGAAACCCCTCTTAGAATTTTCATACCCCAGATAGCTGTTTATGTACTATATGTGCATCTGTGTTTTGAGAGTGAGAGAGCAAGAATTTTTAATGAAAGATTTTATTTATTTATTTTAGAGAGAAGGGGAGGGAGGGAGAAAGAGAGGGAGGGAAACATTGGTGTGAGTGATGTCGATCAGTGGTCTCTTGTATGCCCCCAACTGGGGACCTGGCCTGACTGGGAATCAAGCCAGCGACTTTTTGGTTTGCAGGCCGGTCCTTAATCCACTGAGCCTTGAAGAGCCCTTTTAGCCACTGCAGTTCACAGTCACAGCCGAATCCCAGCTCGGGCTCAGCTGTCTTCACTGGACAACGTAAAGCCACCTTATTGCTGTAATAACAGTCCATTTCACAGATGAGGGTCCTGGGGCCAAGAAGTGTGGAAGTGAAGCAGATCACAGAGTGAGGGGTTCCAAGGCCTACTTTCTCCAGAGCCTCCCCAGCAGTGCCTGCCCCTCCGGGAGCTGGGACCGCACCCTGGTCTCTGCAGCATATCCTGGTCCTACTCCAAGTGCAGGCCTCACAGCAGCACCTGGACACAAAATGTCTGGTAGCTGTCATGCTGAGATAAGTACAGGAATCAAGAGCAAGCCTTTAGAAGTGGTTACAGCAAACCGATGGAGAAATTGTATGCCTACTCACTCTAATAATAAAAACTCTGGTCTTAGATACTGGGTTTTTTTTTTCCGTTTTTTGACTTTTCTTTGGCTTTCAGTTTTCTGATTCATTTTCATTGCATTTTACAAAAGTGTTGATCTGTGATAGGTTGGATTTCTTTTTTTTAAGCTGGTCCTTTGTCACTGATATTTGAGAAGCACAATGTAGAAGCTGCATGCCCTTGCACACACAACATAGAAGGTCTTTGACCTCAGTATTAAAGAAAGAAAAATAACGCGGTTGTTTGGTTGCGCTAACAGGTGGATGGAGCTCAAAGGTCTCTTAGTCTGGACTGACACAGTCTCAAGGTCATCAAAGCCAGGCGACTGGAAGGTCTTCCAGCCCCAGGGCGTTGCTTCCCACTACCCTGCACTTACTTCTGGAGAGGACGGGCTGCTCAGCCCAGTGGTGGGGCCATGAGGCAGAAAGGCCCACTGGGCAGGTGTGAGCCCCCTGCTCTGACTAGTCTTGTCCTCAAAGCTCTCCCTGGGGTTTGCACCAGTGTCTAATGGGCACACAACCTGTGGCCCACGCAGAGGACATCACTCTGAGTCAGGGTCTCTCCACAGAAGCCTACAGGTCTGGTGATGGAGGCAGACGTTTAAAGCACTTTGATGCCATGTATGTACTCACGTATGTGAAGTACTTGGGGAACACGGAGCAGGGAACGTCTGGCTTTGCCGCAGTGGCAGCAACTTCAAAACGGAATCTTCAAGTTGAGTAGGAGTTGCAGGCAGACAGGATGGGGAAGGGCCCTCTGGCCAGGAGATGAGCTTGGATCAAAAGCCAGGAGGATCGGGGTGTCATGGCCATGCTGGGGAACACTGAGCACCTCCGAATGGCTGCGGGCGGGACAACCAACCAGAGGGGAGAAATGAGCCAGGAAAGTTAGGTCGGTGCCAGATCACACCGGATCTCACACGCTAGAACCCTGGCAGAAAGACAAAGATGGCTGGACTCGGTAAGTGCCTTGCAGAGATGGAGACGGGGCCAGAAATACACTTCAGGGACAGTTGGAGGCAGGGTTCGGCTGGGAGACCCATGGGGTTTCTTTGCAGGTACGAGAGGGTGTAGGTTTGAACCTGGGGGCTCAGAGCAATGGCAGACAAGGATGAAAAAGCTTCTTTCTGAGTCACACCTGGTGTCAGGGCCAAGGGCAGGATGTAAGGAGAGGTAAGGCCAGACTGGAAGCCTCTTTTGCTTTAGGGCAGACCTCTCCTATGGGCATGAATGAGGCCCTGAGTGGTTGCCAGTCTGTCCATTCCAGTCCAGACAGGGCACCCAGATGACTCTGAAACCTGGTGGGTGATTATTCCCAGCTGCCAGCACCTGGGAGAGGCTGGTTCCTGCTCACAGGGCCCTGAAAGCCCCCTCTGCTCCACTGCCTAGAGACAGGGGAGGCGCTGCCTTAACTTGAGGTAACCTGTCGCTCTTGGAGAAAGTGGAATCACAGGTTAGAACAGAATGTAAAGATTATCTACTCAAAACCATCTTCTCTCTAAGAAAAGAGAGCCCTAGCTAGTGTGGCTCAGTTGGTTGGAGTGTCATGCCATACACTGAAAGGCTACGGGTTTGATCCCTGGTCAGGGCACCTATGGGAGGCAAGTGATAGATGTTGCTCTCTTACATCAGTGTGTCTCTATTTCTCTCTCCCTCCCCCTTTCTCTCTCTCTTAAAGCAGTGGGGAAAAAAGTTCTTGGGTGAGGTTAAAAAAAAGGAAAGAAAGGAGAGTGGTGCAAAGCAAGGACAATGTACTGGGGCCTTTTCATCCCCATTTGCTGTCCTTACAGCACACCACTTATCTGGTTGTCCCCTGCTGTGCATGGCTTCCAGATAGAGATGGCTGAGGACATCAAATGGCAATGGCAGGGCAGGGTGTCATCACCCCCAGGGGCAGGACCCAGAGTCGAGGGATGAGGGATGGTGCTCCAGGGTCATCCAAGGTCTGAGCAGCCTTTGCACAAACTGGCACGATCGGTGGCTGCTGCCTTCTACTGATACTTTCTATATTTTGTCCAGGATTTTTAGTTAATCTCAGGTTCCTAACTGCTGAGTGATTTCTGGACAAGCCAATCTCTGGGCCTCAGTTTCCATGTCTTCAAAGCCAGGCCAGTTAGTCAGCGGGCTCTCCTCCACCCCTGCTTACAGTACTCCTGCGCCCTGTCACACCTCGGCTACGCCCTGGGCCGTGCAGGTCGACCGGGCTCTTGCTCCAGGCCCGTGGCTGTACCCCTCCTCTGTGTTCAGCTCTGCCCCTATGGCCGCTGGCAGCTCCCTTTCCTGGCAGTGCTTTCTCTACCCTCCCCACCAGCCTCGCAAGGTTGGTCATGCACAAACTGGGCCCCACGGACCTGACAGTGAACATGGGAGAACCACTGGAGCGCAGCAGCAATGTTCCTGCCCAGCTCTGCCAGCTCCCAAAGACCCAGACAGGCAGCAGAAGGCCTTCGCTCAGCCACCACCTGTGGTGCAATCGCATGATTTGATTAGACGCTACGTGGCCTCCGACCTTCTGGATGTGTGTCAATGTCAGCTCTGAAGGTAGGCATCTGCATCATTCACCTGCATTTCTAACAGCCTGAAAGTGGTTTTCTACCCATTATATCAGGCACTTATAACAACAACCCTGGGAGGTAAGCAGGAAGTGTATGTTACTCTTTGTGACAAACGGGAACTCTGACCATCGGAAGGGTTAAATGTTGCCTGCGGTGATGCTAGTTTGGAAAGAGCCTGCACTTTGGAACTGGAACTGAAAGGCAAATTCCAGTTTTGCCAATTACATAACCTCACTAAGCTTTGATTTCCCAACTGTACAACAGGACAATAAGGTCACGTCTGCTTCTTAGTAACTTCCCTCCTTTAAATCACCTCATGTCTGAGCACTAGCAGTGAGAGCCAGCTGCATAGTAAACCAAAGGCTGGGGGCCCGTGGGCTGGACACTAGCCTGATCAGGCCCCACAAGTCCCTCATCAAGTGTACTGGGGCCTCCAAACCCTGGGTCTCCCCAAGGTGAGGGGAGAGGACCCAGGCACGGCAAAGGGTGAGGGCAGGGGGAACCTTCGGCCCAGGCTCGGAGACTCTTTGGAATCCTCAGGCACCATAAGCATCGTGCCCAAGCGCAGGTGCGCCTTGTGGTGTTGGATCAGGTCCTGCTGTGTGTAATTGTTTTGGCCGTTGCCAGTAACTAGATCGTAGATGAAAGAGCACTGACCTTTAAGTCAGAGAACCTGAATTTCTAGTTTTTGTTCTGCCACTAATCTGCTATGCGGCCTTGATCAAGTCCTTCATCTCGCTGGGCCTTAGCCATTTTGCGGGTGTAATAAAGCCTTTGATGGCATTGGGCACGAGCGTATGCACTTAAACTTAGAGAATGTGAAAGCAGAATGGAAGACCTGCGGGGCAGCTCTTCCTCCCAGGGGACACTGCCTGCCTCGTCCACTTGAGCCTGGCATGAATGGACACTCGCCAGGTAGCTGTTGCATGAATGAATGAATGGCTTCAGGTGTTCCCATTTATCATGGAGGCACTATTATCATCAAGGCAGTGCAATTAGTTGGAAAGTACATGGGCTGCAGAGTCAGACAAATTCCATCTGTGCTTATAAACTGTGGGAACTTGAGCAGACTGCTCAACCTCTCTGAGCCTTAGTGTCCTTAGTAGTCCTCATAGGATCGTTAAAGGACTAAAACAGATAATGGATTAAAAAGATTTAACACAGTGCTAACTTAGTGTGTAGTAAATGCTCAAGAAATGTCACTTGTTGCCCTGACCAGCCTGGCTCAGTGGGTTGGGTGTCATCCTACAAATCAAAGAGTCACAGGTTCGATTCTGGGTCAGGGCATATGCCTGGGTTACGGGCCAGGTCCCCAGCTAGGGGTGTATGAGAGGCAACTGGTCGATTGTTTCTCTCCCTCTTGTTCTCCCTCCCTTAATAGATAAAATCTTTTAAAAATATTTTATTTCTTTATTTTTAGAAAGAGGGGAAGGGAAGGAGAAAGAGAGGGAGAGAAACATCAATGTGTGGTTGCCTCTTACAAGGCCCCCACTGGGGACCTGGCCTGCAACCCAGGCACGTGCCTTGACTGGGAATCGAACCGCTACCCTTTGGTTCACAGCCTGAGCTCAACCCACTGAGCCACACCAGCCAGAGCTTAATAGATAAAATCTTTAAAAAAAAGAAAAGAAATGTTAATTGTCAGAGCTGATAGCCAAGAATAACCCAAACACTGGCAGTGGCTGGGAAGGCCTGGCACTGCTGGTACAATACCAACAGCAGTAATGGGCGATCCCTCGCATTGGGTAGAGTACTTCAGAAACTGTCAAGCATTTTTAATTTTTATTGCTTTTGTCTGATTTTTGTCTTTAGAATCCTGCAAGGTAGGTATTACCTCCATTTTACAGATGAGGAGGCCGAGGCTGGGAGGGATAAAGTGGCCTGGCCAAGGAAGGTCACACAGCCACTAAGGGCCAGAGCTTGTCCTGGAATCCAGGCTTTCTATGACCCGTATTCTGTGGGGGCGGGCTCATGGTCCATCGGGCCATGTCCTTCCCTGGCTGGGACACAGAGAGACATGCTGTAAATGTACTTGCGTGATAACCTTATATGGTGTGATTATCAAAGATGAGACACATCCTCTGGAAGCACATCCCTGCCTTTCTTCCCCGGCCCCCCCACTCCTTCTTCCCTGCATGTGTGTTACCTTTACTTTCCTCTCTCCTAAGCTCCAAGGACCCTTCTTTTGCCTCTGTAACTTGTTTCCTAAAGCCCATGTCTTCTTCTACCTCTGTGACTTTCTAAATAATCTTTCTCTTATAAAAACAAACAAACAAACAAAAAAGATTAGCCTCATCCCCCCAGCCTGGGTTCGTCAAGTATTCTAGAGTGGGCATCAGCCAGTCAGTCTTACACTGGTTCCCTCCTAGAAAGTAAGCCTTCTTTTTGTAGGTGTGGTTGAGCCCTGCCTCCTCTCCAGGTCTCCAGGAGGCCCCCCTCGAGTTATTCTAGGATCAAGTGAGCACGTCTGATCATCTGATTTCCCCGTAGCTCGTCCTTCATTATTTCCTGTTCCCCTTTCAGGCTGCAGACTTATGGAAAGCATCCTTCTGCAGTAAGACATACATCTCCCTAGTCATTAGTTGACTTCATGATCAGAACTATGTGGGGTATTCCTACCATGATTTTGTAAAAAAATATAAGGTAATTTCCCCTCAGCATCCTCTCTGATGGCATCCTATATATTTTTAGCCATCTGGGTTGGCGCTTTGGGCAAGGCCAACGTCTTCAGGGAACATTATCAGTATCTATGTGCTTCCCTTCTTCCCCCCATCCATGCTTGATTCAGTAGGCAATGAGAAACCACAGGCAGGGGAAGTCCAGTAAGAGTCAGGCTCAGCACAACGGCATCGTGGCAGTGACTGCAACGACCGAGTGTTTGGACACTGAACCTGGGCAGTGGTGGGGGCGTGGAGTAAAAGGAGCAGATGGGACATGCTGTCAGAAGTAGAATCTTTTGAACACAACTTTTTTGCATGGGTGGGAGACAGGGGAAGGGAAATAAAAGACATGCTGAAATTCTGAGACTGAGTTTAAGAAAGAAGAGTGGTACCTGACCAGGTAGCTCAGTTGGTTAGAGCACCGCCCCCATACACCAGAGTTGTGGGTTCCATCCCCAGTTAGGGCACAAATGGGAATCAACTGATAAATGCATAAATGAGTGGAACAACAAAAACTGATGTTTTCTCTCTCTCCCTTTCACTGTCAGTAAATAAAAGGTGTGTGTGTTTTTTTACTGTTTAAAAAGAGTGATGCCATGAATAGAAATGAAGTAGTTCACAGGAAGGGCTGTTTTTTGGAAGGGAACATGACACATTCAGGTTCGTACCCCAAGCAGTGAAGGTTAGACCTGGATGGACCCAAAGACCACATCTGCTGAGACCTGTCCATTGACTCGGGGAAGTGACGCTGAGTTGGAGGTGCTAGGGGGACATTCAGCTTTGCATGAGTAAGAGGTGAGTGGTTGTAGATTCAAAGTGCAGAGTCAATCCAAATGTGGTCCCTCAAGGAGAAAACACTGGGTGAGCCAAGGGCGAGAACATTTAGGGGGAGGAGGGAGGAGAGAAACAAATGGAGGAAACACAAAAGGGGCTGCCTGAGAGCGGAATCAGGTCGTGTGGGGTCAAAGAAACAAGGGGGCATGCAACTGCAAGAGCAAAGGGATGTTGACTTGCCAGATGCCTCTAAGGGGTCTTGAACTTGCTAGTGGCCTTTCAGAGAGGGTTCTAGAAGGGTTGATGGGAGCAAGGTCTAGCAGGGGTGGCGAACCTTTTGGTGTCTCTGGGCCACACTGGAAGAAGAGTTGTCTTGGGCCACACATTAAATACACTGTGACACATAATCACACACACAAAAAAAAACTTCATAATGTTTTGAGTAAATTTATGATTTTGTGTTGCTCCATATTCACAGCCCTCCTGGGCTGCATGCAGCCCACGGGCCACTGGTTGGACACCCCTGGCTAGAGTTTGTGTTCTAGAATTCAAGGCTACTTTCTTCTGGATGAGGGCTAGACCTGTTATCTCTCTGGCCAATCTGTTCTCATCTGCACAGATGACGCATGCACCGGCCCGCAGTGCCCACAGTATTATGGGTGAGATACAAGACAAATTCACATGGACTACTGAGTCCTGTGGAGGAAAAGGCACAGCACGGCTATTCTCTCAAGGGGAGAGCGCCTCATGCCCTTGCCCTGACAGGCTTTTATTGGGTTTAATTTGCACAGGAATACAGGTTAAGTTCATTAATCATTGTCAGGCAGTAAGGATCAAATAATAGATAGCATACAAAGAACTAGGAGGGCTTATTCTGAGTCAGGGTCTGTTAGCTAAAGGGCTACAAAACTTTGGGAAACAAAATCATTTCCTGCTCAGACCCTTATCATTTAATTGAGAGCATTCTTAGCAAAGCAGGTTTCACAGGATTTTATGTACTCTTTCTCAGGCCTGATCACCCGGGGAATCTGCCCTTTCCAGCACAGGGCTACATCCACCACCAGCATTGTTTCAGGCTTAAGGCATTGTCTCAGGCTTAAGTCAGGCAGGGTAACCAAGGCAACCAAGAGATTAGGAGACTTCTTGAGGTCAGAATGAGGACTCAGCCTATGTCAGGATAACTGAGGGGCCAGGGCCCACCACCCCTTTTTGCTGTAGCCCCCCAAGTCCTTCCTTGGGGCCTCCACGTGATCGTGCCTGGCTTAGGTTGTCCCCCCTTTGGGGAATCTTACCTGTCATTCGCTAACCAATCAAGCATTGGGGGCCAGTTATGGATGAAGAAGAAGGAGCAGAAGCGGTGCTCCTGCCAGAGAGATAAGCTTTGTCTCCTTAGTGGTTTATAGTCCGAAGGTCGCTGACTCAGCCTTAGCCATGGGGGTGTTACAGCTCCTGAAACCAGGCAGGGTGGTCCCCAACACACAGATGTGAGTATTAATACTTACCTTTGGCCTTGATGTGAAGGATAAGAACCACCACCTTCTGAATCCTCTTTCTGCACCAGGCACTGTTCATTACTTGAGTTTTGCCTACCCTGGCCTATCAGAGTTAGAGAAGATAGTGATGATCAAAGAAATGAATGGGAGACAGAAAGCAGACCCAAATGGGGATGATTACTCAGTCACTCGACAAATTTGACAATGAATGG
Organism: Anoura caudifer; assembly: GCA_004027475.1. Lineage (NCBI taxonomy): Eukaryota > Metazoa > Chordata > Mammalia > Chiroptera > Phyllostomidae > Anoura > Anoura caudifer. Next base: position 669,347 of record PVKU01000119.1, read on the forward strand.
ACTATGAAAGATAGGGGCCATGACTTGAGAAAAAGTTGACTTTGAAGATTTTCTTTTTAAAGATTAGGAACAGCTTGATCATATCTATCAACCGAGGAAAGGAAGATCAGTTGGCTTCAGCCAGCCCGTGTGGTTGCTCTGTGTCTGAAGCATGTTCCTTCTGTAGGCATCTTTCACTTTCACTCTTTCTCTCCTTCTGGTGGCCTTCCGTGACCCTGCCCATCCACCACCAGGCATCAGAGACTTCTTGTGAGGGTAAGATAGGGACCTCCCCTCACCAGTTTTTGGGCACTGGAGGCACAGGCTCCATGCCTCCAGGCCCTGTCTTTCCACTCCTGCCTAGCCTCTTGCCTACTTGGCTGAGAGGACATGGGCTCCAAGCCACGCTGGCTGGTCTCTTTAGATGCTGATAAAGTACAATGATGGCAATGAATTCCTGGAAGTGCCCTGGAAGCTGCAGCCCTTGGTGCTGCTGGAGGCAGTGGGGAGGGATTCTGAGAGGCAGCAGGAAGCCATGGACACCTCGTCCCCCTCTGAGGTCACCCCTTTTCCTTAGTGACTCTGGGGTCAGCTGGACACTATGGGGTTTTCTCTAAAGGAACAGTTTTATCAGCCCATCCAAGTAGTGAGAGCAATAAATAATAGAGTAGGAAGAGAGCAGATAGGGGCAGAGCAGTAGTATCTGCCGTGGGCTGCAGCCCTCTCAAGTTCTCTCTTAGTTTAGGCCCTCTCTTCCTCTCTCGCCTGGAGTGTTGTGATGGCTGCTGAACTGGTCTTGCTATTTCCAGGGTCCCTCCCTGAGACCCCATCCCAGCCCCAGCCTGCCTCCCGAGATCTCTTCTCCACCATAGATCTAGTCCTAGCACATTCCTGCTTTACGCATTTTCCTGCCTTCTCCAGGATGAGGTCCTCCATCCTCACCAAAACACGTGAGGCTTTCCCTCATTTGAACCCAGCTCACGGCAGTTCCCACCAGAACCCTCAACCAGAACCATCCCTTGTTGTTCTTTTATTCATATGTTCGTTCACTCCTACCATCAGTAAATGTTTTCCAGGATCCACTCTGAGTAGCACTAGGCCAGGGTCTGCCGGGAACCCCACAGCCTGTCCAGTCCACACTCCTCGACCCCCCATGAACACCCTTGCTGCCTCTCAGGGCCCCATGCCCCGTGCCTTCCTTCTCACATGCCCCATTCACAGCCTTCCAGCCCCTGGCCGTGCACTATTTATTCCCTAGGTCTCAGAGAGCACTTCTTCCTATGAGGTCCACCACCTTCAACATTTTTTTTCATTAAAGTTATGTATTGTGCTAATCCTCCTTTTGAAAAAATCGCTGTCTTGGTTTCTATTTCAGTGAACCCTAACAGGCAGCCAAGTCAGTGCCCCTAGCATGCCTGCTTCACCCTCTCTCAGCTCGGGAGCGAGGCTTTTTGTTTGAATGTCTGTTCCTGCTCTACAAAACCAGGGGCCTTGTTCTCTTCTTGCGTGGAGTTTGCAGCACAAATGAAGGACACTTGAACGGACCTCAGCCTGACATGACGGTGCTGCAGAGTAGGGTCACCACTGTGGGAACGGCAGGAAAGGGGCCAGCGTGGCCCCCCACTGCCCTGTCCCCACCAGTTGAGCTTCCCCTCCACAACGCTTGCACCAGGGGGCTCCCCAGCAAAGCTTCTGTGGTGGTTCCTTTCAACTGACCATGTTAGGAGAGGCTGTGTGAGGTCCAAACAGGCCCAGCTCTGTCCCCTACGTATGTGGCCATTTCATTTCTCCTAAACCTGTCCTTCCACGTTTACGTAAAACAATATGGGGTCTATTTCACCTCACAGGGTTGGAGTGAGATGCTGACAGAGAGCCTGCCACCTCTCAGGGACCTAGAAATCACTCCATTGAGATCTGAGGGCCCCTTATTAACTTCTGATTCCCAAGGCCTTCCTCACTCCACCCCACCCCACCCCACCCCACTCTGCTCATCCTTACTTCCCACTTGTCCTCAGCCAGCCTCTGCATCTAGAGCTCCTTGCCAGCCCTTTCCTCTGGGCAGTGATCTAAGCAGCTCCAGCCGGCTAAGGTCTGGGGGCCTGCCCCTCCACCTATCCTTTTAACACCCCCATTTTTATTTCCTGGAGCCTGTATAACACCACCCAATTAATTGTGTGTGGTCCTATAATGCTTCCATGTTCTTCCCCCAACCAGGTTGTGAGCTTCCTGAGCCCAAAGCAAGGACCGTGTCCTGTTGTAGTCGCGTCCCCACTGCTCCCACAGCGGAGCTTCCTCCTCCCCGACCATGGTGCTTAGCACAAGGAAGCAAGGCAAAGAAAGGTTTTGTGATTCTTTTCTAAGATCGTCTGATTACAGGGTTCAGGGTCCTGGACGAGCCCAAGGCCGGCTCATTCCTCCAGGGAGGGTGCAGAAAGGCGCCAATTTGGAGAGCGCAGTCAATGTGGAGATACTGGAGTCCGGAATCCAGTACGCTAGTGAGGCCGTTGCCTAGCCAAGCCAGCGCCTAAGTGCAGCTCACCAGCCTGGAAGCTCCGCGCCATCCACCCGCCTGCCGGCCCGAGCCCTCTTTGTGAGGCATCAGGTGCAAACTCAGGGAGCGCGGGACGAGCGCGTGCGCGCGCTCCGGAGCGCGCGGAGCCTGGCTGCCCCCTCCGCTTGCCCTCCCACCGTCTCTGGGATCTCCTCCTGAGCCCCGGGCGGAGGCAGAGGGGAGGGAGAAGGTCGGACACGTAGCCGGCCTTGAGGCAGGGCTCGACTCGGTGCGGCCTGGAGGGCGGGGGAGCCAGGGACCGCTGCTCCAGCCCGCTGGCCTTCGAAAGATCCTCCTGGGCCAATGGCAGGCGGGGCGACGCGCCCGGATTGGTGCAGGCGCTCTGCTGATCACTGTGGAAACCCGGGCGGCGGGCAACGCGGGAGGATGCGGAGCCCCGGACGGGGGGAGCCAGAGGGGCGGGCAGAGGAGGCGTCGAGTCTCTGAACACCCAAGTTTTTACTGGTGGCAAAAGTCCATCGCGGGCTGGCGGGTGGAGGGCGGGGCGGAGGAAGGGAACTGCTTGGGGGCACTGGGAAGCCAGGGATATTCCGAGGGATATTTGGCAGCACACTCCCAAGCAAAGTCAAGGAGGTTGGGGGAGGGGGCGCAGTGGGAGGAGGGATAGAAGACAAAAGCCGAAGGCGAGGAGTGCCCGGTCGAACAGTCGGGCCACCGGCGCCGGTTGGCTGCAGTACACGGGGGATCCCGGTCGGTAGGCAACATGGGGAAGGGGGGCAACCAGGGCGAGGGGGCCACTGAGCGCGAGGCGCCGATGCCCACCTTCAGCTGGGAGGAGATTCAGAAACACAACCTGCGCACCGACAAGTGGCTCGTCATCGACCGCAAGGTCTACAACATCACCAAATGGTCCAGCCGGCACCCGGGAGGCCAACGGGTCATCGGGCACTACGCGGGGGAAGATGCCACGGTAAGGGTCTGGGAGCTCTTCCGCCACCATTCTCTACCGAAGGCGGGCGTGAGGAGCCCTGAGTCCTAGGGCGCCAAACCTCCACCGCTGAATGGAGCTTGGGGGCGCCCAGAAGGGAAGGTGTGTCTACTGCATTCATCCCTGCTCCGAATCTTTGTCCCGTGGGACAGGTGGGCCAATCTGCTGTGGGAGTCAGATATGGGACCCCGGGAAGCAGCGCCGCGGTGAAGATCCGAGCGGTGGAGAGTCGTGCAGGATCTACCGCGCGCACAGGGACCCACGCGTCTGCTTCCTGCGCGGGGTTCACCAGAGCCAGGGACGCCCCAAAGAGGGCGCTCTGGCACCAGGGCTTTGGCGCCCCCAGAGTGGAAGATGGCCGCCCCAGGCGGTGCGGAACGGAGCAGGAGAGGACCCAGGTGTGGGACCCGGAGGGCGTCCCTCATTCTCCAGCCAGGCTAGGGAGCAGGGAGGAAAGCTCGTTCCCGGCCCGGGCTTGCTCCTGCCTGGAGTCCGGCCTAAGGAGGTCCGCCATGGCTGCCTCGGAGAGGCCGCCTGGGAGTTCCCACGCTCTCAAAGACTCCCAGGACCCACCTCACCCCAAGGATTGGCCTTCTTGGGGACTCGGGTGGGGACTTGGTGAAAAGGAGAGAGGGCTGGAGTTTGCAAAGCTCAGGCTGAGTATCATCGTGAGCCGCGTGAATTTCAGCAGCTCTGGTCCAGCTTCATAACAGGTTCAGCTGTGCCCGAGGTTACTCTAGGGCGTTCAACTCAGTAGTCCCCAGCCAGGAATGCTCTTCCCTCCTCTTGCTCAACCCCTATCCCAGAAGCTTACTTCATTCTAAGGTCAGACTTTCGGGGCATGAAATGTGCTAACTAGGGATGTAGTGTAATGGTGGAGTGAGCAACTGGATATTTATCCCCCCCAACACCCCACCACACTTTGCCATGGGAAGTATGGGTAGGGGACTTGAAGATAAGAGGCAGAAACAGGCTAGGCATCGAGAGAGTATTGGTTTTAGGTTGTTGAGCCGGTGCTTTGCACCTTGGAGCATGGGCTGGCTTCTTCCTCATAGTTAGGGGAGTGACAGTATTATGGGCCCAGCAAGTTTGGGGAGGGACTGATCAGCCGCAGAGGTGGCCTCCCCTGCAGCACTTTAATGCACTGTCAAGGGCCCAGCAGCATGCAGTCGGACCCTCACAAATGTCAAGGCTGAAAGTCAAGGGAGCTCTCCTTGGACAATTCAGCTCTCAGTAGGGAATTTTCCTGTTTCTGAAGAAGAGATGCCAGAACTCAGTACTTCCTCTTCCCCAGAAAGCTGACCTAGTGAAGGGCAAAGGCAGTGGCCGTTTGGGCCTTTTGCAGAAGTCAGAACTTATTGTCCTGGCCAGGTGGTTCAGTTGGTTGGAGCGTTGTCCAGTGCACTGAAGGCTGCGTGTTCGATCCCTGGTCCTCTCCGCCTGGGTGTGTGTAGATCCATGTGTCTCTCTCACACCGATGTTTCTTTCTCTCTCTGTGAAACCAATAAACGTATCCTCGGATTAAAAAATAAAAAAGAAAACAACTAAGGAAACAAGAAAGAAGTTAGAACTTCTTGACCTTGCCTGTCAGAATAAAAGTTGCTTAATTTTTTTAGCTTACAAACCATATTCATACTTAATAAGTCGTTTTGCCGAGCCTGGGATCAGCTTAAAACGTCTCTGACTGCTCACTGCTCTTAGGTTTAAAAACCTCCTCCAGCAGAAGCCCCTGGGCCTAAACTCGAACCTACCATCACAGAGCCCTCCCTACTTCATCTCTGATCTCTCTCTCTCTGGTCCTCCGGCACCTCTCTGGTCTTGCTTTGCTGTGGGGAAAAGGGACCCTCACCTGGGTCCCAAGGGTGTCTGCTCTTTTCTTGGCCGTAGTCCCACCACTGCAGGGCTTTCTCCACTGAGGACTTTTAATCTTCAACTACAATTTCATCACATGTATCCGGTGTCTCCATGGCTCAGAGCTGGGCCCTGGGTGCAAAGATGAGTAATTCACCCACAGTGACCACATCTGCTGGGTTTGCTTCCCTTCTTCCTCTCAAGCTGGGCCATGAATGTGGATCCTCTGCCTCTAGATTCCAGCTCCACCCACTCCCCTTGTCCAGCACTTTCCTGCCCTGTCCCCTCTTAGAACCCAGAGAAAGAGAGAAGCGGTCAGGATTCATTCTATCTCTTAAGTTGCTCACACACTGTCCTTGTAAAAAGGCAACAGATTGAAAATGGAAGGGACCCCTTTCCTTTAGACAGAGCAAGAGAGTCTCAGTCGAGGCAGAGGACAGGGGTTTGAGGGCCTGAATGTGAATCTTTAGGCAAGACACTTAACTTGAACTTCCCTTTCTGGATCTATGAAATGGGAAGGCTGTTTATTATCAGGCTCAGTGGGCTGTATGTGAGGTCACTGTTTGAAATTCAGAGTGCTCTACAGGCCTGAGGGATCCTTACCTCGTGTATGTTCCCAGCATGCGCAGCGGGGAGCTCAGTAAACCGGAAAAAAAGTGTGAAGAAGGGGAACCAAAGTGACCCCATTTTTTAAAAAGAAAACACATTTACTGCCATAGAAATTCCTCCTCTGGTTGTGCCTGGAGGGCAGCTGCAGCCCCTCAGCTAGATCTGGGTAGGAGCCCCGTTCCTGCTGAGGGAAGATCCCATACCTAGCCCAGAATTCCTGGTATTTTATGCAGATTCCAGGGAAGCAGAGTCCTGCTTCTCCACTGTAATCCCATCTTGCCCAGGTAGCCTACCTGGGGCCTACTTCCTGTGTAGCCCTACCCTTCCCAACCCCTCCCCCCCAGCCCCTCACCCCTGGCAGTGCACGTACCTGGCATTGGGGACACTTGCCAAGATCTCTTTGGGTACAGACCACTGTGCCCACCAGCCTCCGTTGCTTTTTTCCTTTGGAGGGGACATGGCATAAGAAGCTCCCTGCCCTCCCTGCATCTCTCCTTGCTTTGGAAACGAAGTCAGCACCCTTGTCTCCAGCTAAGAACCCAGGCTCCCTCTGCTTCTCCCTCTCTAACCACATGTTGCAGAGTCCTGGTTCCCAGGGCTGCTGCCTGCAGCCCTGTGTGCCTGGTGTTGTCTCCTCCCGCACTTCTGAGTCCTGGGTTCCACTCCCAGATGTGCAAAGCTGGGTTAGAGTCCAGGCTAGCTCTGCAGAGAAAGTGGACTCAGCCAGAAGCCAATAGTGGCACCTGGGGCTCAGTGCAGGGGGAGGGGCTGTGAGCTCTGCCTGGATGGGGCTGCAGCAGGGAGTATGTCTTCTTGCAGAAGTCTGCTGGCCTTGTGGCCCTCCCTCTTGCAGCCTGACCTCCTACCTCCTTCCCCACCCCCGCATACTCTACTGGGAATACCTCTCTCTGCACCTGTTGCCGGTGGGCTGTTCCTGGAAAGTGTTAGGCTCCTTTCCCTGTCAAACGAGGATAGAGCCTGGTTCCAATTGTTTCAAAGTCTACCTTTGGGTGTCCCTTGCCACCAGCAGTCACTTCTGTAGCCATCGGGAAACTTCTCCAAGTGTGTGCGGCACATCTGTGACACTTTGGAGGGGGAGACGCTGCAGTCAGCTCTCAGGGAAGAGAAAGCTCAGTTTGACTGAGGACTTTGTATTAACAGTGGAAAACTTGAGAGTTTAGGCATACCTGGAGTGTGACCAGGGGCAGGTAGCTTTGTCTCCCTCGGTCTCTTCTCATCTCCCTAAAACAGGACCTGTCTCAGAACTTGGGGAAGATTAGTGGCATATGTACATAAAGCCTGTGGCTCAGTGGCTAGCCCATATACCTCAGCATGAGGCCCTTCTACCAGCCACTAGTGTGTAAGAGCTGGAGGCGGTGAGGAGTTCTGTTGTTCCAGAAGGATAAACTGAGTTCTGCAAAATGGCAGAAGAGTCTGAACTGATTGCAGAGTGCCACAGTCTCCTGGGATTAGGGGGGACACAGCCATGGGGTCCTGGGTCCCCACAGTCACTGTGAGCACTCCTGTTGGGTTCCGTTTCGCGCCCTTCAGTTATTGCTGCAAACAAGGTGGGCGTGGCCTTCCCTTGTGGAGCTTATATTCTTTTTCTTTTTTAAGGTTTTATTTATTTATTTTTAGAGAGGGGAAGGGAGAGAGGTAGAGAAACATCAATGTATGGTTGCCTCTTGCACGCCCCCTGCTGGGGACCTGGCCTGCAATCCAGGCATGTGCCCTGACTGGGAATTGAACCAGCAACCCTTTGGTTCGTAGGCCCGTGCTCAATCCACTGAACCACATCAGCCAGGGCTGGAGCTTATATTCTAAAGGAGGCAGGTAATAGGTTCACCTGTCATTTGCTTTTAGTTATTAAGGAAGGGTGCAGAAAATATGTCCTTTCTGGAAACAAGTATAAGCAATTGCCTGGCACATGCAGTCTCACGGTTTCATGTGCCCATGTCCTTACACACTAGTTGTTTTAGGGTAGGTGTTAATTACAGCAAATATTTAATTCAGCTACTTGTTACAGGTATCAGACATTCTCTTCCTTAATTAGGTACCGTCCGTCCTCCACTTTGTATCCTCAAAGTTCTCAGTTATCTTAAGTGTCTGTACCACAACAAGAGCAAGAACATCTCATTTATCTTTCTATACTCTTTGCAGCACCATTTTTGTGGTTGGGATACAAATATTTGAGGAACAAGAAACATATTAAGGGTATACAAACCAATTTGGCTTACTGTATAAAATGGCAAGATCTACCTTAAGAAAGATGTGAATGCCCTTCTTATTGGGGGAGGGGTGAGAGGGGGATGTTTATGTTTAGACTTTTAATCAAGTGCATAATAAAATAATAAAACTAAAAAAAAATACAACAAGAAGTGAGCACAGGCCTGACTGGTGTGGCTCAGTGGGTTGGGCATCATCCTGCAAAACAAAAGGTCGCTGGTTTGATTCCCAGTGGGGCACATGCCTGGGCTGCGGGTGAGGCCCCCAGTTGAGGGCATGTGCAAGAGGCACTAAATCGATGTTTCTGTTGCACACTGATGTTTCCCTCTCTCCTTCCCTCCCTTCCCCCTCTCTGAAAGTATATAAATAAATAAAACGTGAGCACAGACACTCCCCAATGAGTGGTGGTCTGACTGAAGATTTATTGACTTTGTACATCTTCGGCGCTGCGGAAGTGACCTGCATAATGAAAGCTGTGTGAGGGTTGAACACTTTATCGATGCGTAGGCTTTGTGCGCGATGCCCCACAGTGGGCCCCTGTGCATCCTGAGCACGTTCGAGGTGGGCCGGGCAAAGCTCTGATCAGTAGGTTGGGTGCAGTAAATGCATCTTTGAATTTCGATATTTTCAGCCTATGATGGTTTATTGGGACATAATCCCATCCTAAGTCGAGGAGTGTCTACACATAATACAGCCTGTGATCTTGACAACCGTTGTGAATAAGCTAAAACGTGTCTCAAAGACAGCGTGGGGCTGGAGGGTGGCTGCTTCCCATGGGGTGGTTGGGAAAAGCCTTTCTGAGGTGCATCCCAATGCAGCCATCCGCAGGACTCCAGGCAGAGGGGAAGAGCTGAGCAAAAAGTCTGCTGTGGGGATGAGCTTCATGAGTCCCCACCAGGCCCGCTCAGAAAGCTGCTGGATCCAGCAATGCTCTGCTTTCTAAGCTGGCAGGAGGCAGCAGGCGTGTGGGGAGACAGCCCCTGAGTCAGGTGAACCTGCATTTGATACTGGCTCAGTCCCCTGAGAGCTCGACCAGGTCCCCAGCCTTGGCAAGAGCCTTGGCAAGAGCCCCTGGACCTGGTCAGGGCAGTGGGAGCTGGACGTGGGGAGAGCGTATTTGCAGTCCACTGCACTGAATTCTACCTCTCCCCGAAAAGTTGAGAGTGGAGAGTAGCCGTTGAATTGTCCGACCAGGCAGTTGCTCCTCAGGAAGCTGCCTTTATCAAGGACTTCCTGTTCGTGTCCCAAAGGCTGTGGTCCGATGTGAGCGGGACCAATGAAAGGGCTCTTTGAGGCTCTGACTTGGGGAGGCAGCTCTGCTCACTGCAACACCACCAACACTCTGGGCCGGCTCAGGAAGCTTCACTGGGCCTTTCCCAGGGCCTTGGAACTTGGGAGCAGGGAGGGACCTCGCTTGCTTGTGGAGGAGGCGGAGGCTGGGTGCGGGCAGCTGGCCCGGAGTGGGCACAGCTGGTCAGTACTGGATCCCAGGCCTCCTCCTTGCTGCCTGCCCAGGGCCCCTGGAATGGCAGCCGGTCTCTTCTCTGAAAATATTCATAATCAGATGCTCTGCCACCATCCCTTTTCTGCTCAGCTTGGGGGCACGGACCTTTTTAAAAAAACTCTGGGCCCCGTTTTCCTCTGCACAAAGTGTTGCTTTGTGAGTCTGTTCTAGACACAAACAGAGCAGAGACTGTGCGAAGGACGGGGTGCCAGGGGTGCAGTAAGGAAATGGGAGAAAACCGGCAATCACCATCGAGGGGGGCTTGGGTAGGGGTGGGGGTGGGGGGCAGGGGCAAACGTTTGTGTGCCTTGTCAGCATGTCCCCATTGCTTCCCTTTTGCTTTAATGTGAAAATTTCCAAACGTACAGAACAGTTAAAAATAAGTGAACACCTGTACAGCTTCAACCAGGGTTCACCAATTTTATCATTTTGCCACATTTGCATCCTTCCTCATTAGGCATATGCAATTTGCTTTTGCTGAATCATAGGAAAATAAACTGTATCATATGCCATCTCTGTCCTAAATTCTTCACCATCTTCTCCTGAGAATTGGAACGTTCTCTAATATCATCATAATACCTTTACCAAATTTAATAAAATCAATAATTCTTTTTTAAAAAAACTATTTATTTATTTTCAGGGAGAAGGGAAGGGAAGGAGAAAGAGAGGGAGAGAAACATCAATGCGTGGTTGCCTCTCGCACGCCCCCTACTGGGGGCACAACTTGACTCACAACCCAGGCACAGGCCCTGACTGGGAATCCAACTGGTGACCCTTTGGTTCACAGGCTGGCGCTCACTCCACTGAGTCACACCAGCCAGCGCATAATTCTTTAATATGATCAGATATCCATTCCGTATTCAAGATTTCTCATTCAGCCCCCCAAAACTGTCTTGTATAATTGCTGGGTACCCACCTCCCCCATGGAGTCTTTTAAATCAAACATTACAGGTTTGAGATCTACTTATCACCTCTTTCTTCAGGCTCTTCTAATCTAGACATCCCCCTCCCCACACACCCCTCACTTTTTCCCACTCTATCGATTTTCCTGGTTGTTTCCTGTGACTTTGGACTTGCTCCTCTGCCCTAGCAAAGGCCCAGAGCTTGGTTCCGTGCAGGTGGACACTGTCCACTACGGGGGACTTCATCCTGCAGCCCGTCAGGGGCACTGGGTGGCACGTCATCTCCAAGGCAGGTCTGTCATGAGACAATTTACGAAATGCACAGAATAGGTATAGAAAAAAAAACTGCAAGGAAATACACTCAAATACCAGTCATGGTGGTCACTCTCCGGGCAGTATTTATTTTCCAATCTGCTCTGTCCTTTTATTTACTAAATTTGCCAACACTGTGCACATTATTACTTTGGAATTGGAAAAAGATGAAAATGGCTAACTTTTTTTCAATTTTAAAAGCAATGTTCAAGGAAATTTGGGGAGTAACGAAGTCAAACAAGCCATAGTGCCACCACCTTCACCTGCAATATGGAGCCTCCCGTAAAATTTAGTTTAGTAATTTTCATAATTAACTTTATACTTTTTCAAATTCTGAAAAAGCTTTTTTTCAGAAATGCTTTTACCTAATGCTGCATTTGTTCTTGGTTTAACATTGTCCCTCAGCACATTTTCCATGCAGTGGTAGAGTCTCCAGCCTTGCCCCTCTCATTCATAGCCGAGTGCGGGGCTTGCAGGTGGCCCGCCTGGCGGGGTCCCAGGCACCCAGCAGAGGAGGCTCACGTCCTTCCCAGGCCCAGCCCCGCTGGGTACAGGCACCCTGTGTCTCTCCCTGGAGGGGTGCGTTGTTCCGACTCGCCCAGAGGCAGCCCAAGGGCCCACCAGCTCACCTTCCGAGAGCTCAGCGGCCCCTCATCCTGTCAGAGGCCTGGGTGGCACCATGGTGGGCGTTGGGCACTGAGGCATCAGCCCTGGGTGAGGCCTGAGAGAGCATCTGGGGCCAGCGCATGGGAGGCCGCAGTGGTGCCTGAGTGGGAGGCACAGAGAGGTTTACTGGTGCGGGGTGCAGGCTGAGGTCCCACCTCCCATTCTCCTACCCCCTGCTCCCCAGGATGCTTTTCGTGCCTTCCACCGGGACCTTGACTTCGTGCGCAAGTTCATGAAGCCCCTGCTGATCGGCGAGCTGGCCCCGGAGGAGCCCAGCCAGGACCGGGGCAAGAACGTGAGTCAGACCGGACCAAGGATGGAGGGAAGGGTCTGCAGGCAGATGAGGACCCCACCTGCAGGTGCAGAGTGCTGGGTGAGGGGCAGGGGGGCTTTATGTGAGTCTGTGGGGAGCCACCACCCATCCACTGGGGTCAGGGAGGACTCAGAGCCTCTGCAGGAGCTACAAGCCCCCACCCCACCTGGGTCCTGGCTGACTCCCCCACTTGGAGTGATTCGTGCTCAGCCTCTCTACATCTGGGGCCGCATTGGGCCCAGGCTGGGCAGAGGGTTGTCCCCTCTTGTCCCTCTGTCTTCCAGAGGTCCACTCCCCCTCCTACGGGCTCTCCACATTTGCTCCTCCCCTCATCTTTCCCTCCTGGAGCTGCGTGGTCTGCCTGGCCTCCTTTGTAGGTGGCTTCATCCTCCACCCCCTTACAGGCAGCTTCTCTCCCCAGCCCCCAGAGACCCACAGGCTCCCCACCCCCACCCTGCTCCTGCTCCTCTAGCCCCCACCCTGTCTCCCCACTTTCACTGCCTCTTAAGTGGTTGCCAGAGATACTCTTTGGGTTCTTCACTTATCACCTAGGCTACCAGATCTGGCCTCCTCCACCCACAGTCACCCTGTCTGCCTATCAAAGGACCCTGGGTGTGTCCTGTAGAGGCCTCAAGCCCCTGCTCTCTCTACTGCCTTCCCCATCCCCACCCCTGCCTCCCTGCCATGCCCATTTCCTCAGAGCCATCCTGGGCTCCGCCTCCATTGCCCCTGACCCCACCAGTCCTCTCCTGTCTTCCTCCCAGCTCAGGGCGGGGACAGGAACTTTGTCCTGCTCTGTTTTTGTGCCTCCCCCACCTCGAACTCCTCAAGGCCCAATGGGGTACCCAGAACAAGACCACCTCCATGTCGGGTACTGGAAATGGCAGGCTTTTGAGGGTGGTAAAATAGATGAAAGATAAAATTTACCATTTTGACCATTTTTAGGTGTACGGTTTGGTGACTTTGAGTGCTTTCACACTGTTGTGGGGCCGCCACTCCAGAACCATTAATTTCTAGAACTTTCTCATCTTCCCAAACTGAGACTGTCCCCCGTAAACAGTAACTTCCAGTCTCCCCGCCCCAGGCCGTGGCCAGCGCCGTCCTGGGTTCTGTGAGTCTGCCTGTTCTGGGTAGTTCAGACGAGTGGAATCAGCGGAATCAGCCGAGCGCTCGTCTGTCGGTGTCTGGCTTCACTGCACTGGGCGGAGTGTCTTCCAGGTCCGCCCATGTAGTAGTCCGGCTGAACATCTCCTCCCTTTGTAAGGGCTGCGGAACAGTCCGCCGGCCAGACCGCATTTTGTTTGAGCATGCATCCATCAGTGGTCTCTGGTTTGTTCCGCCTTCTGCCAATGCTGAATAGTGCCGCTGAGAATGTGGCTGCACCAAATGCAGATTTGGAGTCCAGTCCTTTCTCTGCCACTTAAGTAGCTGGCTGTGGATGAATGCACAGTCCCCAGGGCTGTGCCAGACCCAGGCAGGCACATGGCGGTGACGGCTTGTCGTGCACGGTGGGTGGTGGCTGACACCTTCCCTGTGCTCTCCCTCCTCAGTCCCAGATCACTGAGGACTTCCGGGCCCTGAGGAAGACTGCCGAGGACATGAACCTGTTCAAGAGCAACCACCTGTTCTTCCTCCTGCTCCTGGCCCACATCATCGTCATGGAGAGCATCGCCTGGTTCATCATCTTTTACTTCGGCAATGGCTGGATTCCAACCATCATCACGGCCTTTGTCCTTGCTACCTCTCAGGTGAGGCATGGCACCCTCGCCTGGCGCTGGAAGCCCCGGGCCCCCACCCCAGCTCACAGAGGCCTGTCCCTGTGTGTGGCCTCTGTGAAAGCACCTGGCCCTTTCTCCCCAGGCCCAAGCTGGATGGCTGCAACATGATTACGGCCACCTCTCTGTCTACAAGAAGTCCATGTGGAACCACATTGTGCACAAGTTCGTCATTGGCCACTTAAAGGTAAAGCTCAGCAGCCCTGGGCATCCGTCCCATTGCTTAGCAGTTGATGATGCTTTGTCTCATTTGATTCTGAGACCAGGTCCCCTCTTCTCCGGCCTTCCGAGTCCTGACTCCCTTTCTCACCAGACCCAGCGAACCCGTGGGCTCACTAGGGAGACAGGCACATGCCTCTTGTGTCTGTCGGCTCGGCTGATTACATCGTTCGCACCCTATCTAAGGGTTTACCTAATCAATTCCCTTTAGTGTGGGGCCAGTAGGGAAGCAGTGTCTCTTGATGAGCTGGAGTGTTTTTGTCTCCGGGCAGTGGGAGCTGTTCAATGCATTGCAGTTCTCTGTTTCTCCTCCCAGGCAGCACAAAGCAACACTTGGAACGGTCCTTAGTCTTGCTTTTGTGAGATGTCTCCTCTCTTCCCACTACATGTCATTTATCATCATTTTGTGAGTCCTTCATCATAAGCAGCCTCAGATATGCTTGGGGGGATGACAAGGAGATACTGCCTCATAGAAGTCTTTGATAAGGGGACATCACGCAGTACAATGAGCAGCTGAGCCAAAGGGCCAGATGTGTTTTAAACTCAGAGATGTGTTTAAAACTTGGTTCTGTCCACCCTACAGAGGAAGAGGCTGGCCCATGGAAGTGGCAAGTTTGTAAAGCCCTAGCTGGACTTGCTGGTGACCTTGTGCTGATCTGAGCTGCATTATCTCCTTGGTCTTGGAAATAAGCCCTTGCCAGTGCTCTTTCTGAAACACATCATCCTCTGCCCCAGTCCTTACCCTTCAGCCTCCAGCTGCTCCCTGAGAAAGGCTGCATCCTAAAGACTTCCACCCTCCCCCTCCCCATCCTGGCTTGGGAAGAGCCACAGGTCTAGGTTAACTTAATCCTCCTGCAACCCAGATGCATCAAGCAAGCCCTTGGCTTACAGGCTCCAGATCCAGTCAGGGGTGAACTCCCACTGAACCAGTCACCAGCTCCACAGCAAGCGGCTGGCCTGGCCCTGAGCCTGAAGCAGTCTGAGAACCTGGGTTCTTTCCAGAATTTCAGGGTTGAAGGGAGCAGGTGCTCATAGTAGAGTGCTTTGTTTCATTTCATATGTTTCTGTTGGACGAATCCCTCATCAGTATTGGAAAGTAACATTTCACTCCCAGCCCATGTTATCCCCACGCATCAATGAAGATGGGCTATGTCCTGTCTCCAGATTGTCCTGCCTCCAGGTCCTGGGCAGGAGCCAGGCCGGGAGGTGCTTTCCCCTCCTGATGGCCCTCAGTCCTTGAAAGGCCCTGGAGCACAGCTCTTGTGTCATGGAACACAAGGTCAGAACATAGGATTGGCCTCCATGGAAAACTGTCTTAGGAAATCAGAATTCTGGAATGATGGGAAGATGGTGTTTGGGCTCAGAGACTAGAGGAGGTCAGGGTCATGGGTTCTACTCGTGGCTCATTGCCCTCCCTGCTGTCTGTGTCCTTCACACTGTGTCCAGGCCGGTGGCGAGGCCATGCGGCTCACCCAGGGGTGCCCCAGAGCTAGGGCCATCACAGCCTGCCTGGAACTGCTGTGGTACCCAGTGGCCACGTTGCTGCAGACAAGTTTTTTCTTTTTCTTTCTCTAAAGATTTCATTTCTTTTTAGAGAGAGAGGAGGAAGGGAGAAAGAGAGGGAGAGAAACATCGACTGGCTGCCTCTTGCATGCCCCCAGCTGGGGACCTGGCCCGCAGCCCAGGCATGTGCCCTGACTGGGAATCAAACCAGTGACCTTTCAGTTTGCAGGCTGATGCTCAATCCACTGAGCCACACCAGCCAAAGCCAGACAAGTCTTACAGGGCCATCTGTTCTCTGGCCTCTTTGATGGGACAGAAAGAGACTGGCTGCAGGGAGCCCTATCACCTCAGATGTTTTAGCACGAGCAATGAGGACAGTGAACAGGGCACTGGGACCTTTCTTAGCATAGGCCTGCTCGGCTGCAGGATCCACGTGAGAGCCTTCCAGGTCCTGACTTCCCCTCTTCTTTCAGCCACGTCACTTCCAGTGGACAGCTCTTTCAGAGGGTAATCTTACATAACGACAGTTTTAAGCAGTCATGCCTTGGCTTAAAACCCTTTAATTGCTTGCCATGGCACTTAGGATAAAATGCAAACCTCAGAGACTGGTGCCAAATAGACTCTGCATCTGGGGATGGAAACTGGAAACCCGCCAGCCTTTTCACAATCTCGTCTCCGGCCTCCGGAGCCAGGACGAGGATGAGGCAAGTGAGGCATTCGCCCATGGTGCAGAACCTAAGGGAACACCAAAAAATTTTACCTCAGTAATTGAGGTAACATTTCAATGCAATATTTTCTTGCAAATCAAAATTAATGCCAAAAAATCCACATTGAACAAAATACCAACATTTTTAAAATTTATTTATTTATTTTTTTAAAGAACATTTTATTTATTTATCTTTGGAGGGAAGGAGAGAGGGAGAGAGGGAGAGAAATATCAATGTATGGTTGCCTCTCGTGTGTCCCTTGCCAGGAACTGGCCTGCAACTCAGGCATGTGCCCTGACTGGGAATCGAACCACGATCCTTTGGTTCACAGGCCCGCGCTCAATCCACTGAGCTATACCAGCCAGGGCTAAATTTATTTTTTTTAAGATTTCTTGTTTTTTATTTCTAGAGAGAGGGGAAGGGAAGGAGAAAGGGGGTGAGATACATCAGTGTGTGCTTGCCTCTCATGCGCCCCCTGCTGGGGACCTGTCCTGCAACTCAGGCATGTGCTTTGACTGGGAATCGAACCGGCAGCCCTTGATTTGCAGCCCATGCTCAATCCACTGAGCTACACCAGCCAGGGCTCAAACTATCAACATTTTAAATAAAGATCAGGGTGATGCTGAGCCACATTGCACCCGGACGCAGAAGGAAAAGCTTGCGCCCCTGTGTACATGTTGGCATGTGTTCTCTTTTTAATGGTTGATTTTTTTTCTCCCCAGAGCACTAAACTAGTTGACGAATACTTACAAATTGGAAAGTCGGTGTATTAAAAGCCCCAACATGAACTTTAAAAATATTATTTATACCAAAGCAGAATTTACTGTTTTGTTTCGGTTAACCGAAAATCATTTAAGATGGTCCCTTGGTTGAAGTTGTCCCACTTAGCCGTCCTCGCAGCTGAAAGTGAGATGAGCCAAAAAGTGGATTTGAAAAAGATGGTTGATGAGGTTGCATCTGTTAAAACCAGGGTGCACCTGTTTCCTTCTCCCTCTGGCTCCAACACGGCCCAGCCCTGCTGGCTGCCATCCTGGGGCTTGGGCCCAACTCAGGGGCCTTCCTTTGGCTTCTGGAACCGCCCACACTCCTCCTCCTCCCTCCATCCCCAAGGCCCTCACCTGGACTCTTCCCTTCTGTCAGCACAGCGCCCTCACTCAGCCTGGCCCCTCCTCCCCGGCCTGCAGACCAAGGGCAGGCCTGAGCGGCCTCCCGAAACTTGTCCAGCCCCATCAGCCCCATCTCACTGTGGTGTGACCCCTGACTCCCTGGCTATAGACAGCGGCTCTCCGTTCCTTCCCCACTTCATTCCCAGGGCCGGCAGCATGGGCCCCAGGCCTGGGTCACTGCTCCTGGGCATGCAGGGCTTCTTGGGGAGGATGGTTCAGGAAGCCGAAGGAGGGCTTTGCCTAGCAAAGAGGAACGGAAGAGAATCACAGGAAAGGAATGGCACGATCAAAACATGTTTTGTCATCCCATCCGGGCCGGTGCGGCCTGGCCCCGCCTGGCTGCTGGCCTGCGCATCTCACTTTCCCCTGGTTACGCATCTGCAAACACCATGCTTACGTGTCGCGTGCCTTGCTTCTTAATGTCTTTGTTCCAGATACTTTTCTATTTCATTCTCCTCAGGAATTTGGTGTGCAGGCCAGGCTGGCACTCAGTGCCCTGAGCCACACCAGCCAGGGCTGGGATTTGGTTGCTTTTGGCCAGAGAGATGAATGTGTTATCCAATTCCTCGGCTCTCTGAGCTCCTGCTCCCTAACACTTGGTTTTGCTCTGATGGGCTTTGAGGCCCACCTGCCTGCAGGTGCCCGAGATTGCCCGCAAAGGCCGCTGCGGCTCAGAGCCATTCCCGCCCAAGCGAAATATTTGTTTCCACGATTAGGCCTTTTTGTAGATGACCAGACCCTTGGCCAGAACACAGATGGATCCAGGAGCAGTTCATCCGTGAAGTCCCGATGTGAAGGGTCAGAGTCTTGTTTCTTTCCGTGCGTCACTGGGCTGCTTTGTGGAGGGACACACCCTCGAACTATGTCAAGAGCTTGAGCTGGTGAGACAAATTCATGGCCTGGAAATAAATACTCACGTAATGCTGCTTATTTCTGAGAATCTTAATTTTATACTCACGTGGGATAGCCAGGAAGCTCTTACCCGCGCTTCTTAGCAATTCCCTTAGTCAGTCCCTCCTGGGCTGTGCCGCTGACTCAGTCCTGCCCCTCAGTGCACAGCGGGTCTGGCTGTCAGGGTGCCTTTTGCCAACTACTACAGGCCCTTGTTTGTTTAAAAAAGCTTTATTGTGATACTGTTCACATATTATACAATTCATTTGACGTGCAGAAGCCAATGACTTAACCATCATCACAATCAATTTGAGGACATCTTCATTGCCCCCAAAAGAAACCGTTGCCGCCTAGCTATCACCTCCCAATTCTCCCATCCCTTTTGCCCACCCCAACCCACAGGCGAGCACCCATCTGTCTCTAGATTTCTCTGTTCTGGACATTTTGTGTAAATGGAATCGTCTGTGTGGTCCTTTGGGACTGGCCTCTTTCACTGAGCTTGAGGTTTCCCAAAGTCCATCCCTGTTGTAGCGTGTCAGTGCTTGCCTTCCCTCTAAGGTGTGGCCCAACAGCATTCCCCTGGACGCGGGTCTGCCCCATTCCACTGAATCCAGTTCTCAGCTGGTGGGTACTTGGGTTGTTTTGCACTTTTTGGTTATTTTGAATCATGCTGCTGGGAACATTCACATACACGTTTTTGTGTGGTAATGTTTTCATTTCCCTTGGGTTCACACCATGACTACTTCTTACTTACACAACGCGGGCACGCAGGAGCCGTGCGGAGGACCAGGGCGTGGAGGCTCGCAGCTGGTGCTGGAGGAGGGCAGAGAGCACCCCACCCCGGCCAGAGTGCTCGCCGTGCGGTGCAGCGGCTCGGCCCTCACCCGCCATCTGCATCTCACTGCTGGGGAAACGGGCTTGGGGGCAAGCAGTGACTTGGCTCCACTCAGGAGTCCTGGCCCCACAGCCGCCAGCATTCTTCACTCAGTTCTGGCAGGGCTGCGTTCTTTTGTGGGCAGGTTCCTTTTTTAAAAAAATTGCTTTCGAGGGAAAGAGAGAGAAACATTGATTTGTTGTTCCACTTACTTATGCATCCATTGGTTGTTCTTATATGTGCCCAGACTGGAGGTTGAACCCCCAACCCTGGCATATCGGGACCACACTCTAACCAACAGCTACCTGGCCAGGGCCAGACACCTTCTGTGTAACAGAGAAGTCACCCCTGAGTGATGGAGGTGCTAGGTCCCTAAGGACTGGCCCTGGGGTGGGCGGGCCTTGTTGCCAGTGTGCTCAGGTTCCCTGGCAAACTGAACTCCTCAACCTCCTCTCCCCCCACAGGGCGCCTCTGCCAACTGGTGGAACCATCGCCACTTCCAGCATCATGCCAAGCCCAACATCTTCCAGAAGGATCCAGACGTGAACATGCTGCATGTGTTTGTCCTGGGCGAATGGCAGCCCATTGAGGTGCGACAGCAGGGGGGCGTGGGGGCTGAGCGCTGACCTGGGAAGTGTTTGGCCTGAGTGGGGGTCAGGGCAGGTGACTCTTCGGCCAGACCTGATGTGTACTCAGAAACCTCTCCTGGACGCCCTGAATTATTTGAGCTGCAATTTCTGGGGAGCGGCTTCACGTGTAAATGACGGACACAGCTTCTTATCAGAGCGTTGGTGCTGGTTCAAGGCCGCCCCACTGCCACTGGCTGTGGAGGGGGTGTGGGGATCTGGTTTCAGTTGGCAGGAAGACACAATTCCAGGGCTCAAGCTTGGTCCCCAAAGGCTAGCTCAAGGAAAGCTTATTTGGAAAGCCACAGGCCTCCCCCTGGAAGGGGGCTACCCACAGTTGGTTCCACCCACTTCTCCAGCAGATGAGGAAGCGAGGCTCCGGCTCCTCCGTGGGAAGAGGGGGTGTGGCCAGGGTTCCTTGTTAGCAGATGTGGAGGCTCCAGGTCACATAGGTCACACCATTTTCTTCCACTCTGTCACACATCCTTATTTTAGTTTTAGTACTTAAAAAAAAAAAAGAATTTATTTTTATAGTCTAGGAAAGAGAGGGAGAAAGAGAGGAAGAGAAACACTGATGTGCGAGAGAAACATTCCTCGATTGCCTCTCACATGCCCCCAACCGGGGACCTGGCCCGAAACCCAGCAGGTCAGGTTTGTGTCCTAGCCGGGAATTGAACCGGTGACCTTTCCCTTTGCGGGACGACACACAACCCACTGGGCCACGCTGGTCAGGGCTAATATTAGCACATTTTTAAATGATAAATATAGAACATACTTACTGTAAGCATTTAAGTGGCTCAGAAATATACACAATTTAAAAATGAGGCTTCTGTGACCTCCACCATCCCCGCTTTGGCCCTGTGCCAGCCCCTGAGGTGCCTGCTGGGGCAGCCCGCCCTCTGCTTCCTATGTGTGTGTAGTCACGCATGCATCTGCTTCTCGAAAGCTAAAGCTAAAACTTAGATACTCCACCCTGCAACTTGCTGCCTCACCAAGCTTGGACCTCTTTCCGAGAGTCCAAGTCCATCGGCCTCCGCCTGGGGCTGGCCAGGGCTCCGCTCTGTTCCTATTCTGTGATGCTACCCACGCTGTTTTCTAAGGCGGGACATTTTGGTGTGGCTAATTCTTAATTCCCTTTTAATAAGAGCACTCCCAATGTATTTGAAGAATGCCTTCATTTAATACATTTTTTAAAAAATAGAACCCTTTTGGTGACAGCTTCTAGTGACAGTTCACTTCACCCCCAAAACCTACATGTGCTTTGATTTTTGGAACTCCATCGATGAGGTAAAACGAAGCTGAGAACATCCTAGTTGCTTCCGTGTGGATCTCAGCGTCACGGAGCGGGACATGGGAGGGGCTTGGTGGGCGTAAGCTGCAGAGTCTTGAATTTTGCCCCGTTCCCAACAGTGTTGGCACCCAAGGCTTGCAAGGAGAGGAGGGCAGAGCCTGTTCCCGCAGTTCTGGTTTGCCCCTCCTCTCTCCCATTTCTTGTCCACTTGAGAGAATATCTGAGCGGAAACGTGGGTTTCTGCGGTATCATCAGTTTGGGGGAAATTAGCCAAGACTCAGTACTGTGGAAGCATGGGGGCTCGGTGCCAAAGTACATGCTTGAGTTTCTAGGAAAATTTGCTTGCTTTGATTAGAGGTGTCTAGAGGGCGGACCTGATGAACTTTGCCCCCTGGCGATCGAAAACAAAGGCTCCCCTCACTGGGTGAGCCTCTGCCAGGCTGTGGAGCTGTTGGCTGTCCTGACAGATGGTCCCCGTTTCTAACGAGGTCGAGTACCACCAACCACGCTGGCAGGAAGGCATCTTTCTGCCTCGTGGCCTGTGAAACCTCTTCTGACATCTCGCTCTAGACACTTGTCCAGGGCTGGCTTTGGGGCAGGGGGGGCCAGGAGGTTTGGGGGTCTGGTGACAGTCGCTGGTAGCATTTGGAAAGCCTTGGCCAGGGCCATGGCGCTCCTGCTCCGTGCAGTCCTCCTCTCTCACACTTCTGGGGGGGAAGGGCGGTTGTTTCTGGGTCCTGGCTGAGCTGTGCCCTGGTGTCCACAGAACCATGCTGCCCCGGAAGGGACTCTGGTGACGATGGTCTCATGGCACTCGTCCCACGGCAGACCCACACAGCACACCAGGCCCCCAGAGCAAGGAGGCTGGGACAAAGCAGCCCAGCAGGCCCTCAGATATGTGAGCGGGCGCCCCCTAGTTCATGTTCTGTCTTTTCCTCTTATTTTTGACTTCTGGGAGATTTTTTTTTGCTTGTTTGATGTAGCAGGATGTACTGGTTCCCCCTTCACCCCACTCCCTGTCCTCTTCCTCCCCCCCCCCCGAGAGCCCTTTCATTTCCTCTTTGCTTAGGCAGTTCTTCATAAACACTATTTTCAGTGTCTTACAGTTTCACCTTTGAATATTGAACTTCTGCCCAGTGGGATTGGGCTGAGAGGGTGCTCTGCCTTCATGTTTCTCCAGAGGCAGCCGTTTCCTAGCTCCCCATCTGGTGACCCTACCGGTCCCCTCTGGGTGGAGCAGTGTTGAACCCCACCTGAACCTGGACTGGGCCGCCTTTCCTCTTCTAGAGAGAATTTAGACCTTTGATTTTATTTTTAGAGAGGTGAAGGGAGGGAGAGAGGGAGAGAAACATCAATGTGTGGTGCCTCTTTCATACAGCCTCACTGGGGACCTGGCCCTCAACCCAGGCATGTGCCCTGACTGGGAATCGAACCGGCAGCCGTTTGGTTCTCAGGTCAGCACTCAGTCCACTGAGCCACTCCAGCCAGGGTGAATTTATGCCTTTATATTCAGCCTTTCCATCCAGGAATAAAGCAACTTTCTCTCTTTACTCAAGTCTCCTTTTCTGTCTCTTGGAAAGGTTTCATACTTCTTTTTCCACACTTTATATGTCTTGTGGAAGTTTCTTTTTCTTAATCCTGGATATTTTCCATTTTCGTCACTGTGATCGGGGTTTCTCCGGTGTGCAGGAAGCTGTTGGTATTTGGCTAGCTAGTTGTCTGATGTCCAAGTGGTGTCCACTTATGTCTCTTTGTGACTCTAGTTGCTTCTCTGTTGGGTAGACAATCATATCCTTGAAAATAATGAAAACGTAGCCTCTTCATTTGCAGTAGCTGCACACTCTGGTGGGCTCCATGGCATTCCTGCAGTTCCCACAACAGACAAAAACAGCAGTGGTGTCCGTGGCTCTGTGGCAGCCTGACTTTGCTTGTCTTTTTTTCTCGGCTGTGTCATGGAGGCCATTGTCCCTGTGGCTTTGTGTTTCTATCTCTGCCTGAGAGCCTGCTTTTCCACCTCCCCGGACGCTCTCCCCGCCCCATGCCTGCCCTGCACTCATCTGCCAGGCTTCCTGGCTCAGGCAGCCTTTGGTGAGCGGGCCAAGTGGCGAGTCCTCCCTTGGAATGACCAGGCCCTCCTCTCCAGCCCATGGCCTGGGGTTTGGGGTTTTGCCGACTGCACATGCCTGGTGCGGCCCTGCTTGCTCATTCCCTTGTGTGAGTTTGCAGGTTCCCAGAGGCTGAGGCTGGACTTTGCGACAGCTCCCCTCCCCCGCTCCTGAACAGACAAGGAAGGCCCTTGTCCTTCCTTAGACATTTTGTTCTAAAGCTGAAAAGTCCCCTGTACATGCCCCTGACATCCAAACCTACAATCCAAGGCTGGCCTTGTGGTTGGTGGAGAGGCTAAGCATGGGAGGGCTGGCCAGCCAGGGCAAAGGGTTTTGAACCTCCAGGAAGCCAAGCCACCCTGCTGGCAGTGTCTACGCCTCCTCACCCCCCACCCCTGCCCCTGGCCCGTGTCCCCAGTCAGCCTCAGCTTGGAAATGCGTCAAAGGGAGCCCTGTGCGCCAGCATCTTCTGCTTGGCATCTGGACACAATAAGGCGCCTGTATCTCACCTGGGTGCTGGCACCCGCTGTCCTCCCTGCGTCTCCCCTCTGACGGCCCCACTGCCCTGAGCTTCTTCCCTGTGTGTGGTGAGGGCTGTCCTCCAGCGGGGAGGTGTGGGGTCCCAGTGGGGACGAAGGCAGACTCTCACTGAGTGAGTCCAGGACCTGGCGCTGCGCCAAGCACTGCATGCAAGGTGGTCACTGAGCCTCCTTGCTCAGCCCTGAGGCAGGAGCTGCGAGCACACCCGCTTTATAGACGGAACAACTGGGGCTGAGAGAGGTAGAGTAACACATGCTCAAAGTTACAGCTAGAAAAGCAGCGCCACCGTCCAATCCCAGGCCCTCTGGCTCGAAGCCAGGGCTTCTGGGTCCTGTGGGATCTTGCCTAGGGCCCCCACCTGGTGGACATTAGGAAAGTCTGTGTTTGTTGGGTCACTCTAGCTTATTCTAATGAAGGAAGAAGCCAGGAGCCCCCCTCCTGGCTTGAAACTTTCTAAAATACCTCCTTTGCCCCTTCCTGGCACCAGCGATGTACACAGCTGGGTGTCGGCAAAGAGCTGAGTGTGGGGAGACGAGAGCCGGAAGGTCACCCCACTCGGCTTGGCCTCAGCCAGGCGCAGTTGCGCTTGCTGGCTTTCAGAGGAAGACTGGCACTGCGGGTCAGCCACACCCTGACAGACAGCCTCCCGGCTGCCCTGACGCAGGGTGGGACAGACCCAGGGCGGCGTGTGGGTGTGTCCCTCCCACACAGGCGCAGGCGTAACTGCAACCAGCCTTCCTTTCTCGGTCCTCAAGTGCTTTTATATCCACTTCACCCGCCAGTCCCTCCATAACCCTACAAAGTGCCTATCATCCATCTGCTTGACAACTAAGGAGCCCAGAGCTCGTGGAGTGGAAGGTGGTGAAGCAGTTTCCTCAAATAATAAGTTGTTTCCAGATCTCGAGCCCCTGCCTCCCCAATCCTGGCCATCTCAGGAACTGATGGAGAGGCCTGCCACTGCCACTACCATCAGCAGGGACCTTCCAGGGTCATTCTGGGGCACTGCAGGGACGCATGTAGGGGAGGCAGCTGGAGGAGCATCAGCCCCTGTCATCCCTATTACTGCCCCCACAAAGTTCACCATACATAAATGAAAACAGTGTGCTTCTGTGTGCAAATGCAGCTTCAAATGAATTCCCAGGTGACTCCCCCGCACCCCCCCAGCAGTTCCATCACCCCTAAGTCCTTCTGTGGGGAGCCTCTGGTCTCTGCTGCCTTGCCTAGGTCCCTGAAGCCTTCATGTGTCGAGCCTGACCAGCTCGAGAAGGTCCTCTCAGCCTGGGCCCCTTCCCTGGGGTGATCTTCAGGGCAGAGGTGTGGGCAGGGCTCCTGTCCAGGGCCGCAGAAGCCTACAAAGGCGGGGCCTGTGGGCCCCTTTCCCCAACTCTGTGAGGGAGTTGGAGCAGCACCCAGGGGCCTGTTCTGTGGGCCATCTGCTTCCCAGACCCTTGGGCAGCTGTACTTCCCCCTCCCCCTAGAACGGCCACTCTGGACTCCCTCCACCCACCTCTGAACTCTCCCTAGCTGGGACATCTCCAAGGTCAGCCTCAGTTCCGGCCTTAATGACCATATTTAAGCAAATGGACACACTTTCTGGGAGTGAGCGGGACCCCTGTCAAGCACAGGAGGCCGCACAAAACTGAGGGATTGATTTCGGTGGTGCCCCAGCCGGCGTGCTGTGGCCATGGCTGCCGGCACCAGGGCATGCGTCCTGGGGACAAGCTAGCTTTGTGCCTGTCCAGGGCCCCTCCTTTCTGGAGTCCACAGACCCTCCCTGCGATTGGACAATCACTTTCCTCTCTGCTCTCACCTGGAGGACAAGGGGCATCGGCCTGGACAATATCCAGGGTCTGCCCATCTCCCTGGCTTTGATTTCCCAGCAGTAAGTAGGGATAGACACTGTTGGATTGGGCCTTCGGGTCCAGGGAAGGGTTGCTGAGGGGCACTGCCCCTGGGGTCGAAGCCTGGCATTTTAGGCCCATGTTATCAGTTTTTTATTTTAAAGATTTTATTTATTTTTAGAGAGAGGGGAAGGGAGGGAGAAAGAGGGAGAGAAACATCAATGTGTGGTTGTCTCTCACGTGCCCCCAAATGGGGACCTGGCCCACAACTCAAGCATGTGCCTTGACTGGGAATCAAACCGGCAACCCTTTGGTTCGCAGGCCCATGCTCAGTCCACTGAGCTGCACCAGCTACGACTCATTGGTTGTTCTTAACAACTAGTGATATGGATGGCAAATGGCTTAGCAGGGCTGAGTGACCTGTGCAGGGTCTCGGCCCTGGCCCAGGCTCCTCACACAGCCCCCAGGCAGGGCAAGCAAGATCAGGTGCCCCTCCACAAGCAGCATCTTTTGGTCTTCACCTCTAAGGAGCAGCCTGGGCTGGGCCCCAGGGGGCTGCGCTTTAGAATTAGAGGGTTGCCGGGACCCTGTGGGACTGTGCCTCTCCTACTGGCTCACTCATAGAGTGCCTGAACAGCTTTGCACAGTGAGGGTGCCCAAGCCCCAGCACAGCCCTCCTCTCTCAGAGTATCCAGGTGTCGGCCTGCCCGGGGTGCAGGCTCCAGTGGGGAGGGGACTGCTGCCCTGGGAGGAGTGATTAGGTTTGGGAATTGCAGGAGGCTCCAGGGAGGTAGACGCACCCAGCCCTGTGACTATTCATGAATCCCCGGGCCCTTGCCTGGTTTTTGCAGCTGCTTCGGACTCTGGAGAGGTCCCCGGGATGACCCAGCAGCTTTTGTCAGCCCCCTTGGGGCCTGTGCCCCTGTGTGAGTTGTTTGGTTGTGTATTCATGCAGCAAACAGTTACTTAGTAACTGTTACCTGGGCTCTGGGTCAGCTTTCTCAGGTCCAGATCCCAGCTGGGCCCATTTTTGTGTGGCCTTGGGCAGTGACTTGACCCTGAGCCTTAGCTTCAGAAGTGCCGGCTTGTGGACTCTGGGAGGGGTGCGTGAGTGGAGGCCCGCACGCAGCGTGGGGACAGCACATCCAGCCAGGACCCAGGAAATGTTGGCTGCCATTAGCTGGAGAGGCTGGGAGCTCAGAGGGCTGGAGGGGCCCAGGCTCGGTGGCCTTGGGGTGCAGATGGACAGTAGAAGGACAGAGTCTTCCTGAGTGGAGGGAGAGATGGCAGCTGCAGAGCTGGCAGGGGGCTAGGGGTGGGGACAGGCCTGGGAGGCAGGGCCCCGGGGTGCCTTGCACTCATGGTCTCTGCTTGCTCCTCAGTACGGCAAGAAGAAGCTGAAATACCTGCCTTACAACCACCAGCATGAGTACTTCTTCCTGAGTGAGTGCGGGGTGCCCAGCACCTCACCCCAGACCCCTTACTCTGGCTAGTCTCTCCCACTGACACCCCTTCCCTGGGTGGGGGGTGGGGTGGGGGGTTGTCTGCTCCCAGCCCCCTCCATGGGCCCCTCTGAGCTGCAGGCCTGCGTGCTGGGCCTGCCTGCCCTGCTCTTGCAGCCCAGACCAGGGGGGATGGGACAGACTGGGCGGGACGGGACACCTGTGAGTGCCTCTGCTCCGCTCTCCCACACAGTCGGGCCGCCGCTGCTCATCCCCATGTACTTCCAGTACCAGATCATCATGACCATGATCGTCCGCAAAGACTGGGTGGTGAGTCAGGGGCGCGGCCAGCCAACGGTGCGGGGAGCGGGGAGTCTGGGCAGGCGTCCCGGGGGCCTGCACCTGCCCTGCTGTGCCCTGTGGGGCCCCAGGCCTCTCCTCCTGCCTTATCACTCTCAGGAAGGGACGTGCCGTGAAGCCGCCAGGAGGTGGCAGGCCATTGCACCCCTCTCTTAAAGATCCCCCCACCCTGGGGAGCCACTGACTTTGCAGAGCCCCGTCAGAAAGTTCCTGAAGGCCATGTGATCGGAGCCAAACTCGGCCCACCCGTCCATGGCTCTGCTGCAGCCATTGCCCTCTTGTGTCCCGTGCAGGCGCTCAGACCCACGAACTAGAGCACTCAGGTTTGTAAATAGAGAGCAGCCGGGTGGTGGCTGAGACGGCAGGTGTGTTAATTTGCTGAGGCCACATAACGAAGCACCACAGGCCGAGTGGCAGCAGAATTGTACTGTCTCCCGGTCCAGGGGGCTGGAAGTCCAAGGCCAAGGTGTGACCAGGGTTGGTCCTTCTGGGGCTGTGAGGAAGGGTCTGGTTGGGTGCCTCTCCTTGGCCAGTGGACGGCCGCCACCCTCTCCATATCGTCTCTTCTCTTCACATCGTCTTCCCGGTGCATGTGTCTGTGTCTGTGCCTGTGCCTGTGCCCAAGCTGCCCCCTTTTTACGAGGACCCTGGTCATGGTGGATTAGGCCCTCCCTAATAACCTCGTTCTAATTAACTACATCTACATCGAACCTGACTCCAGGTCAGGCCACGTTGTGAGGTCCTGAGGGTCAGGACTTCCACCCAGGCATTTTAGGGGACACATTGAATGCAGCCCACAACACCGGGCTGGAGGGAATCTCCACGTTCTGCCCCCAGAGAGAAGGGGCCCTGGAGAGAGGCTGGCAGCACTGTGCACGCGGCCGACCTTGGCCCCGTGTGGCCGTGTAGGAAAACGTGCCCACGGAGGAAGGACCAGGAAGGGGCAGTCCATGTAGACAGAGCCTGCTTTTGGCAGAGCTGGTTTCGGTGGAACAGGGACAGGGCCCCACTCTCTCCACAGAGTCACTGGGTAGGTATTGCTGGTCTCTCTTAACTCAGTTTCATCAGTGAAAACATTGAGACTGAGAGTTTGGGACTCGCCCCAGCTGACACCAAGGGGCTGGGGGCGGGGGGTGGGGGCGCGCTCTAGAACCCAGGCCTCCCAATTCCATGTCCTGGACCCTCCCCACACCCTTCAGCTGCCAGTCTCTGAAATAACAATATCTTATATCTGTCTAGTATTTGAAGGGCCTCAGAAAACTTTGTCTTATGTCCTCCCGTTGAAAGTGCGGGCAGAGGGGCCATGGCCGTCAATCCTGCGGAGAGGGCCAGGACTGGCCTCAGGAGCAGGTGCGGTGGCTGGGGACTTGTCAGGACTCTGGAAGTCCCCGCCAACCCTGCGCTGGTAGAACCTGTACAACTCACTTCTAAGATCGGCTCCTTCCCCAAAAGTGAGCATCTGGTCAGTACCCACGGTGTTCTAGAAGCCGCTGAGCGCTTCCACCTATGCTGTGTCATTTAACCCTGTTTTACGAACCAGGGAGGAGTGGAATTTCCAGATCAAGTCAGTGATAAGGATTTGAACCCAGACCTCCTCCTCCATCGAGCATTGTTTGCCCCGGCTCACCTGGGCCCTGGAGGGAATCAGTCAGGGCTGACGGGCAGGAGAGCCAGCTGTTCTGGGTCAGGCGGTGCTTCCAGAGGCATTTTATCTGCTTTCATGGCAAATGACTCCTGACATGAATATTTAACCTTGTTGTCTTTTTCCCTGTTTGTTCCCCAAGGAACAAAGCAATTAAACAAGGACAGCAAGAGAGGAAATTAGACTACGTACCTGAACAGGATCAGATGGCAGAGCCAGGGAAATCTGCTAGGGCCTCCTGGCCTTTTCAAGGGCTTGCCAGGTGGTGGGCAGTCTGCATGGCCCTGCTCTTGCCCCTGCTGGGAACTAGGGTTCAGGCAGGGCCAGAGGGCTCCCTCCTGCCTGCTCCCAGTCTTGGTGTCCGAGATCCGCAGTGGAGGCCACTCTGTGCCACCCGCAGGGGCCCATAACCGCCTGGGCAGAGGCACGCCCTGTGCTGTGGTTTGCTTTATGATAACAGTGAGCTGAGGTGCCAGTTGCAGCGGTGACCTGGGGCAGAGGTCCTCAACATGGCCAACTGTGATTGTCACAACTCAGGGTGGTGAAGCAAGGGGGCTGGAGTGGTATCTCCGGCCCCTAGTGGGCAGGCACCTAGCCAGGGAGGCAGCCGAAGGTCCTAATATCCTACCATGCACAGGACTGCCGCCTTCAACAAAGAATTATCAGCCCCAGCACCGACAGTGTGGAGGCTGAGAAAGACATGGAGGAGGGAGATTTTTACCACTCTGGCGGCGATGCCAGTGGCCACCTCCTGGGGATGCTTCCCAGGCCCTGCCTTGAGGAGAAGGGGCCACAGGTTCTGACACCACTACCAGCTCCCTCCTGAAATTGTCCCTGTCAGCTTCCAAGTCCCTCCTGCAGGTCCTCTCCCACCTCTCTGATTCCGCACAGCTCCATCACCCCTGCCTCTAAAACAGTGGCGTTGTAGTCCTGTATCCCTCCGCAGGAAAACAAAGGGGTGAGCATGTACCACCATTAATACACAGGTGCTCGCTGCTGCGCCACAGACACACAAAGACGATATGAAAGTGAATGTGAGGAAAAGTAGGGGCGAACTTGTAATATTTGTTCCCTCTGCCCCTTAAAGGCCACCTTGTTGGTCCCGGGGAGTTGCCCTGCACTCACCACGGGCCCTCCTGAGGCTCCTTGCCCCTTCCCAGCTGCTTTCTTCCCCCTTTTCTCACGGAGACGCAGCGGTTGCCACACGCAGCTGCCTCTGCCTCTCAAGTAGAACAGGAGCCCTTTACCTCCTCCTGGGTGCTGTGGGCCCTGGGGGTGGGGGTCCGGTCACCACATGCCCGAGTTGCTGCAGTAACCTAGTCTCTGCACCTCCAGTTGGCAGGGGTCTGTTTTAAATCCAAATGTAGCCGCGTTCTTCTGTTGTTTCAAGTTCCCAGTGGTGCCCCACTGGCCGTGGAGGTAAAGGTCAGTGTCCGCCCCCTCCCCTCAGCCTGACCTGGCCGTGGTCTCCGGCCCCCTACCTCGGCCTGGAGAGTAGGGAACGTGCAATCCGTGTGAAACAGCTCCTGCCCGCTGCCCGCCTCCCCAGCACACACCCTGGGCAGGCTCACCTGTCTGGGCTTTTTGTATCCTTGCCTCTTCTGCCAATCTCCTTCCTACTGTTCTTCGCTTGGCAGACCTCTGGGGTAGACCGGCCCAGCTCAGGCACCAGGGCAGTGTGGGGACCCCACTGCCGCGTTCCTTTGTGCCCCTCCTCAACCACCTGTCCCCTTCCTTCTGTGTGATAATGGAAGGAATCTCTTTATAGCCCTGTCCTTGCAGACTCAGGGCTTCTGACTGAGCTTTTGCTCCCAGCACCTAATTTAGCCTCTGACACAGAGAAGGCTTTTGCTGAGTGTTTGTGGAGCTACACTGGGCAGAGCAGGCCTGAAGGATGAGTTTGCTGAGCAGATAAGGGAGGAAGGAGCCTCCAGGCAGGTATGGCTGGGACACGAACATTGCAGCAAGCACGAGCACACCTGCGCGGGTGCACGTAGGGCAGGAGGCCCGCTGTGGATGAGGTGCGGTCAGTGCGCAGGTGTGTGAGGGCTGAGGCATCCTGCCCCGGGGCTGGGTTTTACCCTTTGTCCCCTGGCAGGGAAGGAGACCAGCGATGGCTTTGAGGACGGCAGTGGCATGATCCAATCTGCACAGTAGGAATGTCCGTATCCATAGAGGGCGGGACATGGTGCAGGGTGCTGACTGGGGCCCTGAGAGCTCACACTGCAGGCTTTGCATATTGTCACAGCACACATTCGAGCCATGTGGAACCTCAGTGGGAGCCCCCTGCCCGCCCTGCAGAGGGGGGCCTGAGGCGCAGAGACGCGAACCACTTGCTGACAGGCACACAGAGCCAGCGGTGGAGCTGGAGTTAGCGTAGGCAGCCTGAACCCAGAGCCTCTGATCACCCCCCTGCCAAGGCTCCAGGGAGGAGAAGTGACGGGGGACCCAGCCCCTGTGTGCGCATTCCTGGCAGAGCAAATAGTCAGTGCAAAGGCCCAGAGCTGGAGAAGGAGAGAGGGGTGCCTGGTCCTTCCGAACAGTGTGGGCTACTCTGGGTAGGGTGGGAGGCTTAGTAGGGTAGAGGTGGAGTATGCTTGGTGTTAGGAAGGCTGCTCTGCCACTGGGCACGAGGGAGAGCCGGAGACCAGTGGGGGGCTCCTGCTGTGGTCTGGTGACTCAGCTGGCAGGGAGGAGGCAGAGTGCCTGCCTGCCCTGAGGTGGGGATGGGGTGCTCTGGCCTTCGCCCTCTCACTGTGCGCTGAGTGGGCGTGGGGGAAGGGTTTGAGCCCGCCAGGTGTCAGCGGGCAGTACGCACTGTCAGAATCCCTGGGATCACAAAAAGGCCGCTGACCTCCGACCCCTCCCTGTGGATGCTCCTCAGCTGATGTCCTTGGGTCCTCATCTCTGTTTGTCTCCCTGAAATCAGAGCGCGCCACTGCCTTCCTGCTGCCAAGCACTCGGCATTTCTCTAGAAACAAAGGCAGGCTCACAAACCCTGCTGCCCAGCACACCTGGGGCCTGTGGGAGTGTCTTGCATACCTTTGCCTTGTTGGGCACGGGAGGCGCTGTGCACACCCCTGTGGTCAGGACGCAGTGCCAGGGAGGGGGGGGGCCATCCCACATCCAACGCATTTCTCTTGGCAGGACTTGGCCTGGGCCATCAGCTACTACGTCCGCTTCTTCATCACCTATATTCCTTTCTATGGCGTCCTGGGAGCAGTCCTTTTCCTCAACTTCATCAGGTGCCTGAGCTTCACTGGCTAATGCCTGGTCCCCCTGGCATAGGTGCTAACCGGAGCTTTGATGAGAGGGACCATGAGGAAAGGCTCAGAGGTCCCCACTGCCTGCCCTGGGCCTATGTCCTGGCACCTCAGCTGACCCCCTACACCTACCCTCAGCTGCTCGGGGTTGGGAGGAGGAGCTGTTCCCATGGTGGCAGGGTCCCCCGTGAGCAGGGTGGCCAGGGCCCCAGCCCTGAGTGGCACTCTCTCCCAGGTTCCTGGAGAGCCACTGGTTCGTGTGGGTCACGCAGATGAACCATATTGTCATGGAGATTGACCGAGAGCCCTATCGAGACTGGTTCAGCAGCCAGGTGAGGCGGCTGGGGCCCTTGGTCCGTGTCCTCGGCTGCCGGAAACATGGCTGCCTGGTGGACCCGGAGCTGTGCTGGGCTCCCCAGGGGCTACCTGTGTCCTGCTGGCTGGCGCAGGGCTAAGCAGCAAAGGTGGCAGGGCTCTTCAGGAGGGTCCAGTGGGGAACCCGGGTGGGCAAGGACTCTAAGCAGAATAGTGTAACATGGAGGGGCGGCCCTGAGACCACGGGTAAGGCTGGCCTTGTGGGAAGGAGACGAGGTTCTTCACTCCTGGCCACTTGTCCCTTTTCCCCGACAGCTGGCAGCCACCTGCAACGTGGAGCAGTCCTTCTTCAATGACTGGTTCAGCGGGCATCTCAACTTCCAGATCGAGCACCAGTGAGCACAGGCGCGGGTGGGGCTGGGGGCTGGTGGGCCACACAGTGTGAGGGAAGTGGCCGCCAGTCCTGTCTGGGCAGAGGGCAGCATTGGGGGCCTCTCTCCACCCCAGTGAGATCACCCACTCCCCAGCCCTACAGCACATTCCACAGCCAGCCCCACTGAGGCTGCAGTCAGGGAGGGGCTCTGTGTGCCACACTGTCATAGTGACAGCCCCCACCCCCAGGGTGTGGCGGGAGCTTTGTAGTTGCACAGAGCTGACACCAGCACCTCCCTCAGTCCTGTGAGCCTGGCAGGGCAGGGCGATCGATCCCATTTCATTAGCAGGGACACAGAGACCCAGCAAGGTCAGCTAGCTTGCCTGGCACAGACGCTGAGGGGCCACCCCTGAAACTGCCAGCATCCCTGCTGTTCCTCATCCTCTCCTGCTTCCTGGCCCCTGTTCCTTTTCCACTCACCCCCCGCCTTTTCTTTTTAGGAAAACATGTTCTGTCTCTAGTCATCAGATTTCTTTCCAGTCTCCAGAGCACAAACAACTGTCCCCAGACAACCTCCCCATATATGCCAGCTGCCTCAGTGGGCATGTGGGGAGAGCTGCAGACAGGAACTCCCGGGCCCTGCTGGCCTCTGTGAGCTGAGAGAGGCGGCGGGGGCGCCCTCACACTCTGCACCCCACACTCTCTGCAGCCTCTTCCCCACCATGCCCCGGCACAACTTCCACAAGGTGGCCCCGCTGGTGAAGTCCCTGTGCGCCAAGCACAACATCCAGTACCAGGAGAAGCCGCTGCTGAGGGCCTTGCAGGACATCATCAGGTGAGGGGGAGCCCCTGGGTGCTGGGGTTCCTGAAGCCCCGGGTCACAAGGCGAGGACAGAGAGGCACATGCAGCTGCAACCACAAGAGGGGCCAAGCCCTGCTGGCACAGGCCCCACCAGGCCACCTCCTTACCAGAAATTGCCTGGCTTCTCTCTCTGGGCCAGATGAGGGTCTTCCTTCCACTTGTCCTGCCACAGCGGGTCCCCTGGGAACCCCGAGTAGGCAGCCGTGGGTGGAGAGCCCAGAGGAAGCCCTGCACCTCCAGTGTGGCTGCCCCACCCCAACCACTCCCTGGGGCCCCCTGGCTCCTCGCCTGGTCCCTGATTGTCCCCACTCCACTTTCTTCCCAGGTCCCTGAAGAAGTCTGGGGAGCTCTGGCTGGATGCCTACCTGCACAAATGAAGCTGTAGTGCTCGGGTGCCCACGGGGAAGGGGGAGCAGGTGGGGATGATGGCCAAAGGGAGGGGTGGGTTTTTGTCCTGAGGGGTGTCCGCAAGGCTGGGGTACATGCTAGCTCACTGATCCCATTTTTGGTCTTTCTCCTGGTTTCCTCTCAATTTTTCTTTCACTTCAGCCTCCAGTACCCATTATGGGGCCTGCCTTCTGTCCCTGACTGAAGGCTCCATACCACCTCTACCCTCTGCCCCTAAACATCTGCTAGATGAGAGGTCCAGAGATGCATCTGAAGCCCCTGCAGCCTGGCCTTCAGGCCTCATACTCCCTCTCTTCTCTCTCAGCCCTGCGTCTAGTCCGAGGCACTGGGTCACAGTGGGCAAGGTGGCTCCCTGACCCTGCAGGCCTGGCTCCACCCTCCAGCAGCACCCAAGGTCTGCCCTTTGTAGAGAGATGCTTTGTGATTCCGGGCTGCCACCAGCTCAGACCTCCGGCTCAGGAAAATGTCCTCCTCACTCCACTGGAACTCTCTGACCAGGGCTTGGGCACTTGTATCCCTCCGTCTTCCACCCTCTTCCCACCTCCAGAGCTGTGACCTTGGGTCCAGGGGGGCAGTCCTGTGGGTGGACTCTGCAGAGCTTGGGGCCCAGGCCAGGGTCTGGAGTCTCAGCCCCAGCGCCTACCCCCATTCAGATGTCAGTCCTGGTTGGGAGGCTTCGATTCAGGGGGATGTGAACCTTTCTCCAAAGTGCTCTGTTGCCTGCCGGGCAGCCATGTCTGCTGCTCTCTCCCATCTTTTACTGTTTTTTTAACCTTTTTCTATAGGATACATTCTGATGGGGTGGCACTGGGGCTGATTCTGACAATCTGCCTTTGCCCACTGTCCCTCTAGGCCTCCCCAGGCCATGCTGTGGGCTGAGCTGGGCTCACTCACTGAGGCCATGGTGGCCAGCCTGTCACTGCCAGGGCCACCGCTGTGGGGAAGGCAATGGGGCAGAGAGGGAGGGAGTCCCAGAGGCGACTCCGAGGAGCCAGGGGATTGGGGGGAACCTGAAGAGGGCCACGTGGAAAGTGCAAGTGAGAAGAGTTTGGGGCCAGAGGCCAGGATCTGAGGGGACAGGAGAGTGGGGGTGGGAGGGGAGCCCGCCACCCTGGCAGGGATCCAGCGCTCTACTGCATTTGGAAGCCTAACCCACTAACCAATATTCAGCACTGAGGCAGCACAGGGCAGGACCAAGCTCAGAGTGGGGGCCTTCGGAAGAGGGTGTCTTGTCCCCCAGCTCTCGTCAGCCAGGAGGTACCAGTATCCATCGTGGCAGACCTTCGAGTTTCCATGGCAACGTGGGCCTGCCTGAGGCCCTGCTGCTGAGAATACACAGGCCCAAGGAGCCGTGTCCCTCCCTAGGCGGATAGATCCTTAGGGAACTGATCTTAATTTCTATCTTGTTGCTCCCCCAGCCCTATGTTTTTTGGAAATAAGAGAAATAATTTTATTCTTACTTCCTTGATGAGTGGACTGCCTTGTTCTCCTGCCTGCTAGGGCTACGGCTGGGGTACGATGC
Source organism: Anoura caudifer (assembly GCA_004027475.1). Taxonomy (NCBI): domain Eukaryota; kingdom Metazoa; phylum Chordata; class Mammalia; order Chiroptera; family Phyllostomidae; genus Anoura; species Anoura caudifer. Next base: position 704,934 of record PVKU01000119.1, read on the forward strand.
TGGGTGGAGGAATTGCCGCAGCAGGAGCCAGGGCTGTGCATGGAGAGGAGGTGAGCTGGTGTTGGCAGCCCTTGTCCTCTGCCACCTCCTCCCCTGTGGCCACCCTACCCCTGCTGCCTCTGCTCATGAGCTTACTCTCCCCCTCCTTGAAGTGCGCTCTGGGCCAGGAACTTTGGGCAATTGACCCGGATAAATTGTCCTGCCTTCCTCCTGGGCACTCAGCAGCTCAGGGAAACCCAACTCCAAAACCCCCTGGAGCTGAGCAAGGCCTCCAGGAAGGTGGAGGGAGGGCAGCAAGGAGGGGCTGCACAGGCCACAGTTCTGGCATGACCCCCTTCTCTGTCTTCATTCTGGGACCAGCTGTGTGCCCACAGCCTCACATTAGTTGGCTCTCGCCACCTCCCTTTTGCCCACTTCTTGGTCAATATACAGCCCTGGGGGCAAAGGGAATCTCTGAGGAAAGCCCCGGAAACCAAGGCTTCCATCTGCAGCCCCTGGGCCCCTGTGCTGGCTCATTCGGTCCCCACAGTGTGGGGAAGCCCGTGCCATCGCAGCCCACTACGACTCACCAGTTCACAGGCAGTGTCATGGAGACGGCAGTCCCACAGGTGGGCTCTCGACCGCCGAGCCTGGGAAAAGTCCAAGGGAATGCACAGGGGCACTTGCACTGGCCCCACGCTGCTCTGTGACCACCTGCCTCTGTGGTGGCTTGGTGAGCAGGTTGAGCTAGGCAAGCTCTGGAAGGGCCAAGAGGTCAGCCTAGTCTGTGCCTCAAGGGCTCCCCACCTGGCCTTGCCGCTTGTTCCAGCTCCAGAGTAGACTCTTGTCCCCCTCTTTTTTGGCCTGTGACCTCAGTATAGCCAGCAGGGATAGCCAGGTGCCTCAGGTGGGATATGTGTGATTCCCCAGTGGGTACAAGGACTTGATTCGGACCAAGGAGCAGAAGCAGCCTGAGCTGGACCAGAGACCCACCCTGGCTTGCTGAGTGGCCTTGGGCAAGTCCTTTGCCCCTCCTGGCCCTCTGGGCCACAGTGTCCCCATTTGTACAGTGAAGGGATTGGGCCACAGCCCCTAAGGATGCTGTCCTGTCAACACTTGTCACCTGTGAACCCTTGGCTTTGCCTTCCTGTAGACTTACTGGAGGCCCCCAAGCCCAGGAACCCAAGGAAACCTGACAGGCTAGGCAGGCCCTGTGCCTGTGAGGGCACCGGGTAAATCTAGGCTCAGGTCTGTGGGCACCTGCATCTTCTCGGTGATTTCTTTCTCCAAACCTCACCCCAAGGTGTTATCCTTGGGTCAAAAAGCTGGGGACACCCATACCCACTTGTAACTGCCCCTCCTGTCCCCACACTTCACTGACACTTGCTCAACACACAGAATGGTGGGGCTCTGGTCCCCACCCCTTGTCAAAGTTGTGACACCCTTGCGTGTTAACGCAAGAGCCTGAGTGATCACAAGACCTGAAGCTTCCATTCACAGGATGCTGAGACCAAAGGGGAAAGGACTGGCCCGAGGCCACTCAGGGACAGCAGCTGGGTCAGGGCAAGCACATGGGATCCTGACTCCTCACCCAGCACTATGGGATAAAAGTGTCATTGTTGGGGGTGTGGGCTTGTGCAGGGTGCCAGGCCTAATCTGGGCTTTCAGAGCAGCCTGGGCTGTGTGTGGACCTGGTGGCCAGTGGCCTGGCAGGTTCCTCTGGCATTAGCAGGACACTCAGAAGCCCTCTGGGACCACTGGCAGGAAAGGAGGCGTTTGGTGAGAAGGGGCAGGGCGGAGGTAGCAGCCACCTGGGCTGGGCTCCATCTGCCATTGCTCAGGTGACAGCCTTGAACCAATCAAGATTCCTTAGCTGTCCCAGGTGCACCTTCCCCAGCAAGGCCTGCCCCTCTGGACAGGACTCAGCCTCTCGAAGAGCTGCTGGTCCCACACCTGCAATGGAAGTGATAAGCTGTGGATCCCAGGGGTGCCTGCAACCATCTGAAGACATAGAGGCCCAGAGGGGGAAGGCAGCCCCCCTCAGGAATGTGGGTGCTCTTCTGGCCACACTTTATGTTTCTAAACTGACTGGCCGCGCAGCATGCATGATTTAAATTCATGTCTCTCCTGTCCTCCACTGTCATGAATGTTTCTTTCAGTTTTGAAGATGTTTAGATTTTTCCTCCAAATCCTCTGGTTCAGGAGCCAGTACCCTGGTCACAGGCACTGGGGGCTTGGGAAGGACGAAGCTGACCAGGGCAGCCTAGTGCTCCGGGGTGCATGTGGGGAGGGGTGTGGGGGAAAGACCCGTGAAGGAGCCATGATCTGTCCTGCCACAAAGAAGTTTGTTTGTCACCCCTGCCAGTCTCTCCAGACTGGTCCTTGGGACTCTGCTTTGCCACCACCAGCAGGGGTCAGCCCACAGGAGACTTAGTAGAGCCATGGCTTCCTTCCCTCAGCAGTTTTGGGTTTCTTAGGGTGCTGAGACTCTGTGCAGACCATAACTCAGGGACACGGGGCTTCTTAGAGGCGCCCCCCAGGCCCTTCCCTCCGCCCTTTACAAACCTGGCACAGGTTCGCTAAGTTCTTGCTCCCTGACTGCCTAGGGAACCTACAGATAAATGAGGGGGAGTTCAGCTCATGAGAAAGGTGGTGACCGGTCCCCCAGGGGCTCTAGCATGGGCGATAGAGTGGGACAAGGACAAAGATGACCAGCCCGTAGAGAATTTTATGCAATGAAGAGAGAGCTGGGGGTGGCTACTTGAGGCCAGAGGGCCTCTCCAAGTGTCCTTTAAACAAGTTACTAGGCAACTACCCATTTGCAGACGAAGGGTGCACTGCCCATGGCCACCACCAGAGGCAGCATGGAGCATGGCCTGCCTCACAATGATGCAATACTCCGGGCGACCTCCAAGTGGCGCTGCAGGCTCAGCATTCTCATGCTGTCCTGGAGTCCAGAGAGTATTTCCCATACAAAGGCATCAAAGCCAGCGCAGGAAATGTACTGACCATCTGCCCAGGCAGGGGATAGAGGGAATGCCATCCAAGGGCCCATGCGGCACCAGGAGTCAGCAGGGTTTCCACTGGTGGACGCTGGAAGGGGGAATCCGGGCAGAGGGAACAGCCTATGCAGGGACCCTGCATGTGGGTCCTTTCCTGGACGTAAGGAATTTGCTCTCAAGACAGAAACACCTTTCAAGGATCAAACAAGCTCGGAAACAACCAAGGACTTGTCCCAAGCCAGAGCAGGTGACGTCCCAGGGCTTGGAACTGTGTGCATAAAATATGTAAATAAATTTCTGAGCTCTGTTGCTAGGCCCTATTGACAAGAGCCTTCCATGAAAACTTTTTTATCTTCCATCACCATAGGAAGTCATACTCCCCTCCGAGAGGTCAAATAACTTCCCCAAGGTCACACAGCCTTGAGTCCTGACAGAAGCAAGCCCTGCTCTGTGGCCTGCCAGGCTCCAGAGAAGAGGGGCAGCCAGGTGGAATGGATCAGGGTGGGGCTGAGTGATCCCAGGAAGGACTGAGCAAGAACTGCTGTAATTGTACACCTTCTGCTTTCTGAAGGACATCCAATCCAGGGCCATGGGGGCCCTAACAAAGAGTGGGGGACAACCCTATGGCTGGTGGGGAGACTCCGGCCCCCATTCCAGAAAGGCCCTCCGATATGCTAGTTCAGCATTTCCATGTTTACTTGAAATTGCTCACATTTCTTCAAATGGGACCTTCACCTCAGCTTGACGCTGCTGGTATGTGAGTACTGGCCTCGCCGGGGTCCAGCAGCCCAGCCCTCCCTTCCTCCCCTGACCTTCAGGGCTTCCTGAAGGACAACTGAAAGTCCTCCACAGAACCATTGCAACCAGAGATCGGAGGCCAACTGTACCCATTTTCCAGATGAGGAGCCTGGGGCTTAGGGAAGGGCAGTGTCTGCCTGAGGACATGGGCAAGCCAGGGCTCCAGGGACAGGAACAGCCCCTTCTCAGCTGCCCAGCTCAGTCACCTCAGCGACTGCAGGCAGGCACCTAGCTCCAGGCAGGCACAGGGAGAGCCTGGGGATGACTGAGTGCAGTCAAGCTGCACCCTCGCTGGTGCAGTGACCAATGTGATGCTGAGACAGGCAGGTGGCCCACTGCCCATGGCCCTCTGAGGCCCCTTGTCACAGAGGCTGTGTGCGGAGCCCAGGGCAGGTGGAGGACATACTGGCTTCCCCGTCCTGTGCTGTGGGGCCACCTGCAGACGTGGCTCATGTCCCTGGGCTCTCACTGCTACACCACCCCATCCCACTGTGCCCAGGAATAAAGTGAGGTGAGCCCACGTGAGCACCCAAGGCTGCTGGTGAGTGGGTGAAAAACAGGAATGGACAAGGCAGGCCCTTGGTGGATGTGACCCAGAGCAGAGGGGAACTCCAAATGCCACCATCCACCCACCCCCTGCCCCCAACACCCTTATGGCCCAAGGGCCTGAACTCTTGTGGATCTTGGCAGACCCCAGCTCCAAAATTCATGCAAGTTCAGCCCTGACTGGTGTGGCTCAGCTGGCTGGGCGTCATCCCACAAAGTGAAAGGTTGCAGGTTCCATTCACGTGCCTGGGTTGTGGGTTTGATCCCTGATTGGGGTGTGGGTGAGAGGCAACGGATTAATGTCTCTCTCCCTTTCTCCCTCCCTTCCCCTCTCTCTAAAAATAAATAAATGAAATCTTTTTAAAAATTCATGCAAGTTCAATACTTTATTCCATAATATATCTGGGTTTGTTTTTATATAAAAATAACAGTTTTCCCTAAGTGTTTGCTCCAACAAAACATGCCATGCTCACCATGTGGCTATGTGTACCTCACCCGAGCCCCTGTCCTGTTGGGCCGACAACTGTGGCCTTGGGGCTGCCGAGCAGACAAAGAGGGCTGAGGAGAAGACGGCAGGACCAGGGGGCAGCAGGGCCCCCCAGGCCCAGGTGGGGGTGGAGTCTTTCAGGCCTGCCTGAGCCGGCTTGGTGTCTGCAGCAGCCCTGGGTGCTGCCTTCACTGTTGGAGGTAGGCTTCCAGCCAGACGTTGCCAGACTTCTTCAGGGACCTGGAGGGGGGGTGGGGGTAAGTGTTGAGGATGCCACTGTAAGACACCAACCCCCATCCCCCAAGATGAAGAGGGCGAGTGGCAGTATCCCCCTTCCCCACCGAGTCCCCTTCCCCTGAGGCAAGCAGCTGGGCGGGGCTGAAGGGGTGGACTGGGGAATGAGGCTACCTTCTTGTGAACTGGAGTGGAATCTAGATCTGGATTGGAATCTAGACTGGGGGAGGGGTAGAGCCAAGGCCAAGTCCAGGCAGGAGCCGAGGTGGGCCTGTCCCTCCTTCCCCTGGCTCTGTCTGTTGCCTCCTTCTGCTGGGCCCCATGACCGAGGGATTTGTAAGGCCTGGCCCCTGTCCACCAGTAAGGAGCCCAGCGCAGTCAGGCAGAGGAGCCAGAAATGTCAACGACTTGTTAGGAAACCCTGGACCAGGTGTTGTAACAGGGCCAGGCCGAGTGCCAGGGGCTCGGAGGATGGCACTGGGAAGGGTCATGAAAGAGAAGAGGAGTTCAAAGACCAGGATGGAAGGAAGGGAGGCCAAGTAAAGGGAACAGCGGGTGTCAAGGCGCAGAGGCAGGAGAGCTCTGGCTGGGGAACCTGACCTCTGCTCCCACTGCCAAGGCTGCCCCCAGGCCAAGCCTGTCATCCGAGCCAGGGCAGCTGCAGGCCCCGCTGCTCTGCTCTATCTGCTTTGGCTCTCACCCCATCAGAGCTGTCAGAGCATCTTCCCAGAATCCAATTCCTACGCATCCCTCCTCCCACGCACCAGCACCTGCCTCAGGGCTTTTGCACTGCCGTCCCCCTGCTCAGAATACTCTTCCCCCAGACGTCTGTCTCCCTGGCCATCCCTCTCCTCTCCTCCCGGCTCTGCTCACGTCTCCCTTCAATACCGGCCACCTGCCACCCTATGATTAAAACTGTAACCCTGCCTGGCGCTCCCCAGCCACTCTCCGGGTTCCACCCGTGGGTTTTATGGCTTTGTTTCTTGCCAAAGCACTTCTCCGTTTCTCACATTTTCTGTAACTGACTTATTTTAACTGTTTGTTTTCTGTTCCCCACGCTAAGCCAGGCAGGCAGGATCTCAGCCTGTTTTCCTCACTGGTGTGTCTGCCTGGGCCCGGGGAAGGGGGTGGGTGAGCAAACTCAGGGAAGGGAGGGAGGCCACAGGCTCAGGATAGACAGGCTGATGGGAAAGGCCTGGAGTGTCAGCTCTTCCAGAGGGACCAGTGTGGGCTCAGAGAGGGGACCAGGGTGGTCAGGGGACCCAGGGGAGCCGTCATGACCCCTTACCCAACGATGTCCACTAGGGCGGTGAGGAAGGGCTTCACTTCGTAGACGAGCCCATGCTTGGCACACAGTGCCTGGACCAGCGGTGCGACCCTGCGGTAGTTGTGCCGGGGCATGGCGGGGAAGAGGCTGGGGCAGGAGGGAGAGCATGTGCTGACACCTGAGGTGGGGGGTGCCAGGCGGACCACCACCCATCACCGTGTAGACCCCCAGGGGACCCAGGGCTCCCGTCTTGACCTCCCCAGGGAAAGACTCACTGCCACCCCACTGGGCCCCAGGGCCTGCACTCACTGATGCTCGATCTGGAAGTTGAGGTGCCCACTGAACCAGTCCATGAAGAGTGAGGACTCCACGTTGCAGGTGGCTGCCAGCTGCCAGGAGTAGGCAAGGGTACAGGTGAGGGCACAGGTAAGGGAGGCTAGCACAAAGCCCTGGGCCCGCAGCAGCCCCTGAACCTGGCAGCCCCATCGGGGCCCCTTCTCTCTCAACTGGAACCCCACCCACCCCAGGAGGTGCCCCTCCGGCCACCCCTGCTGCCCACCTGAGAGCTGGCCCAGTCCCGGTGCTTCTCATGGCCGATCTCCTTGGGAATGTGGTTCATCTGCGTGATCCACACGAACCAGTGGCTCTCCAGGACCCTGTGGGGAGGCTCAGGCACTGCCATGTGCAACTCACCACTGAGACTGGACCTGGGCCTCGGTTTCCTCATCTGTACAGGGGGACTGCGGCAAACCCTCCCCCACTGGAGTCCCCCGCTGAAAGGGGCAGGCTCCCTGCCCGGCCAAGCCCAGAACGGCCCACACACTATTCCGGATAGCCCACCACTCTCCTGTCATTTGATCCACCTATAGGCCAGGGAGGCTCTGAGGGTGGAGGGCTGTGGTCAGGGCCCCGGCTGCCTGTGTGTGACTCCCCACCCCTGCCATTCTGAACTGCCATACCTGACAGCCACGAAGAGGAGCAGCACCCCAGAAACGCTGTAGAAGGGGAGGTAGGACAAGAAGAAGCGGGAGTAGAAGCTGGCGGCCCAGAGGAGGTCCTGCAGAGAGTGGAGGACACAGGTCTCAAAGCAGCCAGAAGGGGCAGCCAAGGTCATCCAAGCCTTCTGCTTGATGTGCCTCGGAGCCCTGGACAGCTCACTGCCCTGTTCTGGGCCTTGGTTATTCAGCCAGGTAAACAGGCAGGGGCCTTGCCCTGCCAGCTGAGCATGGAAGTGAAGGTGCCATGGAGAGGCTGAGATGGGGGAACCCCTGCCAGGGAGACCAATGCCTGGCGGAGTCAGCCCAGCGGATCCCCACCCCCAGGGAGGACACCCTGCTGGGCTCTGGGCACACGTTCGCACTCCCCCTGCATGCATGTACCTCACTGTTGCACGCACACACACCTGTTTGCATTCGTGGCCAGGGGCTGCTCCCTGATGCCCCCGCCTCCTGCCACCATGGCTGTACACCTGGGGGACTGGAGCAGGGCCCACTCACCCTCCATTGCATGCACACCAACATGTAGGCCAGATTCTCCACCTCGAAGTTCACCAGGGTGAGCAGCGGTGGGCCAACTGCAAGGAGGGCATGCGAGGGCTCAGGCACTAGGCCGGGAGCTGGGCAGGCTGGGCGGGTGGGGCAGGGGTGGGGCTCTGTCACAGCGGGACTGGGTGCTGGGCCCAGCCAGATGGGATGAACCCACATCACCTTCCAGGCCTGGTCCATATTCTTCCCTTAGCATCTGAGCCTGCCCAGGCTGACCTTTGCCTCACTGCCTCCCATGTCCCCTCAGCAGGTCGGGGCCAGCCTTGTACATCCCCATCCTGCCTCCATTAGCCACACTCCTTGAGTCCTTGCCCCGTCCACCCCAACGATTGCTCAAATGCTCTAGAGCTCTGGACTGCTCTGATACGAGGGCAGGAAGGAATGCTGAGAGCTCCGGGCAGGGCTGTGGCCACCTCTGATCTGAAGGCACCCTGGGCGGAGAGACTGGCTGGGTGGCAGAGCAAGGTCTGGGAGAGGCTTGGGGGTGCCAGTGCTGAGGGATGGCTAACAAGTGCCCCTTCCCCAAGAGGTTCTGGAAGCTGCTCACTGTCAACAGGCATGGGGCAGACAGTGCAGGCTCAGGCCTGGTCCCCTCCCCAGCCATGTCCTCGCCATTGTGGGGACAAAGGGACACTCACTCAGGAAGAAGTACAGATGCTGGTGGTTGTAGGGTAGGTATCTTCGCTTCTTCCTGCCATACTGCGGAGACAGGCGGTGGCTGAGGGGGGCAGCTCTCCAGGAGCCTTCCTCCCAGGCAGGGGCCAGGGCCTGGCTGGGACCACGGGGCAAAGGCAACTCCAGATTCTAGCAAGTGGGCCCATCATTGCCAGCAGGCTAGGAAGACGGGGAGGGGGTGCCTTTGGGGTGGGGGCTTAGCCTGGAACTAGAGTGGGGGGCTTGGTTGGGGGCTAGGGCTGGGCCACAGTTGGGGCCCCAGAGCTACCAGTCCCCACTCAGCTGCAAGCCCAGCCTGCATGTGTTGCTGTACTCCCCACGAACCTCAACAGATGACTCCCCCAAGAGGAAGATGGGCGCCAAGGTCACATCAGGGTCCTTGGAGAATATGTTGGGCTTGGCGTGGTGCTGGAAGTGGCGGAAGTTCCACCAGTGGGCAGAGAAGCCCTGCAGGGGAAGAGGGGTTCTGTGGGGCAGGGCCAGGCCGTGCCCACCGCTCCGTGCCTGCACACGCGGGCAGTCCCAGTGTGGCTCCCCAAATCAGGCCCTTCATGCCCACCACGCACCCCACCCTCACCTTCAGCTGTCCTATCACAAACTGCTGGGCCAGGTTGTTCCACCAGGACTTCCTGAAAACAGAGGCGTGGCCCAGGTCGTGCTGCAGATACCAGCTCTGAACCTGGGGAGAGAGGCAGGCTCCAGAGCCTTGACACCTGGCTCCGGCCACAGGGGACGGTGCTGGCTGCCTGGGGCCCCAGGGAGCCCCACGCCCCCAGCTCGCCGGCACACCCACAGCGAATGCTCCATTTTAGGGCCCTGTACACCAGCTTTCTCTTTTTCAGAACACTGGGTTTCGGGAGGTCTGGGGACCCGCACATCTCGGAGCTGTGGGGCAGCAGCCCTCTGGTTCTGCGCCCTGTGCTCACGCAGGGTCTAGCAAGGAGTTTCCTCAGCTCATTTAAAATACAGCATGACTCTCAGGTACATGCCTTATGGGGTCCCTGGCTGGTCGTTTGTTCATTCATTCATTCATTCATTCACTCATTCGGCAAATGCATCCAGAATGTTCACAGGTGTCTGTTGGCAGTTTCATGGCTGCAAGACACTGCTGTGGTCACCTGGGAGACAGCCATGAAGAGGGTGGCGAGGGTGCTGGGCACCCAGCCGGAGCCAAGGAGGTAGATGATGAGCCAGGCGAGCACCTCCATGGCCAGGATGTGGCCCAGCAGGAAGGCAAAGAAGGTGGGCTTGGCCTCGAACAGCTTCATGTCCTTGGCTGCCTGGTGCAGGGCTCGGAAGTCCTCGACCAGCTGGGCCTGCCATGGTGAGTGGCCAGTCAGGTGAGGAGGGAGCGAGGTCCCAGTTGCCCCAGAAAACCCCTGCAGCCACTCCTCCCACGCCAGGCCCAAAGGGTGTGGTCAGAGGGGTCAGAGGGACAAGAGCACTTGGCTTGGGGAGTGACCTGGATTGCCGCCTGGTGGCAAAGGCTCCCCTGCAAAAGGTAGGGGGAGGGGGCAGTACATGAGGAGCAGAAAAAGGCAGCGTGGTCAAAACCCTTAAAGCACAGCTATCAAAATCCTCGTTGTAGATGGGGGTGCTGGGCCCAGAGCAGGGAGGGCGCTGCCTGGGGACAAGTGCTGACCTAGCCAGCTCTGCGGCTAGGTGGGGCGCGGGGTGGGGGCGGGGGGCGGTGAGCCATGGGCTCCTGGCAGGAGAGCCTACAGCTCTTCCTAGGGCTGCCTGCCTGCCTGCCAAGGATGGAATGGCAAAGCAGCTCTGGCTCCTGGGCCCCTAGGGGTAATGCAGATGGAGCTGCTACCAGCCACGCCCCTCCCTCCACCCCACCCCCCACCCCAGGGCCCTCCAGAGATGGCTCAGCGTCCACCAGGGCCCTGCTCACATTCTGGGATCCATCCTGGCTGGGCTCCTCTGGGGCCAGCTGTCCAATTAACAGGGGCTGTAGAAACTTGCGTACAAAATTGAGGTCCCGGTGGAAGGCATGGAAGGCATCCTGAGGAAGAGCAGACAGTCAGGTGGGCCGACAGACAGACGGCTGGCAGCACCCAGAGGCAGTAGACAAGGTGGAAGGACTGTTGATGGAAGGGCAGAGCAGACAAGACAGATGGACGGACAGTGAGCTGGTTGGCCAGCGGTCATGGAAATAGCACCCCGTGGGCCAGCCTTGCCCATGAACCTGCCCTGGTCCTCCCCAGCTGCTTCGCCCAGCATAGGGGGCCCTTCTCCAAACCTGGCTGGGTGCTTACAAGTCTGGGTTTGCAGAAAGGTCTCCCTGGAAGACCCTCGGTTCCTTTCATGGCTGGGTTCAACTTTTCCAAAAAATAGCGATCTGGAAAGCTTTCTGGAACTCTCATGCTTTTCTACTGCATGTAAAATAAGGCCTGGGTCAAACCGCCACATTGTCCCCACTTCACAAACACACGCACAGGGTAGAGGGAGCGTGGGTGAGAAATCTGTACTTGAGGGCCACCAGGCCGTCGGGCCACCGGGTCACCAGGAGGAAGAAAGTCAGTGAGGGCCACACAGACTGAGATCTTGGGCGTGTGTAAGGAAGATCCTCAAACAGTTCATTTTAAAAGCAGGATCGGAAAGCATACATTTTCAGAAAGGAAATTAGATAATCTGGCATTCTCTGTAATAACAGGGGTGGGGGGAGGATGCCACGCAGGTGAAGGGGTTAGAGGAAGAAAACAGTAAGAAGAAAGATGAAGGGCTGGAAAAAGACACCAGTTAGGAAGTGGTCTGGGCATTTCTGAAGTGTTAGTAAACTTGAACTTCACATCTGGGGCTCAATTACTCTTCCCGATCTAGTCTCAGTGTAATTGCCTCATTACTGTTCACGGTTCTTCAGCTGATTTTTATCCTTGGGCTTGCAGAGACTCTGAGGAGCTGGCTACAGCCATCCAGTGGCCTGAGCTGAGCGAGCAGTGACTAGAGTGGTGTTGTCCCCATGGGCCCGGGGTAGGTGGCAGCTGGCTGCTAAAGGACATACCTTTGAAGACGGTTGACCACGAACAGGGGCCTCCTATTGTCTTCTCACTACTGAGCCTACCAGCTTCTGGTGAGTGTTCCAACAGAAGGACAGCTGGGCCCTTGTACTTACGGCCAGACATCCCAGCCCTGGGGGAAGGACCCGCATGGGCCCCACCCCCCACAGGCCCCACTCAGAGGCCACACCTGCGGGATGCCTTCTCTCTTACTGGCCTGGGGCAGTGGGGGTAGGGGAGGGTGGGAGGGAGGGAGAGATTTCTGGAGTGAAGTAGGCCCTGGGGAAGGCTGACCTAGGGCCCCTCCCTGGGGTTGCGGACAGAAGAGGGAGCTGAGTGAGCTGCTGAGTGCAGATCTCCTCTCCTGGGGGCGACACACCTGGGAGGCAGGGGCTGAGGAAGGCTGGCCCCAGCGGGCCCCCGACCTGCACAGGCAGGGAGCTAGGAGGGAAGACGGCTCTCGGGGCTCAGCTGACCCCACTCATCGTGACCCTGAGTGAGTCTGTTTGGCCCGGGACTAGGCAAATCCAGGGACAAATCTAGAGGGCAAGACGCCAGGGCCATTCTGGCTCTGGACTGCTAAGGTTTTTTTTTCCTGAACTTTTTCCTTTTCCGGGGTGGGGGGGGGGAGGGGTGGGACAGGGGCCAGAATGGGTCTGCCTGAGGCCAGCGGGCAGCATGTGGGTTCTTGATTTCGTGCAGAAAGATTTCACGACACAAGTCCAGGTGATTCCGAGAGTGCATTTATTAAAGCTGGGCACCGTGACACAAAGGGAGCGTGTAGGGCAGAAGCAGCACCAGGAGAGCCTGGGCGCGGAGCTCTGCTTTGTCTCCCTAGAAGTGTGGCAGGAAAGGAGTGACCCAGGCCGGGCTGCATGAACTCACTGAGAAGTAAAAGCCATGGTGACAGAAGCGAGCCAAGCGGGGCTGCTGTGAGCTCCCTGGGACATCAGAGAAAAAGGGGGGCCTTGCAGGCAGATGCAGGGGGTAAGCCCCAGATGAGCTGCCAGTGCCCGCTGCTGCCCTGGTTGCCAGTTCCCTAAACCGGGAGAGCAGAGATACACACCCACGTGGGTGTGCTCTAGAGAGAGCGCCTTTTCCTTAATCTTTTCATTGTACTAAAACGTGCATCGAATTTACCATTTTAACCACTTTTCGGTGTGCAGTTCAGTGGCATTAAGGGTATTCACCATGCTGTGGGACCACCACTGCCGTCCAGCTCCGGAACTCTTTCCTCCGTCCACCCTGAGCTCCACCCGCCCCCAGGGAAACACTAACTCCCCATCCCCGCCCCCACCTGTGGCACCCACCGTTCTGTCTTCTAAGTGACTACTCCAGGGACCTCATAGAACAGAGAGCATACGATATTTGTCCTTTTGTGACTGACTTGTCACTTAGCATGTCTTCAAGGTTCATCTGCCGCAGCCCGTGTCAGAATTTCTTTCCTTCTGAAGGCTGCAGGAGTGTTGCCTCTGCTGCCCTCTCGTTACCTCTGGAAGTCCCCTGGCAGCACGCAGCGCCCAAGATCATGCACACAGGCACACGGGCACACGCACAAGGACCCAGAGGGGCACACCTGTCACAGAAATGCAGTCAGGGTCTGATGCGTGTGCCTCCACACACGCGGACACACCCACCACCCCACCTCAGCACCAAGACTTGGACACACAGACACACACTCAGAAACATGCACGGCCAGAGCCCGGGAGAACACTCCGGCAGACACGGCTTCGCACGCACGGCAGGTGCACAAACTCCCAGAGCAGGACGCATGTGCAGTGGATACCATCCCAGGATTTCCTGCCTCCCAGTCCTTTCTCTCTCCCACCTTGTGTCTGCTCTGGGGCCACCCCAGTGCCCAGCTGACTCCCGGGTGCTCTGGGGCCATAGACTCGGCGCTGAGGTGCTGTGGGAGCAAGTCAGCTTCCCTGCCTCCTTTCTTTCATTCACCCAGGCCAAGCCTGGGGGCTCACTGAGGGAGAGGGCGGAGCTAGACCCACCCAAGGGACCAGCAACCTGCTCTATCCCCTGGAGTGAGATGTGACCGTTCAGGGCCCCAGGCCAGGGCTCGGCAGGTCCTTGTCGAGCAGGGCGGCTCCTGGGGCTGGGCAGGCGCCGCTGAGCCTGCGCTTCTCGCTCTCCGAAGCCAGCAAGGTGGGTCCCTGGCCTCAGACCAAGCCCTGATGCACTAGCAAACAGCTTTTTCTGGAACACTGGCTGGGACCATGTGACCTAGCCCTCTCCGGGCCCCCACTTAAGGACCCAGGGGCCTGGCAGAAGACTCAGAGAGGTTAAGCCACTTATCCAGCTCCATTTTAATGGAGGCTGGATCAGAACCCAGTCTGCCTCTACAACTGTGCTTGTGAACACTCAGCAGTAGCCCCAGGGCGGCCACTCTTGGGCTAGAGGGGAGGCAGTGGACCTCCTCGGTCGGGGGCGGGTGTGGTCCTCACCGTGAGGCTGGGCACCATCCCAAGCAGCCAAGGACCTGGCTGCTGTGAGACTGGGCTGTGGGGGGACAGGAGGGTGGTCCTGGGGTTTCTTGGCCACACTGATTGAGTTTCAGGGCACTGCAGGAGACCCGCCCATCAGCCACCACTGGTGAACTCAAAACCGTCTTTGCAGGGGCCTGTGTGGGAACCCTGTGCCCCTCCCCCACCTAATAGGCTGAAGGAGGCTCTGGGTCTTGGAACAAAGTCTGGAGTGACAGCCAGCGTCAAAGCTATGCCCCAAATAGCCGCTGCTGGCCGCAGCCACAGGCTGTGCGCATGGTGGTGGTGTCCTCGGAGCAGGGCCCGCAGAGTGGGTGTGAGTGAGCGCAGGAGAGCTGAGGCTCCACAGCCCATGAGGCGGGGTGAGTCATCCTACTGGGAGGGAACAGAGGCTCAGCATGGTGGAAACACCTGCCCTGGCCAGAGTTAGCAGGGGCAGACCGGGATTAAAACCTGGGTCCCAACCTGGGTCCCAGCAGGATAGAACCGTAACCATAAAAGGGCAACCAGGGCCCATCTTCTGTGCTGCCCACGCCCTTCCAGGGTACAGCAACCACCCAGCTCCACCTGGGTCCCTGCAAACCTGCCCCCAGCCCCGAGCTCCCCATAGCAGCTGGTTAAGGGGCAGTGTAGGGGTGGAGGGCGGCACTGGAGCCAGCCTGTCGGGGATGGAAGCTGAGCTGCCACTTATGAGCTGGGCCACAGAGCCACAAAGGTCACCCCCCTTCTGTTCTGTGTTTTCTCATCAGTAAACCAGGAACCACAACTGCCCCTCTCGTGGGCCTCTGGAGACGACCCAGTCCATGCAGGTGGCACACGCAGAAGGGGCCCAGTGTCCGGTGAGCGCCTCCGGCCCCGGCCTGATGTGCCGCCTCCTGAGTCCACTCGGATGTAGTGCCCGAGAAGCGTGGGTCTCCGGGGTCGATAGTGACAGGCTGTAGGACAGTGTACCCTGCAGGTCAAGTCCTGGCCAACCTGAGGCTGAGGAATGAGACACAGTGGGGGTGGGGAACATTTCTGGCCACTCTCCAAAGATTCCGGAATGTTCTGGATCAAAAAGAGGATGGAGCCAGGCTGCTGGGGTGGTCTCGGTCTGCTCCCGAAGCCTTTGCTGAGGAGGTGGCAGTGGGTTGTGGAGATGGGGACATGCCTCCAAGGACACCCCAGGCGCTTCTCCCTCCCTCCATGCCTAGGCAGGAAGGTAGAGCAGGAACTCGTGCTTGGCGCTCAGACGCTCCTTCCCATCCTCTCCCCAGCACTTCTCACAGGAGGCCAACAATCAAGTGCTATCAGTAACCCCATTTTATAGATGTGGAAACCAAGGTACAAAGAGGCTAAAGGGCACACATCTCTGGGCATGGCACAGCCAACTCCTGGCTACGCAGCAGAGCCCAGCTTAAGGACAGATGCCCTTAGGAGGCTGTCCCGTCTCCCCAGCACTGCTGGTGTCCCTGGTGATAGGCTGGCACACGTGCTAGGGCCTTCCCCACCCGGCACCCTGGCCTCAAAAGTGTCACTGCCCCAGCCGTGGCCCCAAAGTGGTCAGGCCCTCTGGCTCTTGGTCCTCTCTCCACCACGAGGCTCAGTTCTCAGCTATTCCATGAGAAGCCCATGACAGCTCAGGACCCTTGGGAAGACATAGGAGGGCTGCCAGCACCCACACCTCTGCATATGGCAGTCCTGCCCCATGCCAGCAACTCCGACTCCTCCCCCAGGGAGGGAGCAGGCCATGGCAGTGATGCTGGGAAGGGGCTTGAGGGTGGGACATTGCAGGAAATGCCTACAGAGCTCAGACAGGTCACACGTCATTGGGCAGCAGGGCTTTCCCAGCAGTCAGTGTGGTTGAATGGAAGGAGAGAGTGTGTGGGCCCTGGATCCAGGTCCTCCAAGTTCATGGCCAGCACCCTCTGGGCCCTGCCCTCACTCCAGAGCCTCAGGATTTGCCCCGCCTCTCCCCAACTCCCACCCAGACACAACCCCATCCTGCAAGCCCAATGAGGAAGGCCCTGTCCCTTAAGGGTCCCCAGGAAGGTCCCTTTATATCACCCATATTCTGCCTCAGTCTCATCTGCAAAATGGGCAACACTACCACCTGCCTCATGAGGTTCTGTCTGACAGCCACACTGAACCATATCCCAGAGGCTGCCCTGGCACACCTGCACCCACAGCATCTCTTGCCCTCTGCCCTGGCCACACCTGCCCTTTGGGACCCATCATCTCGTCCTCTAGCTCCCTGCCCTTCTCCTGGGAGGCTCTGCCTTCCCCTTCCTTATTAGGGATCATGTTGAATCTGTATCAGATTCTCCTGGCTTCCCTGCTGTGCCCTGGAAGGCCCCCTCACAATAAAACCCAAGTGCTGCTTCCAAGGACACGGAAGCCCAGCGGGCACAGCCCTGCTGCCCCACAACCTAGCCGCCTGCCCCTGCCCACCGCTCAGCTCCAGCCGTGCAGAGACTTGCTCTTCCTTAAATGTGTGGCGCAGGCTCCCCCCTCAGAGCCTGTGCTCCCACCAGTCCACCTGCCAAGGAACTCCCTCCTTGCAGAGGTGTGGTTCACAGCTCTATCTCCAGAGGTGAGAACGGAGTCTGGCACTTAGGATATGCTCACTGCATATCTCCTGATGGGTTTAATAATTCAGTAATTGAAGAATGAATGAATGGACCTTGGCTGGTGTTGCTCAGTGGATTGAGTGCCAGCCTGCAAACGAAAGGGTCACCAGTTCAATTCCCAGTCAGGACACATGCCTGGGTTGCAGGCCAAGTCCCTGGTACGGGGTATGTGATAGGCAACCACACATTGATGCTTCTCTCTTTCTCCTTCTCCCTCCCTTCCCCTCTCTCTAAAAATAAATAAATAAAATCTTTTCTTTACAAATGAATGGATGAATGGAATAAACAGCTAAGATAGCTAAGTCAGTGTAGCACGTGGTAAGGAACATATGCTGTGGGTTCAAATCCCAGATCTAACTTTTAATTTCAACTCACTTTGCTTCTCTTGGGCCCCATTTCCTCATCTATAAAGTGGGAAGAGGATTAAAAGAGAGTGTCTACCAATCTGGCTTCGGAGCCACAGTGGGTGCTCGGGGCCTGGCTCTGGGGCACTTCTGACCGTGGAGCGCTGTGACGTCCTGGGACAGGACACAAGGTCCCTGGCAGTGGCCGGGCCACACCCCTCCCTGGCTGGCTCAGGCTGTCTATGACTCTTAGATGAACCTGGCCTAGGGCCCAGAGCCTTCTCCCCAGGGTACCCGCTTTGTATCCCAGGATGGCCGCAGGCTGACCTCATGGCACAGGAACTCTGGGAATTTCCTGGCAGGAAGGCTTCTGCTGCCTGGATGTGGAAACAGCTGATGGGCAGCCAGGGCTGGTGGCAGCTTCAGGAGCACCACTCTGGCGAGATGGCAGCCCCACCCCCACCTGTGCTCCGGGACCCAGGATAGGAGGCCGGGGTCTGGGCTCGACCGCACAGGGCACTGGGCTGCTCCAACCCCGGGACTGCCTGGTGGGCCCATTATGGACAACGACTGGGGTCCCCTAACCCCAACCATGTCATAACCCCTTTGGCCTAAACAGACCAGGTATTCCAGCAACTCCGGCCCAATGTTTGGGGCCTGGAGGAAGCTAAGAGATGGCTTAAGGCAACTCCTTCCTGTTACCGACACAGGTGGAACCAGATAAGGTCCCTCAGCGAAGGGGTGGCTATGCCACGGCTGTCCCAGTGCGTTCTGCAGTCTGCAGGGCCCACCCACACTTGTCAGCCAGCAGTACACGCTGACCAGGAACAATGATGGGGCAGCCCTGGGGCCACACAGTTGAGAGGCCCAGGGCTGTTCTCAGCCAGACTGCTGTCTGGCCCAGGTCTCCCCGTCTTACAGATAAGGAAACTGAGGCTCAGAGGAATGACGTGCCCAGTTCACAGTCACTCAGGGCCTGCAATGGCTGAGCCATGACCCAGCCCCAGGGAATAGACAGGGAAACAAGAAGCAGAACTTCATTGGTGAGGAATCAATAAGAAAGTGTCAGATGGAATTCTCAGGGTCAAGAGCTAACTGTATGATGGGGTTCTCCTCTCTCTGTGGAGCAAGAAGGAAAATACAGTTAATAAATGCTCTCTGGCCCTAGCTGGTGTGGCCTGAGAACAGAAAGGTCACGGGTTCGATTCCCAGTCTGGGCATATGCCTGCGTTACAGGCCAGGTCCTCAGTTGTTGGGGGCTTGTGAGAGGCAACTGATGGATGTATCTCTTACACACTGATGTTCCTTTCCCTCTTTTTCTCTCTCCCTTCCCCTCTCTCTAAAAGTAAACAAATAAAATCTATAAACAAACAAACAAACAAATGCTCTGTTGCATTCTCCTCAGCTGCCCCCAGCCTGTCTTACAGATTAGAGGTTGAAAAAGGCCAGAGAAGGCATCCATAGGATCCTCGATCCTCAAGGAGCAAGCCAAGCTGGGGGTAGGGGGCTGTGGCACTTCATACCCCCAGACCCTGATAGATGTGCACATGTGTGCAACGTGCACAGACACAGGCAGCGTTCGCACATTTACAGGCCTGTACCTGGTCACACACTCATTGGCCCACAGTCAGCTTCAAATCTGTGGCCACCACCAGGCCCCTCAGCACCTAAAGACAAGGCTTTCTGTCAGATTCGAGAGTTTTAGGAGGCTTCTGACTTTCACCCCTCAGCGTCCTGGGGTGGAAGTGGGGAAAAAAGGCCTCTTTCCTCTAAAATAGCAATTTTCAACTGTATGCTGCAAGAATCTTTGAAATACACAATATCTGGCTACTTAGGGACACTGACCTCTTTTCCCTTAGATTGTCAAATTAAAAAAAATAACAACAGCCACCACAACAATAGTCGTCCCGTGTGAATGAATCAAAATTATACCTGCTCTTTGTCAGATCAGCAAAAAAACATATTTCTTGGTGCTCCACAGAATGTCATTAGTTTACGTGCACGGTGGGATGAAAGGGGCTGGAAGTCTTTGCTTTGAACCAGTCCTATGAAGAGTGCCCAACCCATGGGAGAAGGCAGTGGACAGGGGGCAGGAGGCCTGGCCACAGGGATGCTGACCCTCTAGGGACAGCACACCATCTCTTTTGCTGCCTGAAGTTCTGAGCCCTGAAAGACCTTCCTAGTCCTCAGTGCAGCCCACCTAGTATTACAGATAGATAAGGACAGAGCATCATGGCCCCAACTCCTGTGTCCCCCATGGGGGACTTCGGGAACGGGGCTGACGAGGAGTCCCAGTTGGCTGCTCTGCCACTGGACTCCAGCCAGATGGTCTCACTTGGACCAGGCCCCACACCTCCTTGGCCAAGATATGTCTAGACATGAGCTGGGAAGGGGAAGTCGGGGTCCCCAGGGCCCAGCCTGTTCCTGGGGTGATTGTGCTTCCCAAGGAGGCCCACCCAGCCTGGCTGGCAAAGTTCTCCCACAGGCAGCTGCCAGCCCAGGAGAGGTGAGTCACTGACCCTCACTGACTGACATTTTACGGCAGCTCTTGGGCAAGCCTGCATACCTCTGGGCTGGGCTCAACCTTTGCTTCCCAGCCCCTGGCCTCTAACGGCACATCCTTGCCCAGCCCCTAGGGTCTCGGCCCTATCCCTGACACCAGCATGAGGGGCCTGGCCTGGGGAAGCCCAGAGTTGAGAGGAGGAACCTCAGAGCAGCACCGGGGACCCTCTTATAGGGCAGGCTCTTTCTGCCATGACACACCCACCTCCGAGAGCCCCTTCCTCCAGCACAGCCCAGCTCCAGCCCAGCCCTAGTCCATGGCCCGATGTGAGGATCTACATGCGGGGACATGGCCCCCTTACCCCTCATCAATACCCTGCCAGTCCATCTTAACTCGGGGTACCGGCCAGGAGGTCAAAGGTCAGCTAGGGAGGGCGCTCAGGCCCCCCAGGAGAAGCAGGGTACAATGCCCACCATCAGGCCCCAGCAAGCGTCAGGCTCCACCCCGCCGGCGGCGGGTTTCCTTACCGTGGCGTCCTCAGCGCCGAGGTGGCCGATGAGGCGACTGCCCCCCGGGTGCCGCTGTGCCCAGCGGCTGATGTCGTAGACGCGGCGCTCGATGACCAGCCACATGTCGCCCGGCAGGTTGTGCTGGCGGATCTGCTCCCAGCAAAAGGTGGGCAGCGGCGCCCCAAGCCGCGCGGGCCCTTCGCGCGGCCCTGGCTCCCCGCCCGGCTCCCCGACGCCGCCCATGGCTGCGTGCACAAGTCCTCGGGCACCGGGGACCTTTCCGAGATCCCCGCGAGACACGGAGGGGAGAGAGGTGGTCTTCTCCGGGGCTCCCTCCGCCGCCACCCGCTCCTCCGCGGCCCCGCCTCGCAGCTGCAACCGCCGTACGAGCGTGCGCCGCTCGGCTCTCCCTTCCGCGCAGAACTTTCCTCCCTTATAACCGCGCCGGCGGCTAGCCGGCCATCCGCCCCCGTCCCGGCCCCGCCGCCCGCCCGGCGCTCCAATCCCTGCGCAGCGCCTGGGCCCCCATTGGCTGCAGGGCGCTCCGGCCGCTGGAGAGGACAGTGTCAAGGCGGGCCCGCCCCGCCCCTAAGCCCGCGGCCACCGCGCCCGGCCCTTTCCCGGGACACAGTCGCTGCCCAGGGCTCTGTCAACTCGTGGGCTCCGGGCTCGGTGGGGCGGGCAGGTGTAGGGACAGAGACAAACACCCACAGCTAGTGTCCGCTGCTCCCACAGGGGCCCACATCTGCGCCTGATGGGCGTGGAACAACAATGAGGATAACGGGCTTCCTGCCACGCATCCTTGAACATTAAACCTTGAGCGCACAGAGTTGGAAACGCTACCTCGGGGTGACTGACGGGGTGACCGTAAACAGCCTTCAAGCAATGGGCCACCAACGTCTGCATAAAGAGGCCACCTTCAGGGCTGAGGGACTGGCCCTGCTGGTGGTCTTCCTGCTGTTGCCGCTGGCTATAGGGTTGGGGATATGGAGGGGTGTCCCCTGGGGCAAAAGGGATGGAGGGACACGAGTTCGTAATAGGGCACTACCATTCACTAGGGGCCTGGCTGGGTGGCTTGCTTGTTACTGCCCCTGCCCCCTAGGTTTTACTTAAATAAACTCAAGCTCTTTTGACAATGTTGAGTTTTCTACAAATGACTCCATATCTATTTGGGATAAAGACCCCTGCTCCTAAAAGTTGATTTCACAACCTGAGGCAGATGAAATCAGGCCAAGGTTATGCTTCAGGGTGGAGGCATCAAACTTGCTTGCACATCAGAATTACCTGAGAGCTTGTTAAGGCAGGACTGCTGGGCCACCAGACTGGGACTCTGCAGGTCAGAAGGCTGCATTTCTAACAGGTTTCCAGGCACAGCTGGTGTGCTGGTTCGGAAACACACTTTGGAGACCCTAAGTACAGTGGGCCCTTGAGCAACAGGGGTTTGAACTTTGGGGGAGGGTTTGTGTTTTCAGTAAACATATAGTGGGCCCTCTGTATTTCGGGGTTTCTCGTTTGAGGATTCAACCCACTGCAGATGGAAAACAGTATTTTCTATCTTGGGTTAGGAATTCCCGGATGCAGAGGGCCAGCTGAATCCACGGTTCTGCACCATTTTACATCAAGGACTTGAGCATCCGTAGATTGGGGTACCTGTGGGAGTCTTGGAACCAATCCCCTGAGGATACTGCAGATGACTGAAGTTTTGGGGGACTCAAAAGTTACATGCAGATTTTTGACTGCGAGTGCATCAGCACACCCTAGCCCCTGTGTGTGCAAGGGTCGACTGTATATCTCTCTGAAGGGCTGATGTTTTGTCTTGGCCTAACAGTTTGTAGAATATCATTGTAGCTAATATTGGTAGGGTAGGCACCCAGGGCCCAGAAGGACGACTGAGGAGGCCTCTGGGTTCTCCTTCGTACCAGGAACATGGGCTTTGGTTACCAGGACAACTGGTGATGCCTCGAGGTCATCCCCAGCAGGACTGCCTGAGCCCTTTTCACTGTGGCATCCTCAAACCTGCTCCAGAGCCTGTGTGTGTGTGTGTGTGTGTGTGTGTGTGTGTGTGTGTAGTGGGGGACAGAGCAGAGGGGTGTGACTGGCAGCTGAGGCTGGAGGTCACTGCTGATGCCCCTGTGCCCACCATGTTCATACAGGGGCACGAGGGTAGAGGAGGCTGTCTCTTGGAGGAAATAACCCTTCTGTACCAAAATACTGAGATATATACTGATGGCTGCCAAAGCGGGAGGGATGGGTGAAAAAAAATAAGCCAAGAAACCCCGGGGTGGAGGAGTCCATGCTGGCACCCTCTCCTTCCGGTAGATGTGGGTCAGCAAGCGGCCAGAGGAGGAGGCACCCACTGTCCGCTGCAAATGCCTCTGAATGACGCAACTACATGGTGTTCGCTGTGTTCACAAGTATAACTTTGCTCTGAAAAAATATATACACTTACACCAAAAACATGGATTGAAGTACTAAACGTAAGATCTGAAACCATAAAACTCTTTAAGGAAAGTATGGGAGAGCCCTGGCTGGTGTGGCCCAGTGGACTGAGCACTGGCCTGTGTACTGAAAAATCGCTGGTTCGATTCCCAGTCAGGGCACATGCCTGGGTTTCAGGCCAGGTCCCTGGTTTGGGGCACGTGAGAGGCAACTGGTGGATCCTCTTACACACCAATGTTTCTCTCCCTCTCCCTTTCTTTCTCCCTCGCCCTCATCTCTAAACATAATTTAAAAAAAGAAAAGAAAAGAAAACACAGGGCAGAAGTTCCTTGACACTGGAGTTGGTGACAATTTTGTGGTTATGACACCAAAAGTCCAGGCAACAAAAGCAAAAAGTAGCGAGTGGGACGACGTCTAAGTAAAAAGCTTCTGCTCAGCGAGAGAACCAACAGAGTGACAAGGGAACCCTATGGAATGGCAAAAAGTATTTGCAAATAAATAAATCATGTACCTGGTAAGAGGTCAGTATCCAGAAAGGGTAAAGAACTTGTACAACTCAACAGCAAAAAAAAAAAAAAAAAAAAAAAAAAAAAAAAA